>JABFTP020000042.1:40421742-41621742 GCA_013387265.2 Cryptolaemus montrouzieri
GATGATAGAAATATTAAAATGGCTATCTCGTTTGTTAATTAAATATTTTCTACCTATTTTTGTTATATTCTTTACAAAGTGAACCAAAATTACCGGATGATTATCAAATATCACTTACTAATGGCAGACTCATTATCATTTTTTACTTGAGAGAAGTCTTTCCTAAGACAAGTGATGCCGAATTAAACGAGGGCATTTTCATTGGACCAAAAACCAGAAAATTTCTGAAGGCGTTTATTTTAAAGAAATTTTACACCACCCTGCACTAGGTAGATTTTGAGTATAAATCATGGCAATACAAGCAGATCGCGTTTTCTTCTGAGCTTTCTTCAGATTCAGTGTCCTTTTTTTCTGCTTACTTTGTTTGGTTTTTTCTGTCTCATTACTTCTTTTCTTGAACCATTAACGCCCAAAATGAAACAAATTATATTTTAAATGATTTAGCTTTAATTATATATTTTAATATACAAAATAAGAAAGGACAGATAAAAAAAAGTTTTTTTGTGAAGCTATAGGGGTGTACCCGCGCGTGTACAATGGCAGATCAAGTATAAATGTAAAACGATATGTTCCTTTTGGATTTGTGGGCATTTTTTCAAAAGAGACTTTGCCACCCTAGATCCTAAGGGGTCAGTAGATGCTTCGGTTGACTTTCCACAATATATATCAAATGCGTAACAATATCCATCAGAGCTAGTCCTGGCCCAGTTTCGATATACAAAGCGCACTGGTTTTCCCATAATGAACTGTTTGGCTGGATGATGGCCATAGTATTTGATCATAGATTCGTCAACAGACAAATTCTCATGTAATACTCCCCACTGGCAGGAGTTCTTCTGTAAAATATCAAACAAGGGCCTTACCTTATACATCCTATCATTGGATGAAGCTATCAATGTATTGTCAACCAAATGTATATTTGGTTTTATCTCCATGTAGTGGTTTCTCGACATACAGTCTGAAACGAGTGACACGCTTAGATCTTCGTCCAAAGACCATATGTAGACAATTGGTGATAGCCTGGTATCAGAAATATCTCCAAAAAACATTTCAAACTTTCTATGTCTAATTGAAAGCCATGCCTATTGTTTTGCGCCGCATACAATAGCGTTATTCACCTACTCTTCGTCAGCTATCGCACCAGGGTCAGCTGGAACAATCAGTTTTTTTCCCTCCTGCTTAGGGGGTTGACGTAAAATAATATCACTGTGTGTTAAAAGATATCCCATTTCAGACAAAAAGTGACCTGTATCTGTTTTTTGTTCAGAAACGAATTGTTTGCAGTTATTGAGTATTTTTCGTTTTAGCTGCCCCATGCGGTATATATATATATATATATATATATATATATATATATATATATATATATATATATATATATATATATATATATATATATATATATATAATATATATATATATATATATATATATATATATATATATATAAACAAAATATAGATGATTCTTGCCGTAGATGTTTCTGTTCTTCAGAAACAGTTTTTCATATATTATCATCTTGCTCAGTCCTTGCTTCAACAAATTATTTGGAAAGACATAATGCCGTCGCTAATATTATTCATTTTAAGCTAGGAATTAAACATGACCTAATTCCCAAAAGAAAAAATTTCACAAATATGAACCTGATATTATTTGTGAAAATGACAAATATAAACTTTATTTTGATAAAACAATTCTTTGCAACAGAGCTGTAAAACACAATAGACCAGATATCATTCTTAATGATAAACAGAATCAAATAACATATATAATTGATATTGCTTTACCCGACACACATAATATATAAAATAAATACAATGAAAAATTTCTAAATATATGATGCTTGGCGACGAGTTAAAAAATGTGGAAAATGAAGAAAATATTTATTCTACCGATTATTATTTCCACAACAGGTGTTATTCCTAGAAATCATCACAAAAGTATTGAGATTTTGGGTCTGAAGAAAAATTTGTTTGAACAGTTACAAAAGATAACAGTCATCAAATCTTGTAATATTCTTCGTAGGTTTCTTTCCGAAAATAATAATGAGGTAGAGTCATAGGTTTTCTCTTTAGTTTATACTGCTCAGAATCTCATTTCATATTTTATTTATTTGTTTATATAAATAAATATAATTAACTGACAATCTTGTCATATTTATATTCAGAGCAGTATTCTATTCGATCGTTCACCACTTCACACAAAGGAAACTATTAATAAGTAACATTCAGTATAACTTGACTAAGGTCCGTACACTGGATTTTTCCGGGGAGAAAGCCTCTGACACTACTCGTTGGTACATTGATATCATTGTGTGATGATGCTATAGTATGCATATATTCTGGTAGATTGATATATTCTCATAACTTTTAACGTTATCCTAATATATAATTATTCCAGGATATGTGCTTCAACGAAAACTAAACTGAGGCTATATCTACTTCATTTCTGATCAAAACGCAAAAACAGGTCAATTTTTGTTTCAAGGGAGGGGGCATCTTCTGGGGTACAAAACTTACCTGAAATACCAACCCCCTAAGCGGGGGTTGCAATCCTTGAACGTTTTGAATAGGGAAGATGGGTCGAGTGATGACTCAAAAGAAAGGTGGTATCTTTGTCTACATCACTTTGAACGAATTTCCATTTTTAATTGAAAACTGTAAAAGATTTCTTATATATGAACCACCAATTTCTAAAATTATTTTATAAGCTCTATTTGCCATTTTTCTTTCTACTCTACCTTTACGCCAAATATCTGATCGTTTTAATTGCAACCAAATACATTTTTTTTAATACAATCTTTGTTTTTCTCGAGATTTTTTCAGAAAAGAATTTTACTCATTCATGGTACATAGTTTTGACTTAAAGTTGTTTAACTTGAGGAAAGAGTGTTCTTAAGTTTCTAGGCATTAAGATATTGGCGGGTGAGTTATCACAATCAACAGGTATATTACGAAGATCTCGTAGAGCTAAGTAAAGATCTTTCTTGTCCAGGTAACATTTTTTCAATGTTGATTTAACAGTTTGAATGAGTCTTTCAATGGCCGTTACTTTGTAAATACCTGAGTGACGATTGAATTGAATATGAATAGTCATAATTAATAGATAAATTTTTAAATTCATAACTGTAAAATTCTGGTCCCCCGTCTGATACGGCTATTTTTGGTAATCCAAACCTTGAAAAACATGATTTGAGTTGTTTGGTTTCATTCTGACTTGAAAGATCCTTTCTCAAATGTAAAATGTAAAACAATGTACTTTGAGAAATAATCAGTAACTAATAAATATGAGATACCGAATGGAAGAAATATATCAACACCTATTTTTTCAAATGGAAACTCACCAACATCGTGGGAGATCATGGGTTCTGAACGCTGATTTGGTTGGTTTTCTTGGTATAAGTGGCATGCTGATACCATGTTTCTTATATGAACATTCATACCAAAAGAATGAATTACGTGCTCTCAATAAACATTTATATATGCCCAAATGACTGTAGTTAATCTTTTCCTAAATGTACTTTCTACTGGCCATGGGAACTATAAGTTTTTGTCCTTTATAAACAAGATCTTGATTAATATTTAATTCTGCTCTGAATCTATAATGGATTTTTACATGATCAGGAATATCCTTATAGTTTCTTGGCCAACCATTGAGAGTGTATTTCCCTATCAGAGGCAATGTTATATCTTCACGAATGTTCCTATGCAGTTGTTCAGGAGTAACATTTAACTGCATTGAAATCATACAAACCCGTTTCGTCGCAATGCCAAAATCTGTCAGGCATATCTTTGATTCCAAGTCTTGTTACCAAGGAATCTAGTTTTTCAAAAAAATCTTCGAGATTTTCCGTAACACGCAAAGACAAGTTATAACGCTTCTTGAACTTAGTCCATCACCATTTGCAAGCTACTTGCCTATCATAACGACCCAAAAACTTCGTCTTCCTCCATGTTCAGCCAAGCGATTTGCAGTTCTACAAACCAGTTGGACTGTTAATCCGAATCCCAACTCTTGAATCTTTATGATAGAGTTGAATAGCTGCCCTTCGAGGGCAATAGTTAAAGCAAACGGCCAAACTATAGATAAAGGGAGGAAAAAAGTGCGCGAACATTTAAAAATTAAAAGTGGCTCAGGATACATAGGGTGTCCAGGTATAATAGGTTCTCCTACTGACTTATGTTGTTCCCCAATATTTGGAATTCTTCAGTAGTTCTCAATCATGTATTAGTAGTTTATCTATAAATAAGAAAATTGCTAACTTTGTTTTTTAGTTTCAAACTAATACTAGTCTGGTGGCGAGCGGAAGCTCGAAATAGTTGTAACGTTGAATAAACATTCCTTCTTGAACAGTGATATTTCTTGCGTAGTAATATCCTCATTGGTTAAACTCGTCCAAAAATAATGAGAAATGTAGTACATCCCTACTACTCTGATATGTATTCCTCTAATTGGAGACCCTGTATATTTGAAAATAATTTTAGGGCATGCTACAAATTAATGTTCAACTTTCTATTGAACTATAGTCTTGAACGTTTTGGTTGAAGTTGTCTTATTCTTTGAAATTCTTAGTAATAATTGCTATGTGAACTCATTATTAACAATGTTTTTATGATTGTTCCATATTTTGACATTTCAAAATATCATTGTTAGTTATCAAATACACATTCAGAAAACTATCAAATTTTTAGATATTTGTTAATTTCTTATGTCTTAAATTTCCATATTTTATATATTTATGTTAAAAATCCCAAAAATTCGTACATATTAATTACTCCTCTAAATTGTTACATTTTCAATTTTCATCCTAATTGTAGTAATTGTTTCTAAATATTGGTTCTTTTCTTCTAGTTGTAATATAGTTTTTTAATCATCCCATCTAATGGCTGTTAAATAAAATGTACTGAAAATATAGCCAAACTAGTTTAAGATTGGATTGAAGGATATTGAATTACGATGAAGGAATTGTTGTATGTTCCATTTTTGTAAATTTTTGTTTATTGGTACACGAGAGACCTATAATTTTTATCAATTTGTAAAAATATTTTTCCAGGTAAGGTCGCCTTTTACGATATTTGTGATTCAGACTGTAACGTTAATGTAATTATTAAAATAAACTAACAAACAAACAGTTCTTTCATTTATCATTATTTTTTTTTGTTGTTATTTCCAATTCGGATTAGTTTCTTCCGAAGATAACTTGACAAATTCTACTTCTATAGACCTTTTCATCATAAGACGCAAGCGCAAGCGCAAGTGTAGTTACCATATGGAGGTAATTTGAAACATTCGTTCTGTTCTAATCAACAATGGCTTGGCAATGAATATCATCTCCACAAACGAATAAATTATTGAAAAAACATCCATGGCGCTCCACCTACTTATGATTCAGTAGAAGCTCATAATTAGGAACAATTGAAGAGGTGGCCTTGATAGCAACATTTATTCACTAACTAAAATTGATTCCGCGAATAGCCTCCGTGAATCTCAGTACATTAATTTCTCATAAAAGGCTTGAACTTCATGTTATTACATTATCTGCTCATATTCACACGTCTAGTAATTAAAATTAAAAGAAAAGCTAGTGTTTTTTATGACAGCGTAGAAATAATAACATCGAAAATTATTTCTCAAAAATGAAATACAGGGTGTTACATAATAGTATGTCACAACTTGGGAAGGTAAATCTACGTCTAATTTTAAGAAAAAAATTGTTATAAACAAAAGCTTCGTTACGAAGCTACAGGGTGTTGAAATTTCCGGAAAAAATGTTTTATTTTTTCAAAACTCCTGCAGTTTTCGAGATATTCTGCCCAAATTTGGAATGCAAGATATTTTTTTTACATCCTCCATCATTACACGTCCTAAATTTTAACTAGAATTTACAAGGTGTTTTCTTTTTCGGGGCCATGTCTTCTTTTGTCCTTTCAAACTTTTTTGCAGTACGCCACTGATCAGCGTACAATCAATTTTCGTCATCTTCGTTCACTTGTAATTTTTTCCTATCTCCGACAGTTCTCGAGCAGAAAATCATTAAACGATTGTATGCATTCGCTGAATTGAAAACACAATTAAAAAAATTACTAGTAGGCTTTGATTTTTTTCATTTATTTATTTATTTTGACAGTTGCTAAAGTTGAACCAGTGTCTGCACGAATTGTTTATTGAATTAACGATTAGTTTTAAGTCTTTTGAACTTATTGCTGTAAGAAAAAATGGCTAATTAACGCCGAATTGGCTGATATCCACTACATGTACGGGTTGGCTGACGGAAATACAACAGAAGCTAGGCGATTACATCAGGTGTGCTTTCCAAATCGAATAACACCAGACAGACGAACATTTTCAAGTGTCCACAGATGGTTGAGGAAAACTGCTACTTTTACGGAAAATAATCATTCAAAAGGTGCAACTCAAACTGTGAGAACTCCAGATATTGATGAAGCAGTTTCGAATTTTATTGATTTGAATCCTCATGTGAGTACAAGAAAAATTGGAAATCAGTTGAATATTACACATGTTCTAGTTTTGAGGATTCTCCACGACTTTTTATTGTACCTGTTTCATATTCAACGCGTCAAAACTCTACTTCCTTGAGATTTTCCTTCAAGACTGAATTTCTGCCGATGGTTCTCAGATAAAGTTAGAGAAAATGCTCATGTGATAGCAATGTAATAATGTTCACAGACTAAGCTAACTTTTCGAGAACTGCTATCACAAATCTTCACAATAATCATTATTGTGCTGAGGAAAACCCCCATTTGATTGAAGAATCTCATCATCAAGAACAATTCTAAATGTCTGGGTCGGAATAATTGGAAATTATTTGATTGGGCCATTTTTTTTGCCTAACAGACTAAACGGTCCCGCTTATCGGCAATTTCTTGAGGAGGAGTTACCTTTATTGCTCGATGATGTGCCACTTTTGGTGAGAAACATAATGTGGTTCATGCATGAATGGGCACCAGTATATTTTAGTGAAGAAGCTAGAGAATTCTTGAATAATACATTCAACAACCGATGGATAGGTCGGGGTAGTCCAGAACCATAGCCTCCTAGGTCCCCAGACTTGAATAGTTTAAACTTTTTCTTATGGGAATATCTCAAACGTTTAGTTTATACCACTTCAGTGAACACTGTAGAAGAATTGTGAAATCGAGTAATTACCTCTTGTGACACGATAAGAAATATACCAGGAATATTTCAAAGAGTGCGTGATAATAGGCGAAGAAGGACAAAGGACTGTATGCTTGCTGGTGGAGGACACTTCTAGCAATTTATTTAGTTTTTAATTGTTCTTTTTTTAGTTTGATTTTGAATAAATATGAGTTGAGTCTCAGAAGACGAGCTATCAAAGTAAAAGCAAATGTTGGGCATACTTTTCGAGTATTTCTATTATTTTCTTTTTATTTAGCGAATATCATACAATACAAATAATTCAAATTCAATAATTAGTTTTTTCTAAATTGAACGAAGATGACAAAAAATTGATTGTACGCTGATCAGTGACGTACTGCAAAAAAGTTTGAAAGGGCAAAAGGAGCATGGCCTTGGAAAAAAGAACACCTTGTGAATTTCACTTAAAATCTAGGACATGTAATGTAGGAGGCTGTAAAAAATAGCTTGCATCCCAAATTTGGGCTGAATATTCCAAAAACTGCAGGAGTTTTGAAGAAAAACTAATATTTCCGGAAATTTCAACACCCTAACTCCGTAACGAAGCTTTTGCGGACCTTTGTTTATATAAACTTTTTTTCTTAAAATTGCGTAGATTTACCCCTCAAGTTGTGACATACTATTATGTAACACCCTGTATAATCGTTTCTCCTACGTCTGCAAAACATGTGGGCAATTAATTTTGTATATAAACGGTGAAAGCCCTCTAAAACTCTATAAAACTTATCATCTATGCCTGAAGTTCAGCATATCATAACTTTTAAGAATCTTACTTCATTTTCATTCTTTTATTCATTAATTGGTCACGTTTTCGCAGACGACATAGAGAGACGATTATTTTCATTTTTTTGAAATAATTATCGATGTTATTACTCATTCGCGTTGATAATTATTTTTCAAAGAAAAATAATCTCTCTCTTACGTCTGCCGAAAACGTGACCAATTAATGAATATTTTGAGGGAGTAAATCTACGTGCAATGTTTAAAAAGGAAGTTTTATAAACATAGGTCCGCAAAAGCTTCGTTACGGAGTTAGAGGGTGTTGAAATTTCCGAAGAAAAAGATTTTCATTCAAAATGAAAAATATTTTCTTCAAAACCCAGTTTTTGAAATATTTTTTGGGACAAGCTTTTTTTACAGCCTCCTACATTACACGTCCTAGATTTCAAGTTAAATTCACAAAGTGGTCTCTTTTCCGAGGCCATGTCTCCTTTTGCCCTTTCAAACTTTTTTGAAGTACGTCACTGATCAGAGTACAATCAATTTTCGTCATCTTTGTTCAATTTAGAAACTTTTCGAAACTTGTTTCGAAAAGTTTCTGCAGAAAAAGTGAACGATTAATTTCGAATTTGAACGAAGAAGCCTTCTGAAAACTCTATGAAAATTTGATTGATTGTTGAAGCTCCGTCGTCCAACATTTTCACAAATTGGTTGGATGATTCAGATGTTTTTGCCTAATTTATAGATTGGACTGGACTTGATTATTTGTTGTTGTTTTTCTTTCTACCGGGATGCTTGCCATAACTACAATTTCGTTGTTTTCTTTATCAATTTGTACTCTGTAATCTTCATCAAGAAAGCCTTCAAAGAGATTAGCGATGAAATTAAGAGGTCATGTAAAAGAGATAAAAACGAGTATTTTTCCAACATATGCAAAGAAATAGAAGTTCATAGCCATTCTAACCAACCACGAGATCTTTTTCGAAAAATTAAATACTTGACCCGAGAATTCAAACCAAAAACATGGCCTATAGAAGATGAAAATGGTAAACTTGTTACAGACAGAGAAGAAATAGCAGAGACTTGGAGGATCTATTGCGAGAAACTCTACGCCGAAAACGAGGAAATTAATGAACACGAAATAAAAGAATACGAAGAAGAACCTTTCATAGTGCAGAGCGAAATTACGTCAGCTATCCATAAACTTAAAAATAACAAATCTCCACTCAACGATAAAATAACATCCGAAATACTAAAAGGAATAGGAGAAGAGGGCACCCGAAGCCTACACCACTTGTGTAATAAAATATGGAAAACAACACAATGGCCAAGAGATTGGACACAAGGCACAATTATCACAATTCACAAAAAAGGGAGTAACAGAAAATGCGAAAACTACAGAACGATAACACTTATTTCACATACGAGCAAATTATTCTGACAATAATCAACGAAAGACTGAAGAACTTTTTACAACACCAAATCCCGGAAGAGCAAGCAGGATTTGTTAAAGGAAGAGGGACTAGAGAGCATGTGATAAATTTAAGGCAAATAATAGAAAAAGCCAGAGAGTTCAATATACCCCTATACATATGTTTCATTGATTATAAAAAAGCTTTCGATAGAGTGAAATGGAATAAGTTGTGGATCGTTCTAGGGAATATGGCTGTACCGGATCACTTGTGTGCCTTAATCATCAACCTATATAATGAAACCAGGGATACTGTGAAAATCAATGAAATACTGTCATCAGAATTCAAACCAAAGAGGGGAGTGAGGCAAGGGTGTATTCTTTCTCCTCAGTTATTCAACATATACACTGAATACATAATGAGAGAGGCATTAGACGGATGGAAGGGTGGCATACCAATTAACGGAAGATGTGTAAATAATCTGAGATTCGCGGATGATACGGTCCTCCTGGCAACAAGTTAGGAAGAACTGACTGAGCTTGTTAGCAGAGCGGAGAGAGAGAGTACGGAACTTGGCTTGGAACTGAATGTTTCTAAAACAAAAATCATGATCGTGAACAGGATGAACAACAATCAACCAGAAAAAAAGCAAATTGATAGATTTGATGTAGTGCAAGAATATCTTTATCTGGGATCCTTGATAACAAACGTAGGAAACGTAGAACGAGAGGTTAAACGTAGATGCGAACTAACTAAGGTAGCTACGAAAAAAATGAATAAAATTTGGGCCGATCGAAATATCGCTATTTCCACTAAAACCAGGCTTATGAAGTGCCTCATCTTTCCAATTCTCACATACGGCTGCGAATCTTGGTCCCTTCGAATGAGCGAAAGAAGAAAAATCGACGCGACAGAAATGATGTGTTGGAGAAAGGTGCTAAACATCCCATGGACACAACGACGAACGAATACATCGATTCTAAAGCAACTCCGCATAAAACAAAGACTTTCGAGTGCAATTCAACTCAAAATATTGAGATACTTCGGACACATCATGAGAAGAGGACCAGAGAATTTGGAAAAATCATTATTCAGGGAAAGTAGATGGAAAGAGAGGAAGAGGAAGGTCCCCAACACGATGGATGGATCAAATTACAGAAACAACAGGCCGACCCATGCATTCTCTAGTTGTAATGGCACAGGATAGAAAGGAATGGAAAACTTTCATTGATGACATTTCATTAGTCGCTACATCCTCAGGAGAGGATAAAGAATGAAGAGAGAGAGAGAATCTTCATTTTATATTGGGCCTTTATAGGACTTTTTCCTCGGTCCTTATTACAATTTAATAATAATAATAGAAAATTGTTTTCCAGAAGAAAAAATTCCTCTCTTTTACGTCTTACGAAAACGTGAGCAATTAATATTGAATTTAAGCAAAGAAGCTCTTTAAAAACTATGAAAATTTGATTATCTATGCCTGAAGTTCAGTTTATTATAAATTTCATGAATTTTACTTCATTTTCATGTTTTTTTTATTTTTCATCTCTGTAACATTGTTCCGTACAATATTTACAATTATTAAAAGCACCCGCGAATCGCACCCGCAAATAACACTTGCAAATGACTAATAACATCAATGATTGTTTTTCGAAAAAATTAAAATTATCCTCTCTCTTGCGGCTGCAGAACCATTAGCAATTAATTATGGAATTAATGAAAGAAGCTCTCTAAGAACTCTATGAAAATTTGATTATCTATGCTTGAAGTTCAATATATTATAAATTTTATGAATCTTACTTCATTTTCATGATTTTTTTTTAATTTTTCACCTCTGTAACATTGTTTCGTACAATATTTACAATTATTAATAGCGGCCGCGAATTGCACATGCGAATTGCTCTAGACAGAATAATTTTTTCTTCTGAAAAATAATTATTGATGTTAACTAGTCATTCGCAATTGTGATTCGCGGGTGCGATTCGCAGGTGCGGTTCGCAGGTGCGATTAGCAGGCGCTATTAATAATTATAAATATTGTAGGCAACAATGTAAAAGAAATGAAAAATTGAAAAAAATCATGAAAATGAAGATAGATTCATAAAATTTATAATCTACTGAACTTCAGGCTTAGATAATCAAATTTTCATAGAGTTCTTCCATCCTTCTTCCATAATTAATTGCTCATGTTTCTGCAGCAGCAAGAGACGATAATTTTTTTTTCGAAAAATAATTATTGATGTAATTAGTCATTCGCAAGTGTGATTCGCGGGTCCGAAACGCACCTGCGAATCGCATTCGCGAATCACACTTGCGAATGACTAATACATCAATATTTGCTTTTCGAAAAGATAAAAATTTTCCTGTCTCTTACGTCTGCAGAAAACGTGAGCAATTAATTGTGAAAATAATGGAAGAAGCTTTCTAAGAACTCTGAAAATTTGATTATCTATGCCTGAATTTCAGTATATTATAAATTTTCCTGACATTTTTAATTTTTCATGTCTGATACATACATACATCCCTACAATATTTAAAATTATTGATAGCTCCCGCGAATCGCATCTGCGAACTGCAGCCCGCGAACCGCAGCCCGCGATCCGCACCTGCGAATTACAGTTGCGAATCGCGAATGGCAAATAACATTTTTGAAAAACAAATTATCCTGTCTCTTGCGTCTGCAGAAAACGTGAGCAATTTATTGTGGGATTAATGGACGAAACTATCTAAGAACTCTATGAAAATTTTGTTATCCATGCCTGTAGTTCAGTATATCATAAATTTTATGAATCTTACTTCACTCTCATGAAATTTTTTAATTTTTCATCTCTGTTACATTGTTCTGTACATTATTTAGAATTATTTATAGCGCCCGCGAATAGCACCTGTGAACCGCACAAGCAAACTGCACCCGCGAACCGTACCCGCGAACCGCACCCGCAAACCACACACGCGAATCACACCTGCGAATTACACTTGCGAATCACACTTGAGAATGGCAAAAACATCAATAATCATTTTTCAGAAAAAAAAATTATCCTGTCTCTTGCATCTGCAGAAAACGCGAGCAATTTACTGTGGGATTAATGGAAGAAGCTATCTAACAACACTATGAAAATTTGATTATCTATGCCTGTAGTTCAGTATTTTATAAATTTTATGAATCTTACTTCACTCTCATGAAATTTTAATTTTCATCTCTGTTACATTGTTCTGTACAATATTTAGAATTATTAATAGCGCTGACGACTAGCATGTGTGAACCGCACAAGCAAACTGCACCAGCGAACTGTAACCGCGAACCGCACGCGCAAACCACACACGCGAACCACACCTGCGAATTACACTTGCGAATCGCTCCTGCGAATCACACTCGAGAATGGCAAAAAACATCAATAATCATTTTTCGAAAAAAAAACAATTATCCTGTCTCTTGCATCTGCAGAAAACGTGAGCAATTTAATGTGGGATTAATGGAAGAAGCTATCTAAGAACTCCATGAAAATTTGATTATCTATGCCTTCAGTATATTATATATTTTATGATTCTAACCTCACTCTCATGAAATTTTTAATTTTTCATCTCTGTTACATTGTTCAGTACAATATTTGAAATTATTAATAGCGCCCGCGAATCGCATCTGTGAATGACTAATATCAATAATTATTTTTCAAAATCAAAACACTATTCTGTCTCTTGCGACTGCAGAAAACGTGACCAATATTTAGAGTGATTAATGGAAGAAGCTATCTAACATTTCTATGAAAATTTGATTATCTATGACTGAAGTTCAGTATATTATTAATTTTATGATTCTCACTTTACTCTAATGAAATTTCTAATTTTTCATCTCTGTAACAATGTGTTGTACAATATTTGAAATTATTAATAGCGCCCGCAAATCCCACCTGTGCACCGCATCCGCGAACAGGCACCTGCGAAACACACCCGCAAACCGAACAAGCGAACCGCATCCGCGAACAATGCCCGCAAACCGCACCCGTGAACCACACCTGCGAATTAGACTTCCGAATCGCGCCTGCGAATCTAACTTGAGAATGGCAAGTAACATCATAAATCATTAAAAAAAAATTATCCTGTCTCTTGCGTCAGCAGAAAACGTGAGCAATTTATTGTGGAATTAATGGAAGAAGCTATCTAAGAACTCTATGAAAATTTGATTATCTATGTCTGTAGTTCAGTAAATTATGAATTTTATGAATCTTACTTCATTTTCATGGTTTTTTCAATATTTCGTCTCTATTACATTATTCTGTACAATATTTACAATTATTAATAGCGCCCGAGAATCGCACTTGAGAACCGCAGCTGCGAACCGTACCCGCGAACCGCTCCCGCAAACCGCACCAGCGAACCGTACCCACGAACCGCACCCACGACCAGCTCCAACGAACCGCACCCGCGAACAGCACCCGCGAACCGCGAACCGCACCATTGAACCGCAACCGCGAACCATACCCGCGAACCGCACCCGCGAACAATACCCGCGAACCACACCTGCGAATAACACTTGCGAATCGCGCCTGCGGATCACACTTGAGAATGGCAAATAACATCAATTATCATTTTTCAAAAAAAAAATTTTCCTGTCTCTTGCGTCTGCAGAAAACGTGAGCAATTTATTGTGGGATTAATGGAAGAAGCTATCTATATACTCTATGAAAATTTGAATAATTATGCCTGAAGTTCTGTATATTATAAATTTTATGAATCTTACTTCATTTTCATTATTTTTTAATATTTCGTCTCTATTACATTATTCTGTATAATATTTACAATTATTGATAGCACCTGTGAATCGCATCTGCGAATGACTAATAACAAAAATAATTATTTTTCATCATCGAAAATTATTCTGTCCCTGTGTCGGCAAGAAACTTGAGCAATTAATTGTGAAATTAATGGAAGAAAATCTCAAAGAACTCTATGAAAATTTTATTATCTATCTATATTATACTTTTCATGATTCTTACTGCACTCGCATGAAATTTTTCATTTTCACCTCTGTTACACTGTTCTGTACAATATTTACAAATATTAATAGCGCCCGCGAATAGCACCTGTGAACCCACATGCGAATCGTACCTGTGAAACGCACCCGCGAACCGCACCTGCGAACCGTACCCGCGAACCGCAACCCGAGAACCGCATTTATGAACAGGCACCCGCAAATTGATTTTTCGTCTCTGTCACTTTGTTCTGTACAATTTTTCCAATTAATAATAGCGCCCACGAATCGCACATGTGAACCGCACAAGCAAACTGCACCTGCGAATCGTAACTGCGAACCGCACCCGCGAACAATACCCGCGTACCGCATCCGCGAACCGCACTCGCGAATAATACCCGCGAACCACACCTGCGAATTACACTTGCGAATCGCACCCGCGAATCTTACTTGAGAATGGCAAATAACATAAATAATCATTTAAAAAAATTATCCTGGCTCTTGCGTCAGCAGAAAACGTGAGATATTAATTGTGGAACAAAATCTCTGAGAACTCTATGAAAATTTTATTATCTATCTATATTATACTTTTCATGATTCTTACTGCACTCTCATGAAATTTTTAATTTTTCACCTCTGTTACATTGTTCTGTATAATATTTACAATTATCAATAGCGCCCGCGAATCGCACCTGTAAACCGCACTTGCGAACCGCACCCGCAAACCGTAAATGCGAACCGCATCCGCGAACAATATTGGCGAACCACACCTGCGAATTACACTTGCGAATCGCGCCGCGAACCACACTTGAAAATGGCTAATAACATCAATATTCATTTTACCAAAAAAATGATCATGTTTCTTGCGTCTGCAGAAAACATGAGCAAACCATTGTGGAATCAATGGAAGAAGCTATCTAAGAACTCCATGAAAATTTGATAATCTATGTGTGTAGTTCAGAATATTATAAATTTTATGAATCTTACTTCACTCTCATGAAATTATTAATTTTTCATCTGTCACTTTGTTCTGTTCAATTTTTCCACTTAATAATAGCGCCCGCGAATCGCACCTGTGAACCGCACAAGAAAACTGCACCCTCGAACCGTAACCGCGAACCGCACCCGCAAACAATACCAGCGAAACGCACTCGCGAACAATACCCGCGAACCGCATACGCGAACCACACCTTCGAATTACACTTACGAATCGCGCCCGCGAATCTTACTTGAGACTGGAAAATAACATCAATAATCAATTAAAAAAAAATATCCTGTTTCTTGCGTCAGCAGAATACGTGAGCAATTTATTGTGGAATTAATGGAAGAAGCTATCTAAGAACTCTATGAAAATTTGATTTTCTATGTCTGTAGTTCAGTATATTATAAATTTTTGAATCTTACTTCACTCTCATGAAATTTTTAATTTTTCATCTCTAATACTTTGTTCTGTAAAATTTTTACAATTATTAATAGCACCTGTGAATCGCATCTGCGACTGACCAATAACATAAATAATTATTTTCATAATCGAAAAATTATTATGTCTGCTGAAAACGTGAGCAATTAATTGTGGAATTAATGGAAGAAAACTCTGAGAACTCTATGAAAATTTTATTATGTATCTATATTTTACTTTTGATGATTCTTACTGCACTCTCATTAAATTTTTAATTTTAATCTCTGTTTCTTTGTTCTGTGAAATATTTACAATTATTAATACGCACAATTAATCCATTAATCCATTAATCTTTAATCCCACAATTAATTGTGGTATTAATGGAAGAAGCTTTCTAAGTACTCTATGAAAAGTTGAATATCTATGCTTGAAGTTCAGTATATTATACCTACGAACCGCACCTGCGAACCGTACCTGCGAACCACTCCCGCGAACTGCTTCCGCGGACCGCACATGCGAAATACATTTGCGAATGGCTAATTAAGTCAATAAACAATTATTATTATTGAATTTTATGATTCCCACTTCACTCTCCTGAATTTTTCAATTTTTCATCTGTCTTACAATGTTCTGTACAATATTTACAATTACTAATAGCGCCCACGACTCGCACCTGTGAACCGCACCCGCCAACCGTACCTGCGAACCGCTCCCGCGAACTGCTCCCGCGTTCCGCAATTGCGAATTGCACTTGCGAATGGCTAATTACGTCAATAAACAATTATTATTTTCGAATTTTATGATTCTCTCTTCACTCTCATGAAATTTTTAATTTTTCATCTCTGTTACATTGTTCTGTACAATATTTACAAATATTAATAGCACCTGTGAATCGCATGTGCGAATGACTAAAAACATGAATAATTATTTTTCATAATCAAAAAATTATTCTGTCCCTTGCGTCTCCAGAAAACGTGAGCAGTTAATTGTGGAATTAATGGAAACAGCTATCTAAGAACCTTATGAAAATTTGAATATCTATGCCTTAAGTGCAGTATATTATGAATTTTATGAACCTTACTTCACTCGCATGAAATTTTTGATTTTTCATCTCTATAACATTGTTCTGTACAATAGTTAGAGATATTAATAGCACCCGCGAATAGCATCCGCGAACCGTAACCACGAACCACACCTGCGAACAATACCTGCAAACCGCACCAGCAAACCACACCTTCGAAATACACTTGCGAATCGCGCCTGCGAATCACACTTGAGAATGGCAAATTACTTCAATAATCATTTTTCAAAAAGAAAATATTATCCTGTCTCTTACGTCTGCAGAATACGTAAGCAATTTATTGTGGGATTAATGAAAGAAGCTTTCTAAGAACTCTATGAAAATTTGATCATCTATGCCTGTAGTTCAGTATATTCTAAATTATATGAATCTTATTTTACTCTCATTAAATTTTTAATTTTTCATCTCTGATAGCTTGTTCTGTACAAAATTTACAATTATTAATAGCGTCCATGAATCGAACCTGTGAACCGCACCTGCGAACCGCACCTGCGAACCGCACCTGCGAACCGCACCCGCGAACCGAACCTGCGAACAGGCACCTGCGAATTACACTTGCCAATCGCGCCTGCGAATCACACTTGAGAATGAAAAATAACATCAATAATCATTTAAAAAAAAATTATCCTGTTTCATGCGTCTGCAGAACTGTATGAAAATTTGATTATCTATGCCTGTGGTTCAGTATATTATAAACTTTATGAATCTCACTTCACTTTCATTAACTTTTCAATTTTTCATCTCTGATACATTGTTCTGTGAATATTTTACAATTATTAATAGCGTCCGCGAATCGCACCTGTGAACCGTACCTGCGAACCGCACCTGCAAACCGCACCCGTGAACCGTAATTGCGAACAGCTGCCGCGAACCGCACACGCGAACCGCACACGCGAACCGCACCCGCGAACCACACCCGTGAACCGCACCCACGGGACAAACTTGCGAATCACTCCCGCGAACCGCTTTCGCGAAAGGCACCCGCGAACAATATCCGCGAACCGCACCTGCAAACCACAATTGCGAATTACACTTGCGAATCGTGCCCGCGAATCACACTTGTGAATGGAAAATAACATCAATAATTATTTTTCAAAATAAAAATTATCATGTCTCTTGCGTAAGCTGAAGACGTGAGCAATTTATTGTGGAATTAATGAAAGAACCTATTTAAGAACTCTATGAAAATTCGATTATCTATACCTGAAAATCAGTATATTAAAGATTTTATGATCCTCACTTTACTCTCATGAAATTTTTGATTTTTCATCTCTCTTACATTGTTCTGTACAATATTTAAAATTATTAATAGCCCCAGCAAATCGCACCTGTGAACCGCACCTGCGAACCGCACCCGCGAACCGAACCTGCGAACAGGCACCTGCCAATTACATTCGCCAATCGCGCCTGCGAATCACACTTGAGAATGAAAAATAACATCAATAATCATTTTGAAAAAATATATCCTGTTTCTTGCGTCTGCAGAAAACGTGATTTATTTATTGTGGGATTAATGGAAGAAGCTATCTAAGAACTCTATGAAAATTTGATTATCTATGCCTGTAGTTCAGTATATTATAAATTATTTGAATCTTCATTCACTCTCAGTAAATTTTCAATTTTTCATCTCTGTTACTTTGTTCTGTACAAAATTTACAATTATTAATAGCGTCCACCAATCGCACCTGTGAACCGCACCTGCGAACCGCACCTGCGAACCGCTCCTGCGAACCGCACCTGCGAACCGCACCCGCGAACCGAACCTGCGAACAGGCACCTGCGAATTACACTTGCCAATCGCGCCTACGAATCACACTTGAGAATGAAAAATAACATCAATAATCATTTTAAAAAGAAAATATCCTGCTTCTTGCGTCTGCAGAAAACGTGATTAATTTATTGTGGGATTGATGGAAGAAGCTATCTCAGAACTCTATGAAAATTTGATTATCTATGCCTGTAGTTCAGTATATTATAAATTTTATGAATCTCACTTCACTCTCATTAACTTTTTAATTTTTCATCTCTGATACATTGTTCTGTAAAAATTTTACAATTATTAATAGCGTCCGCGAATCGCACCTGTGAACCGCACCTGCGAACCGCACCTGCAAACCGCACCCGCGAACCGTAATTGCGAACAGCAGCCGCGAACCGCACCCGTGAACCGCACCCACGAGACAAACTTGCGAATCACTCCCGCGAACCGCTTTCGCGAAATGCACCCGCGAACAATATCCGCGAACCGCACCTGCAAACCACAATTGCGAATTACACTTGCGAATCGCGCCCGCGAATCACACTTGAGAATGAAAAATAACATCAATTATCATTTTCCAAAATAAAAATTATCATGTCTCTTGCGTAAGCTGAAGACGTGAGCAATTTATTGTGGAATTAATGGAAGAACCTATCTAAGAACTCTATGAAAATTGATTATCTATACCTGAAAAGCAGTATATTAAAATTTTATGATCCTCACTTTACTCTCATGAAATTTTCGATTTTCATCTCTCTTACATTGTTCTGTACAATATTTAAAATTATTAATAGCACCCACAAATCGCACCTGTGAACCGCACCTCCGAACCGCACCTGTGAACCGCACCTCCGAACCGCACCAGGGAACCGTAATTGCGAACCGCCTCCGCGATCAGTACTCGCGAACCACACCTGCGAATTACACTTGCGAATCGCGCATGCGAAACACATTTGAGAATAGCGAATAACTTCAATGATCATTTTGCAAGAAAAAATATTATCCTGTCTCTTACGTCTGCAGAAAACGTGAGCAATTTATTGAGGGATTTATGGAAGAAACTATCTAAGGACACAATCAAAATTTGAATATCTATGCCTTAAGTTCAGTATATTAAAAATTTTATGAATCTTACTTCACTCTCATGAAATTTTCAATTTTTCATCTCTGTTACATTGTTCTGTACATAATTTACAATTATTAATAGCGCCTACGAATCGCACCTGTGAACCGCACTTGAGAACCGCACCTGCGAACCATAATTGCGAACAGCAGACGAGAACCGCACCCGCAAACCGCACCCGCGAGACGTACTCGCGAATCTCTCCCGCGAACCGCTTTCGCGAACCGCACCCACCCGCGAACATTACTCGCGAACCACACCCGCGAACCACACTTTCGAATTACACTTGCGAATCGCGCATGCGAAACACATTTGAGAATGGCGAATAACTTCAATAATCATTTTGCAAGAAAGAAATATTATCCTGTCTCTTACGTCTGCAGAAAACGTGATTAATTTATTGTGGGATTAATGGAAGGAGCTATCTAAGAACTCTATGAAAATTTGATTATCTATGCCTGTAGTTCAGTATATTATAAATTGAATGAATCTTAATTCACTCTCATTAAATTTTTAATTTTTCATCTCTGATACATTGTTCTGTACAAATTTTACAATTATTAATAGCGCCTATGAATCGCACCTGTGAACAACACCTGCGAACTGCACCCGCGAAACGAACCTGCGAAGAGGCACTCACGAATTACACTTGCCAATCGCGCCTGCGAATCACACCTGGGAATGAAAAATAACATCAATAATCATTTTAAAAAAAATTATCCTGTTTCTTGAGTCCGCAGAAAACGTGATTAATTTATTGTAAGATTAAAGGAAGAAGCTATCTAAGAACTCTATGAAAATTTGATTATCTATGCCTGTAGTTCAGTATATTATAAATTATATGAATCTTAATTCACTCTCCTTAAATTTTCAATTTTTCATCTCAGTTACATTGTTCTGTACAAAATTTACAATTATTAATAGCACATACGAATCGCACCTGCGAACCGCACCCGCGAACCGAACCTGCAAAGAGGCACCTACGAATTACACTTGCCAATCGCGCCTGCGAATCACACCTGAAAATGAGAAATAAAATCAAAAATCATTTAAAAAAAAATTATCTTGTTTCTTGCGGCCGCAGAAAAGGTGATTAATTTATTGTGGGATTAATGGAAGAAGCTATCTAAGGACTCTATGAAAATTTTATTATCTATGCCTGTAGTTCAGTATATTATAAATTATATAAATCTTAATTCACTCTCATTAAATTTTTAATTTTTCATCTCTGATACATTGTTCTGTACAAATTTTACAATTATTAATAGCGTCCGCGAATCGCACCTGTGAACCACACCTGCGAACCGCACCTGCGAACAGGCACCTGCGAATTACAATCGCCAATCGCGCCTGCGAATCACACCTGAGAATGAGAAATAACATCAATAATCATTTAAAAAAATATACTGTTTCTTGCAGCTGCAAAAACGTGATTAATTTATTGTGGAATTAATGGAAGAAGCTATCGAAGTACTCTATAAAATTTGATTATCTATGCCTGTAGTTCAGTATATTATAAATTAAATGAATCTTAATTCACTCTCATTAAATTTTCAATTTTTCATCTCTGATACATTGTTCTGTACAAAATTTACAATTATGAATAGCGTCCGCCAATCTCACCTGTGGACCGCACCTGCGAACCGCACCTGCGAACCGCACCTGCGAACAGCACCCGCGAACCGTTTATTGCTCTGCAGAAAACGTGATTAATTTATTGTGGGATTAATGGAAGAAGCTATCGAAGTACTCTATGAAAATTTGATTATCTATGCCTGTAGTTCAGTATATTATAAATTAAATGAATCTTAATTCACTCTCATTAAATTTTTAATATTTCATCTCTGATACATTGTTCTGTACAAATTTTACAATTATTAATAGCGCCTACGAATCGCACCTGTGAACAACACCTGCGAACTGCACCCGCGAACCGAACCTGCGAAGAGGCACCTACGAATTACACTTGCCAATCGCGCCTGCGAATCACACCTGAGAATGAGAAATAACATCAATAATAATTTAAAAAAAAAAATTATACTGTTTCTTGCAGCTGCAAAAAACGTGATTAATTTATTGTGGAATTAATGGAAGAAGCTATCGAAGTACTCTATGAAAATTTGATTATCTATGCCTGTAGTTCAGTATATTATAAATTAAATGAATCTTAATTCACTCTCATTAAATTTTCAATTTTTCATCTCTGATACATTGTTCTGTACAAAATTTACAATTATGAATAGCGTCCGCCAATCTCACCTGTGAACCGCACCTGCGAACCGCACCTGCGAACCGCACCTGCGAACAGCACCTGCGAACCGTTTATTGCTCTGCAGAAAACGTGATTAATTTATTGTGGGATTAATGGAAGAAGCTATCGAAGTACTCTATGAAAATTTGATTATCTATGCCTGTAGTTCAGTATATTATAAATTAAATGAATCTTAATTCACTGTCATTAAATTTTTAATATTTCATCTCTGATACATTGTTCTGTACAAATTTTACAATTATTAATAGCGCCTACGAATCGCACCTGTGAACAACACCTGCGAACTGCACCCGCGAACCGAACCTGCGAAGAAGCACCTACGAATTACACTTGCCAATCGCGCCTGCGAATCACACCTGAGAATGAGAAATAACATCAATAATCATTTTAAAAAAAAATTATACTGTTTCTTACATCTGAAAAAAACGTGATTAATTTATTTTGGAATTAATGGAAGAAGCTATCTAAGAACTCTATGAAAACTTGATTATCTATGTCTGTAGTTCAGTATATTATAAATTATATGAATCTTCATTCACTCTCATTAAATTTTCAATTTTTCATCTCTGATACATTGTTCTGTACAAAATTTACAATTATGAATAGCGTCCGCCAATCTCACCTGTGAACCGCACCTGCGAACCGCACCTGCGAACAGCACCTGCGAACCGCACCCGCGAACCGAACCTGCGAACAGGCATTTGCGAATTACACTTGCCAATCGCGCCTGCGAATCACACTTGAGAATGAAAAATAACATCAATAATCATTTAGAGAACAAATCTATCCTGTTTCTTGCGTCTGTAGAAAACGTGATTAATTTATTGTGGGATTAATGGAAGAAGCTATCAAAGAACTCTATGAAAATTTGATTATGCCTGAAGTTCAGTATATTATAAAGTTTATTATTCTCACTTCGCTTTCATGAAATTTTTAATTTTTCATTCCTGTTACTGTGTTCTGTACACTATTTACAATTATTAATAGCACCCGCGAATTGCACCTGTGAACCGCACCCGCGAACATATCCCGCGAACCACACCCACGACCAGCTTCAGCGAACAGCATCTGCGATCCGAACCCGTTAACTGCATCCGAAAACCGTAACCGCGAACCGTAACCACGAACCGCACCCACAACCGGCTCCAGCGAAGCACACCCGCGAACCGTACCTGCGAACAATACCCACGAACCGTAATTGCGAACAGCAGCCGCGAACCGCACCCGCGAGACATACTCGCGAATCCCTCCAGCGAACCGCTTTCGCGAAACGCACCCGCGAACAATAGTCGCGAACCGCACCCACGAACCACACCTTCGAATTACACTTGCGAATCGCGCCCGCGAATCACACTTGAGAAGGGCAAATAACTTCAATAATCATTTTGCAAGAAAGAAATATTATCTTGTCTCTTACGTCTAAGAACCCAATGAAAATATGATAATCAATGCCTGGAAATCAGTATATCAAGAATTTTATGATCCTCACTTTATTCTCATGAAATTTTTAATTTTTCATCTTTGTTACATTGTTCTGAACAATATTTAAAATTATTAATACCACCCGCGAATCGCACCTGTGAACCGCACCTGTGAACCGCACCTGCGAACCGCACCCGCGAACCGCACACGCGAACAGCACATGACAACACACCCGCGAACAATACTCGCGAACCACACCTGCGAATTACACTTGCGAACCGCGCCTGCGAAGCACATTTGAGACTGGCTAATAACATCAATAATCATTTTTCAAAAAGAAAAAGTTATCTTGTTTTTTGCGTCTGCAGAAAACGGGACCAATTTGTTACGGGAGTAATGGAAGAACTATCTAAGAACTCTATGAAAATTTGATTATTTCTGAAGTCCAGTATATTATAAAGTTTACTAGCTGACCCGGCAAACGTTGTTTTGCCATATAAATAATTTCCTAGTAATTTCTAGTGTAGACAAAAATAGCTTACTTATTGTAAGTATGTATGTATGTTAGAATGTGTATATTGTATGTATGTAAGAATGTGGTATATGCGTGAAATAAGCATGGAGCGCTGTGAACGATGAGGAATATAAAAATAACAAAAGGCAAACATTATTTTTAAGGTATTATAATTTATTCCTTAAAATTATATATCATTAATTAAACAATTACGACAGTAACACTATTAAACAATATCAATCTCTTAATGCTATAGCGTGAACAATATTTTTTGTTAGTCCATCCTTAGCTAACACAAACAAACTGGATGGTTTACCCACTCGAGAGCATGCCACGTATAATTGTCCGTGTGAAAAACAGGGTGTTCTCAAATCTAATCCACAAACAGACATCGTTTGACCTTGGGATTTGTTGATAGTCATTGCAAATGCCAATCTAATCGGAAACTGAAGACGTTTGAATTGAATTGGCACATCTGTAGGTATAATAGGAATCCGTGGTATGAGTATATTTTCACCTCTGAACTTGCCATTTAAAATCCTGGCTTCGATCACGTTTTTCATTAATTTTTGAATGACTAATCGCGTACCGTTGCACAGCCGGGGCGGGTTCAAATTACGAAGCAAGATAATTGGAGATCCAACCTTTAATTGTAAATTATGTGGTGGCATGCCTGGCAAATCCAGTGAGTTCAAAACTCTGTGAGAAAATTTACTGCTTCGCTGTCGTCGCAAACTGTATCAATAGATTTATATGATACCAAGTTCCCTGGCAACAACATTTGTATCTTCAGATTTAAATTGTCAACGTCTACATTTTTTGCCGCTAAAATCGCTCTTTCTGCAAGCCACTCATGATTTATGTACTGTGTGTGTACATCGGGAAATATTTGTTCAATGAGAGTATCTTGCGAATCAGCGATTGTGCAGAAATCGGTCGGTAATTTTACGTATCCAGTTTCATCTATAGCAACTTTTCCATCACCGATATCTAAAAGTTGTTTTGAAAATGTTTCAGCGGATGGATCTTGAAGCATTTGAACGCGCATATTTATTTTAGTTGTAATTTTTCAACATTACGCCACAATGGAGATGATTTTAAGCAAGCGTTGATCTCATCAGCGTATGTTGAACGTGGAATGACTGGAAGTGTTTGTCTGAAATCACCTGAAAGGACCAACAGAGTTCCGCCAAATAGTTTGTCACTGTTTTTAATATCTTTCAATGTCCTGTTCAACGCCTCAAGTGAATGTTTGTGTGCCATAGTACATTCATCCCAAATAATAAGTTTACACCGTTTCAGCACAGTGGCCATGGACGATTGTTTCTTAATGTTGCATACTGCGTCAGGGTTATTCTGAATATTTAGTGGCAGCTTAAATACTGAATGAGCTGTTCTACCTCCATCCAATAAAGTTGCTGCAATGCCCGATGATGCAACGGCCAATGCGATGCCATTATTTGATCGTATTTCAGCAAGAATTAGCGAAATAACGAATGTTTTGCCAGTTCCACCCGGTGCATCCAAAAAGAAGAACCCACCTTGTCCAGCTGAAACTGCGAGCATAATGCGATCATAAATGGTTCTTTGTTCCTCATTCATTAGTGGGACATTGCGGGCAACAATCGCTGCCATTTCTACAGTACTGTACTGCAGTTCACGATTCATTTCAGTATTCATTAAATCAGATTCAGTTCGATTTGGCGAATTGATACCGAAATTACTAAGTGGTAAGTTGGCAATGACAATGCAAAGATCCTCAATAGCAATCAATGCTTCATTGTACATTTCGTCGCTGAATGTTATGGTTAGATCGTGGCACCGTATACGATGTTGATGCAATATATCATCAGTCATTGAATCTTTGTGATTTTCCCATAATATCTGTGCTCGGGCTGGGAAACATGTAGTCAACACTATAGCGAATAGTACACGAATTTGTATTGCTGTACAGTTCAATGCAGCTTCAGCAAGCATGCATTCCCACTGGTTGTCGTCTTCCAGCAAGCCGAGTGCAAGGCATGCATCTTTATACGTTGGATATTGTTGCCCATTCACTTTACGTATATCTTGAAATGATAATGGGCCAGTAACATTAACCAACAACAGTCGAAGATAAAAGCACTCCGTGTGTCTTGGATTGACTGTAAATAATCGCCCCAAGGCGTTTGATTTAAATAAATTGAGACATGCAGCAACTGGTGAGCCTTGCTTGCGGGGCATCCATGTTTTTGTTTGAGTCCATGTGAAATAGCGTGGTACTTGTGAATAGAGTAATGTTCGTGCAAAGGCACCAAAATCATCCGCACGATTACACAATTCAAAAAATGCAGTGAGTGTAGTTTTAGGTGGATTTATTGCACGATCAATCGCTGTCTCGTTCGTGAAAAATACACGCTGACCATTTTCAAGATGGATGGCTAACTGAACAACTGCTGGATCCCGTTCATGAATTGGAAAACCAAAGATACGCCAAGCAGCTTCATTGGAGCTGATGTACCGACCAATTTGGTAGAGCGTTATTTCATCGTTTTTATTCACTGGAGGAGCACTCACATTAGTATTTTCCACTCTAAACACAGCCATATCACTGCCTTTATAGACATACTTGTAAATGTATTTGATGCTCTTCACAGAACTGCAGAACTCAACATTAATATGAGCATTATATGTCTTGCTCAGCAGAGGCGAATATGGCACCACCCAACGATTGTCAATATCAATGTCTGTGTTGATGATATTTTAATAAATGATTGTCCGCCATTTTCAGGATTTCTTCGACGATATATTGGGTATCCGTCGACATTTGTGACCGTATCATTGGTAAAATCTTTAGGGAAATTTTTAGTACATTTTCCATCAGCCATGCAAGGCGATGAACTATTAAGAGTACCACATGGACCATGAATCATGTTTGTTGTAACAATATCAAACAGCAGTTGGTCAGTGGATGGATCTGGAATTTCCGCAGAAATGATGCTATCGATTTCTTCAGGTCGGATTTTGTCGATGAACCAAACCAAAATGTGTGCATGAGGTAATCCTCGCTTTTGCCACTCAACCGAATACATCCAGCAACGTGTGGGACCAAATACATGTGATTTAGTAATGAAACTTATTA
Organism: Cryptolaemus montrouzieri; assembly: GCA_013387265.2. Classification (NCBI taxonomy): domain Eukaryota; kingdom Metazoa; phylum Arthropoda; class Insecta; order Coleoptera; family Coccinellidae; genus Cryptolaemus; species Cryptolaemus montrouzieri. The sequence goes on from JABFTP020000042.1 coordinate 40,448,710, forward strand.
AAGACTTCAACTTTTGTCTGAACACACGTGCTGTAATGTCATGGCGATGTATTGCATTTTGGCCAGGCAGTAGCAAAGATGTAATCTCTGGCCATTTTGGATTACATGTGAACGTGATAAATAAACATGGTCGTCCATATTCGCGCACGAAAGTCAGAGCATCCTGTATATATTCTTGCATATGACGTGGACTGCCTACGTACGATGATGGTAAAATGACATGGTTACCAATTTCGGCGACGTCGGCGTTGTTGTTGATAGCGTCTCGCAAATGAATGTACTCTTCCGCGCGCAGCTTTTGTTGATTATATCGTAAGTATCGTAGTCGTTCGCTCTCAATCTTCGCGTACATGTCGACCATGAATTGTTGACAAAGCTCACGACATCGTAAAATGACGTTGTCCAGGCCACGTCTAATCATTAATCGGTACGCATAATAATCCTTTGAGCTAACGTTCTTGTTTGTTTCAGCTCCTGTAATATTTGTTCATAAAAAATAATTTAAATTTATTACGTTCAATAATTTAATTGTTTTGTTAAATGATTAATGATCAAATTAATAATCAATGAAGTACCTGATACGGTATCTCGTTGTTTTATGTTTATGCAATATCCGTCTTGTCCCTTCCAGAATATTAGCGGATATTGAGAGCGTCATATGAACGATGTGTGTCAGCAATGAACTGAAGATTATTATTTCTTCTACGAATCACAATTTCGTGCAGCTGTACAATCGCCAACCATGATTCCAGCAACATCATCAACAACGGGTGCATTGAATCTACGAATATGCTCTCCAGCTGGTGTTTTATCAGGATTAATGACGATAGCGTGATTATCGCTTTGTAATTGGTGCATATGTGATTTGAATATTTTCAACAACTCGTTGTGCTCGTTCAAAAGAGCATCTAGCTCGCTGACGATGCGCCTGGCATAAAGTGAATCAAGGTTATTATAATTACAACGTGCATTCACGCGATTGGCAAGTGCGCTTCCGGAATCCTCGCCGCCCATAAAGTAGATTTGTAAGAATTTATGTGGTTCGTTTGGCATTGGCAGCAGTGAGCCCATTTTATGATAAACTTGGCCTCTGATTTTGAATGTAGAATTGAATTGTTGACCATTTGCATTAGTATTTCGAACTATTTCTGTTGCTCCGAACGATGTCATTTGAAAGCATGAATTGAATCTTAGAATTGACTTCAGGAACACGTTAGAATCTGGATCCGTGCCGATAAGTAAGCCGTTCAATGGTTCAGGAGGTGTTTCAATTTCAGGTAGTTGCACTTTTCCTCACGCGCAACACATCCCAGCTGGCTCATTTTGAATTTCAGAGCATGACAATGCGGACATTCCTTGTCCATAGCACCAATTACCACTTTTGAATGAGCATAATATTCAATATCGGGCTCATACTGGAATGCTAGACGCAGGAATGAATCAGATATAAATGCTCGATGTACCTGTTGTCGTTGTTGGTCATTTGTTCTTCGTCTATTGACTGTGAAACGGCGTGATTGTCGTTGTTCTAATCTTCTGACTTCATTGCGTTCATCTCGTGTATCTTCTGGCTCTTCTTGATGCAATCGCGTCATTCTGACACGTGCATCAGTATTTTGTTGCTGGATTTGTTCTTCTGTTCTTTCGGATCTGCTATTTCGCAACTTTCGAGCTTTGCTTGTACTGCGGCTCAAATCAGCCCCTTTGCGTTTTCTTGGCATTGCTCACTGTACAAAACATACATAAATAGAATTAATTAAATTATTTAATGATGAAAATGTTAAAAGTATAATTAGGGCCAGGATTTTTGCCGCAGTTTTGAAATGATTAGTATTAATTTATGAAATTATAACAAAAATATAAGTTTTATGGAAAAAAATTTCAAACAAAAGTAAAAATTAAATTTTATGAAAACATTGTCTCTTATACTTTTTCATACAACCAATATTTCCATTGACATTTCAAAATAAAGATTCATAATGATTGATTTTTGGAAACTGTGAAAATCTTAATTGTTCAATTACATTTTTTAATAAAATTACATTTTTATTAGATCAACAACATTTTCGATATAAATAAAAAAGTATACTTACAACACAAAATCCGTTGTTATTGAAAGCTCGTATCACGTGTTGAGTACTTTTGAGGTTATAAAATCACTTGATTAAGTAATCGTGAAAATACACTCAAAATTGATAATTTAATTATTATTATTGATAAAATAGGAATGATTAAAAGTTAATATGAGAGTTACACTGAGATAGCAAAATAATAATTGTCAACGTTACTACTACACTTGATGCATAAACAATAATGATGGCCGACAACTGTGTAGGAGTGAGAAAGAAAGGGACCGGCTTCGTTCTCATCCCTACTCCTTGCTGTTTACTGGGTCAGAAGTGACACCTGTAGACATCAGGCGGGATAACTAATTAAATGACGATTGATCAGTTTTCGACCGAGAGGAAAAATGATTAAATTACTAAAATGGCTATTAAAAATAATGGTTGATCGTAGAAGGGTGAAAATTGAGGATTGTATGTATTTTTGTATGTTGTATCATAAAAAAGAGAAATTAAAAATTTTGTCTAAAAATAAAAATAAAAATTTAGGGGTGGACTACCCTAACATTTAAGGATGAAAAATAGATGTTGGCCGATTCTCATAGATACCGGATGAGCACAAAAATTTCATCAAAATCGGTCAAGCTGTTTCGGAGGAGTATGGCAACGAAAACTGTGACACGAGAATTTTATATATTAGATTATTCTCACTTCACTTTCTTGCAATTTTTAATTTTTCATTTCTGTTACATTGTTCTGTACAAATATTGCTATTGTTAATGGCGCCCGCGAACAGCACCCGTGAACCGTTTATTGCTCTGCAGAAAACGTGATTAATTTATTGTGGGATTAATGGAAGAAGCTATCGAAGTACTCTATGAAAATTTGATTATCTATGCCTGTAGTTCAGTATATTATAAATTAAATGAATCTTAATTCACTCTCATTAAATTTTTAATATTTCATCTCTGATACATTGTTCTGTACAAATTTTACAATTATTAATAGCGCCTACGAATCGCACCTGTGAACAACACCTGCGAACTGCACCCGTGAACCGAACCAGCGAAGAGGCACCTACGAAATACACTTGCCAATCGCGCCTGCGAATCACACCTGAGAATGAGAAATAACATCAATAATCATTTAAAATAAAAATTATCTTGTTTCTTGCGTCCGCAGAAAACGTGATTAATTTATTGTGGGATTAATGGAAGAAGCTATCTAAGGACTCTATGAAAATTTGAATATCTATGCCTGTAGTTCAGTATATTATAAATTATATGAATCTTAATTCACTCTCATTAAATTTTTAATTTTTCATCTCTGATACATTGTTCTGTACAAATTTTACAATTATTAATAGCGTCCGCGAATCGCACCTGTGAACCGCACCTGCGAACCGCACCTGCGAAACGCACCCGCGAACCGAACCTGCGAACATGCACATGCGAATTACAATTGCCAATTGCGCCTGCGAATCACACTTGCAAATGAAAAATAACAATTATTAATAGCACCTTCGAATCGCACCTGTGAACCGCACCTGCGAACCGCACCCGCGAACCGAACCTGCGAGGAGGCACCTACGAATTACACTTGCCAATCGCGCCTGCGAATCACACCTGAGAATGAAAAATAACATCAATAATCATTTTGAAAAAAAATTATCTTGTTTCTTGCGTCCGCAGAAAACGTGATTAATTTATTGTAAGATCAAAGGAAGAAGCTATCTAAGAACTCTATGAAAATTTGATTATCTATGCCTGTAGTTCAGTATAGTATAAATTATATGAATCTTAATTCACTCTCATTCAATTTTTAATTTTTCATCTCTGTTACATTGTTCTGTACAGAATTTACAATTATTAATAGCACCTACGAATCGCACCTGTGAACCGCACCTGCAAACCGCACCCGCGAACCGAACCTGCGAAGAGGCACCTACGAAATACACTTGCCAATCGCGCCTGCGAATCACACCTGAGAATGAGAAATAACATCAATAATCATTTAAAGAAAAATTATCTATTTTCTTGCGTCCGCAGAAAACGTGATTTATTTATTGTGGGATTAATGGAAGAAGCTATCTAAGGACTCTATGAAAATTTGATTATCTATGCCTGTAGTTCAGTATATTATAAATTATATGAATCTTAATTCACTCTCATTAAATTTTTAATTTTTCATCTCTGATACATTGTTCTGTACAAATTTTACAATTATTAATAGCGTCCGCGAATCGCACCTGTGAACCGCACCTGCGAACCGCACCTGCGAACAGGCACCTGCGAATTACAATTGCCAATTGCGCCTGCGAATCACACTTGCGAATGAAAAATAACAATTATTAATAGCACCTTCGAATCGCACCTGTGAACCGCACCTGCGAACCGCACCCGCGAACCGAACCTGCGAGGAGGCACCTACGAATTACACTTGCCAATCGCGCCTGCGAATCACACCTGAGAATGAGAAATAACATCAATAATCATTTTAAAAAAATTATCCTGTTTCTTGCAGCTGCAAAAAACGTAATTAATTTATTGTGGAATTAATGGAACAAGCTATCTAAGAACTCTATGAAAACTTGATTATCTATGCCTGTAGTTCAGTATATTATAAATTATATGAATCTTAATTCTCTCTCATTTAATTTTTGATTTTTCATCTCTGATACATTGTTCTGTTCAAATTTTACAATTACTAATAGCGTCCGCGAATCGCACCTGTTAACCGCACCTGTGAACCGCACCCTCGAACCGAACCTGCGAATTACACTTGTCAATCGCGCCTGCGAATCATCTATGCCTGTAGTTCAGTATATTATAAATAATATGAATCTTAATTCACACTCATTTAATTTTCAATTTTTCATCTCTGATACATTGTTCTGTAAAAAAATTACCATTATTAATAGCGTCGGCGAATCGCACCTGTGAACCGCACCTGCCAACCGCACCCACGAACCAAACCTGCGCACAGGCACCTGCGAATTGCACTTGCCAATCGCGCCTGCTAATCACACTTGAAAATGAAAAATAACATCAATAACCGTTGAAAAAATTATTCTGTTTCTTGCGTCTGCAGAAAACGTGAGCAATTTATTGTGGGATTAAAGAAAAAATCTATCTAAGAACTCTATGAAAATTTGATTATCTATGCCTGTAGTTCAGTATATTATAAATTATATGATTCTCACCTCTCTCTCATGAAATTTTTGATTTTTCATCTCTGTTACATTTTTCTGTACACTATTTAGAATTATTAATAGCGCCTGCGAATAGCACCTGTGAATCGCACAAGCATATTGCACTCGCAAACCGTAACCGCGTACAATACCCACGAACACTACCCGCGAACAATATCCACGAACAATTCCCGCGAACCGCTCTCGCGAAAATTAACCGCGAACGGCATACGCAAACCACACCTGCGAATTACACTTGCGAATCTCACTTGAGAATGGCAAATAACATCAATAATCATTTTTAAAAAATTATCCTGTTTCTTGGGTCTGCAGAAAACGTGATCAATTTATTATGGGATTAATGAAGAAGCTATCTCAGAACTCTATGAAAATTTGATTATCTATGCCTGTTGTTCGATATATTATAAATTATATGAATCTTAATTCACTCTCATTTAATTTTTGATTCTTCATCTCTCATACATTGTTCTGTTCAAATTTTACAATTACTAATAGCGTCCGCGAATCGCACCTGTTAACCGCACCTGCGAACCGCACCCTCGAACCGAACCTGCAAATTACACTTGTCAATAGCGCCTGCGAATCACACTTGAGAATGAAAATTAACATCAATAATCATTAAAAAAAAATTATCCTGTTTCTTGCGTCTGCAGAAAACGTGAGCAATTTATTGTGGGATTAATAGAAGAAGCTATCTAAGAACTCTATGAAAATTTGATTATCTATGCCTGTAGATCAGTATATTATAAATTGTATGATTCTCACCTCTCTCTCATGAAATTTTTAATTTTTCATCTCTGTTACATTGCTCTGTACACTATTTAGAGTTATCAATAGCGCCCGCGAATAGCACCTGTGAACCGCACATGCAAACTGCACTCTCGAACCGTAAACGCAGACCACACCCGCGAACAATACCCGCGAACCACATCCGCGAAAATTAACCGCGAACCGCACCTGCGAATTACACTCGCGAAACGCGTCCGCGAATCACACTTGAGAATGGCAAATTACATCAATAATCATTTAAAAAACAAATTATCCTGTTTCTTGCGTCTGCAGAAAACGTGATTAATTTATTGTGGGATTAATGGAGGAAGCTATCTAAGAACTCTATGAAAATTTGATTATCTATGCCTGTAGTTCAGTATATTATAAATTATATGAATTTCAATTCACTCTCATTAAATTTTTAATTATCCATCTCTGATACATTGTTCTGTTCAACTTTTACAATTACTAATAGCGTCCGCGAATCGCACCTATAAACCGCACCAGCAAACCGCACCTGCGAACCGCACTTGCGAACTGCACCCGCGAACCGAACCTGCGAATTACACTTGTCAATCGCGCCTGCGAATCACACTTGAAAATGAAAAATAACATCAATTATCATTAAAAAAAAAATTATCCTGTTTCTTGCGTCTGCAGAAAACGTGAGCAATTTATTGTGGGATTAATAGAAGAAGCTATCTAAGAACTCTATGAAAATTTGATTATCTATGCCTGTAGATCAGTATATTATAAATTATATGATTCTTAATTCTCTCTCATTAAATTTTTAATTGTTCATCTCTGTTACATTATTCTGTACACTATTTAGAATTATTAATAGTGCCCGCGAATAGCACCTGTGAACCGCACATGCATACTGCACATGCGAACCGTAACCGCGGACCACACCCGTGAACGATAATCGCGTATCAATCCCACGAACCGCTTTCGCGAACCGCACCCGCAAACAATACTCGCGAACCACACCCGCGAACCACACCCGCGAACCACACCCGTGAACCACACCTTCGAATTCCACTTGCGAATCGCGCCCGCGAATCACACTTGAGATTGTCAAATAACTTCATTAATCATTTTGCAAGAAAGAAATATTATCCTGTCTCTTACGTCTGCAGAAAACGTGAGCAATTTATTGTGGGATTGATGGAAGAAGCTATCTAAGAACTCTATGAAAACTTGATTATCTATGCCTGTAGTTCAGTATATTATAAATAATATGATTCTCACCTCACTCTCATGAAATTTTTAATTTTTCATCTCTGTTACATTGTTCTGTACACTATTTAGAATTATTAATAGCGCCCGCGAATAGCACGGGTGAACCGCACATGCAAACTGAACTCGCGAACTGTAACCGCGGACCACACCTGCAAACTACACTTGCGAATCACACTTAAGAATGGCAAATAACATCAATAATCATTTTGAAAAAAATAAACCTGTTTCTTGCGTCTGCAGAAAACGTGATTAATTTATTGTGGGATTAATGGAAGAAGCTATCTAAGAACTCTATGAAAATTTGATTATCTATGCCTGTAGTTCAGTATATTATAAATAATATGAATCTTAATTCACTCTCATTAAATTTTCAATTTTTCATCTCTGATACATTGTTCTGTAAAAAAATTTACAATTATTAATAGCGTCCGCTAATCGCACCTGTGAACCGCACCTGCGAACCGCACCCGCGAACCGCACCCGCAAACCGAACCTGCGAATTACACTTGTCAATCGCGCCTGCGAATCACACTTGAGAATGAAAAATAACATCAATAGTCATTAAAAAAAATTATCCTATCTCTTGCGTCCTCTAAACTTATTGGTTATCTATGCCTGTAGTTCAGTAAATTATAAATTATATGAATCTTAATTCTCTCTCATTAAATTTTTAATTGTTCATCTCTGTTACATTGTTCTGTACACTATTTAGAATTATTGATTGTTCCTGCGAATAGCACCTGTGAACCGCACATGCAATCTGGACCCGCGAACCGTATCCGCTACAATACCCGCGATCCACACCTTCGAATTACACTTGCGAATCGCGCCCGCGAATAACTCTTAAGAATGGCTAATAAAATTAATGATCATTTTTCGCCGCGAATCGCACCTGTGAACCGCACCTGCGAACCGCACCTTCGAACCGCACCTGCGAACCGCACCTGCGAACCGCACCCGCGAACCGAACCTGCGAATTACACTTGCCAATCGCGCCCGCGAATCACACTTGAGAATGAAAAATAACATCAATAATCATTAAAAACAAAATTATCCTGTTTCTTGCGTCTGCAGAAAACGTGAGCAATTTATTGTGGGATTAATGAAAGAATCTATCTAAGAACTCTATGAAAATTTGATTATCTATGCCTGTAGTTCAGTATATCATAAATTTTATGATTCTCACCTCACCCTCATGAAATTTTTAATTGTTCATCTCTGTTACATTGTTCTGTACACTATTTAGAATTATTAACAGTGCCCGCGAAGAGCACCTGTGAACCGCACATGCAAACTGCACTCGCGAACCGTAACCGCGGACCACACCCGCGAACAATACTCCCGTATCACTCCCGCGAAACGCTTTCGCGAACCGCACCCGCAAACAATACTCGCGAACCACACCCGCGTACCACACCTTCGAATTACACTTGCGAATCGCGCCCGCGAATCACACTTGAGATTGGCAAATAACTTCATTAATCATTTTGCTAGAAAGAAATATTATCCTGTCTCTTAATTCTGCCGAAAACGTGAGCAATTTATTGTGGGATTGATGGAAGAAGCTATCTAAGAACTCTATGAAAATTTGATTATCTATGCCTGTTACACCAGCGAAAATTAACCGCGAACCGCACCTGCAAACCACACCTGCGAATTACACTTGCGAATCGCGCCCGCGAATCACACTTGAGAATGAAAAATAACTTCAATAATCATTTAAAAAACAAATAAACCTGTTTCTTGCGTCTGCAGAAAACGTGATTAATTTATTGTGGGAAATATGGAAGAAGCTATCTAAGAACTCTATGAAAATTTGATTATCTATGCCTGTAGTTCAGTATATTATAAATAATATGAACCTCAATTCACTCACATTTAATTTTCAATTTTTCATCTCTGATACATTGTTCTGTAAAAAAAATTACCATTATTAATAGCGTCCGCGAATCGCACCTGTGAACCGCACCTGCGAACCGCACCCACGAACCAAACCTGCGAACAGGCACCTGCAAATTACACTTGCCAATCGCGCCTGCGAATCACACTTGAGAAAGAAAAATAACATCAATAACCATTAAAAAAAATTATTCTGTTTCTTGCGTCTGCAGAAAACGTGAGGAATTTATTGTGGGATTAATGAAAGAATCTATCTAAGAACTCTATGAAAATTTGATTATCAATGCCTGTAGTTCAGTATATTATAAATTATATGATTCTCACACCACTCTCATGAAATTTTTAATTTTTCATCTCTGTTACATTTTTCTGTACACTATTTAGAATTATTAATAGCGCCTGCGAATAGCACCTGTGAACCGCACAAGCATATTGCACTCGCGAACCATAACCGCGTACAATACCCACGAACACTACCCGCGAACAATATCCGCGAACAGTACCCGCGAACCGCTCCCGCGAAAATTAACCGCGAACGGCATACGCAAACCACACCTGCGAATTACACTTGCGAATCTCACTTGAGAATGGCAAATAACATCAATAATCATGTTTCAAAAAAAAATTAATAATTATAACCGCACATGCACACTGAATTCGCGAACTGTAACCGCGGACCACACCTGCGAATTACACTTGCGAATCGCGCCCGCGAATCACACTTGAGAATGGCAAATAACATCAATAATCATTTTTAGAAAAATTATCCTGTTTCTTGCGTCTGCAGAAAACGTGATCTATTTATTGTGGGATTAATGAAGAAGCTATCTCAGAACTCTATGAAAATTTGATTATCTATGCCGGTTGTTCAGTACATTATAAATTATATGAATCTTAATTCACTCTCATCTAATCTTTGATTCTTCATCTCTCATACATTGTTCTGTTCAGATTTTACAATTACTAATAGCGTCCGCGAATCGCACCTGTTAACCGCACCTGCGTACCGCACCTGCGAACCGCACCCTCGAACCGAACCTGCGAATAACACTTGTCAATCGCGCCTGCGAATCACACTTGAGAATGAAAATTAACATCAATAATCATTAAAAAAAATTATCCTGTTTCTTGCGTCTGCAGAAAACGTGAGCAATTTATTGTGGGATTAATAGAAGAAGCTATCTAAGAACTCTATGAAAATTTGATTATCTATGCCTGTAGTTCAGTATATTATAAATTGTATGATTCTCACCTCTCTCTCATGAAATTTTTAATTTTTCATCTCTGTGACATTGCTCTGTACACTATTAAGAGTTATCAATAGCGCCCGCGAATAGCACCTGTGAACCGCACATGCAAACTGCACTCTCGAACCGTAAACGCAGACCACACCCGCGAACAATACCCGCGAACCACACCCGCGATAATTAACCGCGAACCGCACCTGCAAACCACACCTGCGAATTACACTCGCGAATCGCGCCCGCGAATCACACTTGAGAATGGCAAATAACATCAATAATCATTTAAAAAACAAATTATCCTGTTTCTTGCGTCTGCAGAAAACGTGATTAATTTATTGTGGGATTAATGGAAGAAGCTATCTAAGAACTCTATGAAAATTTTATTATCTATGCCTGTAGTTCAGTATATTATAAATTATATTAATCTTAATTCACTCTCATTAAATTTTCAATTTTTCATCTCTGATACATTAATCTGCACAAAATTTACAATTTTTAATAGCGTCCGCGAATCGCACCTGTGAACCGCACCTGCGAACCGCACCCACGAACCGAGCCTGCGGATTACACTTGCCAATCGCGCCTGCGAATTACACTTGCCAATCGCGCCTGCGAATTACACTTGCCAATCGCGCCTGCGAATCACACTTGAGAATGAAAAATTTATTATCTATGCCTGTAAATCAGTATGTTATAAATAATATGAATCCTCATTCACTCTCATTAAATTTTCAATTTTTCATCTCTGATACATTGTTCTGTACAATATTTAGAATTATTAATAGCGCCCGCGAATAGCACCTATGAACCTCTCATGCAATCTGCACCCGCAAACCGTAACCGCGAACCACACCCGCGACCAATAATTGCGAACAGCACCCCCGAACAATACCCGCTAACCACACCCGCGAACCACAACCGCGAACAATATCCGCGATCCACACCTTCGAATTACACTTGGGAATCCCGCCCGCGAATCACTCTAATGAATGGCTAATGAAATTAATAATCATTTTTGAAAAAAAATTATCCTGTTTCTTGCGTCTGCAGCAAACGTGATCAATTTATTGTGGGGTTAATGAAGAAGCTATCTAAGAACTCTATGAAAATTTGATTATCTATGCCTGTAGTTCAGTATATTATAAATTTTATGAATCTTACTTCACTCTCTTGAAATTTTTAGCTTTTCATCTCTGTTACATTGTTCTGTACGAAATTTACAATTATTAATAGCGCCTACGAATCGCAGCTGTGAACCGCACCTGCGAACCATAATTGCGAACATCAGCCAAGAACCGCACTCGCGATGCGCAGCCACGAGACGTACTCGCGAATCACTCCCGCGAACCGATTTCGCGAACCGCACGTGCGAAAAATACCCGCGAACCGCACCCACAAACCACACTCATGAAATTTTTAATTTTTCATCTCTGTTACATTGTTCTGTACACTATTTAGAATTATTAATAGCGCCCGCGAATAGCACCTGTGAACCGCACATGCAAACTGCACTCGCGAACTGTAACCGCGGACCACACCTGCGAATTACACTTGCGAATCGCGCCCGCGAATCACACTTGAGAATGGAAAATAATATCAATAATCATTAAAAAAAAAATTATCCTGTTTCGTGCGTCTGCAGAAAACGTGATTAATTTATTGTGGGATTAATGGAAGAAGCTATCTAAGAACTCTATGAAAATTTGATTATCTATGCCTGTAGTTCAGTATGTTATAAATAATATGAATCTTAATTCACTCTCATTAAATTTTCAATTTTTCATCTCTGATACATTGTTCTGTACAATATTTAGAATTATTAATAGTGCCCACGAATAGCACCTGTGGACCTCCCATACAATCTGCACCCGCGAACCGTAACCGCGAACCACACCGGCGAACAATAATTGCGAACAGCACCCCCGAACAATACCCGCTAACCACACCCGCGAACCACAACCGCGAACAATATCCGCGATCCACACCTTCGAATTACACTTGCGAATCACGCCCGCGAATCACTCTTATGAATGGCTAATAAATTTAATAATCATTTTTAAAAAAATTATCCTGTTTCTTGCGTCTGCAGAAAACGTGATCAATTTATTGTGGGATTAATGAAGAAGCTATCTAAGAACTCTATGAAAATTTGATTATCTATGCCTGTAGTTCAGTATATTATAAATTCTATGAATCTTACTTCACTCTCATGAAATTTTTAGTTTTTCATCTCTGTTACATTGTTCTGTACAAAATTTACAATTATTAATAGCGCCTACGAATCGCAGCTGTGAACCGCACCTGCGAACCATAATTGCGAACATCAGCCAAGAACCACACTCGCGATGCGCAGCCACGAGACGTACTCGCGAATCACTCCCGCGAACCGATTTCGCGAACCGCACGTGCGAAAAATACCCGCGAACCGCACCTACAAACCACACTTGCGAATTATGCTTGCGAATCGCGCCCGCGAATCACACTTGAGAATGGAAAATAACATAAATAATCATTTTTAGAAAAAAAATGATCGTGTCTCTTGCGTGAGCAGAAGACGTGAGCAATTTATTGTGAAAATTAATGGAAGAACTTATCTAAGAACTCTATGAAAATATGATTATCTATGCCTGAAGTTCAATATATTAAAAATTTTATGATCCTCACTTTACTCTCATGAAATTTTTAATTTTTCATCTCTGTTACATTGTTCTGTACAATATTTAAAATTATTAATACCACCCGCGAATCGCACCTGTGAGCCGCACCTGCGAACCGCACCCGCAAACCGTAATTGCAAACCGCAGCCGCGAACCGCACCCGCGAACCGCAACCGCGAACCGCACCTGCGAACAGCACATGACACCGCACCCACGAACAATACTCGCAAACCACACCTGCGAATTACACTTGCGAACCGCACCTGCGAACCGCACCTGCAAACCGCACCCGCGAACCGTAATTGCGAACCGCACCCGCGAACAGCACATGCGCACCGCACCCACGAACCACACCTGCGAATTACACTTGCGAATCGCGCCTGCAAAGCACATTTGAGAATGACTAATAACATCAATAATCATTTTTCAAAAAAAAAGTTATCCTGTTTTTTGCGTCTGCAGCAAACGGGACCAATTTATTGGGGGAGTAATGGAAGAAGCTTTCTAAGAACTCTATGAAAATTTGATTATGCCTGAAGTTCAGTATATTATATAGTTCATTATTTTCACTTCACTTTCTTGAAATATTTAATTTTTCATTTCTGTTACATTGTTCTGTACAAAATTTGCAATTGTTAATGGCGCCCTCGAATAGCACCTGTGAACCGTTTCTTGCGTCTGCTGAAAACAAGATTAATTTATTGTGCTATTAATGGAAGATGCTACCTAAGTACTCAATGAAAATTTGATTATCTATGCCTGTGGTTCAGTATATTATAAATTAAATGAATCTTAATTCACTGTCATTAAATTTTTAATTTTTCATCTCTGATACATTGTTCTGTACAAATTTTACAATTATTAATAGCGCCTACGAATCCCACCTGTGAACCGCACCTGCGAACCGCACCCGCGAACCGTAATTGAGAACAGCAGCCGCGAACCGCACCCGCGAACCGCACCCGCGAGACGTACTCGCGAATCACTCCCGCGAGCCGCTTTCGCGAACCGCACCTGCGAACAATACTCGCGAACCACACCCGCGAACCACACCATCGAATTACACTTGCGAATCGCGCCCGCGAATCACCCTTGAGAATGGCAAATAACTTCAATATTCATTTTGCAAGAAAGAAATATTATCCTGTCTCTTACGTCTGCAGAAAACGTACGCAATTTATTGTGGGATTAATGGAGGAAACTATCTAAGACCTTTATGAAAATTTGATTATCTAAGCCTGTAGTTCAGTATATTATAAATTTTATGATTCCCACTTAACTCTCATGAAAATTTTAATTTTTCATCTCTGTTACTTTTTTCTGTACACTATTTAGAATTATTAATTTATCTAACCTAACCTAACCTAACCTAACCTAACTTTCATGTAATTTTTAATTTTTCATCTCTGTTACATTTTTCTGTACACTATTTAGAATTATCAATAGCGCCTGCGAATAGCACCTGTGAACCGCACAAGCAAATAGCACTCGCGAACCGTAACCGCGGACAATACCCGCGAACAATACCTCGAACAGGTCCCGCGAAAATTAACCGCGAACGGCACCCGCAAACCACACCTGCGAATTACACTTGCGAATCACACTTGAGAGTGGCGAATAACATCAATAATCATTTTAAAAAAAATTATCTTGTTTCTTGCGTCTGCAGAAAACGTGAGCAATTTATTGTGGGATTAATAGAAGAACCTATCTAAGAACCCTATGAAAATTTGATTATCTATGCCTGTAGTTCAGTATATTATAAATTCTATGATTCTCACCTCACTCTCATGAAATTTTTAATTTTTCGTCTCTGTTACATTGCTCTGTACACTATTTAGAGTTATTAATAGCGCCCGCGAATAGCACCTGTGAACCGCACATGCAAACTGCACTCGCGAACCGTAAACGCAGACCACACCCGCGAACAATACCCGCGAACCACACCCGCGAAAATTAACCGCGAAACGCACTCGCAAACCACACCTGCGAATTTCACTTGCGAATCACGCCCGCGAATCACACTTGAGAATAGCAAATAACATCAATAATCATTTAAAAAAAAATTATCCTGTTTCTTGCGTCTGCAGAAAACGTGATTAATTTATTGTGGGATTAATGGAAGAAGCTATCTAAGAACTCTATGAAAATTTGATTATCTATGCCTGTAGTTCAGTATATTATAAATTATATGATTCTCACCTCACTCTCTTGAAATTTTTAATTTTTCATCTCTGTTACATTGTTCTGTACAACTATTTACAATTATTAATAGCAACCGCGAATCGCACCTATGAACCGCACCTGCGAACCTAACCCGCGAACCGCACCCGCGAACCGGCAACGGCGAACCGCATCCGCGAACAATATGCGAACCTCACTCGCGAACTGTACCCGCGAACCGCAAACCGCACGAACCACACCTGCGAATTACACTTGCGAATCGCGCCCGCGAACTCACACTTGAGAATGACAAATAACATCAATAATCATTTTTCAAAAAAAATTATCCTGTCTCTTACGTCTGCAGAAAACGTGAGCAATTTATTGTGGGATTAATGAAAGAAGCTATCTAAGAACTTTATGAAAATTTGATTATCAATGCATGTAGTTCAGTATATTATAAATTTTATGAATCTTACTTCACTCTCATGAAATTTTTAATTTTTCATCTCTGTGACATTGTTCTGTACAATATTTACAATTATTAATAGCACCCGCGAACCGCCACCGCGAACCGCACCCGCGATCCGCACCCGCGAACCTCACCTGCGAATTAATCTTGCAAAACGCGTTTGCGAATTAATCTTGCGAATCGCGTTTGCGAATCACACTTGGGAATGGCTAATAACAATCCCAGCGAACGGCACCTGCGATCCCCAACCGCGAACATTACCCGCGAACCGCTACCGCGAATCGCACCTGCGAACAGGCACCCGCGTACATTCCCTGCGAACGGCACATAAGAACCGCACCTGCGATCCCCAACTGCGAACATTACTCGCGAACCACACCCGCGAAACGCCACCGCGAACCGCCACCGCGAACCGCACCCGCAAACCGCACCCGCGAACCGCACCCGCGAACCAAACCCGCGAACCGCAACCGCGAACCTCACCTGCGAATTAATCTTACGCATCGCGTTTGCGAATCAGAGAATGGCTAATAACATCAATAATCATTTCTCAAAAAAAAATTATCCTGTCTCTTGCGTCTGCAGAAAACGGGAGCAAATTATTGTGGGATTAATGGAAGAAGCTATCTAAGAACTCTACGAAAATTTGATTATTTATGCCTGAAGTTCAGTATATTATATATATTTTATGATTCTCACTTATCTCTCTTGAAAGTTTTAATTTTTCATCTGTGTTACATTGTTGTGAACAATATTTACAATTATTAATAGCGCTTGCGAATCGCGCATGGGACTCACACTTGAGAATGGCTAATAACATCTTTAATCATTTTTCAAATATGAAAAATTATCCTGTCTCTTACGTCTGCAGAAAACGGGAGCAATTTATTGTGGAATTAATGGAAGAAGCTATCTAAGAACTCTATGAAAATTTGATTATCTATGCCTGTAGTTCAGTATATTATAAATTTAGAAATCTTACTTCAATCTCATGAAATTTTTAATTTTTCATCTCTGTTTCATTGTTCTGTACAATATTTACAATTATTAATAGCGCCCGCGAATCGCACCTGTGAACCGCACCTGCAAACCGTACCCGCAAACCGCACATGCGAACCGCACGCGCGAACAATACCCGCGAACCACATCTGCGAATTACACTTGTGAATCGCACCTGCGAACCGCACCTGCGAACCGCACACGCGAACGGTAATTGCGAACCGCACCCACGAACCGCACCCGCGAACCACACCCGCGAACCGCACACGCGTCTTGAATCACACTTGAGAATGGCAAATAACATCAATAATCATTTTTCAAAAAAAAATTATCCTGTCTCTTGCGTCTGCAGAAAACGTAAGCAATTTATTGTGGGAATAAAGGAAGAAGCTATCTAAGAACTCTGTGAAAATTTGATTATCTATGCCTATAGTTCAGTATATTATATATTTTATTAATCTTACTTCACTCTCATGAAATTTTTAATTTTTCATCTCTGTTACATAGTTCTGTACAACATTTACAATTATTAATCGCAACCGCGAATCGCACCTGTGAACCGCACCTGCGAATCTCACCCGCGAACCGCACCCGCGAAACGCACCCGCGAACCGCACCCGCGAACCGCACCCGCGAACCGCACCCGCGAACCGCACCCGCGAACCGCACCCGCGAACCGCACCCGCGAACCGCATCAGCGAACAATACCTGCGAACCTCACCCGCGAACCACACCCGCGAACCACACCCGCGAACCACACCCGCTAACCACACCCGCGAACCACACCCGCGAACCGCACCCGCGAACCGCAAACCACACCTGCGAATTACACTTGCGAATCGCGCCCGGGACTCACACTTGAGAATGACAAATAACATCAATAATCATTTTTCAAAGAAAAAGTTATCCTGCCTCTTACGTATGCAGAAAACGTGAGCAATTTATTGTGGGATTAATGAAAGAAGCTGTCTAAGAACTTTATGAAAATTTGATTATCAATGCCTGTAGTTCAGTATATTATAAATTTTATGAATTTTACTTCACTCTTATGAAATTTTTAATTTTTCATCTCTGTTACATTGTTCTGTACAATATTTACAATTATTAATAGCGCCCGCGAATCGCACCTGTGAACCGCACCTGCGAACCTCAGCTGCGAACCGCACCCGCGAACAGGCACCCGCGAAACGCACCTGCGTACCGCATTTTCGAATCGAACCCGCGGACAATACCCGCGAACGGCACCCGCGAACTGAACCCGCGAACCATACCTTCGAATTACACTTGCGAATCGCGCCCGCGAATCACAATTGAGAATTGCTAATAACATCGATAATCATTTTTCAAAAAGAACAATTGTGGAATTTATGGAGAAGCTATCAAAGAACTCTATGAAAATTTGATTATGCCTGAAGTTCAGTATATCATAAATTTTGTGAATCTCACTTCACTCTCATGAAATTTTTAATTTCGCACCAGTGAACCGCGCCCGCGAACGGGCACCCGCAGACAATCCCTGCGAACGGCACCCGCGAACCGCACCTGCGATCCTCAACCGCAAATATTACCCGCGAACCGCCACCGCGAACCGCACCCGCGAACCTCACCTGCGAATTAATCTTGCGAATCGCGAGTTACGTTCCTGGAAATCTAGCCTCACCGTGTTCACTGATGTTATAAATCATGTTTGTATATCTCATATTATTCAGTCTGACAATAGCTCCCATTTAATTCAGTTTGTAATAAAATAAATGTTTTTAAAAAGACTTTTCCTAAAGTGAAAAACATAAGTGGCTTAGTGCGATAGGATCTCGACGGCATCTCAACCAGATATCCGTGAGTTTCAACTCTTCATCGAGAAGGACTAAAGACGAAAAAAATTGCAGCCAATTCATCAACCGGAGAATGAAGATAACGAAAATCTTGTAAGTTACTCATTGTTCCTTTATGTCAGACTCCTCGAATTCTCCTGATCCATATAGAGATACTTGTCCAGAAATCGAGTCAATTTTAATTCAATCAATTTCAAAATTATCTTTGATTTCAACAGAGCCAAATCAATCTAACACAGATAATTCGAATTCTGAGAATATTTCTTTATTTAATCAAAATAAAACAGTTAATTCAAATAGTGAATATAACACAATGCCTAATCAAATACCAGTTTTTGATATGAAATTGCTACAAATCGTACCCGAATTTGATGGCAATCCGTGTAGGTTATTTCGTTACATTTCTACAGTAAACGAATTACTACAAGAATATTATAATGCGGCTGAACCAAATTGTTCACAAAATAAATTTCTTAAATTTGGTATTTTATCAAAATTAACAGGACCGGCTGAAGAAGTTGTTTCTTTGAGCGGCAGTAACGAGTGGCCGACAATAAAAAATATTTTAATAACACATTTTGGTGACCAGCGAAATGAAAGTAGTTTAATTTCAGATCTTGGTTCGTTGCATCAAGGCAACAACGAAAATTCATTATCATTTTATTCTCGAGTTATTTCAACCCTCAATCTTCTCCATAATCATTTGAATATTCATGAAGATAATGAGGCAGTAAAAGCTTCAAAAAAATCGCTATATGATTCACATGCTCTTCATACTTTATTAGTTGGATTGAAAGAACCACAAAGTTCCATGATCAGAGCAATGAAACCAAAAGATTTAGCGGAAGCGCAAACGTACATCATTGAAGATAATAACATACGTTATTTGCAAAAACCTTCTAATTCAGTGAAAATCTTGCCCTCACAAAATTTCCCAAATACTTCTTTTCACAAAAATTTTTATCAGACAAATATTTCTAATTTACCAGCTCCAAGATTTTCACAAAATCATTTTCCAAGTACCCTAATTCAATTACAAAAACGTTCAAACCAACCACGTCCAAGGTTTCCTACGAACAGCCAAGTATTCGAGAAGGTTCAAAACGTTTGGAAAAATCCGTCTAACGGACAGTCTCCTTCGAAACCAACCCCTATGAGCATTGTTCATACTAGGAATAGTTCTAGACCGACCCCCATGAGTGTTGTTACTCAATCATTGAATGTACCGAGAAATTATCAAAACTATAAACCCAATAACTATTTCAGAAATAATACCAATCACCCTATAAATTTCATTTCCGAAGAATTGAATAATGTTGATTATGATGAAGATCAATGCATGCCCTATTCTTCATATTATTGTGATGAATTCGACGAACAAAATTTCATTCAGAATAATGTTCAAATTTCTGAAATAGAAAATGCTGAAAATTACACTTGCGAATGGCTAATTACGTCAATAAACTATTATTATTATCGAATTTTATGATTCTCACTTCACTCTCCTGAAATTTTTTATTTTTCATCTCTGTTACACTGTTCTGTACAATATTTACAATTATCAATAGCGCCCGCGACTCGCACCTGTGAACCACTCCCGCAAACTGCTCCCGCGTACCGCACCTGCGAATGGCTAATTACGTCAATAAACAATTATTATTATTGAATTTTATGATTCTCACTTCACTCTCCTGAAATTTTTAATTTTTCATCTCTGTTACATAGTACTGTACAATATTTACAATTATTAATAGCAACCGCGAATCGCACCTATGAACCGCACCTGCGAACCTAACCCGCGAACCGCACCCGCGAACCGGCAACGGCGAACCGCATCCGCGAACAATACCTGCGAACCTCACCCGCGAACCACACCCGCGAACCGCAAACCGCACCCGCGAACCACACCTGCGAATTACACTTGCGAATCGCGCCCGGGACTCACACTTGAGAATGACAAATAACATCAATTATCATTTTTCAAAGAAAAAGTTATCCTGTCTCTTACGTCTGCAGAAAACGTGAGCAATTTATTGTGGGATTAATGAAAGAAGCTGTCTAAGAACTTTATGAAAATTTGATTATCAATGAATGTAGTTCAGTATATTATAACTTTTATGAATCTTACTTCATTCTCATGAAATTTTTAATTTTTCATCTCTGTGACATTGTTCTGTACAATATTTACAATTATTAATAGCACCCGCGAACCGCCACCGCGAACCGCACCCGCGATCCGCACCCGCGAACCTCACCTGCGAATTAATCTTGCAAAACGCGTTTGCGAATTAATCTTGCGAATCGCGTTTGCGAATCACACTTGGGAATGGCTAATAACAATCCCAGCGAACGGCACCTGCGATCCCCAACCGCGAACATTACCCGCGAATCGCACCTGCGAACAGGCACCCGCGTACATTCCCTGCGAACGGCACATGCGAACCGCACCTGCGATCCCCAACTGCGAACATTACTAGCGAACCGCACCCGCGAAACGCCACCGCAAACCGCCACCGCGAACCGCACCCGCAAACCGCACCCGCGAACCGCACCCGCAAACCGCACCCGCGAACCGCACCCGCGAAACGCACCCGCGAAACGCACCCGCGAAACGCACCCGCGAAACGCACCCGCGGACCGCACCCGCGAACCGCAACCGCGAACCTCACCTACGAATTAATCTTGCAAAACGCGTTTGCGAATTAATCTTGCGAATCGCGTTTGCGAATCACACTTGGGAATGGCTAATAACAATTCCAGCGAACGGCACCTGCGATCCCCAACCGCGAACATTACCCGCGAACCGCTACCGCGAATCGCACCTGCGAACAGGCACCCGCGTACATTCCCTGCGAACGGCACATGCGAACCGCACCTGCGATCCCCAACTGCGAACATTACTCGCGAACCGCACCCGCAGAACGCCACCGCGAACCGCCACCGCGAACCGCACCCGCAAACCGCACCCGCGAACCGCACCCGCGAACCGCAACCGCGAACCTCACCTGCGAATTAATCTTACGCATCGCGTTTGCGAATCAGACTTGAGAATGGCTAATAACATCAATAATCATTTCTCAAAAAAAAATTATCCTGTCTCTTGCGTCTGCAGAAAACGGGAGCAAATTATTGTGGGATTAATGGAAGAAGCTATCTAAGAACTCTACGAAAATTTGATTATTTATGCCTGAAGTTCAGTATATTATATATATTTTATGATTCTCACTTATCTCTCTTGAAAGTTTTAATTTTTCATCTGTGTTACATTGTTGTGAACAATATTTACAATTATTAATAGCGCTTGCGAATCGCGCCCGGGACTCACACTTTAATCATTTTTCAAATATGAAAAATTATCCTGTCTCTTACGTCTGCAGAAAACGGGAGCAATTTATTGTGGAATTAATGGAAGAAGCTATCTAAGAACTCTATGAAAATTTGATTATCTATGCCTGTAGTTCAGTATATTATAAATTTAGAAATCTTACTTCAATCTCATGAAATTTTTAATTTTTCATCTCTGTTTCATTGTTCTGTACAATATTTACAATTATTAATAGCGCCCGCGAATCGCACCTGTGAACCGCACCTGCAAACCGTACCCGCAAACCGCACATGCGAACCGCACGCGCGAACAATACCCGCGAACCACATCTGCGAATTACACTTGTGAATCGCACCTGCGAACCGCACCTGCGAACCGCACCTGCGAACCGCACGCGCGAACGGTAATTGCGAACCGCACCCGCGAACCGCACCCGCGAACCACACCCGCGAACCGCACCCGCGAACCACACCCGCGAACCGCACACGCGTCTTGAATCACACTTGAGAATGGCAAATAACATCAATAATCATTTTTCAAAAAAAAATTATCCTGTCTCTTGCGTCTGCAGAAAACGTGAGCAATTTATTGTGGGATTAAAGGAAGAAGCTATCTAAGAACTCTGTGAAAATTTGATTATCTATGCCTATAGTTCAGTATATTATATATTTTATTAATCTTACTTCACTCTCATGAAATTTTTAATTTTTCATCTCTGTTACATAGTTCTGTACAACATTTACAATTATTAATAGCAACCGCGAATCGCACCTGTGAACCGCACCTGCGAACCTCACCCGCGAACCGGCACTGGCGAACCGCATCCGCGAACAATACCTGCGAACCTCACCCGCGAACCACACCCGCGAACCACACCCGCTAACCACACCCGCGAACCACACCCGCGAACCGCACCCGCGAACCGCAAACCACACCTGCGAATTACACTTGCGAATCGCGCCCGGGACTCACACTTGAGAATGACAAATAACATCAATAATCATTTTTCAAAGAAAAAGTTATCCTGCCTCTTACGTATGCAGAAAACGTGAGCAATTTATTGTGGGATTAATGAAAGAAGCTGTCTAAGAACTTTATGAAAATTTGATTATCAATGCCTGTAGTTCAGTATATTATAAATTTTATGAATTTTACTTCACTCTTATGAAATTTTTAATTTTTCATCTCTGTTACATTGTTCTGTACAATATTTACAATTATTAATAGCGCCCGCGAATCGCACCTGTGAACCGCACCTGCGAATCGCACCTGTGAACCGCACCTGCGAACCTCAGCTGCGAACCGCACCCGCGAACAGGCACCCGCGGAACGCACCTGCGTACCGCATTTTCGAATCGAACCCGCGGACAATACCCGCGAACGGCACCCGCGAACTGAACCCGCGAACTGAACCCGCGAACCATACCTTCGAATTACACTTGCGAATCGCGCCCGCGAATCACAATTGAGAATTGCTAATAACATCGATAATCATTTTTCAAAAAGAACAATTGTGGAATTTATGGAGAAGCTATCAAAGAACTCTATGAAAATTTGATTATGCCTGAAGTTCAGTATATCATAAATTTTATGATTCTCACTTCACTCTCATGAAATTTTTAATTTCGCACCAGTGAACCGCGCCCGCGAACGGGCACCCGCAGACAATCCCTGCGAACGGCACCCGCGAACCGCACCTGCGATCCTCAACCGCAAATATTACCCGCGAACCGCCACCGCGAACCGCACCCGCGAACCTCACCTGCGAATTAATCTTGCGAATCGCGAGTTACGTTCCTGGAAATCTAGCCTCACCGTGTTCACTGATGTTATAAATCATGTTTGTATATCTCATATTATTCAGTCTGACAATAGCTCCCATTTAATTCAGTTTGTAATAAAATAAATGTTTTTAAAAAGACTTTTCCTAAAGTGAAAAACATAAGTGGCTTAGTGCGATAGGATCTCAACCAGATATCCGTGAGTTTCAACTCTTCATCGAGAAGGACTAAAGACGAAAAAAATTGCAGCCAATTCATCAACCGGAGAATGAAGATAACGAAAATCTTGTAAGTTACTCATTGTTCCTTTATGTCAGACTCCTCGAATTCTCCTGATCCATATAGAGATACTTGTCCAGAAATCGAGTCAATTTTAATTCAATTTCAAAATTATCTTTGATTTCAACAGAGCCAAATCAATCTAACACAGATAATTCGAATTCTGAGAATATTTCTTTATTTAATCAAAATAAAACAGTTAATTCAAATAGTGAATATAACACAATGCCTAATCAAATACCAGTTTTTGATATGAAATTGCTACAAATCGTACCCGAATTTGATGGCAATCCGTGTAGGTTATTTCGTTACATTTCTACAGTAAACGAATTACTACAAGAATATTATAATGCGGCTGAACCAAATTGTTCACAAAATAAATTTCTTAAATTTGGTATTTTATCAAAATTAACAGGACCGGCTGAAGAAGTTGTTTCTTTGAGCGGCAGTAACGAGTGGCCGACAATAAAAAATATTTTAATAACACATTTTGGTGACCAGCGAAATGAAAGTAGTTTAATTTCAGATCTTGGTTCGTTGCATCAAGGCAACAACGAAAATTCATTATCATTTTATTCTCGAGTTATTTCAACCCTCAATCTTCTCCATAATCATTTGAATATTCATGAAGATAATGAGGCAGTAAAAGCTTCAAAAAAATCGCTATATGATTCACATGCTCTTCATACTTTATTAGTTGGATTGAAAGAACCACAAAGTTCCATGATCAGAGCAATGAAACCAAAAGATTTAGCGGAAGCGCAAACGTACATCATTGAAGATAATAACATACGTTATTTGCAAAAACCTTCTAATTCAGTGAAAATCTTGCCCTCACAAAATTTCCCAAATACTTCTTTTCACAAAAATTTTTATCAGACAAATATTTCTAATTTACCAGCTCCAAGATTTTCACAAAATCATTTTCCAAGTACCCCAATTCAATTACAAAAACGTTCAAACCAACCACGTCCAAGGTTTCCTACGAACAGCCAAGTATTCGGGAAGGTTCAAAACGTTTGGAAAAATCCGTCTAACGGACAGTCTCCTTCGAAACCAACCCCTATGAGCATTGTTCATACTAGGAATAGTTCTAGACCGACCCCCATGAGTGTTGTTACTCAATCATTGAATGTACCGAGAAATTATCAAAACTATAAACCCAATAACTATTTCAGAAATAATACCAATCACCCTATAAATTTCATTTCCGAAGAATTGAATAATGTTGATTATGATGAAGATCAATGCATGCCCTATTCTTCATATTATTGTGATGAATTCGACGAACAAAATTTCATTCAGAATAATATTCAAATTTCTGAAATAGAAAATGCTGAAAATTACACTTGCGAATGGCTAATTACGTCAATAAACTATTATTATTATCGAATTTTATGATTCTCACTTCACTCTCCTGAAATTTTTTATTTTTCATCTCTGTTACACTGTTCTATACAATATTTACAATTATCAATAGCGCCCGCGACTCGCACCTGTGAACCACTCCCGCAAACTGCTCCCGCGTACCGCACCTGCGAATGGCTAATTACGTCAATAAACAATTATTATTATTGAATTTTATGATTCTCACTTCACTCTCCTGAAATTTTTAATTTTTCATCTCTGTTACATAGTACTGTACAATATTTACAATTATTAATAGCAACCGCGAATCGCACCTATGAACCGCACCTGCGAACCTAACCCGCGAACCGCACCCGCGAACCGGCAACGGCGAACCGCATCCGCGAACAATACCTGCGAACCTCACCCGCGAACCACACCCGCGAACCGCAAACCGCACCCGCGAACCACACCTGCGAATTACACTTGCGAATCGCGCCCGGGACTCACACTTGAGAATGACAAATAACATCAATTATCATTTTTCAAAGAAAAAGTTATCCTGTCTCTTACGTCTGCAGAAAACGTGAGCAATTTATTGTGGGATTAATGAAAGAAGCTGTCTAAGAACTTTATGAAAATTTGATTATCAATGAATGTAGTTCAGTATATTATAACTTTTATGAATCTTACTTCATTCTCATGAAATTTTAATTTTTCATCTCTGTGACATTGTTCTGTACAATATTTACAATTATTAATAGCACCCGCGAACCGCCACCGCGAACCGCACCCGCGATCCGCACCCGCGAACCTCACCTGCGAATTAATCTTGCAAAACGCGTTTGCGAATTAATCTTGCGAATCGCGTTTGCGAATCACACTTGGGAATGGCTAATAACAATCCCAGCGAACGGCACCTGCGATCCCCAACCGCGAACATTACCCGCGAACCGCTACCGCGAATCGCACCTGCGAACAGGCACCCGCGTACATTCCCTGCGAACGGCACATGCGAACCGCACCTGCGATCCCCAACTGCGAACATTACTCGCGAACCGCACCCGCGAAACGCCACCGCGAACCGCCACCGCGAACCGCACCCGCAAACCGCACCCGCGAACCGCACCCGCGAACCGCACCTCGCGAACCGCACCCGCGAACCGCACCCGCGAACCGCACCCGCGAACCGCACCCGCGAAACGCACCCGCGAACCGCAACCGCGAACCTCACCTACGAATTAATCTTGCAAAACGCGTTTGCGAATTAATCTTGCGAATCGCGTTTGCGAATCACACTTGGGAATGGCTAATAACAATTCCAGCGAACGGCACCTGCGATCCCCAACCGCGAACATTACCCGCGAACCGCTACCGCGAATCGCACCTGCGAACAGGCACCCGCGTACATTCCCTGCGAACGGCACATGCGAACCGCACCTGCGATCCCCAACTGCGAACATTACTCGCGAACCGCACCCGCGAAACGCCACCGCGAACCGCCACCGCGAACCGCACCCGCGAACCGCACCCGCGAACCGCACCCGCAAACCGCACCCGCGAACCGCACCCGCGAACCGCACCCGCGAACCGCACCCGCGAACCGCACCCGCGAACCGCAACCGCGAACCTCACCTGCGAATTAATCTTACGCATCGCGTTTGCGAATCAGACTTGAGAATGGCTAATAACATCAATAATCATTTCTCAAAAAAAAATTATCCTGTCTCTTGCGTCTGCAGAAAACGGGAGCAAATTATTGTGGGATTAATGGAAGAAGCTATCTAAGAACTCTACGAAAATTTGATTATTTATGCCTGAAGTTCAGTATATTATATATATTTTATGATTCTCACTTATCTCTCTTGAAAGTTTTAATTTTTCATCTGTGTTACATTGTTGTGAACAATATTTACAATTATTAATAGCGCTTGCGAATCGCGCCCGGGACTCACACTTGAGAATGGCTAATAACATCTTTAATCATTTTTCAAATATGAAAAATTATCCTGTCTCTTACGTCTGCAGAAAACGGGAGCAATTTATTGTGGAATTAATGGAAGAAGCTATCTAAGAACTCTATGAAAATTTGATTATCTATGCCTGTAGTTCAGTATATTATAAATTTAGAAATCTTACTTCAATCTCATGAAATTTTTAATTTTTCATCTCTGTTTCATTGTTCTGTACAATATTTACAATTATTAATAGCGCCCGCGAATCGCACCTGTGAACCGCACCTGCAAACCGTACCCGCAAACCGCACATGCGAACCGCACGCGCGAACAATACCCGCGAACCACATCTGCGAATTACACTTGTGAATCGCACCTGCGAACCGCACCTGCGAACCGCACCTGCGAACCGCACCCGCGAACGGTAATTGCGAACCGCACCCGCGAACCGCACACGCGTCTTGAATCACACTTGAGAATGGCAAATAACATCAATAATCATTTTTCAAAAAAAAATTATCCTGTCTCTTGCGTCTGCAGAAAACGTGAGCAATTTATTGTGGGATTAAAGGAAGAAGCTATCTAAGAACTCTGTGAAAATTTGATTATCTATGCCTATAGTTCAGTATATTATATATTTTATTAATCTTACTTCACTCTCATGAAATTTTTAATTTTTCATCTCTGTTACATAGTTCTGTACAACATTTACAATTATTAATAGCAACCGCGAATCGCACCTGTGAACCGCACCTGCGAACCTCACCCGCGAACCGCACCCGCGAACCGCACCCGCGAACAGGCACTGGCGAACCGCATCCGCGAACAATACCTGCGAACCTCACCCGCGAACCACACCCGCGAACCACACCCGCTAACCACACCCGCGAACCACACCCGCGAACCGCACCCGCGAATCGCAAACCACACCTGCGAATTACACTTGCGAATCGCGCCCGGGACTCACACTTGAGAATGACAAATAACATCAATAATCATTTTTCAAAGAAAAAGTTATCCTGCCTCTTACGTATGCAGAAAACGTGAGCAATTTATTGTGGGATTAATGAAAGAAGCTGTCTAAGAACTTTATGAAAATTTGATTATCAATGCCTGTAGTTCAGTATATTATAAATTTTATGAATTTTACTTCACTCTTATGAAATTTTTAATTTTTCATCTCTGTTACATTGTTCTGTACAATATTTACAATTATTAATAGCGCCCGCGAATCGCACATGTGAACCGCACCTGCGAACCTCAGCTGCGAACCGCACCCGCGAACAGGCACCCGCGGAACGCACCTGCGTACCGCATTTTCGAATCGAACCCGCGGACAATACCCGCGAACGGCACCCGCGAACTGAACCCGCGAACTGAACCCGCGAACCATACCTTCGAATTACACTTGCGAATCGCGCCCGCGAATCACAATTGAGAATTGCTAATAACATCGATAATCATTTTTCAAAAAGAACAATTGTGGAATTTATGGAGAAGCTATCAAAGAACTCTATGAAAATTTGATTATGCCTGAAGTTCAGTATATCATAAATTTTATGATTCTCACTTCACTCTCATGAAATTTTTAATTTCGCACCAGTGAACCGCGCCCGCGAACGGGCACCCGCAGACAATCCCTGCGAACGGCACCCGCGAACCGCACCTGCGATCCTCAACCGCAAATATTACCCGCGAACCGCCACCGCGAACCGCACCCGCAAACTTCACCTGCGAATTAATCTTGCGAATCGCGAGTTACGTTCCTGGAAATCTAGCCTCACCGTGTTCACTGATGTTATAAATCATGTTTGTATATCTCATATTATTCAGTCTGACAATAGCTCCCATTTAATTCAGTTTGTAATAAACTAAATGTTTTTAAAAAGACTTTTCCTAAAGTGAAAAACATAAGTGGCCTAGTGCGATAGGATCTCGACGGCATCTCAACCAGATATCCGTGAGTTTCAACTCTTCATCGAGAAGGACTAAAGACGAAAAAAATTGCAGCCAATTCATCAACCGGAGAATGAAGATAACGAAAATCTTGTAAGTTACTCATTGTTCCTTTATGTCAGACTCCTCGAATTCTCCTGATCCATATAGAGATACTTGTCCAGAAATTGAGTCAATTTTAATTCAATCAATTTCAAAATTATCTTTGATTTCAACAGAGCCAAATCAATCTAACACAGATAATTCGAATTCTGAGAATATTTCTTTATTTAATCAAAATAAAACAGTTAATTCAAATAGTGAATATAACACAATGCCTAATCAAATACCAGTTTTTGATATGAAATTGCTACAAATCGTACCCGAATTTGATGGCAATCCGTGTAGGTTATTTCGTTACATTTCTACAGTAAACGAATTACTACAAGAATATTATAATGCGGCTGAACCAAATTGTTCACAAAATAAATTTCTTAAATTTGGTATTTTATCAAAATTAACAGGACCGGCTGAAGAAGTTGTTTCTTTGAGCGGCAGTAACGAGTGGCCGACAATAAAAAATATTTTAATAACACATTTTGGTGACCAGCGAAATGAAAGTAGTTTAATTTCAGATCTTGGTTCGTTGCGTCAAGGCAACAACGAAAATTCATTATCATTTTATTCTCGAGTTATTTCAACCCTCAATCTTCTCCATAATCATTTGAATATTCATGAAGATAATGAGGCAGTAAAAGCTTAAAAAAAAACGCTATATGATTCACATGCTCTTCATACTTTATTAGTTGGATTGAAAAAACCCCAAAGTTCCATGATCAGAGCAATGAAACCAAAAGATTTAGCGGAAGCGCAAACGTACATCATTGAAGATAATAACATACGTTATTTGCAAAAACCTTCTAATTCAGTGAAAATCTTGCCCTCACAAAATTTCCCAAATACTTCTTTTCACAAAAATTTTCATCAGACAAATATTTCTAATTTACCAGCTCCAAGATTTTCACAAAATCATTTTCCAAGTACCCCAATTCAATTACAAAAACGTCCAAGGTTTCCTACGAACAGCCAAGTATTCGGGAAGGTTCAAAACGTTTGGAAAAATCCGTCTAACGGACAGTCTCCTTCGAAACCAACCCCTATGAGCATTGTTCATACTAGGAATAGTTCTAGACCGACCCCCATGAGTGTTGTTACTCAATCATTGAATGTACCGAGAAATTATCAAAACTATAAACCCAATAACTATTTCAGAAATAATACCAATCACCCTATAAATTTCATTTCCGAAGAATTGAATAATGTTGATTATGATGAAGATCAATGCATGCCCTATTCTTCATATTATTGTGATGAATTCGACGAACAAAATTTCATTCAAAATAATGTTCAAATTTCTGGAATAGAAAATGCTGAAAATTTCGAAGACCAAAATTTTCAGGAGGTTTCATCGGAAAACAATACAACATAATTGACCCTAACACTATTTACGACAAAAGGGAACTTCCTTATATACAAATAGAAAATCTCACACTAAAACTTCTTTTAGATACAGGGGCCACAAAATCATTCTTGAACCCCGAAATTGCCGAAAAATATTTCAATGACAAAATTTTCAAAGAACAATTCGTAGTTAAGTCTGTTTTCCAACAATCAAAACGAGATTTTTGTGTCGAGATTCCAGCATTTAAGGAATTCAGCACCTGTTCGAATCTCAAATTTCATCTGTTCAAATTTCATCAATATTTCGATGGATTAATGGGCCTAGATACACTCAAACAATTGAAAGCTCAAATAGATATTAAAAATTCAATTTTGTCAACAGCTACGGCACAAGTTACTATTAAGTATTACGAAAGCACAAGAAAAGTATTATTCTTTGCTGAAATCGATCCTTTTACCTCAACAATAATGAAAATTCCTGTCTATTCAAATGATGGCGATGTACTTATATCACATCGAAAAATAGATAATTGCATTCTTCAAGAAACTCTTACGACCTTTAAAAATGGATACGCCTGGGTAGAAATTCAAAACCCCAATGATTCTTCTTGTCAAATTCAACTTTATGACCCTTTATTACCAAATTCTTTTCCGCTCGACCACTATGAATTTTTCAATATGTATATAACCCCCGAAGAATCTGATTTAAAAACGACATATGTTCTCATATACGTACCGACCATTTGAATGACGAAGAAAAATTTCATATAGAAAAATTGTGTAAGAAATATTCAGATATTTTTCGAAATTTAACTTTTACTAATCAAATCAAACATAATATAAGAACTAGAGATGAAGTACCAGTATATACGAAATCCTATAAATATCCTTATATCTACAAGGACGAAGTTCGAAAACAAATTGATTCCATGCTGAAACAGAACATCATTCGCCCAAGTAATTCCCCTTGGTCATCTCCGATTTGGGTAGTACCAAAGAAAGCAGATGCCAGCGGTAAGAGGAAATTTCGAATCGTGGTCGATTTTCGTAAAGTTAACGAAGAGACCATCGACGACATACCCTCTTCCAAACATTTCTGAGATTCTCGACAAACTAGGAAGATGTCGCTATTTTTCAACCGTCGACTTAGCTAGTGGGTTCCACCAGATAGAAATGGCTCCTGAGGATATCCAGAAAACTGCCTTTTCTGTCGACAATGGGCATTTCGAATATCTGAGAATGCCCTTTGGGTTGAAAAACGCTCCAGGTACCCTGCAGCGAGTGATGGACGACGTGTTAAGAGGTTTACAAAATAATATTTGTCTTGTATATATGGACGATATCATTGTCTATTCGACGTCATTAGAAGAGCATATGATAAATCTCAAAAGAGTATTTCAACGTCTTCGTGAAACAAATTTTAAAATCCAGCTCGATAAAACAGAATTTTTAAGGAAAGAGGTTGCATTTTTAGGGCATATTGTCACTCACGAAGGTGTCAAACCTAATCCCGATAAGATAAAGGCAATTATGGAATATCCGATTCCTAGAACAGTCAAAGAAATCAGAGGATTTATTGGATTGTTAGGTTATTATCGCAAATTCATAAAAGACTTCGCAAAAATAACTAAACCGTTCACGCAATGTCTCAAATGAGATAAAAAACACAAGCTTTAACTTTAATCTACACTTTTTTTGAAAAAATTCGACGACGTTTCGCTGACACAGCAGCTTTATCAAGAATGAAAAACAGAATGAAGAGTATGGTATTATAAACAAATCGTAGAACAAGTTGGATGAATAACAGGAAAATCCACACCGAGCCATTGTACAGTTAGTATGAAAGGTAATAAAAGCTAATTAAACAAGTTAAGTAGGGGTGAGTAATTCACATCTACCTGTTCATTCAAAAGCTTGTCCGAATGTTTGTATCTATTTATTTCTAATGCTTCTAGGAGATCTAATTTTGAACTTTTTGATTTTATATGTAATATGTCAAAGTTTTTATTGAATGAATGGTTTTCTTTTATTAGGTGGTTTGAATAATTTGAATCAGATTCATTTTTATCGAAGCTACGTTTATGTTCAGATGTTCTTATGCCAAAACTCCTATAGGTCCTACCGATATAAATTTTATCACAAGAACCGCAATTGAGTTTATAGATTCCTGATTTACTTGATTTTTCGACACTAGATTTATTATTTTTAATATGTTTACCTAAGTTATTAGAAGTTTTGAAAGTTATATTAAGATTCTGTTTGACGAGAAAGGATTTAATATTTGTACTTGCAGAACCGCAGAATGTTAAACTGTTGAATATTTTATAGTCTTTATGAATAGGATATACTTCATTTATTGCTTTCTGATACAGTTTTTTACGAATGATTAGATCTATCATATCCGGATTATATGAATTATTAATGGCTATCTGTTTGATGATGTTTAACTCTTTATTATAATCTTCTACTGATAAAGGTAAATTGAGTAACCGATGTACCATGCTGTTTAAAGCTGCAACTTTGTCTTGAATTGGATATAATGAGTAGTTATGTATAATTGTATCAGTATGTGTTGGTTTACGAAAGACCGAAAAACATGATTATTATTTTGTTTAGTGATTTTAAGTCCAAAAATTAATGAAATCGTTCTGTTCAATTTCTATCGTGAATTTAATGTTCAAATGGATGGAATTAAGGAAATTAAGAAATAAGTCTAATTGACGAGTAGTTCCAATTAAACATACTAAGATGTCGTCAACATATCTATACCAATAAAGAAATTTGGAAATGAGCGGATGTGTATGAATTTTCTGTTCAATATTATTCATAAAATCTCTGCTAAAAGTGGACTCAAAGGATTTCCCATGATCAAACCATTTTCACTACTGTAATAGATGTTGTTGAAAGAAAAATAATTTTGTTCAATGAAAACGTCCAACAGATTCAATATTTCTGATTTAATTATGTGGTTAACATGATTCGAATTCAACATGTTTTCGATTAATATTTTGACATCACCTGGAGGAACACTTGGGTATAAATTCTCAACATCAAACGAAATAAGTTTTGCGTTAGGTGGTAGGTTAACGTTTTTTATGTTATTTATCAATTCGAAAGAATTTTTTATAGAAGATTTTGATTTGAATGAACAATAATTTTCAATGATATCTATAAGGTAGTGCGACAATTTCACGGCTGGGGCTGTAACGTAAGATACGACTGGTCTAACGGGGTTATTTACTTGATGCAATTTAATGAGTGAATACAGTTGAGGTGGTTGAGGATTTGGTGAAATTAATTTGTATTTATCTATTGCTTTAATTAAAGATTTTGCGTCATTTATTGCAATTTTAATATTTTTCTGGAATTTAATAGTTGGATCTCTGTTCAAAATTGTATAGTTTCCGGACGAAATGAAATTTAGAGTTTTAAATAGGTAGTCATTTTTATTTAACGCAATAACAGTATTACCGTTATCTGCTTTTGTAAAAATAACTTCATTCAATTGAGATTTTTGGTTGATGGCCTTTAAAATATTTTGTTCTTTACTCGGTTTGAAGTCAGCTAATGATTCATTTTTATAATGTTAGATGCTAAATATTTAAGGTGAGTGTTATTAGGAATATTTATCAGAGAAATTTCAGTATCTATGCCAAGTTCCTCCAAATCAGATTTTATCTTGTTTGATTTAATATTGTGTTTCCACGATAACAATAAATTTCTCTGAAAATATTCCTAATAACACTCACCTTAAATATTTAGCATCTAACATTATAAAAATGAATCATTAGCTCACTTTAAACCGAGTAAAGAACAAAATATTTCAAAGGCCATTAAACAAGAATCTCAATTGAATGAAGTTATTTTTACAAAAGCAGATAAGGGTAATACTGTTATTGCGTTAAATAAAATGACTACCTATTTAAAACTCTAAATTTCATTTCGTCCGGAAACTATACAATTTTAAACAAAGATCCAACTATTAAATTCCAGAAAATATTAAAATTGCAATAAATGACGCAAAATCTTTAATTAAAGCAATAGATAAATGCAAATTAATTTCACCAAATCCTCAACCACCTCAACTGTATTCACTCATTAAATTGCATAAAGTAAATAACCCGTTAGACCAGTCGTATCTTACGTTACAGCCCCAGCCGTGAAATTGTCGCACTACCTTATAGATATCATTAAAATTATTGTTCATTCAAATCAAAATTTTCTATAAAAATTCTTTCGAATTGATAAATAACATAAAAACGTTAACTTACCACCTAACGCAAAACTTATTTCGTTTGATGTTGAGAATTTATACCCAAGTGTTCCTCCAGGTGATGTCAAAATATTAATCGAAAACATGTTGAATTCGAATCATATTAACCACATAATTAAATCAGAAATATCGAATCTGTTGGACGTTTGCATTGAACAAAATTATTTTTCTTTCAACAACATCTATTACAGTAGTGAAAATGGTTTGATCATGGGAAATCCTTTGAGTCCACTTTTAGCAGAGATTTTATGAATAATATTGAACAGAAAATTCATACACATCCACTCATTCCCAAATTTCTTTATTGGTATAGATATGTTGACGACATCTTAGTATGTTTCATTGGAACTACTCGTCAATTAGACTTATTTCTTAATTTCATTAATTCCATCCATTTGAACATTAAATTCACGATAGAAATTGAACACAACGATTCCATTAATTTTTGGACTTAAAATCACTGAACAAAATAATAATCATGTT
The DNA here is from genome assembly GCA_013387265.2 of Cryptolaemus montrouzieri. Classification (NCBI taxonomy): domain Eukaryota; kingdom Metazoa; phylum Arthropoda; class Insecta; order Coleoptera; family Coccinellidae; genus Cryptolaemus; species Cryptolaemus montrouzieri. The sequence continues at coordinate 40,484,102 of JABFTP020000042.1, forward strand.
TTTCGGTCTTTGTAGACCAACACATACTGATACAATTATACATAACTACTCATTACATCCAATTCATCACAAAGTTGCAGCTTTAAACAGCATGGTACATCGGTTACTCAATTTACCTTTATCAGTAGAAGATTATAATAAAGAGTTAAACATCATCAAACAGATAGCCATTGATAATTCATATAATCCGGATATGATAGATCTAATCATTCGTGAAAAAACTGTATCAGAAAGCAATAAATGAAGTATATCCTATTCATAAAGACTATAAAATATTCAACAGTTTAAGATTCTGCGGTTCTGCAAGTACAAATATTAAATCCTTTCTCGTCAAACAAAATCTTAATACAACTTTCAAAACTTCTAATAACTTAGGTAAACATATTAAAAATAATAAATCTCGTGTTGAAAAATCAAGTAAATCAGGTATCTATAAACTCAATTGCGGTTCTTTTGATAAAATTTATATCGGTAGGACCTAAAGGAGTTTTGAACATAAACGTAGCTTCGATAAAATAAATCTGATTCAAATTATTCAAACCACCTAATAGAAGAAAACCATTCATTCGATAAAAACTTTGACATATTACATATAAAATCAAAAAGTTCAAAATTAGATCTCCTAGAAGCACTAGAAATAAATAGATACAAACATTCGGACAAGCTTTTGAATGAACAGGTAGATGTGAATTACTCACCCCTACTTAACTTGTTTGATTAGCTTTTATTACCTTTCATACTAACTGTACAATGGCTCGGTGTGGATTTTCCTGTTATTCATCCAACTTATTCTACGATTTGTTTATAATACCATACTCTTCATTCTGTTTTTCATTCTTGATAAAGCTGCTGTGTCAGCGAAACGTTGTCGAACTTTTTCAAATAGTGTAGATTAAAGTTAAACCTTGTGTTTTTTATCTCATTTATATCATGGATCTACATCAAGTAACGGCCTCCACAATTCAAAAACAATGTCTCAAATCGAAAGCAAAAATCATACACGATGATGCTTTCCTAAGAGCATTTGACTACTGCAGATCTCTTCTTTGTAATGCCCCTATATTACAATTTCCCAACTTCGAAATACCATTTATTCTTACTACTCATGCAAGTAACGTATCAGTTGCAGCTGTTTTATTGCAAGGACCCATTGGTAACGACCGGTCAATTGCATATGCCTCACGCACGTTGAACGATAGTGAAAGAAATTACAGTACTATCGAAAAAGAACTCTTAGGGATAATCTATGGAACTAGCCATTTTCGACCATATTTATATGGGAGAAAATTCAAAATAGTGACCGATCATAAACCTCTTCAGTGGCTTATGTCTCTCAAAGAGGGATGTAATCCTAGACTTACACGTTGGAGACTCAAACTAGAAGAGTATGATTATGAGATATGCTATAAAAAGGGCAAGGCTAATACTAACGCCGATGCTTTATCTAGGATTGAGATTCACCCTACAGAAGCAGATAATTCTTCATCAGACGATGATTCACCAATCTTTCAGTATATGAAACAGGTAATTCGGGATATGGAAACAGCTTCCATGTCAAACAACATAAATGACATCCCAGATCCAGACGAAATCGAAGATCAGAACCCGGAAGCAGAGGATAATATAACTGACGATGGACAAACCGTGCATACAAATGCTGAGGACCCTATTTTAGGAATAAGCCCAACGGAATCTCCAATTAATATCTTTCAAAATCAGTTGCACATAATTCCTTCACTGATTAACCGAAAAGCAACAAAAAAATGTTTATGGGATCGAAACAAAAAGAATATTTGGAATATTTACATTCTTGAGAACGATCTTACCCCTATCATTTCATTTTTTAGAGACTTTGGTGAACCGAAAAAGACCTATGCATTTTATTTCGAAAGTAATGGCAACGATGAAACATATAAACAACTTTCAAATCTCATGAGACAAACATTCAAAAGACTCGCCATCAAGCTTTTGAAGTGCAATAAAAGGTTAGAAAATATTATAAATGAAGATCGACAAAAAGAACTGATTTGCTATAGCCATGAGACAAAAACTAATCACCGAGGTATAGTAGAAACTATTGAACCACTCAAACGAAAATATTATTGGCCAAATTTATCAAATGATGTCAGATTTTACATAAATAACTGTGAAATTTGTCAGAGAGTAAAATATGATCGAAGACCACCTAAGATAGAATTTCAAATTACCCCAACTCCAAAACGACCCTTTGAAGTAGTATATGTTGATGTCTTTCAAGCAGATAGCCAAAAGTTTTTGACAATTTTGGACAAATTTTCAAAATTCGGTCAAGCCTTTCCATTAATAGGTTAGATTAGCTAAAAGCTAACGCTCCTGCAATTGTACAAGCGTTAATATCCTTTATGTCATTTTATGGATTACCTTTACAAATAGTCACTGACTCTGGCACAGAATTCAACAATTCGACAATCATGGATTTTGCCAATCTTCATAAAATTCAAATTCACATAACCACCTCTAAAAATTCAAATAGCAATTCACCTGTAGAACGTTTTCATTCGACCATTCTGGAACATTTGAGAGTATTGAAAATCGAAAAACCAAATATTCCAGTTGCCTATTTAATTCCATATGCAATTTTTGGATACAACCATAGTATTCATTCTACAACACAACAAAAACCAATCGATATTATCAGCGGTCATCTAAACACCAAAGACCCCTTCGAAATTGACGAAGACAAAGAAATTATGAACAATTACATGCAAAACCACAAAGAACGAACCTAACTAATTTATAGCTCTATTCACGAAATTAGCGAGAGAAAGAAGGAAAAATATATAGGTAAAGCAAACGAAGAGCGTGAAAAACCAATTGATTACCATGAACAATCGACAGTTTTCCGAAAAAACGTCAAAACTCGCGGTAACAAACTAAAAGCGCCCTTCATCAAAGAAAAAGTTCAAGAAAATGAAGAACTTAAAATAAAAACTGAACGCAGTACTTATCACAAAAACATTTTTAAGAAACCGAGAGCTAAAAGACCTCAAAATTTGTTGCAGGGAACTGATCCTGATGATGATTCACCGGTCCATGTTGGAACCGATCAAAAAAGTGGATCTTAAACAAAACCCTGGTATCCTCCCCTTTCTTGTTGGCGAAACTAAAGTCAAAATCGGAACTCATAAATTCCTCCATTATGTCGATCTGTACCCCATTGAAAACGAAATAAAAGTTCTTGTCAAACAATACAGAAATTTCAAATCTTCTCTTTCAAATCGATTTAATACATCCGAATACCCTACAGAAACTTTAGAACAACATATACAATATCAAAACAACTACATTTGGAATAAATTCAAGTCTGTATATCCCTTCGAAGATAGAAAACGGAAGAAACGCGGATTAGTTAATGGTCTGGGCAATATTATTAAAGCCATTTCAGGAAATCTAGACGCCGATGATACCGAGCGCTACGATAAAGCTATTGAAAAATTACAAGCTAATAAGGAACGGATAATCTCTACTGTCAATCACCAAATTTCATTAACTCACGAAATTCTTGAGAATAATAATGAAACTCTTTCATTAATGCTGCATAACCAAAACATAATTTCTAGAAGAATTCAAGAGATCAAAAATGATAACACCCAGTATTTTTTCTATTATAGACACTTTCGCTCAAATGAAATTTAACTTAGACACAATCGGATCTATTCTTGAAGATTTAGAAAATTCAATTACTCTAGCTAAATTAGGCTCTCTTCATCGTAGTCTTATCTCAAAAATCGATTTAGGCCATATTCTTACGATTCTCTTAGAGAACCATTCAAAAAATCAATTGATCTTTTCTGACTAAAAAAATATTCACAATTATTATGATCTAATTGAAGTCGAAGCTTACTATTCAAAAACAAGGATCATTTTCGTATTGAATATTCCCTTGTACACCCCGATCAATTCAACCATTACCATTTATATTCCATTCCATCCAAAAACTTTACAACTATAATTTCTAAAATACTTACCTTACAATGAGTAGCAATCTATTCCAATACATTTGAATTTGGGAGGCTTTTACTTGGTAAAATTCCATTATCAATAATAAAAAACAAGTACTGTGTTTTAAGGAATTTTACTTAATAATTGCGATGCGTAAAATAAGAATTATTAAGAATTAGGAATCATGTCAATACTATCATTAAATCAGATATTCTTTCATTATTAAAAATTTGTTTAGATCAAAATTATTTCCATTTCAATAACAAATATTATACTATTGAAGACGGCTTGATTATGGGCAATCCGTTAAGTCCTTTGTTAGCAGAAATTTTCATGAATAACTTAGAGAAATTAATTCATAATCATCCACTCAGTAAATATTGTTTATACTGGTATCGCTATGTAGACGATATCATTATTTGCTTCACAGGAACAGATAGACAGTTGAAAATTTTCGAAAATCATATAAATTCATTACATCCAAAAATTGCATTCACAACCGAAATAGAAAGCAATAATTCGATAAATTTTCAGACGTAATAATTTCGAATGAAAATGGAAAACATGTTTTCGCAATTTACCATAAGCCGTCACATACAGATATTATAATACATAACTCGTCATGTCATCCATATCAACATAAAATGTCAGCATTCAATAGTTTTATTCATAGATTGATTAACATCCCGCTATCACCAGAAAATTTCAACAAAGAACTAAATTTGATTAAACAAATAGCCAAAAATAATGGTTACAATCCCAAACTAATAAATAATATTTTAAATAAAAAACAAAGTAGAATCGCATTGAATGAAGTTTACCCTGTCGATAAATTGAAACAAAAATTCAGCACCTTAACCTACGTTGGCATTACAAGTGAGAAACTGAAATCATTCTTAAGTAGCAATAATTTCAACATAGCTTTCCAAACTAATAATAATTTAGGCAAATATATAAAAAATAATAAAACCAAACCAGGTAAAAACAATAAATCAGGTGTTTATAGATTGAATTGCAATGACTGTGATAATTTCTACATTGGTAGAACACAGAAATTTTAATATTAGAATATCGGAACATAAACGCAGTTTTTCAAATAAAAATTAGATTCAAATTACGCGAATCATCTCTTAGAAAATAATCATTCTTTCGACTCACAGTTTGAAATTTTGCATACAGATAATAAATATTGAAGGTAGATCTTTGGGAAACTTTAGAAATCAATAAATACAAACACTCAGGTAGACTCATCAATGAACAAGTCGATTTAAGCCCTTCACCTCTATTGAATCTTTTCGGGGAGCAATCTATTCCTTAATTTTATTGGATATACCTGTCATAAATAACCACTTAAGAAGAAGCAACCAATAAGCTTTTAATTACTCAAGAACATTTATAGTTATATTCTCATTTATATTTTTCTGCATAATCATTCGTCTGAAGAAGCTACGGTGTAGTGAAACGCGTTACGAATCGCAATTATTAAGTAAAATTCCTTAAAACACAGTACTTGTTTTTTACTATTCCAATACGATGACAAACAATGCAGATATCTCAACCCTGGTTACCTTTACGAAGAGAACAAGCTTGCTTCAGATCAAAAATTCTTCAACTGTTCCTGACTGTAAAATAGTACCAGTAAAAGTGAAGAAATCCTTTGTAGAAGAAGTTGATGAAAGCCACTATATTGGAATCTTCCCAGAACAAGAAAAAATAAGGATGAACTGCGAGAAAACAGATTTCACAACCCTCAAGGGAACATTCCTCATCCAAATTCCGTATGGATGCAGTATTCAAACAGTTGACTTCATTTATACCAACACAAAAGGAACCTCTTATCAAGTACCCTTATTTTTACCCGAAATAAAAATACCTACAGGGGATCATCATTCAGAAGCCCTCAAAATTCAAGAAATTTTACTGGATAAGTTACACCACCTTCAGAAGGAAGTCGAGAAACTTCAACCGATTCCAGAATAAAATGAAGAACCAGCTTATTCGCATCTTTACTTGACCACCCCCGTATACATCATAATTTTTCTGGTAATTGTTTGGAAAATTAGTTCAAGATTGCGTCGAAGAAATGCAGTACCAGAAAAGAATCCAGAAGAAGAATCTTCGAGAGTTTCACAAGATTTCAGTCAATCGCCTGACCAAGTCAGAGAACGAGTTTTGTTCTTCCCGTCCAAAACTCTTCCCTAAGGATGGAGGAGTTACGTTCCTGGAAACGATGCTTCCCACAGGAAATGCTGGATCAGCGGATCCTATTTCACGTACACGGCCTCACCGTGTTCACTGATGTTATAAATCATGTTTGTATATCTCATATTATTCAGTCTGACAATAGCTCCCATTTAATTCAGTTTGTAATAAAATAAATGTTTTTAAAAAGACTTTTCCTTAAGTGAAAAACATAAGTCCTGTCTCTTGCGTCTGCAGAAAACGTGAGCAATTTATTGTGGGATTGAAGGAAGAAGCTATCTAAGAACTCTGTGAAAATTTGATTATCTATGCCTGTAGTTCAGTATATTATATATTTTATTAATCTTACTTCACTCTCATGAAATTTTCAATTTTTCATCTCCGTTACATAGTTCTGTACAATATTTACAATTATTAATAGCAACCTCGAATCGCACCTGTGAACCGCACCTGCGAACCTCACCCGCGAACCGCAGCCGCGAACCGACACCGGAGAACCGCATCCGCGAACAATACCTTAATGAAAGAAGCTGTCTAAGAACTTTATAAAAATTTGATTATCAATGCCTGTAGTTCAGTATATTATAAATTTTATGAATCTTACTTCACTCTTATGAAATTTTTAATTTTTCTTCTCTGTTACATTGTTCTGTACAATATTTACAATTATTAATAGCGCCCGCGAATCGAACCTGTGAACCGCACCTGCGAACCGTACCCGCGAACCGCACATGCGAACCGCACGCGCGAACAATACCCGCGAACCACATCTGCGAATTACACTTGTGAATCGCACCTGCGAACCGCACCCGCAAACAGGCACCTGCGTACCGCACCCGCGAACAGGCACCCGCGAACCGCACCGGCGAACCGCAACCGCGAACCGCACCCGCAAACCGCCCCCGCAAACCGCATCCGCAAACCGCACCCGCAAACCGCACCCGCAAACCGCACCCGCAAACCGCACCCGCAAACCGCACCCGCAAACCGCACCCGCGAAACTCACCTGCGTACCGCATATGCGAATCGAACCCGCGGACAATACCCGCGAACGGCACCCGCGAACCGAACCCGCGAACCACACCTTCGAATTACACTTGCGAATCGCGCCCGCGAATCACAATTGGAATTGATAATAACATCGATAATCATTTTTCAAAAAGAAAAATCGTGGAATTAATGGAGAAGCTATCCAAGAACTCTATGAAAATTTGATTATGCCTGAAGTTCAGTATATCATAAATTTTATGATTCTCACTTCACTCTCATGAAATTTTTAATTTTCCAACTCTGTTACATTGTTCTGTATAATATTTACAATTATTAATAGCGCCCGCGAATCGCACCTGTGAACCGCACCTGCGAACCTCAGCCGCGAACCGCTCCCGCGAACAGGCATCCGCGAACAATCTCTACGAACGGCACCCGCGAACCGCACCTGCGATCTCCAACCGCGAACATTGCCCGCGAACCGCACCCGCGAGCCCGCACCCGCGGACAATCCCTCCGAACGGCAACCGCGAACCGCACCTGCGATCCCCAACCGCGAACATTATCCACGAACCGCACCCGCGAACCGCCACCGTGAACCGCCACCGCGAACCGCCACCGCGAACCGCCACCGCGAACCGCACTCGCGAACCGCACCCGCGAACCTCACCTGCGAATTAATCTTGCGAATCGCGTTTGTGAATCACAATTGAGAATGGCTAATAACATCAATAATCATTTTTCAAAAAAAAATTATCCTGTCTCTTGCGTCTGCAGAAAACGGGAGCAAATTATTGTGGGATTAATGGAAAAAACTATCTAAGAACTCTAGGAAAATTTGGTTATCTATGCCTGAAGTTCAGTATATTATAAATTTTTTGAATCCTACTTCACTCTCATGAAATTTTTGATTTTTCATCTCTGTTTCATTGTTCTGAACAATATTTACAATTATTGGTAGCGCCCGCGAATCACACTTGAGAATGGCAAATAACATCAATAATCATTTTTCAAAAAGAAAGATTATCCTGTCTCTTTCATCTGCAGAAAACAAGAGCAATTTATTGTGGGATTAATGGAAGAAGCTATCTAAGAACGCTATGAAAATCTGATTATTTATGCCTGAAGTTCAGTATATTATGAATTTTATGATTCTTACTTCACACCCATGAAATTTTTAATTTTTCACCTCTGTTGCATTGTTCTGTACAATATTTACAATTATTAATAGCGCTCGAGAATCGCACTTGTGAACCGCACCCGCGAACCACCCCTTCGAATTACACTTGCGAATCCCTCCCGCGAATTACACTTGAGAATTGCTAATAACGTCGAGAATCATTTTTCAAAAGAAAAATTGTGGGATTAATGGAAGAAGCTATCTAAGAACTCTATGAAAATTTGATTATCTATGCCTGAAGTTCAATATATTATAGATTTTATGAATTTTACTTCATATTAATGATTTTTTTAATATTTCGTCTCTAATACATTGTTCTGTACAATATTTACTATTATTAATAGCACCAGCGAATCGCATCTGCGACTGACTAATAACATCAATAATTATTTTTCAGAATCGAAAAATTATTCTGTCTCTTGCGACTGCAGACAACGTCAGCAATTTTTTGAATGATTAATGGAAGAAGCTATCTAAGAACACTATGAAAATTTGATTATCTATGCCTGAAATTCAGTATATTATAAATTTCATGATTTTTTCATCTCTGTTACATCGTATCATCTATGCCTGAAGTTCAGTATATTATAAATTTTATAAATCTCACTTCACTCTCATGAAATTTTCAATTTTTCATCTGTGAAATTGAACTTGAACCTTCTAATACAAATATAGGATACACTTCCATGAGTAGTAAATAGGAAGTTCTGAAGTAGAGGTTCCTTGAAAAGCAAAACATAAACTACAATTACATAGGAATATTTAAGAATATTTAGAAGGAAATGTTAAAGAAAGTTTCTTAAGAACTGACCTGAGATACATCTTAGGCTGCACTCGATATTCAGATATATTCACAAAAGGTGTCACAATAGTCCATAAATATTTTATTCCCATTATGAACACAGTTCACTTAATTTTAAATTTCAACTGATAGGAGACTAAGACTAATAACAATAGTAACTGTCAATTTCAAAAATTAAAATACACAAATCATAAGCTGTTCGTAAAAGTGAGGTTACTCGACCGTTAATTTAATGTGCGTTCCTTTTACATTCATATTAATTCATTCAAATTATTATGTTCTTTTTATATCTTGAAATATCCAACTTCAAAATTGTGGGAAAATACATTTGTTTTTACAAATTTCGATGGAATTCCCTAATGCCTAATAACATAAAGAACTCTATAGTATGAGCACAAACCTCATAATCATGGGAAATTGGACTACTACTGGGGATTACAGGATTGCTCAGAGAATGCACGCTTTTCTCAAGGCCTTCAAAATAATGTAATAATAATTGTAGTATAGAAATCGAAATAAATACAGAAGAAAGTTCAAAACTTAGCATATGCCGAAGTATTAGGGATATGGTATTGTTGTGTCGAAGTCGACAACAATATTCAACGTCAGGTGTATCACCCTCAATCAGAATATTTCAATTCATCATCTGGCTACTAAAGACAGAATCAGTAGAAGGAATGACATGGGAAAATTTCAGATGATGGATCCCATAGAGGATCAAACTTAGCCGTAGGTAATGGAAACCAGATATTAAGTAATGTGGATTACAGTTCGCCAAAAAGGCAGGAGATGAATAATCGTTCTGCTGAGTGTAATGAAAAGTTATTGGTCTTACACCGAAATATTAAATCGTTGAAAAACAAGATATTTGACCTCGAGATTTTCCTTAGTAGTCTGGATATGAAGCCTGGGGTAATTTGTATATCTGAGCATTGCTTTCCTGATGATGGAATTGGGATGGCTTGCGTGTCGGAATACGTATTGGTCTCGCATTTCTCAAGGTCAGCGCCTTATGGTGGCTCCTGCATATATGCCTTGTCAGACCTAAGCTTTGATTAGGTGCCTATGGTGAAGAACTTCGGAGTAGAGGGTGATTTTGAGGTTTGTTGTGGTATCAGTAAAAAACTCAAAATTGTAATTTTCTCAATCTATAGACCACCTTCGGGGAACATAGAATTTTTTGTTGAGCCCTTCTATTACAGGGTAGTGGTTTGCGGTGATTTCAATATAGATCTTAACACCCTCACGAAAATTGGATATTTTCGCTGATTTCTTTGTTTCTAGTGGTTTAAGTCCAAAAATAAAAGACTATTCACATTCAGTCGGTACTTCGCGTAGTTTAATTGATAATGTACTTGTGAATTTTCCTGCTCAGTGCACAGAGGAGGTACTACCTACCAGTTTCTCAAGGCATAATTCTCAAATGTTGACTAGTTGAGAAAGCCTAGTAAAACCAGAGAATTTGCAACAAAGGACACTAAAGAGAATAAAATGAGAATTTTTGCAACATCGAAGTTGGATTCCCTAAGAGATCAAATGCGGAATATAGATTAAAATAACCAATTTCAGGGACGTAAATAGGGCATATGAAAGGTTTCTTGACAGAATGAAAACTCTTATTGAGAACATTTTTAAATTCAAGACGATTCAACAACATGATATGAAACCATGGATCACACAGGGAATAAAAATATCTGCGAGGCGAAAGAATTTTCTGTACCACTTGAAAAATAAAGGTGAGATTTCAACAGGATATTACGAAAAATATTCTGGGATATTAAAGAGAGTTGTCAGAGCAGCAAAATTACTGTCGAGTGAGAAATATGTTTTAGAGTCGAAAAATAAAAGCAAAGCAACATAGACCCTTATAAGGCAACACACAGGCCAACATGAAGAGAAATACATCAATTCTGGAAAAAATGGATAAACAGCTTAGTCCTGAAGAAATCTTGAACATAGTTAATGAGTTCTTCTTGAGTCAGGGCACAGCCTCAAAGATGATTAATGAGCCTAGTAAGCAGAAAAGTGAACAGATTTGCAATAGTTTGAGCAAATAATTTTGGCTCTGAGAGATGTGAACACGACAGGTTACGATGAAATGCCAGTCAGACTGTTGAAGCATGTAGCACATGAGGTAGCGGCGCCATTGTCATCGATAATAAGTGTCTACTTCGATACACGAGTATTTCCTGACTAGCTCAAAAAGGCTCAAGTTAAGGCAATTCATAAGAAAGGGAATAAAGAAAGTATTGGAAATTACAGGCCCATTGCTCTTCTATCGAATATAAGTAAGATATTCGAAAAATCGATTAATGAGAGAATTGTGGATTTTCTTGAAACCTACAAATTTTTTTTCTGTTCAACTGAATGGTTTCAGAAAAGGAAAATCGGCAACTCGTGCCCTTTATCAAGCGGTGGATAGGATAATAGCTGCAATTAACTAGGGAAAAAATTCTGTATTGCTTTGCATTGACCTGTCCAAGGCATTTGACAACGTTAATCGTAGTAGCCTCCTGCAGAAGCTGCACACATTGGGTATCTAACGGGAAGAACACAAACTGTAATAGAACACAATTCAGCTACTGGTAAAATGGTTCAATTTTCTGAGAGAGAAGTTACGAAAGGGGTTCCTCAAGGATAAATACTTGCCCCACTGCTTTATATTGTTTATACTAATGACCTTCTTGAAGATGTGCCAGAAGATATGATGATGTTTGCTGATGATACATAGTTGGTTCTCTCTACTGACTCCGAAAGTATAGAAGATAAGGTATTTGGAACCCTTGATAAGCTGGACCTGTGGTCACTGAGAATGAGCATCTGATGAACGATGGAAAGACTCGAATAGTTGAATTCAACTGCAGTATGAATTTCAAGAGAACAGTTTACAACAAGAGGAGGGGAACAGCAACTTTAGAGTCGTCTGAGAAAGTCTATTTCGACCATATGTTGAACTAGAAAGATCATATAGATGTTTTGTGTGGCCACATGGCACGATATTCATATGCCCTCAAAGTTCTGGCATCCACAGTAAGTCGTAGAGGCTTATCATGCCTATGTCCACAGTAAGCTTCGGTACGGCATTATTATATGGGGAACTGCCCCTGATATCGAGAGAATATTGATTCTGCAGAAGAGGTGTATGCGTGGTATCCTGTGCTTACTTTCATTCGAGAGTTGCCGCAAACATTTTGTGGAAACGTCAGTGCTCACGATAATAAGCCTATACATATATGAAAGTGTTGTGTTTGTTCTCAGAAATAGTGAACTCTTTTCAGAAGTTGGAATAAGCACGGATATGGCACTCTCAGGTGCTATGATCTGAAGTTAACTACAGTTTTCCTACCTTCAAAGGAATGCAACCCATATGCATATGTAAAAATTTTCAATAAATTACCAAAGGAATTAAAACTACTGCCTCAGAAGACTTTGAAATCGGGACTTTCTGCACTTCTGAAAGACAAGCCGTAGTATACGCTCACCGAGTACCTATGTGACAATCTGTGATATTTTTATTGTGGTATTGTAAATGATTTCAATATGTTTTTTCTTTCTCTGAAATTTGTTTTTGCATTATAACGGTTTGTTTAATGATACGTTTTGGTTCCTATTGTCGGACAATTTTTTTTTGTATTTTTGCTGTTCGTGATTGATATTTTGATGTACTTATATACTTATTGACTGGATCTACAACATGTGAAATGTTTTATGGATCGAATAAAGGTCTTATTATTATGTTATTGCCTGGGCTTCCCCGGCTGGGAGCCGCATGCGCTTCCTTCCCCCTCCCTTCCTTTCCTGTCGGAAAGGCAGGGGCCTTTCCGACTGTTACTCCCACGTCCATACGGAACCTATGGCCTTTTGCGGTGCATTATCCTCTGCCCACTACTTGATGCAGAGCTCCCCACCGTTTCGAACTGGTCTTAGGATTTTTCAGCACCTTGAAAGATGTCGTCCTAAGGCCTGCATGAGGTCGATTTCCTTTCGACTTTATAATGTCCAGTGAGGCTTCGTCTATGCCCCATATTGATCGGGTGGGGCACGGATTTCCACTCCTCCCGTAGACTCGCCAAATCTTGGTTCTAATCGTCGGGGTAGCCCTTTGGATGCTGATTAGGATCAGCTCCGTCGGCTCTGGTGGTCGCCCCAGAAGCATGCTCACTTTCGTGAGCTTCGCGAGTAGGTCCCCTTCCTCAGTTTCTTTCAGTCGGAACCCTTTCGCCAGCTTCAGGGTTTTGATCCTGGCTCTCATCCAGTCCCTGCTGTAGTTGTCTTCGCAGACAACTAGACGTTGGCTTTTTTAGCCGGTTTCTCAGCTGAGGGAGGTGTTGAGAAGTTTGAAAGGGTCCCGGTTTCCCAAGCCCTCTTCCTCTTTTCTGCCCCAGGCTTATTTTGGGGTCTGTCGCTGGTTTTTTCGGGTTGATGAAAATACAGTCATCCTTCCGCAGAGCCTCTTGCGAGGGAGAAGGCCATTTTTACCTGCCGGTTTCGCCTGGTGCTTACAGGAAATCGTTCGGGATACTGCTCCCCCAGTACAATGCAGCCCTCGGCACGATGTTTCCCACTTTGGTTAGGGGCCCCTTTCCGTTAGCTTCTGTGATCCGCTGCCCGCCCACCAAGATGAGCTCAGCAACTTATCACAGAATTTCAAGGGTACACCACATGGAGGTGGAGATAGTAATTGGAGTCTAGACCTACACCCCTTGTACCCCATATGTTAGATATTTCTTAAATGAGTGTGAGTGTTCTCAAAAAAAATACAAATCCTTTTTCTTATTTATTTATTCACCCAAAAAGATTGAACAATCTATAATAGGCAGAATCGATATAATTCAATTACACAGAATGAATCGATTAAGAATTAAGTGAGTGTATTTATATTTATCACAACTTTCTCCCAGGTCCAAGTAAATGTTCTCGTGCTAACTTGAAAAATTTTCCATATGTAATGGCTCCCTTGACAATATTTGGCAGCTCATTAAACCAAATGGCTGCTTGGTACGTCAGTTTTTTGCGTCCTACATTTGAAGTTGATGGTAGTATATATATGTCCTGTTTAGTTCTTGTATTATACGTATGTATATCATTACCGAGTACAATATCAATTGTATTCACCATAATGTTCTTGATTTTATATATTAGTCTAATGCTGTCAAGTTTGATTATATTATTAATATCTAGCAGCTTAAGTTCTTGATATAGTTCTTCGGTATGTATTCTGGGTTCTCTATGAAATAATATTTTCAAAAGTTTATTCTCTGCAACTTGCAATTTATGGAGGTCTCGTTTTCTTGCTTGTCCCCAAAAAGCTGCTAGATAATTCAAGATTTAACTCACATGGGCATGGTATAGTAAGTACTTAGTTTTATTATTAAATAAGTATGATGCTCTTTTAATGAGATATGACAGAGTGTGAACCTTTGAAACTAAATGCTCTATGTGATCGGCGAAATTTAAATGATTGTCCAGCTTCAATCCAAGATATGTAGTTGTCTCACTCTTCCGAATCTTAATGCCATTAATAAAAAGCTCAAGATTTTCTGGTCTACTAGAGTTGAAAACAATATAGGTACATTTCTTTTCATCTAGTTTTATTCTATTCCTATAAGTCCATTGGCAAATCTTATCCAAATCATCTTGGGTCTTTCTGAAAATATCCGGTAGTGATCCTGAATAGAACAGAACAGACCAGTGTCATCAGCATACAACACTATGTGTCCATGGAGATCCATGTCACAGATGTCATTTATATATATATTAAGAACAATATAGGTCCAAGGACTGAGCCTTGGGCAACTCCACTGGTCACTTCAACTCTATTACTCTCTTCTCCGTCTATTACAGTATACTGCTGCCGATTTGTTAGGTATGATTTGAAGATTTCAAAGATGCTACAATTTAGTCCCATGTTTTTGAGCTTTCGAAGTAATATTTTTGACATACTAAATTAAATGCTTTGCACAGGTCTAAAAATACTCCAACTACGTTATTTCCTTCGTCTATTTCTTTACAGATGTATTCCATTATGGCTGCTACAGCCGTCTGAGTACTTTTTTATTCATAAATCCATTCTGATTATTATATAGAAAGTCAGTATTCTTTAGGTATTCTAGTTATCTGTTTTTTAACACAATTTCAAAAATCTTCGAAAATGTAGTTATAACTGAAATTAGTCTATAATTGCTAGATTCGTCTTTTGGCCCGCTTTTAGAAATTGGTGTAACCTTGGTTACTTTCAGTATATCTGGAAATGTACCCTCGGATATATGATTATCGATCAATTTTGATATATAAGGTGCTATCACAGATTTAGTTTTTTGGATAATTTTTGTTTCTATATTGTCGTGTCCTGGTGATGCATCTGTTTTTAATTCATTTATTATCTTTTCGATCTCTTCTGATGTTGTTTTTCTCAGATACATAGACGCACTTTCATTGGAAACTTCTGGCTGTAATATTCCAGCTGTACTAATTTTAACTTTTTTCACAACATCAACAAATTATTCATTCAGGACATTAGCTATTTTTCGAGATATTTTCTCCTTTACCAGTAAGACATACTAAACCCATATATTTTAGCATTTCCTGACATTGTTTCAATACTTAATGAAATCTTGTACGATCTTTTCCAGTTTTCACACCATCTGTTTTAGGTTTAGCCCCTTTAAATTGTATTGCATTTCTAGCAGCTATAGTGTCGTACTTAAGCTCAGGTGCTTTTCCTTCTAATACAAATATTGGATACACTTCCATGAGTAGTAAATAGGAAGTTCTGAAGTAGAGGTTCCTTGAACAGCAAAACATAAACTACAATTACATAGGAACATTTCAGAATATTTAGAAGGCAATGTTAAAGAAAGTTTCTTAAGAACTGACCTCAGATACATCTTAGGCTGCACTTGATATTCAGATATATTTTGAGCTTCGCATATCCAACATGATAGATCTACAGCAACTGTTTTTCCTTGTAATTCATATGACGGTTTTCTTTCACAAAAAGGTGTCAGAATAGTCCATAAACATTTTATTCCCATTATGAACACAGTTCGCTTAATTTTAAATTTCAACTGATAGGAGACTAAGACTAATATCAATAGTAACTGTCAATTTCAAAAATTATAATACAGAAACAAATCATAAGCTGTTCGTAAAAGTGAGGTTACCTAACTGTCAATTTAATGTGCGTTCCTTTTACCTTCATATTAATTCATTTAAATTATTATGTTCTTTTTATATCTTGAAATATCCAACTTCAAAATTGTGGGAAAATACAATTGTTTTTACAGATGTCGATGGAATTCCCTAATGCCTAATAACAAAAAGAACTCTATAGTATGAGCACAAACCTCATAATCATGGGAAATTAGACTACTGCTGGGGATTACAGGATTGCTCAGAGAATACACGCTGGTCTCAAGGCCTTCAAACAAATGTAATTATAATTGTAGTATAGAAATCAAAATAAATACAGAAGAAAGTTTAAAACTGAGCATATGCCGAAGTATTAGGGATATGGTATTGTTGGTGTCGAAGTCGACAACAATATTCAACGTCAGGTGTATCACCCTCAATCAGAATATTTCGATTCATCATCTGGCTACTAAAGACAGAATCAGTAGAAGGAACGACATGGGAAAATTTCAGATGATGGATCCCATAGAGGACCAAACTTAGTCGTAGGTAATGGAAACCAGATAATAAGTAATGTGGATTACAGTTCGCCAAAAAGGCAGGAGATGAATAATCGTTCTGCTGAGTGTAATGAAAAGTTATTGGTCTTACACCGAAATATTAAATCGTTGAAAAACAAGATATTTGACCTCGAGATTTTCCTTAGTAGTTTGGATATGAAACCTGGGGTAATTTGTATATCTGAGTATTGGTTTCCTGATGATGGAATTGGGATGGCTTGCATGTCGGAATACGTATTGGTCTCGCATTTCTCAAGGTCAGCGCCTTATGGTGGCTCCTGCATATATGCCTTGTCAGACCTAAACTTTGATTAGGTGCCTATGGTGAAGAACTTCGGAGTAGAGGGTGATTTTGAGGTTTGTAGTGGTATCAGTAGAAAACTCAAAATTGTAATTTTCTCAATCTATAGACCACCTTCGGGGAACATAGGATTTTTTTGTTGAGCCCTTCTATTCATCACTGAATGTGTTTGCTCTATTCAAAGATTACAGGGTTAGATTCATATGCACTGTCCAAGAAGAATCATCTATCGGAATAATTACGTTTCAAATTGAAAGAGTTGCAAGGAAAATAAAAATAAAATAATTTATAATAAGAAGACGAAACATGAAAGATTATTCGAAAAGGCAGACGGCTCTATCAAAAACAATTCAACTTGATAAACGGAACACTTAGCCCAACAAAACAATATATATATATATATATATATATATATATATATATATATATATATATATATATATATATATATATATATATATATATATATATATATATATATATATTTGTTTTATTGGTTGATATTCCGTTTATGAACGTCTTTAAATAAAGATTATTCGAAAAGGCAGACGGCTCTATCAAAAACAATTCAACGATAAACGGAACATAGCCCAACAAAATATATATATATATATATATATATATATATATATATATATATATATATATATATATATATATTTTGTTACGTCTTTTACTAATTATTTTAATTTTATTTTCCTTTTTAATTTATTCGTAATGATTCCGATAGATTCTTCTTGGACAGTGCATATGTTTTACCTCTTTCTTTCATTAAATCGTCAAGATCCTTCGTATACCACCCTCGCAAATATTGGTTTATGTCTTTAACTAAGGGGAAAAAGGATTTTCGGCCTCGCAGATATTTTTATTCCCTGTGTGATCCATGGTTTCATATCATGTTGTTGAATCATCTTGAATGTAAAAATGTTCTCAATCATAGTTTTCATTCTGTCAAGAATCCTTTCATATGCCCTATTTACGTCCCTGGAATTGGTTATTTCAATCCATATTCCGCATTTGATCTCTTAGGGAATCCAACTTCGATGTTGAAAAAATTTTCATTTTATTCTCTTTAGTGTCCTTTGTTGCAGGTTCTTTGGTTTTACTAGGCTTTCTCAACATAGTCAACATTTGAAAATTATGCCTTGAGAAACTGGTAGCTAGTGCCTCCTCTGTGCACTGAGAAGGAAAATTCACAATTACATTATCAATTAAACTACGCGAAGTACCGACTGAATGTGTATAGTCTTTTATTTTTGGACTTAAACCACTAGAAACAAAGAAATCAGCGAAAATATCCAATTTTCGTGAGGGTGTTAAGATTTATATTGAAATCACCGCAAGCCACTACCCTGTAATCTTTGAATAGAGCAAACACATTCAGTAATGAATAGAAGGGCTCAACAAAAAATCCTATGTTCCCCGAAGGTGGTCTATAGATTGAGAAAATTACAATTTTGAGTTTTTTACTGATACCACTACAAACCTCAAAATCACCCTCTACTCCCAAGCTCTTCACCATAGGCACCTAAGCAAAGTTTAGGTCTGACAAGGCATATATGCAGGAGCCACCTGCGCTGACCTTGAGAAATGCGAGACCAATACGTATTCCGACACGCAAGCCATCCCAATTCCATCATCAGGAAACCAATACTCAGATATACAAATTACCCCAGGCTTCATATCCAGACTACTAAGGAAAATCTCGAGGTCAAATATCTTGTTTTTCAACGATTTAATATTTCTGTATAAGACCAATAACTTTTCATTACACTCAGCAGAACGATTATTCATCTCCTGCCTTTTTGGCGAACTGTAATCCACATTACTTAATATCTGCTTTCCATTACCTACGGCTAAGTTTGGTCCTCTATGGGATCCATCATCTGAAATTTTCCCATGTCATTCCTTCTACTGATTCTGTCTTTAGTAGCCAGATGATGAATCGAAATATTCTGATTGAGGGTGATACACCTGACGTTGAATATTGTTGTCGACTTCGACACCAACAATACCATATCCCTAATACTTCGGCATATGCTCAATTTTGAACTTTCTTCTGTATTTATTTTGATTTCTATACTACAATTATATTTACATTTTTTTGAAGGCCTTGAGAGGAGCGTGCATTCTCTGAGCAATCTTGTAATCCCCAGCAGTAGTCTAATTTCCCATTATTATGAGGTTTGTGCTCATACTATAGAGTTCTTTTTGTTATTAGGCATTAGGGAATTCCATCGACATCTGTAAAAACAATTGTATTTTCCCACAATTTTGAAGTTGGATATTTCAAGATATAAAAAGAACATAATAATTTAAATGAATTAATATGAAGGTAAAAGGAACGCACATTAAATTGACAGTTAGGTAACCTCACTTTTGCGAACAGCTTATGATTTGTTTATGTATTATAATTTTTGAAATTGACAGTTACTATTGATATTAGTCTTAGTCTCCTATCAGTTGAAATTTAAAATTAAGCGAACTGTGTTCATAATGGGAATAAAATATTTATGGACTATTCTGACACCTTTTGTGAAAGAAAACCGTTATATGAATTACAAGGAAAACAGTTGCTGTAGATCTATCATGTTGGATATGCGAAGCTCAAAATATATCTGAATATCAAGTGCAGCCTAAGATGTATCTGAGGTCAGTTCTTAAGAAACTTTCTTTAACATTGCCTTCTAAATATTCTGAAATGTTCCTATGTAATTGTAGTTTATGTTTTGCTGTTCAAGGAACCTCTACTTCAGAACTTCCTATTTACTACTCATGGAAGTGTATCCAATATTTGTATTAGAAGGAAAAGCACCTGAGCTTAAGTACGACACTATAGCTGCTAGAAATGCAATACAATTTAAAGGGGCTAAACCTAAAACAGATGGTGTGAAAACTGGAAAAGATCGTACAAGATTTCATTATGTATTGAAACAATGTCAGGAAATGCTAAAATATATGGGTTTAGTATGTCTTACTGGTAAAGGAGAAGCAGAATCATTCTGTGCTTACTTAAATCAAGAAGGAGTAAGTAATATCTCTTTAATATCTGCAAATTATGTTCTACATATGTTCTATTTGTAAAGTTAGTATATGGATGTATAAGCCAAGATTCCGACTGCTTCGCTTATGGTGCTCAAGTTGTTTATAGAAATTTCTCAATTTCATCTCAAGGGTCACATTCTGCAAGTGGGGGGGCTGTAGATGTCTATGACATTAGGAAAGCAACATCAAGTTTAGGTAAGTTAAAAAATTGTCAACACAGAGTATCTTGCTGGGAATTTCTAGTAGAAATATCTCGGAAATGGATTAATTAAGCTTCATGAACATTTGTTTAGGGGGGGTTTTCGAAGATGTTCTCACGATGTAGAATATCATCAACTTTCTACCAGACGTCTCCAATTATATAATTTCAATAGTAAATAATAATAATAATTTATTGTTTATAGCTGCTGCTAAGAAATTAGACATTTAGTACTGATGTGAAACATCTACGCACATCAATACTTACATAAACACAACAATATTTAAAATATATAACCCATAAATCATATAATATAAGATATTCATTTCTGATCAAAATGCAAAAACAGGTCAATTTTTGTTTCAAGGGGGACATCTTTTGGGGTACAAAACTTGCCTGAAATATCAACCCCCTAAGCGGGGGTTGCAATCCTTGAACATTTTAAATAGGGAAGATGAGTCGAGAGATGACTCAAAAGAAAGGTGGTGTCTTTGTCTACATCGCCTTGAACGAATTTCCATTTTTAATTAAAAACTGTAAAAGATACAGTGTGAACAACTGAAAAATAGGGAAAACTATTTCCATGAGACTATTCAAGTTTCAGTGAAGTACAATGGAACAGATCCATGCTGATCAATGGCAGTCATCATCAAGTACCATCCTCATCTCGAATTTCAACCCCTAGAGCAGGGGTGACCACCCTTGAAAATTTGGAAGAGTGTAGATGGGTCGAGTGATACCTCGAAAGAAAGGTTTTATCTTTGTCTGCATCCCTGTGAACGAATTTTCATTTTTGATTGAAAACTGTAGGAGATACAGAGTGAGCTACTGAAAAATAGAATTATTGCTAACAGTCATGAAGGCAATCGAAATCCTTTACTTGAAATTTATCACTGAATCGAAATATTACCCCTGCTCTAGGGGTTGAAATTCGAGATGAGAGTGATTTTGGAAGATGACAGTTTTCGATCTAAAATGAATCTATTCCGGTTTTTCGCACTAATACTCCAATAGTCTTGGGGCGATAGTTTTCTCTATTTTTCAGTGGCTAACTCTGTATCTTCTACAGTTTTTAATCAAAAATGAAAATTCTTTCATGGGAATGCAGACAAAGATAATACCTTTCTTTCAAGTTATCACTCGATCCATCTACCCTCGTCCAAATTCTCAAGGGTTGTCACCTCTGCTCCAGGGGTTGAAATTCGAGATGAGGATGGTACTTGATGATGACTGCCATTGATCAGCATGGATCTGTTCCATTTTACTTCACTGAAACTTGAATAGTCTCAGGGAAATAGTCTTCCCTATCTTTCAGTTGCTCACCCTGTATCTTCTACAGTTTTCAATTAAAAATGGAAATTCGTTCAAGGCGATGTAAACAAAGATACCACCTTTCTTTTGAGTTATCACTCGACCCATCTTGCCTATTCAAAATGTTCAAGGATTGCAACCCCCGCTTAGGGAGTTGATATTTCAGGCAAGTTTTGTACCCCTAAAGATGTCCCGGTTGATACAAAAATTGACCTGTTTTTACGTTTTGATCAGAAATGAATATCTTGGTAGATATAACCTCTGTTTAGTATTCATTGAAGCACCCTGTATGAACAAACTATGTCCGAAAAGGAATTTTTTCTTTGCAAAACTTAATACAGTTCTTTCTAAATATTTTAGCGGTTTTACATCCTTGAACAGAATTTATTCAATGAATCCATTATGAAAGAGGCTGTTTTGACTGAAATTTGTAGTTACTCGATCAATGTATAGATTATTTCTCGAACGTGTCCGATAGTCATGAACCTCATAAACGAAAGTAATATGTTTATATAGGTGTTGCGGGTACAGCTCATTCATAATCTTGAAGACAACAGTCATGGTGTTAACACACAATCTGCCACACACTAAGAAGTCCCATGGTTTCGAGCATACAACTAATTCTAGTCATATTTCAAAATAGAAGGTAACATCTGGTTCTGTTTGGTTTGTAAATTATTCAATTCAGTTTTATTCAACAAAAAAAGTATGCTGGAACAATAATTGAAATGAGGCGGAATTATTTATTTATTTATTTATTGGGCGAAAGTGTTACATAATTACATGCAAATACTCCACATAGAGTAATACAACTCAATGCGTGGTGAGGCATGAAAACTACAGAAAAATAAGGCTAAAGAAACCATTTTGAATCCCCCACTGAAATAGTTCACGGAAGCATGTCGAGCCATCCTCTTCACATGTCAAACTAAAATTCTTTACTGGAATCTTAATAATTATACATCGAAAAAATATCTAATAAACAATACTATAGAAAATTACGATATCAATTGTGCACTTTTTGTAGAAACTAAAACGAAAGCTGAAGACAGCGTACAATACAAAGATTGGAGCATTGTAAGACATGATGGTAATATAATCAACCATAACATCAGAGGGGGAAGCTTGGCTCAAATACACCCATCACTAGAAATGAGAAAAAGAAACGCACCCAGGATAAATAATCCTTTGAACGACTCCATACATTTCATTATTCCCATTGAAAACGACGAATTACACATTTTCCTAATATACAACCACCCAACATCTTATCTTCAAGAGACCATCCTAAATATGGCAGTAAACTAGAAATATTCACTGGTAATTGGAGACTTCAACATCAACAATAGCAAGAAATGCAGAAACCTAAATAACTTTCTGCAGAGGTCCAGTTTCAGCATGGCAGAAACTCCGCCAACTTTTATAATGCCCAAAAATGAGGACACAACGCCTGATTCGATATTATTCAGCCCAAATATGAAAATTTTTATTGAAAACATTGATGTCATACCAGATCTGGGAAGTGAACACTTGTCTATTATTCTAAGCCTAAACGTGGATATAACTATGAAATTGGACAAATTTTACTGCTTCCAAATATGGAAAACATCAACAAACGATTAGAAAACTACATAAATATCAATAGACTGGTGCCTATTTCACCTAATACTATATCTGATTTTTTAAAAACTTTGGAGGAGACTGTCTTGGACAACACACCCAAAACTACAAGGACATATGGGACGCATGAACTTCCACCATTTATTATTAGCTTAATAAAAACTAAAAGAAGAATGTATAGAGAATACAGACAAAACCCTTCACTTGAAATCAAAACAAGTATTAACAATTATAGTAAAGAAATCCATAAGCTTATACACCAATACAGGCAACACAGCTGGGTCAGGACTTGTGAGAAAATAAATGAGATGAAGGGAAGGATGTTTTACCAGAAAATTAGTAAGCTCTCAAGATACAAAAACGCACAAAAAACTCCACCCATAGAAGAAAATGGTGTTCTATACGAGACAGAAGAACAAAAAGTTGAGGTATTTGCGAAACACTTAGAACTCCATTATGAAGAAACTTAGAATCCCCAATTTAATAAACACATAGAAAACGAAGTGGATCAGTGGTGCGAAAACTTTTTTGATGAAAATCACATTCCAACAGAAGAAATAGAAATCAGAGAAAGTGATTATTTCCAAATTTTACAAAATCAAAAGTGTACAGCACCGGGGGCTGATAATATACCATGGGTGGTGGTCAAAAGATTTAGCATTAATATACACATTTTTATTATGAGCATATTCCACTTCTGCCTCTCCAATCACTATTTTCCTCCCGAATGGAAAATAGGAAATATTGTAGTAATTCCTAAACCTAATACTGACCATAAAAGAGTTAATAACTATAGACCTATAACTTTGCTTCCTGCTCTTGGCAAGATGTTCTAAAAGATAATCAAAGTAAAGATAGAAGAAATCATTGGGGATAAAATTCCTAATTATCAGTTTGGGTTTCGAAGCCAATGCTCTACTCTGCACCCTATTACTATTCTCATTTCAAATGTCCAGGCTGCCAAACTCAATAACCTCTCATCTGCAGCAATATTTCTTGATATAAAAAAGGCATTTGATAGTGTATGGCACAAAGGGCTTCTATACGAGTTGAAAAAATTGGAATTGCCCAACTACTTAATCCACCTCATAAGAGAATTTTTATTAGACAGGAGCTTGGCAGTAAAAATCAAGAATGCAAGATCAGAATCCTTCAAACCTAAAAAAGGAGTTCCCCAGGGTTCACCTTTATCGCCTTTACTATACAACCTTTTTTGCACTGATATAAATGAAAATGTCGACCATCAGGAAAAGGCCAAATATGCTCTACAGTTTGCCGATGACACTGCCCTCATAGTACACGCTAAAACAAAAGTTATGGAGAAGCTACAAGCCCTGGTGGATAAAATTATGAACTGGCTTAACAAATGGAAATTACTGCTAAATCCTGTTAAAAGTCAACTGATTATTTTTAATCATACCCCATCTCATGCTTCCCCGCAAATTTCGATCAACCAGCACAACATAAAACCTAACGTCACAGCAAAATATTTGGGCATAAATTTTGACAACAAACTTAGCTTCAACTATCACACTAAACTCTGTAAAAGAAAAATTACTACCAGAGCTAAATTTTTTCGCTGCCTGACCTACATCAACAAAGGAATAAGCAAAAAAACAGCTGCTAAAATCTATAAAAGCATTTGCAGGCCAATCCTAGAATATGGCCACAATATATTTCTAAACTGCAGAAATCCAGCAATAAAACAATTGAGAACTGCAGAAACTACTGCCCTCAGAACGATTACCAAGATGCGCCATCCAGATAATCCACTCCACAACCCTTCAAATCAGCTGCTCTACAAGGTGACAAAAACTCAACCCATCACTGATAGATTAAGGATGCTTTCAATTAAGTTTGCAAAACGACCACATAATATGGAAATACTACAACCCCACATAAGAAGAAGAGATATACATATACAAAGTCGACGAAAATACCCCACGCACACACTACTGGAAGTTATAGAGCAGCTTCAAGGGCACTAAAATAGTCCTGTGCATATAAATAATCACTTATAGTTTTTTTTACAATCAAAATTGGGAAAACAAATCTCTATGTTCAATTTCAGGTGTAGGAAATTATATCTAAATGTAAAATTTACGGGCTGCAGGACCTAGGTCGATGGCCAATTGGCCAATATTATGTTATTATTTATTGGCTAATAAAATTGTTTATTATTATTATTAAGGCTAAATAATCAACCATAACTAAAACTTAAACAATAAATTATCTGAATGTGCTCAAATACTGACTTAACTATGTACTTCAGACATTTAAGAAAAACCCAAGTACCCTATAACAATAATTTTAAATTTTATAAATTTTGAAATCATTTCCCATATTGAAACAACAAAGTCCCCAAACTTCAAAACCCATTCCTATCTCTCTCCCTGTTACACAGATACAAATATTTCAATATATTTTTTAATTTTTTCTTATAAAACCTGTCGTGGTTTTAGAGCCTTCAAATCATCAGGAAGATCATTCAATAGTTTAAGAGACTTGATATAACTATCCTTGAATCGTATTGTCTTGTTTATTTTAGGTAGGATTATATTCCTATTTCTGGTTCTTGTGCCAATGAAGTATTTTTGTTTGAATGTTTCATAATGGTATTGAAGTGACTCATACGCAAAAATCTGTCTAATGTTCAGTATATTTTCAGGAGAAACAACTGATTTTTTAATTACTTTCAATCATTTATGCTGTAGTTACTCTAACAAAGACAGACAATTGCTGTACACACCTCCCCAAGCAATACTACCATATGTGAAAATACTATTGAAAAAAGCACGATAAAACAATTTTAGCGTTGCACTGGACATAAATCGAGTAAGCCTGTGAAAAACGAAACCCAAGTATTTCGTTTTGTTGACGATGTATTCAATATGTTTATTCCATTTTAAGTTGTAGTCAAAAACAATCCCCAAATATTTACAGTGTTCAACTCTTCTCAAAGACCTACTCAATTTTTATATCTACCTCCCTCGGGACACCCTCACCATAGTTTCCAAAAGATATAAATACAGACTTCTTAACATTCAATGACAATTTATTCAGTTTTGACCAAATGGCGACTTTTTCAAGTTATTCATTGAAATTGTTTTGTGTTTCTGACCTTGTGCTTTCAGCTGATATAATAGCTGTATCACCGGCATAGGATATTATTGATTCATCGGATTGAGAAGTTAACAGACCGTTTACGTAAATAACGAACAAAACCGGTCCGAATATCGTACCTTGAGGCACACCCATCTTAACAAATTTACTATTACTTTCAGTACCATTCATTCTGACTTTTTGGTCTCTACCATTAAGATAACTTTTCAACAAGTCAAGCACCTTTCCCCTTAGTCCCAGAAAATATAATTTGCCCAGCAGAAATTTGTGATCAACTAAATCAAAAGCTTTGGCCAAATCTAAGAAAGCTATTATGACAGGTTTACTCTGATCAAGTTTTTTATATAATATACTTGTAATAAAATGTAACGCATCTTTGGTGCCCCTTCGCTTAACAAATCCGAATTAGTTTTTTGAAATTATGCCGTGAGTTTCTACAAAATTATAAATTCGATCATAAACAATTTTCTCAAGGATCTTAACAATACTTGAAATTAGAGAGATTGGCCTATAGTTAGTGACGCTGCTCATGCAGCCTGATCTATGAATTGGTATTATATCAGCTCTTTTGAATACTTCTGGCCAAACTGCCCTTCCTATACACATATTAAAAATATGAGTTAACGGATCAACTATAAACTCTGCTAATGTTTTCAGTGTCTTTGTATCAATCATATCTACACCTCCTTTTTTAGGTTTCATATTTCTTATTATAGATCCTACTTCTGAACTGCTGGTAGGCTTAAGATACAATGTATCACAAACCATGCTTGGCAATTGAATTTGTCTTCCGGATAGCTGTATAATCGAATCACCTAACTTTGCCCCAACCTCTTTAAAATAATTGTTCATTTCTTTTGATATCTCAAAATTATCTGTAATCTTAGTTCTATTTTCATCAATTAAAAATTTTACATTAGTACTGTTGCCTGGTTTTCTATTAATTCTGTTGTTTATTATTTGTCATAACTTTCTAGGATTAGTGATATTAGACTCAATGGCTCTTTTATCAAAATTATTTTTACTTCAAAAATTACTTTGTTCAATACCTTAGGATAATATTTGTATTGATTTTTCAAAAGTTCAGAGCCCTTGTTTGCGGCCCACATATTAATTAGAGTTTCCTTAGTTTCACATGACTATAATACTAGCAGTGATCCATTTTTTGTTAGATCTTTTAGATTTCTTCTTAATGAAATTTGCCCTATCTACACAATATCTTATCTGCCCAATTGATGTATTGATAACTATGTTTGGATCCTGAATTAACAATAACGAATTCCAGTTGTTATATTTAGCTACGTTACTCAGTTTACTATAATTAATAGTTCTACAACTGTCCTGTTTCACACCTGATAGTGTTAATTTTTTAATTTCAACTAAAAGTGAGTAATGGTCTGTGATCAAGTTCTTTAATGTACACATTTCACTTTCGATGGCTGCAGTTTTATGGAATACATTGTCAAAACACGGTCCTCGCGAATTATTTTCGGCTGGTTTAGTAACTAACCTTGCCTATAACCACGCTCCAAACAAGCACACAATAGTTCTTGACTATTCACATCGTTAGTGAGTAGATCTATGTTGAAATCATCAACAATATAATATTTCTTAATAAATTTTTTCTTCACGAGATAAGATTTGAAGTCCTCAATAAAATCAAACTTACCCAAGTCATGAGACCTATATAATGAAGAGATCTCGAGATTCTGTCCGTCATTCGTAATAATACAAGTGTTAATTATGCTAAGATTTCTACACCTCACAACCTCGGTATCCTCCTGTACATCAGCGCGAACGTAAGCAACAACACCATCCGCTATGGTTAGTCTACTATTGTTGTACTACATTCTATAAGCATGAATATGGAAATATCTATAATGTTCAGAATTCCAGGATGCAGCACAAGCGATATAAATAAGTCTAACCTTTAAACTATCAAGAAAAGTTAACAGTTTTAAGTAATTCGCATTAAGGCTTCTTATATTCAAATAAAAAATGATATCTTCGTTATTGATCATTGATCATCGCACATCCCAATATAATCTTTCCGTCTGAAAAAGATCCTCCCGCAAATTGTCCAAATAGTCGAAAGCATGCTTACCTGCCATCTCAATTAGAAACTTTGGATCTTGAATTGTTTTCACTATATTGTGGAGGGTTTTCCGTTTTTCCATGTTCCATGGGAGGCAATGATGAACCAGATATTGTTTTATACAAATAATCATCAATGTGTTTAGGTATTATTGGTTTACAAGGATAGTCCTTTGATGTTATGAGTTCATCAAGCTTCAACTTCAATATTGCACATTTTTCAGTATCCATTATCAGATGTATTGTGTTATATGTAGTCTCAAACTTGTTATTACTATACGTACAATTGGGACATTGATTATTTTCTCTATTATGACATTGTTCAGTGAGGTGATTATTACTACATGTGAGGCAGGTGATATTGTTCCTGCATTTTTTTTATTATGTCTGAAAGCTCCACATTTAGTACAAGGTATTAGGTTGAAATAATCAAATACTTGACACTGTTGATGGCCTACAAAAAGTTCATATTTGTTATTCACTATTATAGTCTTATACATGTGAATCATCTCCAACACAGAAGAGCAATGTGTCGTCAGCAAACAACTGTACACCACACTCTCTAACACACCGAACAAGATCATTGATATACACCATAATCTAACCCAACACAGTCCCATGAGGAACTCCAAATTCCGACACTAAAAATGCTGATATTTTTTCTCCAAATCTAGTAGCCTGTGGACGATCACTCAGGTATTCTTCCATCCACTTTATTACAGTCTTACCAAAGCCATGTTTTTTCAATTTCCCTATGAGAAACAAGCGACAAATTGTTTCGAAAGCCCTTCTAAAATCCAAAAAACCACTCCAATTATTTTCCTACTTTCTAAGGCACTTTTCCACTCAAGAAGAACTGACTGCAACACACTCTCACAAGAATTATTTCTTCTAAATCCAGACTGATATCTGGTGAGTAGTTTGTTTTTCTCAATGTAATCAACTATCTGTACGTTTACTACCATTTCCAAAAACTTCTCGAGAACGGGCACCATATTGATAGCTCTGAATTCTTCGCATCTATTTGTATTGGGCTTTATTCCAATGGGGACAATCGTTGAAAATTTCTACGCTTCTGGAAATGTTCCAGTTTCCAAGCTGCTGTTTATAAGCTCTAAAAATCTGTTATCTAAGACACTGAATGCTAATTTCAGTATTTGGGTATTTATACCATCCACACTGCTTTTTTTATTTTTCATTTTCCCAATTATATTTTTGAAATCAGCAAAACTTATCAACCTAAACTCCTCCAATTTGCATTCAACTTGCGGGATCATGTCCAATATTTTCTCAATTTTATCAGGAGTGGTCGTAGGAACAATATCATTTATACTATCTATGAAATATTTATTGAACTCATTAGCTATTGTAATATCCTCCCTAACCGGGATTCCATTGAAAACAATTTCCTTTTTTGTGTATCTTTTTGACGACCGACTAATTCTTGTATGGTTTTCCACATTTCTATAGAATTTCCAGTGTTTTCATTGATTTTTTTCATGTAGTAATTTTCTTGCCGAACCTTGATCAGTTTCAACACTTTGTTCCTTTGGCATTTAAATGTGTTCCACTCCTGCATGGATCGTGTTGCTATAGCTTTTCTATACATTCTATCCCTCAGACGCATACTCTCCTCGATTTCCTTAGTCCACCACTTATTATCACTCCATTTATTTTGTATTATACGTATCTTTGAAGGAGCATGCTTGTTCAATACTTCCAGTATAGATTTGTCTACGTTTTCTGCCATTATATTTGTATCTGTGGTGTCTCCATCCCATGCTGTATCTATTAGGTCCAACTGAAAACTAAGGTCATCGAAATTTTTCAACATAATGTATAATATGTTTATTCGTTCAGTATAATAGCTCATACGGGTGATGAACATGTCTAAAAGAGTACGAGTATGTACAGCACATAACACAGAAATATGGACAACAAATTTGACATATAGGTGACATACACATGCAATACAATACAATACAATTTCAAAGGAAATACATGCAGCACCACAATATATCAATGTTATCCATCAGAAACTCCTGCACTCCATATTAGGCTTTCCCCAATAAAAACTGCTTTATTTTAAATCTGAAGATTCTCGAAGAAAGTTGTCGAATATTAGCTGGAATTTTATTGAAACACTTATAAATGAGAAATGTACATTTTTTGAAGGTGAGTAAAATTGTGTTTATAAGTTTTCAGCCTGGATTTATGTCATAGATATTGTCATTAGTCAAGGAATTCATAAAGTTTTGTTTTACAAAATGGACACACTCGTAAATATAAAGACTCGGCATCTATCACGATCTTTTAGATTCAAAATAGATCTTAAACACTTCTTTTGAAGGATGAAAACCCTTTCTGCTTCCTGTGCATTTCCCCAAAAAATCAAGCCGTATCTCAGCCTTGATTCCACAAACGCCGAATACGTCAAGAGAACTGTCTCTAAATCCACCAAGATGGAAAGGATTCTAAAAGCGTAACAATATCTACTAATAGAGTTTGCTATGTATTCGATATGTTTAGACCAGTCAAGTCTAGTATCCAGCCTGACACCAAGAAAGGCAACTTCATTATTTTCTTTTATTAAGTCACTAAAAATTTCAAATATCACAGACTTCCACCAGTGAAAGAACCGGGGTTGTTTACATTATCAGCATCGAACGTGTTGAGATGCATTTTGCTATGTCAAATTTCTTCCATCATTCCATAACATTCATATCAGGATCACATTCCATATTATCCAATAATATTTTGAAGGTTCGTCTAATGCAGGGGTCTCCAAACTTTGAAGCCTTAGGGCCATAATATTTTTTTCGGTACGTTACAAGGGCCAAAACAATTTTAATTTTTCTGCCCACCTAAGCTAACATAGGCGTTTTGCATTTCAATTACTATTGATTCTGTATTCAGTATATTGTGACGAGTAGGGACATCTAGTGGTGGGTAGTAATACTATGCAGATCTGTGATGGAGGTACTATCTAGTTCGGCTACTAACAGGTGGCATATTTAAGAATTTCCGCATTGGTACGAGAAAGTTCTGGTTCTGACTAGTTTTTTCGATCACTTCTACATGGTAGTAATTGCAGGTATAAAAAGGCTAGCGGTGCCATTGCGAGTCATTTTACGTTGGAAAGGCGAAGGAAGCGAAACTGCCTATTGTGAAATAAAGTAACACCAGTGCATAAGTAATAGTATTTAGGTTAGACTTGTTTTATGTTCGATTTATTAGTATGGAACAGAAGCGATAAATAGACAGTGAATGCCGAACGTTGCAAGATAAATGGAACTTCCAGTATTTTGTGATTGAGTGCAATAATAAGGCGCTATGTCTAATTTGTAATGAAACCATAGCTGTTCTCAAAGAATATAACATAAAACGTCACTATGAATCCAAACATCTTCAAAAAAAATACTCTAAATAAACAAGAAGTTCGCGGACGGAAAAATTGGAAACTTTGAACCGCGGACTGAAATCGCAGCAATCTTTGTTTACCAAAGCAAATGCTGAGCAAGAGTCTGCAACTCGCGATAGCTTTCGTGTGGCTCTTGAAATTGCAAAACGTGGAAAACCATTCTCCGATGAAGAAATGATAAAAGACTGCTTGATTGCAGTAGCGGAAGAAATGTGCCCCGAAAAGGTAAATTTATTCTCAGCAAACACCGTGACTCGGAGGGAGCAAGAGATTGCAGAAAATATCATCTCAACTGTCTGACAAAAATGGAAATCTTGAGTGGTTTTCATTAGCCTTGGATGAGTCAACGGATGTGTCAGATACTGTTCAGGTGTTGATTTTTATTCGTGCAGTAGATAAAAGCTATGACGTATATGAAGAACTGCTTGATATTGATAATATTCACGGCACGACAACTGGGGCAGATATTTTTAAGGGAGTTGAAAGTGCCATTAATAAAAAGAATCTTCGATGTAAAAACTTCAAAATGTATCACCACCGATAGAGGCAAAAATATGCGTGGAAAAAATAAAGGAGTGGTCGCACTTGTGTCAAAGGCTGTAGAAAATGATGGTGGTTCAAAACTATTAGTACATTGTATCATTCATCAACAGTTCTTGTGTGAAATATGTTTGGATTTGTCTGAAGTTCTATAACGAGTCATATCAGTTGTTAACTTCATCAGATCCACAGGACCGAATCACCGATAATTCCGCGAGTTTATTGAAGAGATTGGAGAAAATGACTTGCCGTACGATGGCTTAGTTGCGGAAAAGTCCTTAAGCGTTTTTTTGAACTTCGAGCAGAGATCGAAATTTTTTTGAATGGGAAGCATCGGCCTTGTGCCGATTTAGGAAACAGTGAATGGCTGTGGCAATTAGCATTCTATGTTGATTTGATAAATCATATGAGCGAACTAAATTTGAGATTGCAAGGAGAAAATCAGCATCTCCCTGATTTAAACACCAATATCAGAATGTTCAAGAAAAATTAAAGAAAGCATGGATTCGCCTTGTTCAAAAAAAAAAAGATTCTACAAGCATATTAAACAGTTATAGACCCATTTCACTTCTTTAACCTAACATAGTTGCCCGAACTAAAATAGCGAAATTTGTCTACCCTGTACAATAATGAAAAAAAGATTAATTATTCAATGCCTATTTTTTCAGGTTTCGGTCGCAATAAAATCATAGCCTTAGCTTTATTGTGTGGCAGTGACTATTCGGAAGGAGTACAAGGTGTTGGGAAAGATTGTTCCTTGAAACTTTTCGAAAAATACTCGGACGAAGAGATATTGGATAGAATGAGACAATGGAGAAATCAACCGTCGATTTTCGAAGAATTCGAGAGAAAATTAGGTGATAAAAATATTTGTACATCTTGCGGTCATTCCGGAAGAGTCCAGTCACATAACAAGACAGGTAACATAATTTTTAACTTATTACTGTTCAGTAATGTTTTAGCAGTGTGTTTTTATAGGTTGCAAGACTTGTGGAACTTCCACTGGATGCGATTTCTCAAAATATAAAGAGGAAAGACTGTATATCAAAAATGAAATTAGTGTTCGTTCAAAGGCCCTGCAAGATCCTAATTTTCCCAATGAGGAATTAATTACGGAATATTTAACATGTAAGGATGAAGTCTCCAGTATTAATTTGAAATGGACGCAGCCAGATTTGGTCAATTTTGTGGTGAGAAGTATAAACAATATTTATATTATACATAATTAGTCACGTGTTACGGGATGGTCTATGTCTATGTCTATTAAACCGTAATCTTTACATCAGGGGTGCTCAAACTTAAACTGCTGGCGATCTACTTCAATATTTTTAAACTAGTTACGATCGACTCTGAGAGCTGCAAGTATGTGTGATGCAGGGTTGTCGTACATACAAGATACACCCTACCTACCTACCTACCTTGGTAGGGTGTACGTAGCATATATAGATATTAGCTTTCTGCACAATATACATTATTTTAGTCAAGGTTTGGGATAGGTTTGTTAGGTTCTATAATATCAATGAAAGGACTCACAGTTATTCAAAATTGCGAGTTTATTAGTTGTTACAAAACAAAAGAGTTATATATGGTGTTAAACTTAACTAAGGAGTGACTTTGGATGTTGAAGCGTGGCACTGCATGTCCTCACCATACTTTTCATATCTTCATTTCAGAAAATGCAGACTCGCACAAGTAAGTTGACATTTCCGTCAGATGATGTATATCTGATATAATCTGCACCAACTCATTTTCAACAGAACATGAGTTTATATTGAATTGACTTGCTATTTCAGAAGGTAATTCCTCAATGTTTTTACATGAAAAAGGATAACTCATAAATAATGCTATATTTGCCAATTCACTGCAATCATAAAAACGCATTTCGAATTGTGCCAAAATATTTGATAATTCAGCCTCATACGTATCATAATTCAACTGAGGAATCCTTGCTTTCA
Source organism: Cryptolaemus montrouzieri (assembly GCA_013387265.2). Lineage (NCBI taxonomy): Eukaryota > Metazoa > Arthropoda > Insecta > Coleoptera > Coccinellidae > Cryptolaemus > Cryptolaemus montrouzieri. Next base: position 40,518,557 of record JABFTP020000042.1, read on the forward strand.
AAGACGGAAAATGTTTCAGATCTTTTCTTTTCATTTCAGTTCATCTATCAGTTGCAATTTACTTTTGAATGCATTTACTGCGCTAATCATCTCAATAATAGTTTTTCCTTTACCTTGAAGCTCCAAGTTAATGGTGTTTGAGTGCATAGTGATGTCAGTCAAAAATTCCAAATCAGTCAGCCATTTTTCGTTTTTCAACATCTGAATGTCATCACCTCTTTCGTCTAGAAAAGCTGTTATTTCGGGCAATAATTCTTGAAACCTTTCTATGACTCAACCACCTGACGTCCGTGTGAAGAACTAAATCAGTGTGTTCAACTGACTCCCTATCTTCCAACTTAAAGATAAGAATTGCAACTTGAAGAGCCGCCGTTGCAACCTACGTGCACGGATGGAATTCACAATTTTTGTTGCAATGACCATAATTTCCTCCGTGTTTAAAACTTTTGAACACAAAACTTGTTACTGTATAATGCTATGGAATGAAAAAAATGATGGGAAATCTTCATTAGCTCGACACAATGCCACAAAACCGTTTTTGTTTCCAGTCATTGCTGGTGCTCCATCTGTTGTAATGCACACTAATTTATATATTGGTAGCTTGTAGTTTTTTACATAATTGAAGAAAACGTCATATATATCTTCGCCACAGGTCTTCCCCTTCAGAGGAATGATTGTCAATAATTCTTTCTTAGGCAACGTGTCATTGAATACCATCCAAATAGAAAACACAGCTGGGCAGTGTCTGTCATATCGGTGAATTCGTCGAACTGTAAAGAAAAGTATGTACAGCATGTCCCATTTTGGGGGTGCCACCAGGAGCATCTCTGTTATTATTTAGGATAGAGAGATGGGGTTTTCACGACCCTTGGCTACTTTTTCGAGACAAATTCATAGAGCTAATCAGAATTATTCTAACTTCAGTGGTTTTTGAGTTATTCGCGAATCTTGAAAATTTCCGGATTTCTTTTTTTTCCGGTATCTCGGTTCTTATAGAAGATAATTGAAATCTGTTTTTACGTTTCTGAAACGGTTTTCTGAGTAGATTCCAGTGACGTACTCGAAGTTTTTTTTTTTTCATTAATTATGACAGATATGACATAAAGTTGCATTTTTTTAAATACGAACATAGTTTTTTTTTTTGGCATGTTCCGATTGCCGATATAACATGATGACAAAATTTCCACCCAATTTGAAGAAAATAACGGAATAATGATTTACCCCTAATGGCTGGGCGAAGGAACACACGTGAGCGGACGAACCATAGAACATTTGTAGTTATTCGATGAAAACGATCAAAACAATGCAAAATCTTCTTGACCGAAATAATGGAGCTAGGCTGCTCCTAAGATTTCATCGTTATTTATGACATCCGGAATGTCCGCTTTTTATTTTATTTTTGAGATTGTCGTTTAGTTTCTAGAGTTCTCTGAGAAATACCTACATGAGAATAATAATAGGCATCTAATAATTTACTCAAATTTACTTCTCATAATGATTTACATATATTGCTCGAACTGATTTCCATCATTGTAAACATAAAGTGCATCTTCGGATTATATCTTCTATGTCTGAATGCTCTCTGTGAACACAGAAGTCTTCATCTATGCACGTTCATTAGAAACCATAGAACGACCAATAATTATTATTATTCATTATCTGTGTATATATTGGCTTCGTGTCTATTTGAATTCGTAAAATTAGTGTTCGTTGTTGAATTTGGATTGTTTAGTTAATTTCTGCAATTCACACTATGGAACAAAATAGAAGATACGAAAATTTCGAAAAAGTTGATATGCTGAAGGTCTACTTTCAGTGTCACTGTAACGCAGTCCGTGCATCAGAAGAATATTTGAATAGGTAAGTTCGACAATGGAAATGGAAGTAGTAATTCTAATCAATATTAAATACCTGACTGACACTCTCCAATAGATTTCCTCAAAGAATTCAACCAAACAGGAAGTTCTTCGCCAAAATGGAAGCAAATCTTTCCAATTATGGTTCGTTCGAGAAACCAAGAAGTAAAAACTACAATAAACGGAATAGAGGTGATAATGAACTTGACGTGTTAGCAGCTGTTGAGGCTAACCATTCTACATCGTGTCGGCAAATTGAGAGCGAAGTGGGTGTGTCAAGAAGCAGAGCCCAAAGAATTTTGAGAAAGTATAAATATCATCCCTATAAACATAAAATAATTCATCATCTCAATGCCGGGGATGCAGAGAGGAGAACGGCGTTCTGCAATTGGTATTTAGGGAGTATCAGAGGTGAAGCTCGTTTTGGGCGACATATCATTTGGTCTGATGAGTCAAGAATCAGCAGCGCCGGAATCTTTAATCGCCATACGAATAGATTCTGGGCAAACGAAAACCAACACGAAGCAGTAGCTCGACGGCAGCAGGGGAGGTTCGGTTTCAATGTGTCGTGTTTCGTAATGGGCAACAAATTAGCCTACTATATCTTTGATGGCAACTTGAATGCACAGAGATATCTCGAAATTTTAAATATTTGTCTGCCATAACTGCAAGATGACATTCCTCTTGCTCAATTCAACACATATTACTTCCAACAAGACGGTGCTCCTTGCCATAATTCGGCCGTGGTGAGGAACTACTTGGATTTAAATTTTGAAAATAAATAGATCGGTACCAATGGCCCAATTCAATGGCCACCTAGGTCTCCTGACCTATCCGTTTTAGATTTTTTCTTTGGGGTTATTTAAAAAATAAGATATATAGGAGGCAATACGCCAATTACGATCAATTGAAGAATGCAACAAATGAAGCATTCGAAGATCTGAGGAGATCCTCGCTACATTTGACTAGGACCATAGAAGATATAATCCGAAGATGCACTTTATGTTTACAACATGATGGAAATCAGTTCGAGCAATATATGTAAATCATTATGAGAAGTAAATTTGAGTAAATTATTAGGTGCCTATTATTATTCTCATGTAGGTATTTCTCAGAGAACTCTAGAAACTAAACGACAATCTCAAAAATAAAATAAAAGCGGAAATTGCGGATGTCATAAATAACGATGAAATCTTAGGAGCAGCCTAGCTCCATTATTTCGGTCAAGAAGATTTTGCATTGTTTTGATCGTTTTCATCGAATAACTACAAATGTTCTATGGTTCGTCCGCTCACGTGTGTTCCTTCGCCCAGCCATTAGGGGTAAATCATTATTCCGTTATTTTCTTCAAATTGGGTGGAAATTTTGTCATCATGTTATATGTTTTTGAAAAGAAAAAAAAACGGCAATCGGAACATGCCAAAAAAAAACTATGTTAGTATTTAAAAAAATGCAACTTTATGTCATATCTGTCATAATTAATGAAAAAAAAAGCTTCGAGTACGTCACTGGAATCTACTCAAAAAACCGTTTTAAAAACGTAAAAACAGATTTCAATTATCTTCTATAAGAACCGAGATATCGAGAAAAAAAGAAATCCGGAAATTTTCAAGATTCGCGAATAACTCAAAAACCACTGAAGTTAGAATAATTCTGATTGGCTCTATGAATTTGTCTCGAAAAAGTAGCCAAGAGTCGTGAAAACCCCATCTTTCTATCTTAAATAATAACAGAGATGCTCCTGGTGGCACCCCCAAAATGGGACATACTGTACATTTCATGATACCATGTTCTAGTTTATCTGCCATGTTCTGACTCATGACTTCAATACGCCTTGTGATAGTCGGACGAGATAACTGAAGTTCTCTAATAGCAGACATAATTTCTGTTTTATTTTTAAAATCTCCAAATAAAGTCTTACCCGCTTCAATAAATGCTTCCTTCACAACCGATCCATCTTTGAATGATTTCCTGTGTTTCGCCAATATATGAGATATTTTAAATGACGCGATCATAACAGCTTTTGATTGTTTTGCTGGTCTTGTGATCATGGTTTTTTCTTTTTTCAAACAAGATATCAAATCACGTACCTATCGTTTTCTCAATTCAGTCTGTGGCGGAAAATCCTTTTCATAGTTTTTATGAACCGTTTTATGATGCCTCTAAGTTACCACGCTTAGGTATTGCAACTGACGCACGACAATAAGACAAATGCACTTATCTTTCACCATACAAAAGAAAAATCCTTCCTCCCAATCGTTATTAAAATGATACGTTTTAGATTTCGTCGCTGCACTCATTTTGATCTGTTCAATAATAAACTTTGTATCGACGTAGTATTGCTTTCAAGTTACAATTCAAAATGATTTCAATTCCTGCAGGCGCAACGTTTATATCGGCGTGAACGTAAGTCTCGAATGTTCCCGTCAAACGCGCCGCCCGAAATTTCTAGAAAAGCGGCAAGAATAAAAACGCGGATTTTCTTTGACAAGTACAGCGCGTTCCTTTGATAAAGGCGCCTTGATCCGCTAGCAGAGAGTTATTTTGTTCTTAATAAATTTTTATAGATTAGTTACCTACTTATTAAAAATTTTTCTTCTCGAGATCTACTCAAAAGCACTCGCGATCGACCGTTTGAGCACCCTGTACTAAAACATCAAAATAGGACACCCCTGTTCCTTTGAGTCGCCTCGTATAAACTTCTTCCATTCTCTATTAAACACAACCCATTTTATTTTCAGAAATTCACCACAAAACATCTTGGCTGGGAAGAAGTATATTCGTTTGAAAAATTTTTACCAATTCTGACGAGATGGCAGTTACTAAATCATAGCAGCCTAGATGTATTAGAACAGACCCAGAAATTGCGGGGTTTCTTGTATCCAGAATGTATAAAGAAAATAAGAACGTTGAAAGGTGAGTGAATATTTACAAAACGACCTTCTTCCTATCAAAGTATCTTCATAAAAGTTGATCCTATGATCTTTTTATTCAATAATCTACACCAGGGGTGCTCGAACGGTCGATCGCGATTGAAGGTATATTCACGTCGATACAAAGTTTATTATTAAATAGTACAAAATGAGTGCAGCGAAGAAATCTAAAACGTATCATTTCAATAACGATTGGGAGGAAGAATTTTTCTTTTGTATGGTGAAGGATAAGTGCATTTGTCTTATTTGTTTTGCGTCAGTTGCAATACTTAAGCCTGGTAACTTAGAAAGGCATCATAGAATGGTTCATAAAAACTATGAAAAGGATTTTCCGCCACAGAGTGAATTAAGAAAACGAAAAGTACGTGATTTGATATCTTGTTTGAGAAAAGAACTAACCATGTTCACAAGACCAGCCAAACAATCAAAAGCTGCTACGATCGCGTCATTTAAAATATCTCATATATTGGCGAAACACAAGAAATCATTCGAAGATGGATCGGTTGTGAAGGAAGCATTTATTGAAGCGGGTGAGACTTTATTTGGAGATTTTAAAAATAAAACAGAAATCATGCCTGCTATTAGAGAACTTCAGTTATCTCGTCCGACATCACAAGGCGTCTTGAAGTCGTGAGTCAGGACATGGCATATAAACTAAAACATGATATCATGAAATGTACATACTTTTCTTTACAGTTCGACAAATCCACTGATATGACAGACACTGCCCAGCTGTGTATTTTCTATTCGGATGGTATTCAATGACATGTTGGATAAGGAAGAATTTTTGACAATCATTCCTCTGAAGGGGTAGACCCTTGGCGAAGATATATATGATGTTTTCTTCAATTTTGTAAAAACCTACAAGCTACCAATATATAAATTAGTGTGCATTACAACCGATGGAGCTCCAGCAATGACTGGAAACAAAAATGGTTTTGTGGCATTGTGTCGAGCTAATGAAGATTTCCCATCATTTTTTTTCATTCCATAGCATTATAAATCAACAAGTTTTGTGTTCAAAAGTTTTAAACACGGAGGAAATTATGGGCATTGCAACAAAAATTGTGAATTCCATCCGTGGACGTAGCTTGCAACGGCGGCTCTTTAAGTTGCAGTTGAAAGATAGGAAGTCAGCTGAACACACTGATTTAGTTCTTCACACGGACGTCTGGTGGTTGGGTCGCGGAAAATTCCTAGAAAGGTTTCAAGAATTTTTCCCGAAATAACAGTGTTTCTAAACGAAAGAGGTGATGACACTCAGATGTTGAAAATGAAAAATGGCTGACTGATTTGGCATTTTTGACTGTAATCACAATGCACTTAAACATTATTAACTTGGAACTTCAAGGTAAAGGAAAAACTATTATTGAGATGATTAGCGCAGTAAACGCATTCAAAAGTAAATTGCAACTTATGATAGATGAACTGAAAAGAAAGGATCTGAAACATTTTCCGTCTTTGAAAGCAAGGATTCCTCAGTTAAATTACGATACGTATGAGGCTGAATTATCAAATATTTTGGCACAATTCGAAATGCGTTTTTATGATTGCAGTGAATTGGCAAATATAGCATTATTTATGAGTTATCCTTTTTCATGTAAAAACATTGAGGAATTAGCTTCTGAAATAGCAAGTCAATTCAATATAAACTCATGTTCTGTTGAAAATGAGTTGGTGCAGATTATATCAAATGTACATCTCAAAGCTACAGCATCTGATACAAATTTCTGGTTTTTTATATCTGAAGATAAATATCCGAATCTAAGGCAAATCGCCCTTCAGCTGACGGCAATGTTTGGGTACGCGAATTTCGCCTTGCAAGAGGAAATTCCTTATGTTCGTCAAAATTTGGGTTGCACCCACCATGTACAATGGTGTCGTTGTGCCGAAACCCAATAAAGTTGTTATAATCATGTCGACATGCAATACGTCAAAGCTTAAAAAATATATAACCTCAAATGTCATCTGTCAAATTGTACTTCTTATTCTTAGGACGCCGTCTCCCTACGAAGGTTGGCGATCCAAATGGTTATTGTTGTGCGGAAAACCACAGCTCTGAAAATCTCTATAGATGTCTGTCCGAATCATCTGCGTAAGTCTCTCAGCAATGAATTTTGTCTACGTCCGACTGACCGTTTTCCTTTGATCTTTCCTTCTATTATCAGGCGGAGAATCTCATATCGTTCGCCTCTCATGATATGTCCTAGGTACTGCATCTTTCTCTCCTTGATTGTCGTGAGGAGTTCTTTATGTTTACGCATTTGCTGCATAACCTCTATGTTTGTCTTATGTGCCGTCCAAGATATTCGCCTGTAGGCGTACATTTCCACGCGCGCGTAGATCCTTGAATTTTAGTGAGGGTCGAATTTCCATCCTTTTTCCTCTTCATTTCGCTTGTTTTACATCTCCTTGGTAACGTACATTTCGAACGCATCGATTCTCTTTTATGTGGTTGCATCAATAGTCTAGCTCTGACCACAGAACAGACCCTAATGAGAAATAAAAACTCAGTGCTTCGACATAGGAAACAATATGACCGTCTCTGCATAGAATCAGCGCTACGCGTGCTATTACGGAAAACTAAACCGAAGGCGCCTTATTTGAATTCTACTCGATGCAGAGTATTTCTGCCTCAATTAGACTGTTCAAAAATTGAGAAAATAATGAGCATTTTTTCACAGTATCACTTTTATTTTAAAATAACAAAAATCTCTTGAACCATATATACAGAAAACCTTTCCAAAAATTAAATAAATTCTTAACACATGTAAATCAAAAATATAAATCACATATCACAGAAAACAGGTACATTCTAACATTTAAAATAAAAAGAAATTCTGAAATATTGTTGTCAGTCATAATATTGTTCCTCCATTGCTACCATAGGTCTCGCTTGGGGGGTAAACTGCTTTCACTGCCATCTTCATGGCCGTTACCCCATACTGCTTCTGAAAATAGAAAAATCACAGTAATAACTGTCTCAAGAAGTTTTTATTTAAATGAAGTTAAGATCACTGAAAATTGTTGAATATGGTAAAAATAGGCAATTTCATTACTAATCTTAGAAACTAAGGTTGCATTAATATTCCAGATGGGTTCAATTGATAGGTTCATAGTAGAAATATAAACCAAATATATAAATAAGGTTCCGCATGCAGAACTTTAAGTGTAAGCAGGGTGTAAAAAACCCATTGTAACAAAAAAAACAATATATACTCAGAACTCAGAAAATTGAATGAATAATAACAATGTGTATATCACAAAATAATCATGAATTATAGATATCAAAGGGAATGTAGGGTGTAAAGGACCCAAAAAATTCAATTATATGGTCACAGATCAATTTCTTTCCCCGTGAGTGTAAAAGGTGCATGGAGGAAAATAAACAATATCACAGAGTAGAGAACATGTTTGTAAATTATAAAAGGATATGAAAGCCCAGACAAAACAACATGTATAGTACCCCCGACTGTATAAGATCGATGGTAAATAAATAACACGCACATAGTAGGGTGTAGATAACCCGATCTTTAAAATCACAATAAACACCTATAATTGAACCCGTCAAAGGTTGCTGTTCTACTTGTTTCTGAACCTTTTGGATTTGCTTTCAGTACCAGAAGTAACAGTTTCCTTCTTTTTATCCTTAATGAATTTAAAAATTTCATCTTTCGCCGAATCGAATTGAGAAAAATGAGATTCGTAAATATCTTTGAATCTCAAAGCAAGATTTTCCTGATGCTCCTGATAATTCAGGAAAAAGTAAGTTCATTGTGAATGTCTTCTAAGAATTGAGAAACTTTTACTGAAGGATACAATAAGTTATTATCACAAAATTCCTTGAATGTAATAAAGGTGTGCTGTTTTTGGGGCACTTCGCAAAAAAGTTCTTCGTTACATACTTGACATACTGGGACTGTAATTTTTGGTAAAAGGTATCCTGCCAATAATAGGTAGAGTAATTGTCAGTTATAGGAGTTGGTACATTTCCAAAGATCTCATTATATTCTTCATGAACAGAAGGTTCTGAATCCTCAGAATCAGTGAGTATGTTCTGTGAGTTAGTCTGCAAAAAAATGACAAAACATTCAAATTCTCACAGTCATCTCTTTTACGATTTCCATTAATTATCGGCGATGTTAAGCCATTTATGTTTTTAAAGCAGCAATAAACTGGTGGCAAGTAGAGTTTGTGTTCCCTACACCATGCTGTCTAATAATACAAAATAAATTTTTTAAAGGATCCTGGTTGAAGGACCGTAATGAAAAATACAAGAGAATTTCTAAACTTGAGTCCAAGACACCAGCAACGGAAACACCTGAAAAGAAAATGATTTTGGAAAACTTTGACATTGACAGACATTTGACAATTCATTTATCGGCGATTGAAGTTTGATCGATAGAGTTTGACACTTGACGTGGTTGAATTAGTGCCATCTATATCTATTATGGTATGACTAGATAGGTATGTGAGGGGGGTGTTGAATGTTTTGGTCGGTAACTCGACCTTCTTATTAGGGTCTGTTCTGTGGCTCTAACATCCGTATAGAAAAACAGGGAAGATGTAGCAGCGAAGTGCTCTGATCCGGAGTTCTAGCCTGAGGTTTCGGTTTTCCAGAAGTGTCCTCATGTTATTCAGAGTTTCCGTGCTTGCGCAATTCTTGATCTAATTTCGAACTTTGGATCGTATTGCTGGTTGACGAGTATACCCAAGTATTTTATAGATGGCGCTTGTGCAATGTTCTCTCCGTTGATCACTAGAGTAACGGGTGTTGGTGATTTTGAGAATACTAGCAGTTTGGTCTTGGATGTATTCATATAAAGTTCTCGCTATGCTCCACAATAAGGTCCATAAGGGATTGAAGTTCTGTTATACTGCTGGCTATCACGACAGTATCATCTGCGTATCGATGGTTATTTATATTGATTCCATTGATCTTTATGCCTGCAGTTGAATTTTCGAGAGCTATATTGTCTCAGAATAGAGATTAAACAACAGTGGGGATAGTACACATTCTTGTCGCACACTTCTTATTGCCATTTCTTCTGATGTGAACCCTTCGATTTTGACTGTTGCTGTTTGGTGCCAATAGAGTTCAATCAATAAAGCATGCGAATACATCGACATTCATGTACCTACATCTCTGAATTAACACATTCAAAGAGAAAAGAGCTTCTCTGGTAACCGTTCCGTTCCTAGAGCCAAATTGCGAACGATCAATTACGGACTCACACTTTTTGTATATACGGGTATGAATGATCCGCAAGATCACACATTGTTATGCCTTGTTCTTCTTTGGTAAAGTGATAAAAGTGGATCTCAGCCAGTCTGTGGGTATTTTTTCGACTCTGTACATTTGGTTAAATACATTAGTAATGAGATCTCGACGAACCCCCTCCTCGGCAGCTGCAAGTTCAAAGGTTTGCGCATGTACATTGTCAGGACTCTTCTGTTCTTTTGCAGTTTAATTGCATGTTTGACCTCTTCTTTTCTTATTTCAGGAGACCTTTCATTGATTTCGTATATATCCGGGGGTGAGTCTGGTCTTATGTCATTAAAGAGATTTTCGGTATATTCTTTCCTTCCACCTTTTTAGTTTCTCATCTACTCCTATAAGAATTTCATTGTTGGAGCCCCTTAATATTCTGCTGCCTGCCAGTAAGCTCTTTGATATTCTTGTGTAAGTTAAAGAGATTGTGCTTCTTCGGGAGTATTTCTATTTCCAGCCATGATTATTTGGCTTGTCTGCATTTCGCACGAATGAGCCTGTTAATTTCGTCATATTTATCTGTATTTTTGTGTTTTTGTTCTCTTCGTACATTCAATAGTGTGAGGATTTCATCGGTCATCCACTCCTGTTTTTGTTGTTATTTGCAAATCCAATATCTGTCTCCTGAGTCGTAATCAACGCTTTCTTCAGAACTTCCCATGAAGACTCAATGTCTTCATCCGATTCGTTGTCTATAGATGTGTGAATTGATTATCTGAAAGCAGACATACTGGTGGTTGTATAATTTATATAAAATCGGGCTATAAGTACAAAATAGTCATAGAAAATGTACTGGAGAGAAATTAGTGGATTATAGGAATCGTAGTAAATATTGGTATGAAAATATATTCAATCATTGCACTGTATCATTCATTGAGGATTTCGAAATTATGGTTCATAATCACGACTTTAAACAGGGTTCGATCATAATTCTTGGAGATTTCAATATAGACATGTCTAAAAACAGTTACTATGAACATAAATTAATGGACGCCATTCAAAGATTAGCATTGTATCAGATAAACCAATATTTCACTAGAATAACGAATAGTATTTTGGTAGTTGAAGTAGTTCAATGATTGATCTTATAGTAATTAATGATCCAAGTTTGAAATACAAGGTACATCTGACACCAAAGTTTACAGATCATTCGATTATATCTTTGAATATCAAAGATGAAGGCAAAAGAGAAATACGTACGAGAAAGCTGAGATGCTTCAAAAATTTTAACGAGCACGATTTTGAAAATGATATCAGGGCATTAAATTTTGGAAGGATGGATAGGGATGTTGACATCAAGGCTGACAGATGGGTTGAGGGGATGTTGAGGGTCTTTTATGAACATGGACCTGAGAATATTATTGAAATCAAACCTAATCAGAATAACAAAGCTTAGTGGTGCGAAAACATAAGCTTGAATATGAAGAAAAGAGATTGTCAATATAGAAGGGCTGTTATAACAAAAAAGAAGAAGACTGGAAATTTTTCAAAGAAAAAAGGAATGAAGTTGTGGAAATAATCAGAAAATAGAAGCAGACTATTATAAAAGGAAGATCGATGAGTGCAAGGATGATGCAGCTGCAATGTGGAAAACTCTTCAGAGATTATTAAATAATGGATGTCAGGAGCTTGATGAAGGGATTCAATTTCCGGTAGAGGGTCTACTCACAAAACACAATGATATAGCAGATACGTTCAATCGATATTTTATACGAAGTATAGAGAAAATTACCAGTACTATTGTCAGACAAAATAATTAAGAATTAGTTTTAGAAAATGTAAGACAAGCAGACAATCTCTGGACCGAGTTCACAACCGTAATATTAGAACTTAAAGAAACTTTACACCATATGTCTGATAAACAAAGCAGCACGGATGGTGTGAATACATATATCCTGAAGAAGTGTATTGAAGGGAAGGGAGACGTGTTTCTGAAAATATTGAATATGTCCCTCAGAGAGGGTATTGCTCCCCAGTCATGGAAAGTATCAACAATTGTACCGATTAAAAAGAAGCCAGGTACTACTTCGGTGGTAGAGTATCGGCCAATCAATTTTCAACCTCCTTATGAGATACTTCTAGAACTAGTCGTCAAAAACAGCTCACAAATTTCATTGATAAAAATAACATTCTGAGTCAACAACAATCAGGTTTTCGAAAGCACAACTCCTGTGAGACGACTGTGCAGAGTGTGTTGATGGAGTGGAAGATGGCACTGGATGAGAATTTGTTTGTCGGTGTAGTGTTTCTGCGAAAGAGCGTTTGAAACAACGGACAGAAGATTACATTGCAAAATATTGGAAAAAATGGGTCTGAGGGTAAAGTTTGTGGAATGGTTCAGATCTTACCTAGAAGGGAGGAAACAGAAGGTCAAGTATGAGGACCACATCCTGGAGGAAATTTTAGTGGATTGGGGGTACCCCAGGGGTCTGTACTGGGCCCCGTACTTTTCACACTCTATATTGAGGACATTGTCAGGATTCGTAAGAACTGCAAAGTTCAGATGTTTGCAGATGATACATGCATCTATTTGATAAGCGACAATATAGACGATGTAATTCAAACCATCAACAACGAACTAAAAATTCTCTTTACTTGGCTTGAAGATAACTACCTTAAATTGAACCTGGAAAAGACTAAAATCATGATGATACAAAAAAAACAGATTGAAAGGAGTTATGGTGTTAAAATTAATGACACAGTGCGTGAAAATGACACTTCAAAATTCTAACACGCGGGAGACATACCTAGTAAACCTATATCGGGTACGGTGAATCCAGTGATAACCACTGTTTTTGAAAGTTAGCTCTTGTTTAGGAGATATTCGCCTTTGAAGTTACCTGATTTTAGTAGGGTTCGTCGCTTATGACTTCAGTACATTATATGCTTGTAATTCCCAAACCGTTCGGAATATCGCTTTAGTGTCTTCGGCAAAGTTTTAGCTATTGTCATGGCCAACAACTTTTCTGAATATACCAACATAGAAAAACCTCATTCAAACACCGTTTCTTAACAAAATGTCCAAAAAACTCCATTTCTTTGCCATTTTTGCGTTAATTTTCGTCTAAATAATAGAAAAATCAGGGGAATTTCGCTTTAAAATCTTAAAATAAGAAAAGAAAACACATTTCCTATAGTTAAATCAAAAAACGCACAATAATGATTTCAACTCAAATTTCTCACAGATGTCACTGTTGATACGTATTCATTAGTACTGTCACTGATCTTACTACGTATTTTGCTATGTATTTGTGTGCCATTTTTCATAGTCTTAGTTCTGATATTTCTTAATATGACATTTCTTGTTGAAGTTTCTTTGTTTACACAAGTTATATATTTGGTAAAAATATCAAAAATGAATTCGTGCAGTAAATTTGATAAATTTTGCTACATTTGTGGAAAGTTTACTATAATGACAAGCAAGCGTTCAATTTCTGAAGAAATTGCTGAATCGTACACACAATATTTCAACCAAACTGTAATCAAAGATGTGAACTGGGCTCCAAATATCGTTTGTACTGGTTGTGTCATAAGATTGAGCGGATGGAAAAGAGGTAAAATGAAATGATTTATCATTTATTTCAAAATTATATCAATTGAAGCTATTTTTATTACAGGTGAATTCCAACCTATGCCTTCTGGCATTCCAGTAATTTGGAAAAATCCTCAAGAACATAATCCAGATGACTGTTTTGCTTGTGTTAATGAAATTGTCGGATTGAATATAGCTAAAAAACGTAAAGTTGAACTCAGAGGAACTCTGTTTGTTAAGTTGCCGTTACCACATTCGGAATCCATTCCAATAATGAAAAGACCCAGTAAGACAGAAGAGTACATTCCATCTACTTTTGATACTATTAGCGAAATGCCTGCATCGGTTTATGTACCATCAAATGTATCTCCACAATGTAACCATGCCGAATTTTCTCAAAAAGATCTGGATAAAATTATTCGTCGATTGAAATTATCGCAGCGTCAGTCCATTATTTTGACTCAGGAATTAAAAAAAAAGAATGTCTTAGCACCTGATGTGAAAGTATATGGAGCAATCGGCCGTCATAGACAGTTCACTGCTTTATTCAAATACATCGAAGACAATTCATTCGCGTACTGCACTGATATCAAGGAATTGATATTAAAAATGCATCATGAGTATAAACCAGAAGACTGGCGTCTTTTCATCGATTCGTCCAAAAGTAGTCTCAAGACGGTTTTGCTTCATGTTACAAACTCAAAAAACAGTGTCCCGATTGCCATCAGCACAAAAACGAAACAAAATTACGAATCATTGAAAAAAATCCTTGATTTGGTGAAATATGAAGACCATCGTTGGAAGATTTGTGCAGATTTGAAGGTGATAACTCTTTTGAGAGGAATGCAGACGGGATATACGAAAAACATGTGTTTTATATGTTTATGGGATACTCGATATGCCGGCGATCAATATGCCAATAAAAGCTGGCCTATGAGACAAGGGTTCAGATTGCGTCGAGAAAACGTCGTTGATATTCCACTTGTGCCAATCGAAAAAGTGTTGCTTCCACCTCTGCATATCAAGCTTGGGATTGTTAAAAATTTCATCAAGGCCCTAGATCCTGAAGGCAATGCATTCAATGAGTTGAAACAAATTTTCCCAAGATTGAGTGGAATGAAAATAAAAGAAGGTTTGCGTGAAACTATATACGTACCAATCTAACCTAACTTATTCAATATTTAACACATATTTTTTCGAATTATTTTATTACAGGCATACTCAATGGACCTGATAATCGACTCTTGATGAGAGACCAACAATTTAAAAACAGTTTGTCGAATTTGCAGCTCGTTGCTTAGGATTGCGTTAAAGGAGTCATCGAAAATGTACTTGGAATTCATCGTGACGAAAACTGGCGCATACACGTTGAAAATATGCTCGTTGCTTTCTGTAACATCGGTGTAAAAATGTCTCTGAAAATTCATGCATTACCATACAGACAAGTTTGCCGAACAATCACCATGTGAATCAGATGAGCATGGTGAACGGTTTCATCAGGTGACGGCTAGGCTTGAGCACTCGTATAGTGGAAAAAACTTGATTCTCTATTAGGAGACATTTGCTGGAATTCACAGCAAGATGAAGATGGAGACGAAGAAGAATGAACATGAATTTATATGTTTACTTGTTGAAAATTGTTGGAATTGGAATAAAAATTTGAGTTAAAATCATGATTGTGCGTTTAAATTTTTTGATTTAACTATAGGATATGTGTTTTCTTTTCTTATTTTGAGATTTTAAAGCGAAATTCCCTTGATTTCTCTATTATTTAGACGAAAATTAACGAAAAATAGCAAAGAAATGGAGTTTTTGAACATTTTGTTAAGAAACGGTGAATGAGATTTGTCTATGTTGGTATATTCAGAAAAGTTGTTAGTCATGACAATAGCTAAAACTTCGCCAAAGATAGTAAAGCGATATTCTGAACGGTTTGGGAATTACAAGCATATAATGTACTGAAGCCATAAGCGACGAACACTACTAAAATCTGCTAACTTCAAAGGCGAATATCTCCTAAACAAGAGCTAACTTTCAAAAACGGTAGTTACCACTGGATTCAGCGTACCCGATATAGGTTTACTAGGTATGACTCCCGCGTATTACAATTTTGAACTAGCACAGTGTGATTATTACATCGAAAATATTACTGAGTTCAAATACTTAGGAATAGTAATTGATAACAACTTAAAATTCACAAAGCATGCTGACTATATCTGCAAAAAGGTAGGTTTTCTGGGAAGAATCAGAAAATATTTGAGTGAATTCACCAAATCTTTGGTTTACAATACCATTGTTTTGCCACATTTTCTGTATTATCCTACAATTATTTATATGTTCAAAGAGAAGGAAATAGCTAGACTTCAGATTATTCAAAATAAAGATATGCGCTATATTCTAGACTGATAATTATACTTCTATTCTATGTTGGAAAACTCGAAGCTTTTATCCGTGAGACAAAAAGTCTATTTAAGTGTTTTTGTGTTTATTTATAGAATGTTGCATCACCTCCTGCCAAAACATTTGGTGGATCGTTGTACATTTAATAAAGATTTCCATGAATATAGTACAAGGAATTGTCAGAATTTTCGTTTGCCTCAGACAAACACCAGGTTTTGCGGACAATCAGATTTTCATTAAAGGACTGGGAATGTACAATGATTTACCACGTAATGTGAAGGATAGTTGAACCCTTAAGTGTTTCAGAACGGGGTGCACTATATATGTGAAGAATAAATGGAGTTTATAACTTTTATGTAAACACTTCAAAAAAGTCTAGGGAACACTTCTGAATATCGATATATCGTATCCAGAACGATCAATATGGATGATTTTTTTTAAGAAATGAACACCTGCATCAATTTCTCACCAAATTATGTAGAGTGCCGCAACAGATTTCAGTTTTTTTTTATGAAAAACAAAAAATGCAGCAGATGCGACGCTGCTTTATAATCATTTCATGTATTCAGTGTTTGAAATCAGTTAGTTGGCACTTTGTTTCTGTTGTAAGCACAAATAAAAGATTCAAGTTTTGTGATTCGACCATGGAAATACGACATTTGACTAGAAAAGATATGTAACGAGCCGTTGGCGTGCTCCAAGCTGGGAGCTCACAACGGGAAGTATCCAGGGCTCTGGAAAGTAGCCCAAGTGTCATAAACCGTTTATGGTCGCGTTTCAATGAAAGAGGTAGCGTAGAAGAACGCCATACAGGTCGTTTCAGGATTACTACAGTCGCCCAAGACCGATTTTTGGTTTTACAAGCCAGAAGAGATCGTACTACCACAGAATCCCAATTAGCTCAAGAGCTATCACGAGTTCATAATGTACAAATTTCCGACCAAACCGTGAGAAATCGACTGCACGAAGGTCAGCTCCACTCCAGACGTCCTTTAAGAATTCCACAACTGACCCATGGAAATCGGGCAGCTCGTTTAGCTTGGTGCCAAGAACACGTAAACTGAGATCGAGAGAGGTGGGCCACAGTTCTCTTCAGTGATTAATCTAGATTTAGTTATTATCCCGATTCGGGAAGAATTCGAATATGGAGGGAACCTGGAAAGCAAAACCGTCTCTAGCATGCTCGAGAAGTTGTTAGACAAGGAGGCGGATCAGTGATGTTCTGGGGAGGTATACGCCTTGGTGGAAGAACTGACCTCGTTTTCATACAGAACAACCGCACGGGAAATTCTTACGCAAATGATATAGTTTTACCTGTAGTGGTACCGTATCTCCATACAATGAGTCAAAATCCACTCTTCCAACAAGATAATGCCCCTCCTCATCGTGCAAGAGTTGTCTTGAACGTTCTTGAAGAGAATAATATCGATCTTCTACTGTGGCCATCCTGATCCCCAGATCTGAATCCCATCGAGCATGTGTGGGACAACCTAAAAAGAAATCTCCTGCGTCGAAACGTCTTCCATCATGAACAGGAGCTTCGATTAGCAGTTCAGGGGGTTTGGAATGACTTAGGCCAAAATGTAATAGACAATTTAATATTGAGCATGCCGCGACGATGCCAAAGTGTCATTAATAACAGAGGTGGACCTTCTGGGTACTGAAAAATATAAGTGCTTCCATATCGTTTCGAAAATATTAGTTCAGGATTTTTTTTGTGTTTTACCAAATTTCGTCATTTTCAAATTTCATTTTTTTTATAATAGGTGCTTTGGAGAAGTCAAATATCATTTTGTTTTCTTGAGGATACATTATATACAATACATCCTAACAAAACCGAAAGATTTCTATAAATTCGAATCATCAAATTCATATTTTAAAGATATTGGTAAGTGTTCCCTAGACTTTTTTGAGGTGTTTATGTTTATAGAGGAATTATGGGTCATTAGGACCACATCAATATCAGTATACAATGATATGTATCAATGTTTTTTGTAATTAACTTGCTAAATAAATTATCATCATCATCATCATCTCTCAACTTCTTTCAACCTGTTCTCAAGTTTTTGACTAATTTGTGTTCTTTCTGCAGGATTCTCGAGTTTCCTTATATCAATACGTTTCTGTCGTTGTGCCAGTTTAGATTTGACAAAGCGGCGTGTTTTAATGTCCATCACAACTGGGTTGTGGTCGCTGTTGATGTCTGATCCAGGATATGTTTCGACTCATTTAATAAACTTTTTATATTCGTGTCTTACGAGAATGTAATCTATTTGATTTCTTACAATATGTCAGCAGGTGAACGCCAACTGTATAAACGTTGTTTATGGAGCTTGAAAAACGTGTTGGCAATGCTTAGAGTCGTTCTGAGCAACACTGCGCAAGTCGATCGCCTTTTTCATTCCGTTCTCCCAGACCGTATCCTCCGACATAATCTCCATCGTCATTTCCTGGTCCAATCTTTGCATTAAAACCTCCAAGAATTATTGTAATCTCGCAATTTTTGTTAATTTTAAGGCTTCTTCGAGACCGGCATAAAAGTTTTCAACCATGTCATTCGTTTTATCATTGGTTGGTGCATATGCCTGTATGATATTCAGAACACGGTGTGAGGTTTTTAGCTTTAGCTCTCCTAACGGGATGAAATCCACAACAGATTCTTCTAATTCGGACTTGATCATGATGGCCACCCCATAACGGTGTTCAGCATCATTACCTCCAGAATAATATATGACACCATGTTTGGTATTTTGTTTTCCTGAGCCGGGACATCGGACTTCGCTAAGGCCCAATATTTTGATTTGTAGTCAATTCATTTCTGCATCGACGTTGGCGAGTTTTCCGGTCTTGTATAAACTGCGCACATTCCACCTGGCAATTCGTGTTATTTTGTTATATGTTTTATATATTTGGTGTTTGATTATGTGGGGGTGATTCTTGGCATCCTGTCCCCACCTTAGGGGTGCTCCCGGACTGAGGGCCTTGGATCTGTTAATACTAGTAATTTGGATGATTTAGAAGTACACTCGGAGGCAAAATTAGCGGAACACTCGAAAATTTAACCAAATTCGAAGTTCGATA
This sequence comes from Cryptolaemus montrouzieri, assembly GCA_013387265.2. NCBI lineage: Eukaryota > Metazoa > Arthropoda > Insecta > Coleoptera > Coccinellidae > Cryptolaemus > Cryptolaemus montrouzieri. The sequence continues at coordinate 40,537,631 of JABFTP020000042.1, forward strand.
TTTTTCCTAATTCTCAACCGATTTAGATGATTTGTTCGGCAAGTTATAGATCAACTCTTCTGCTTTGTAGAAATTATAAGAGAAAACAAAAAAATGAAAAAAAAACTTATACGGGGGCAAAACTAAAAGTGTTTTTTTTTGTCAAAAATTCGTAACACCCTGTGGAATTTCATGGTCCGAGTTGAAACGTACCATATCATGGTCTGTCAAGACACATCTTCCTGCAGTAACGCCCTTCTTGTTTCATGCGTTTATCTCTATTTTTGCAAAATATATTTATTTTCAAGTGGAAAATCACCATTTTGGAGAAATTCCATTGAATCAAGAAATTGTCATTAACATTCGTCTATCAATTTGGAATTTTCTTATTATCACTCAGGCGTGTCGAAATTGTCGTTTGCGATTTTTATGTTCGAATTGCATTAGTTATTGATGACAATTTGGTTAATTTGGTGAAAATTAGGAATTCATAGGAGATAACAGTCGGTAGGTATTAAAATACACAACCGAATTCTGGGACCATTGATAAAACTTTTCATTTACACATGTGCACACCTTTTTTTATCAAATATGAAATACAACACACTTTTTTTGTATATGACCACATTTGCACTTGTTTAAAGAATGAGAGTTTTCCATTCTTTGATTTGATACAAATTCGATCGGTTGCGGTGTTTTGTGATTCTTTTACTGTTTACGATTCGAAACGGTATTTTTCATTCAGAAAGAGAGATTTACCACCAACCTCAGTACCAAGGGCAGTTACATTGATCAAGGAAGGGCGCACCTACCGCTCAGTCGGTACCATGTTGGGTGTCTCGACATCGGTTATCCATCGAATCTACCGACGTTACAGGGAAACTGGATTGTACGTGAGGAGGCGAGGACAAGTAAGAAATCGGGCAACCCGCGCTATACATGACCGTTTCATCGTCAATCAAACCATAAGAAATCCTCGTCTTACTGCTGTTCAGGCACGTAACCTTTTACAAGCAGTGGATAACATTAACGTCAGTGTGAGGACAGTCAGAAGACGATTAAATGAAGTTGGTCTGAGATCATACGCGCAAGCAAGAGCACCAAGACTCGATAGAGCCCATCGGGTAGCAAGATTGGCGTTTGCTAGGGAGCATGTAGCATGGACAATCAATCAGTGGAGACGAGTTTTATTTAGTGATGAGAGACGATATTGTGTGAATTTCGGGGATGGTAGAGATAGAATATGGAGGCATCGAGGGGAACGGTACAACCAAGCGAACTTCGCAGGAGCTGAGCAATACGGTGGAGGGTCAGTTATGATATGGGGTGGCATATGCTTGGGAGTACGAACAGAACCGGAGATTATTGGCAATGGATCACTTAATGCCCATCGGTATATAACAGAAATCTTGGAGCCCCATGTTGTGCCTTTTGCTCCTTACATAGGGGAAAATTTCCTTTTTATGCACGATAACGCGCGCCCTCATACTGCACGCATAGTGATAGAATATCTCAATGAAGTTTGGATCACACGAATGGACTGGCCGTCGCGGTCACCGGATTTAAACCCGATCGAACACGTTTGGGACATTCTTGGAAGAAGGGTTCGACAACATAATCCAGGCAACGTTGAAGAGCTGACATTGGCTTTGGTGGAAGAGTGGAACAACATACCTCAACAGATGATAGACAACATCATTGGGAGTATGCGAAATCGTATGCGCGCTGTAATGAGTGCTCGGGGGGTCATACTCGCTACTAAAGTCAAATGTTTTTTTTCGTGGGTCATCCTGAACATTTTTCTCAACATGTTCATTTCATTTCACGAGTGTATCGCCAGGATACACACCTGCTCTCAATTTTGGACAGGAATGATAATTATTATAGAGTGTCACACAAAAAAATTCAAAAATAAATGTGCAAAATCAACGATTTTTCCAGTGTACTTCAAGTTCTCCCGGAGCGTGAAATTGGCCAGTGAATTTCAAAAATTTTCATTTCGTTAGATTTCCGCTTCTCTAATTTTGATTTTATTTTTTGGCTAACCTCCGATGTTATGCACCTACGCAAGATTAAAAATAAATTCTTGAACTTTGTGACTTTTCGCTTCAAATTGGATATCTCTTGTAAAAATAGAGATAAATGCATAAAACAAGAAGGGCGTTACTGTAGGAAGATGTGTCTTGACAGACCATGATATTGTACGTTTCAACGCGGACCACGAAATTCCACAGGGTGTTACGAATTTTCGACAAAAAAACACTTAAGTTTTGCCCCCGTATAAAATTTTTTTCAATTTTTTTTTTGTTTTCTCTTATAATTTCTACAAAGCAGAAGAGTTGATCTATAACTTGCCGAAAAAATCATCTAAATCGGTTGAGAATTAGGAAAAATATGGGACTTCGAATTTGGTTAAATTTTCGAGTGTTCCGCTAATTTTGCCTCCGAGTGTAGTATAGTGTAGTAGGAGTTCAGTTCCCTTTCTTCACCGCAGTTCGAGAACCGGTAAGACTGTTTCAGCTGTACTTTTCGCGTCCAAGTTACACAACGTTTTGAGACGTTTATCTTCCTACGCCATGCTTTGGTACTGATGAAACCTTTCATCAGGTGCTAGTTTTGGCCCGCCCCGAGTATTTCATTTCCTCGGTACCACCTATATCTAGGAGGCGTTATCCCATCCGCCACCTGGGGAGTCGCCCGATGGAGGACTAGCAACCACACACGGGAAAAATTGTACTTAGTATTCGATAAAATGCTCACCTTGAATGGGGCACGTTGGGATAATATGGGTTAACTATCGAACAGTACCGGCTAAATCCATTAGTATCCTAAATTAATAATAATACTAATAAAGTAAAATATTAAGGTCTTTTTGCAATTTCAGGGGTTCCAAGTTATGAAATTGTTTGGTCGGACAAAGATAATTTCTTCAAGGGCCTCATTCCAGACAGTCAACTTCTCGAAATAAAAGATATGGATAAGTTTTGGTCTACTATCGAACCTCAGAACCTCGTCGAAAATGCATATCCGAAACTGGTTGAAGATTTTCGAATATCCAAAATCAAGCCTAAAAAGCCAACACGAAGGAAAAACAAGAAATTGAATCAAATTGATGAACTGAACAATAGTATAAAAAATATTTCATTGAGTGAACCAGCTGCTAAAAAATCAAAGAAACCTAAAAAGAAGATCAACTCGGAGGAAACCACTGAATCGAAGATACAAAACAAGAAAAAAAATATGAAAACTTTGGATAGCTTTTTGAAAAAAGCTATCGTAAATAATTTTCATAATAAAAATACGGAATTTACTTCAACTCCTATTAAGAAGAGAGGTGAAACTGCTTCAGTGGATCTTTCGGATAGTATGTTGGACATATCGAATTTTGAAGATGAAAACGAGTCTGATCTTTCAGACATTTTGGATGGAATTATGGGTGAAGACATTCCTCAATGCTTCAAAGACAAATTAGAAGAATTGGGATATAAAATTGAGGATAACAACAGAGAATTTCATGGAGAAAATAGAGATAGTGCAAGTTTTTTCACGAATTCGCTGATGGAAAATGATTTGTTCCAAAGAACTTTCGACCAAAAATATATGAGTAGTGATGAGGAAATGGAGGATTTGGAATATTTAAATGACAGAAAAACAAATGATAGTTTTGATGTACCAGAATTACCTTCTCTTTTTGAAAGGTTGAAAAATAGAATGTGATGTTTTGTAAAGTATTATATATTTGAATTGTATTCAATCGTAATTTGTTTATATTTTACTATGACACTTATCAGAATAATTTTATAAAATGACTGAAAATTTACTAAAATAAACTGGTCAACAATTGAAGCATACCCCAAGAAATTTCGCAAAATTCATAGTTAATATCTTTCAGTATTCAGTATTTATTGGTGCTAATATACAAAAGTACTTACCAGGGCCCCCGTGAGGGCTACTGGCGCTTGTGTACAAAAAAGGATTTCGGCGCCCCTTAAGGCATTTTAATCATGTTTTTTATTTTTTTTAAGGTAGGAGGTAGGTGGGTAGGTGCTTGAAGTAAAGCAAAAAACTGAACTTTAGAAGTCATATTTATTTGTAGACTAAAATATCAAAATGAAACAAGCAGAACAAAATCATAACAAAATAAATTCTTGTTCAGACCCATTTTAAAACATTTACTTAAGTAATGGGATACAGACACGTTGACTCGTTGTTTATAAATACTAGAAAATAACCTAAAACTAAAAATCGCATTTTTTTAGGAACAAATAACAGAAATATTTTATACGCGGCCATAACTAGCGATTTCCAATTGGAGTGATACCATTTCCGGTTATACCGGAAGTGGATCATCACTTTGTTATTTCGAATGGCAATCTACCTTTTTTATTATACATCTAGAACCGACATTTGAGCAAGGCATAAAATACCTAAGTTGTTGGCACTTTTGACAGATTTAATTATTTTTGTTATAAACTCGATTTTTGAGGAATATTTAAAAAAAATGTAGCTCGTAGATCTTTTGCACTACAGACACAATTTTTGCTTGGGTGGATAGAGGAAGGATCAAGGATTTTTTTTAAGCAATCTACACATGTCAAATGTTCATTGCGTTGTTTTGTATGATTTTTTCAATTTGGCCTTTTTCAAACAGCAATAACTCAATTTTTTCAAATTGCACGTGCCAATTTTTATATCGCCATCAGATGAAGCGTCAAATTTCAGATGGAATTGTATAAGCATGTACTATATCCATCTCTTATAGTTCCGAAATAATTTGGGAATATATTGAATTTTGATGATTTTGCAAGAACTAACAGAGAATGCTTTGAAATATCTGAATCAAGTAGCTGAACTGGCTACGCTCACCTGACAGGTGCCTAAAATTAATGTAGTTGTCACTTCGTTCATTCGAATTTGATATTTGAACAAGAATTGTTGGTAATTTGAAGTGAAAATTTTTGAAAAACACCAGATTGATAATAAAATGACTGATTATTCAAACGAGGATATGTTTAATCTCTTTCCAAATTTGGCACCTATGAGTATAACAAAATTTCGAAGGATTAGAAGTAATTTTCTGCAAACAAAATACATAGAAACTAGAAGAAAACCAATTCTATCTATCAAATTCGAATGAACGAAGTGACAAGTACATTAATTTTAGGCACCTGTCAGGTGAGCGTAGCCAGTTCAGCTACTTGATTCAAATATTTCAAAGCATTCTCTGTTAGTTCTTGCAAAATCATCAAAATTCAATATATTCCCAAATTATTTCGGAACTATAAGAGATGGGTATAGTACATGCTTATACAATTCCATCTGAAATTTGACGCTTCATCTGATGGCGATATAAAAATTGGCACGTGCCATTTGAAAAATTGAGTTATTGCTGTTTGAAAAAGGCCAAATTGAAAAAATCATACAAAACAACGCAATAAACATTTGACATGTATAGACTTTTTAAAAAATTCCTTGATCCTTCTTCTATCCACCCAAGCAAAAATTGTCTATGTAGTGCAAAAGATCTACGATCTACAATTTGTTTAAATGTTCCTCAAAAATCGAGTTTATAAAAAAATAATTAAATCTGTCAAAAGTGCCAACAACTTGGGTATTTTATGCCTTGCTCAAATGTCGGTTCTAGATGTATAATAAAAAAGGTAGATTGCCATTTGAAATAACAAAGTGATGACCCACTTCCGGTATAACCGGAAAAGGTATCACTTCGAAAATATTTCACTTCAATTGGAAATCGCTAGTTATGGCCGCGTATAAAATTTCAGCTTGATATTCTAATTGGAATTCAAGGTCCCGGTGGATATCCTGTATATATATATATATATATATATATATATATATATATATATATATATATATATATATATATATATATATATATATATATATATATATATATATATATATCAATACTACTTTCTACTTATACTTAGAGATATTTTAAAAATATGCAGATATTTCTAATAACAAATACCTAGGGAACTTCGTTTCAAAATCAAAAATGATAGGTAGGTCTAGATGCAATAGAAAAATAAAAGACATCTATTGTAGTAGCGATATTTTCCGAGATTTTGCTGTTGCAAATTCATTAATTACATCGCTAAAATTTAAACCGTCAAAAATTTCTCGTTCAATTGCTAATATTGTTAGCCCAGACAATATTTCTTGAATCATTGTCGATCTTAAATAATTTTTAATGATTTTTAACTTTGAAAAAGATCGCTCGCCAGAAGCTACAGAAACAGGCAATGTCAAAAGAATTCTTAGTGAAATGCTTACGTTTGGAAAGGTGGAGATTAAATTGTTTTCAAATATATATTGTGAAATACTTATGGAGTAAGTATCATCAGGTAATGAAAACAACTTTAACGCTTTAATTTCGTTAAACAGACCATTGGAATATATATCCTTATTATCCTGATCTGTCAGTCGCTCTTCAAGAATAGAACAATGTTTTAAAAGATCGCTGTCACTTAATTTGTATATGTCGCTAAAAAATGCGAAAATATTATCATACTCATTGAATAAGTCAAATCGGTTTTTTAGAGAGCTTATAGTTTGATCTATAATTTTTAAGAAAAAACTAATTTTGAAGGCGGTTTTTGGATCATGAGGGGTCTCATGTCGGTGTTCAGAGTCAAACAGTTTTGGTTCAAATATCCTCCTAACCGTTGGTAATGGTGAAAAGTCTTCTTCAATTTCGAGAGAGGATGCTACTTCTTTCGCTTGCTCAAGAATTTCTTGAAATGATTGGTCAGATCTATATTACTGGAAGTGATCAACTAAATATTTTAGGTAGGTTTTGCATACTTTAATATTAATTGTAGCACTTTGCATTTGTTTGCTGACAATATTTATATGAAATAAAACGTCAGGCCAAATGATAATTCCACCAATAAATTGAAAACTTTGTACAGACGTTAAGAGGGAACTCGCTTTATGTCTTGCATCAATGTGAAAGGAATTATCTTCAGCCACTTCTAGAAGCTTTCGCAAAACTTAATTAAATAAACTTTAAGGAGTTTTATAGCGTCAATTCTGCTGGACCATCTTGTCTCATTTAAAGGCTTTAAACTTAACCCGGGGACATTTTTTCTCAAAACATACCACCTTTCTTTTTGTGGATGACGAAAAAAAATTATATAAATCTTGCTCAAGATTAAAAAAGTCTATTGTAGCACCTGACACCTTAGAAGCTTCATTTACTGTTAAGTTCAAAGTATGAGCCGCACAACGTACAAAAAGGGCTTTCGGATTCGTATCAAGAATGCGTTTTTGAAGCCCAACATGTTTTCCCTTCATATTTGTCCCATTATCATAACCTTGTCCCCTAATGTGTTTTAATTCTAAATTTAATTTTTTCAAATTTTCTATCACAAATGTATATATATATATCCCTTCTGCTGTAGAGTCCAGTATTGGATTAAACGCAATAAAACTTTTCTTAACTTCAACCTTTTTTGAAGTGGTTTTAAGGACAACATACCTCAAAACAAGACTAATTTGCACAGTATGACTAGTGTCTGGTGTACAATCTAATATTATTGAAAAATATTTTGAGCTGCGAACCATTTCTAAAGTATTATTTCTTACTTTGGACGACAATAATTCAATTATTCCGTTCTGTATTTGCACGCATAAAAAATGAGTCATTTTTAATTTTTTTTGGAAGTTATACTCTCGGCTCATCACTGAATCGAAAGAGGCAATAATCTCAAAAGCTTTTAGAAAATTTTCATTGTCATGTTCGAAAAGCAGTTGAGAAGAACCTTGAAATGCCAAGCATTGTGTAGATAAATACTTAACAATCGCAATAATTCTTTCCAACAAGTCTCGCCAATATTTTTTTCCGTTTTTAAAATCCGCAGATGATGAGCATCAACAGTCATAGATATCTCCAACATTTTTTTTAAATTTACCCAAGTGTTTATATAACTGTTGTGTAAAATTGACGTTTTATGTCTCTTAATTAGCAAAGACAAGTGTTGCCAATCAGATACTCCATTTGTATCACAAAAAGCGTTAGGAGTTTTACATTTACAAAACAACTTAAAACAAAAACAAAATACAGAATCTTTAGAAATAGAGTAAATAAGCCAAGTCCTTTCGACTTTTTCTCCATTTGCTAGATTTCTTTCAAAGTATTTGCACGAAAACTTTCTCTTATCTTTATTACTAGGAAAGCTAAAACTGATGTCTATCAAGGGCGGACCACGTTTAACCAATATTCTAGCCATCTCATTGGTGAATCTTTCGGGTCACAACCCGGGGTCCGACGAAATTATATCGATACTAGCCTTATTACATCCTTCATCGAAATTGTCACTTGCAGCAGTTGTTTCGGTAGCTGACATAACCGAACTTTTTACACAAGCTGAATTACCCGAAGTGGATTGTTCAAGTGCTGTAGACGAGGATGGTGTCATCGCTTCATCGGGCTCTGCATCAGTAGAAGCTGTTTTGCTGCTACAACCGCTGCCACTTGTTGCAGGACCTGATGTTACTGTTGAAATTTCAGATGGTCCACTCGCGGTTTTGGATATTACGGATTTAGAATCTTGAGATTCGGACGATTCGGTTGCACCAAAATCGATAGTCTTCGTGTTATCTCGATTGTTTTGCAAGAAATGCTTTAAAGATCCAACCATTTTTCCCCTTTCTCGTAGTCTCAGTTTCATTTGCTTGCGAAACTTCGCAACTGAAGGTCTCTTTCTTTTATCCTGAAAAAACAAATAAATAATTAGTACTCATGGGAATTAGGAATTAACTTCTAAAGTAACCACAACAATAAGCACCATGTGGGAAGGGTAGGAAATATTATTAAAAAGTACACTAAGTAGCCAATAGTTTTTAGCCCTTTATAGTAAAAAATAGTAAGTAAGATATGGCCGATTAAAGTTTGCATATTTGAGTGAAAAGCAATTTGTTCGAGCCCTTTCAGCTTGAATCCTTTTAAAAATAAAAACAAAAATATATTTAACTAATTTGATCTCATAGCTCTCTAAAACCCTACAAAATAATTTTTAAAAGATCGATTGCATAAAAACTAAGCGAGTTATGGATAAAACCAGTTACTTTTTCAAACTCATACATGACATTTCAATTAATAAAAGATATTTGGCTAAAAAGAATTAATTATAACCAGTATCCTATATAGGGTTAATGTTGATAGTATAAAGTAGGAAACACTTACCATTTTATGAAAAATCAAGCCGTTGAAATTGCAGTCAGCAGGTATTCGGCACTTAATTTAAAAAAAAATCAGTAAACAAAATATTACATAACACAACACCGTACTTGACAAATTAAAAATAACTTTATATATAAAAATTAATAGGATTACTTGTTTTTATTCACTTGTTGCTCGGTCCAGTGAACTATCTGATTTAAAAACGCCTGTGGCGATGTATCGTTTTTATAGCGCTCCAGGCGTTATTTATGTCTGAAAAGGGAAAATCAAGAAACTGCCGCCTGACATGTTCTTGCAACATGAGAATCGGCAGTAACTGGATGATATACTAATAAAATTTCGTGTGTATTTATACCTAATCCTATTTAATTACTCAACTTTTATTTTAATTTTTTTTTGGAGCCTGGATTTTGGCGCCCCTAAAGGATGGCGCTTGTGTGCATTGCACACTTTGCACATATGGTTGCGGGGGCCCTGGTGGCCTCAGAGAAATATCATTGAGGCTATTGGCCTTCTACTTGTCGGGTCGATCTCAGTGCGTTTCGGTTCGTGGTGCCATCTCCGAATTCATGCCGGTAAATCACGGGATTCCCCAGGGTTCTGTCCTGGGGCCCCTACTGTTTCTCATTTATATTAACGATCTTCCGAACTATTTGGATCCCTTTGATTGCATTTTGTTCGCGGACGACGCCACGATCATAGCCTCTGGCACTGATGTCCGGTCAGTGACTGATTCGAGGTTCCAGGGTAATAAGTTATTACTCAATAGACGAAAAACTGAATCAATCATTATTCCTCCTGAGGATCGCGCCTCGTTATCTCGAACAGTGAATTACCATCGATGACTCTCTCACCTTGGAGCCACATACAGACTCACTAACTGGAAAACTCTCCTCCTGATCAGGAAAATGCAATTTGCCCAATTCGTTCATGAATAGTCAGGTCTACGTATTTTGCCTTGTTCCATTCAGTCATATCATATGGGGTCATACTGTGGGGCAATTCCGCGAGTTCGGAGAGAATATTTAAATTGCAGAAGAGAGCAGTTGGAGTTCTGTCGGGAGCCAGCTACTTAGATCACTGTAAACCATTATGTATCACAAATATAATAATGAGTCTACCATCGATGTATATCTTCTCACAAATTCTTCATGTTCGGTCGAATCTTGACAAATTCGCCTCTCATGCAGAGGTACATAATTATTCAACCAGGAACAGGTCAAACCTCGTTTGCCCAAGATACAGGCTGACCAGGCCTATTAATTATCCGCTGAATGTGAGGTTCTATAATAATCTGCCCGGTTCCTGTAGACAGCTGCCAGCTTTGCGATTTAAAGGACTGCTCAAAATTTTTTTGATAGATCAATGTTTTTACAATGTCGATGGGTTTATGTCCACTGATATCCCTACTACCTATGCGTCTTAGTGTTTATATTTTATTATTCTTTCAAACTTAAATTATATATGATTTTCATTATGTGTTCTACTTTAATTTTATAATTTTATTAGTTCTAAGTTTAATTAATTCTAAGTATTGACTTGTCATAAAACGTTCAGTTGATGATGAATAAAGCATACATATCATTGTGAATGAATTTCTAACCAAAAACTCAACAAATACCATCGTATTCAACTGATATGGCTCTCAACGAATTTTTCTCTTTTCAAAACTCAAATTATCACTTTGGAGTACGCGTAATGAATCGATAGAAGACATCCTATTTTCACTTTTCGCTTACTTAAGTTCAATTATGCAAATTTGAGCTATCTGTTTACATAAATACGGATATCCGTCTGCGAGGTCATTGTATGAAGCTTAAAAAAAAGTAATCAAGACGACACAGCGTCAACATTTTCTAAGTAACAGAATTTTTGACGTTTGGAACAACCTAAGTGATTGTTGAAGCCCCATCGTCCAACATTTTCAAAAATAGGTTAGATGATTCTAATGTTTTTGCTTAATTTATAGATTGGACTGGACTTGATTGTTTGTTGTTGTTTTTCTTTCTACTGGCATGCTTGCCATAACTACAGTTTCGTTGTTTTCTCTATCAATTTGCATACTGTAATTTATTTCATATTAGGCCTTTATAGGACTTTGTCCTCGGTCCTCAAGCTGAACCTGGTAGTAGGTATAAAATGCAACTTATTCAATGATGTACAATCTAAGGAACAAACTGGTGAATTGACATTGTACCACCATAACCTCTTATCGCGTTCAAGATTAAGGAAGAGGGTCTTGTTCGGAAAGTGAGTCACAGTCTCTCTCGGTTAGCGACGGAAGCAGCGTGATATCGAGTAGGCATACTGCAACACAAAACCAAGTGGGAAACAACATCAATACCTCCCAACCGACTCTTGATGTTTCAACGGTGGCGCAAATCATTATGCCTACGACCACGAGAGCCGGACTCCCTAGAAAACGCATGAAGTTGACCCCAGAAATGAATTCCTTCATTAGGCGTTCCTATTACAAAATTACAAACTTGGAATCGGAAATGACGGCATACAGATACGGGTTACATCTTGCGTTCGTAGAAAAATATCCGGAATTACAGGACATATCCGAGCAGAGAATTTCGGATCAACGAAGAACAATCAATAGAAACAGGCTACTTTCTTCAGAAACGCTGCAAAGCATACGAAAAGAGATCATAATGGAACTCAGAAGTGAAGATGATACTCATAACGGTATACCTACACTCAATGAAAGTGTTACAGATAACATTGAAGCCATGAAAACGAATATCAACATAGAGCGTCCCACTGAGACGAACCAGCAGAACGAATTTATGTATTTAGCACGCTCAGAACTCAACATAGCAGTAACCGAACTCAGTGGTAGTAACCCAACTAAACAAACTAAACTGCCCAAATTCAAGACGAACAAGAACACCAATATCATCCTAGCAAGCATAAACTCAGTGTTTAAAGAATACACTGACCAGAACTCCTTGGAGAAAATTCATACTTTGATTTACTGTGGAGCGGTAGCGGTTCTTCGACTACACAAACAACAAGTCTCCACAACTCTGATTCGATCTGAGCAAAAAAACGTCATCATGGTAAAAACGACTGGAGAAGGATATTGACAATATTAGAGCTGAGATCGGTCGCCTCACAGAATTCCTGAGAAACAAAAAGCCCTCAAGGCGCTTGAAATCCCACATACGCAAAATTCATAGAAAAATTGGTACGAAAACAAAACACCCTGATCACAAACAACATATCGACGTGTATATGGACACTTTGAAGCAGAAACTCCAAGCAAAAGCAAAGAGGCTCTCAAGATACATCAAGTGTACTGAAAGGAAACATCAAAACCAAAGGTTCCTTCAAAGCGCGGCCAATTTTCATAAGGGAAATAACAAAACTGCGACCAATAATACAGAGAAGTACCTGACGCACAGTGCTTGACCGATTATTGGTCATCACTATGGTCGAACCCCAAAGAACACAATAAAGATGCGGAATGGATCACGAATGAAAAACAACGCCTTGATATCAAACATATGGACTTCGAAGGAATAACGGAGGAAGAAATCACAACAGTAGTTAGAGCGACCAACAATTGGAAGGCCACAGGTATAGATAATATCCACAACTTCTGGTACAAGAAGTTTGATAAGCTCCATAGAGCCCTAGCGAAACAGCTCCAGGAAAACACCCACTTTCCTAGCACAAGGCTTAACATATATGCTACCTAAGAGCGATAGAACACAGGATCCGTCTCAATATAGGCCAATTACTTGCCTGCCAACAATCTACAAAATACTCACCTCATACATATCCAATCGAATATACCAACACCTAGACGACAACAATATATTAGCTGAGGAGCAGAAAGGATGCAGAAAGAAACACCACGGGTGCAAGGAACATCTCATCATCGATTCTGTGACAATGAAACAAGCACACGTAGAGCATCGAAATGTTCTTTCAGCTTTTCTCGATTATCTGAAGGTATTCGATAGTACCGCCCATTCTTGGCTTATCGAAGTATTGCAGATATACAAAATTCATCCAGCCCTGGTAGAATTCTTGAAGACAATAATGACATACTGGCGCACGTCTCTGCAGGTCAACATGAACAATAAGTCAATTAAAACCGACGAGATACCCATACGCCGTGGAATTTTTCAAGGAGACTCTATGAGTCCACTATGGTTCTGTTTAGCTATGAACCCATTGTGCTCAATAGAACATGATACGGATTTGAGATAAAAACAGATAGGAACTATCATACAATCTCCCACCTGCTGTATATGGATGACATCAAATTATATGCTTCGAACAAGAAGCAATTGGATGATCTGCTGAAAACTGTCAGTGATTTCTCGGCAGATGTTCAAATGAAATTCGGGATTGAAAAATGTAAGACCCTGAACATTCAAAGAGGGAAAGTCATAGATGGTGAAACACTACTTCCAAACGGTGATATTATACAGTGCATGAGGGAGGGCGAAACATACAAATATCTAGGATATCAACAAGCCAGATTGCTAGACCAAAAACAGTTGAAGGAGAAGATTCGTTCAGAATACAGTCAGCGTCTGAAGTCTGTGCTGAAATCGATGTTGAACTCGGGGAATCTAGTCAAGGCAATTAACACCTACGCCATTCCAGTGTTGCTTTACTCATTTGGAATAATCAGATGGACTAAGACAGAACTGGATGATATTCAAAGGCAGACCCGAACGATGCTGACAAAGTACAACAATCATCATCCAAAATCTTTGAAGCGGAAAGAAGGAGGTCGCGGATCAATAGATGTTGTCAATTTACAAACCGAACAGATAAAAAATCTCAGAGAATTCTTCTCTGCAAAAGCTTTCACTTCTGACCTCCATAGAGTGGTATCGTCGGCTGATAAGAGATATACACCTCTAAATCTTGCTACCAGAGATGACCTGCTGAATCTACCGTTCCTATCAGATACTGAAAAACCAGAGCAATGGTCAAGAAAGGAATTGCATGGACGATATCACCATGAGATTAATCAACCACACATCGACAAAGAAGCCTCCAACAAATGGTTGATGAAAGGAGAATTATTCGAGGAAACAGAAGGATTCCCAATGGCCATTCAAAATCAAGTGATCGCTACAAACAACTACAAAAAAATTTATTATGAAGGACGGAACATTACAAACAGATAAGTGCAGAAAATGCCATATAAGATCGGAGACTATACAGCATATTACGTCCGGCTGCGAACAACTGGCCAATACGGACTATCTTCACAGGCATAATCAAGTGTGCAACATTATCCACCAGAAACTTGCACATAAGTACGGACTTCTGAATACCTTTCAGCCATATTACAAGTATCAACCGGCGCCTGTATTGGAAAATGACTCTATCAGATTATACTACCATAGGCCTGTTATCACTGACAGAATGGTGACGAATAATAGGCCGGACATAGTGGTGTATGATAAGAGAGCCAGAACAGCAATGCTGGTGGATGTCGCCATACCCAATAATAACAACGTGCTGAACATGTTCCAGGAGAAAAAGTCCAAATACATAGACCTTGCTATTGAGATGAAGCAGATGTGGCACCTCGATAAAATAGATATTGTTCCTGTCATCGTATCCTCGACTGGGTTAATACCAAAAACTTTGCTGATAGCCTTAAGAGATTAGAATTGCATAAGAATACTTATACAGAAATGCAAAAAGCTGTAATTCTCAATACATGTAGGATAGTTAGTATATTTATGTCGAGTATATTGTAATCGAGCCTATTCCCTTTGATTGCTGAATCTGGGAATGGTAAATTATATCCAGCTAACAGCTGAGATAGTGCATAAGTCCACGATAATAATAATAATAATAATAAAAAAGAATTCGCGGTGAGAACTGAAGTTGATTCCGAAAAAAGCGTTCTGAAAATGTTTTGGTTTTTGGATTGTTTGTTGGCGTGAATGTATGATTTCGGAAGGGGCCTACTTCGATGGCGATATAGTAAATTTGGTTGAAAAATAGTTTTTACATACGAGTTTCGGGTGAAGTCCCTGGACTCCCCAATCCTCGGGGAATCACCATTCAATCTTGATTCTCGGGTATTCACTAGCTCAGCGAATGGGTTCTGCTGAATATCGCCAAATTTAGTAAACCTTATTCGATAGATTATTACAGTTCTCGCCGCTTGGTGGCGACACTACACAAATTTCTTTAAGTTGTCTATATATTTTTTATAAGGAATATTTTCAATATTATATAGAAATCATTTGTAGGTTGTAGGCGACATCAATATTTTGTAGTGTTGTTGAATACAGAAATTCTTTACATTTCTGAAATGATTGGTTGGTTCCTTACCTTTTTCCGTCAAATTAATCAAATTCCCTCGCGGAGCTTTTTTTATCAACTTTTTACACTACGAAACCAATTGACTAGATAGAACAAGCGATTAGAATTTAAATTAATTGTATGTTCTTACAAGTATTAAGCTTTCACGCACCTTGCAGAAGCTTTATGTCAAGTCAAGCTTTTGGGTTGCAAAATTAAATCAAGTCAAACCTTTGATTTTTCAAAGGCAAAGGCTTTGAAAGCCTATTAATGCTTGATAATGCTAGACCCCACCATAAACATTGTTAGGAACTACCTTCAAGAACACGAAATCACTTCAATGAAGTGGCCTGCACGAAGGCCGGACCTCAACCCCATCGAACATATCTGGGACATATCACTAGATGATTCAAGCCAGCTACCGCGAATGAGGTTGGGAGCAAACGAATCGAAATTTGGAACGAAATAGATCAGAATGCTATAAGGTCGTTGATTGTCAGTATGAATCGTGGATGTCATGCAGTAATTCCCAGCAGGGGTCGAAATATCCTTAATTAACAGGTTTTTAGGGACTATGATTTTTGCCAAAGGCTTTACAATTTCTATTATTATTTTTAGTGGACTACTCTGTGTAAAGATACAAGGCAATGTAATAAAAACAGTGAATTGGAAATACTGACATTTTATTAAAACATTAAAACAATAAAATAACAATACTTTGTAATTATCAAACTGCTGATGAAGCACTATAATAATTTGGATAAAAGTCAAAACTATTTGTTAGACTTTCCCATTCTTGTTCATTTGAGTCAAATTCATATAAACTTAATGTGTTCAATCGGATCTTTTGAATTTTCTTCATTTTCAGCATAAAATAGACCTGAAAAACAAAGATGAATGTTAGAGATGATTACATTGAAATGTATTAACACTTTGTCTATCACAACTGCAAAAAAAATGTTCTAGAAATAATGAATTCGCTAGAAGTTAAAAGTGACCTGGTTCTAATCAGATTTCAACACTTCTTCTAAGAAAATGCAGAATTTTCGTAGTGTTTCCTTCGTTGCCAATGTTTGACAAATCCCTGAGGTCTCCTCTAAATAGAAATGCAGTTAAATCATTCAATTTCGTAACCCATTTAGTCCCACTGTACTCAAATCAAATGAGGACATTTTATTAATAATCTTACTAGAGACATCTAGTTATGAAATTTGATACCAAGTCAATATAAAAGACTTCTAAGATACATACTTATATAACTCGTGCATTTATGCAATAGATGGCTTCATTTAGTTTTTCACAAAACAGGGAAATAAAGGATGTTTGATTTTTCTTGTGAAAATTGGGGTTGACTGTCTTATTGTTTATTTATATTTTTTTGGTTCTGAGGCTGTAGAAATTTACTCAGGTATGTAGTACAATACTTCATGTAAATAATTAGACTCAGTTTATAATGGATCCTGATAAATTTGGTGTGCTTAGTACTACAGAATGGGGCGTAATGGAAGGGCGTTTTCGGAACGGGTATACACGTAACGGTAGGTGACTAGAGGGGAGCGGCTGAGGTCATTGAACTTAACAGTAAATGACGGTTCTAAGGTGTCAGGTGCAAGAGTTATATAGTTTTTTTCGTCATCCACAAAAATGTGGTATGTTTTGAGAAAAAATGTCCCCGGGTTAAGTTTAAAGCCTCTGAGTGGACAAGATGATTCAGCAGAATTGACGCAATAAAGCCCCTTAAAGTTTATTCAATTCCAAAAATGCTAGATAGTTTGATTTGTAGTTGCCTATCTTGGAACTGTACTTCAGTTTTAATCAACGAACAGCATGGCTTTAGAAGGGGCCGTTCCACTATTTTGAATCTCGTACTTTATATTATGAATGTTTCGAATCAGGTTATCAACTAGATGCAGTATATGCTGATTTTAAAAAAGCCTTCGACAGAGTCAATCACAACCTTTTACTCGCTAAGTTGGAGGCACTTGGTATATCAGGTTCTCTGCTCCAATGGCTTCGAAGTTTTTTGTGTGATCGTTCTTAGTGTGTTAAATATAGACAATTCTATTCGAGAGAGTTTAATGTGGCGTCAAGTGTTCCTCAAGGTTCACATTTGGGTCCGATGTTATTCAATATTTTCATTAACGACGTGAAGAGTGTTCTTTCGGTAAAGTTCTTACTATTTACCGATGACATGAAGATGTTTTCAATAGTATGTGATAACGCCTCAAAAAAGTCTAGGGAACACTTTTGAATATCGATATATCGTATCCAGAACGATCAATATGGATGATTTTTTTTAAGAAATTAACACCTGCATCAATTTCTCACCAAATTATGTAGAGTGCCGCAACAGATTTCAGTTTTTTTATGAAAAACTAAAAATGCAGCAGATGCGACGCTGCTTTATAATAATTTCATGTATTCAGTGTTGGAAATCAGTTAGTTGGCACTTTGTTTCTGTTGTAAGCACAAATAAAAGATTCAAGTTTTGTGATTCGACCATGGAAAGACGACATTTGATTAGAGAAGAGATGTTACGATGTTACGTTGGCATGCTCCAAGCTGGGAGCTCACAACGGGAAGTATCCAGGGTTCTGGGAAGTAGTACATCCAAAACATACTAAAACTAATTTTGAACAGTTAGGCATAGACTCCGAACTCATTCTCAAAAACTCCAAAGATAACATTTTAGCCAAACATCAAACAGCAAAAATCATCAAAGAAGACTTTTCGAAATTATCACCTCATTGCAATTCCGATTATAAAATAATAAAAATAATTCGTCAAAATAGTACCAAGAACGATTTAGTATTCACTAAAGCAGATAAAGGTAACACCGTCATCGCGATTAGTAAAACCGATTATATTTCAAAAACTGAAGAATTCTTAACAGTCGGAAACTATATAATATCAACTAAGGATCCTACCGCTAAATTTCAGAAAGAGGTTAAAAACGTTATTTCGACAGCAAAATCATTAATTACAGACCACGAAAAATATAAATTCATTAACTCCAATCCACAATCCCACGAATTATATTCTTTGATAAAACTTCATAAACCTAATTACCCTATTAGACCTGTTGTTTCTTATGTAGCGGCACCTTCTTTCAAACTTTCAAAATTCCTAAACGACTTACTAATAAAACATTGCAATTTTAAATCTAAATTTTCGTCAAAAATTCATACGTACTAATTGCCAATATCAAAGATACCATTATACCACTTAATTCCAAACTCATTTCTTTCGATGTTAAGAATCTATTTCCCAACATTCCTCCGAAAGATACGTACTACTTAGTTGAAGAATTATTAGAAAAGAATCATGTCAATACGATCATTAAATAATATTTAATATTATACTACTGAAGACGGCTTGATTATGGGCAATCCGTTAAGTCCTTTGTTAGCAGAAATACTCGTGAATAATTTAGAGAAATTAATTCATAATCCTCCACTTAGTAAATATTGTTTATACTGGTATCGCTATGTCGACGATATCATTATTTTGCTTCACAGGAACAGATAGACAGTTAAAATTTTCGAAAATCATATAAATTCATTACATCCCAAAATTGGACTCACAGCCGAAATAGAAAGCAATAATTCACAAAATTTTTAGACGTAACAATTTCCAATGAAAATGGAAAACATGTTTTCGCAATTTACCATAAGCCGTCACATACAGATATTAAACACCTCAAAAAAGTCTAGGGAACACTTCTGAATATCGATATATTGTATCCAGAACGATCTAATCGATCAAAATCTGAAAATGCAGCAGATGCGACGCTGCTTTATAATCATTTCATGTATTCAGTGTTTGAAATCAGTTATTTGGCACTTTGTTTCTGTTGTAAGCACAAATAAAAGATTCAAGTTTTGTGATTCGACCATGGAAAGACGACATTTGACTAGAGAAGAGCTGTTACGAGCCGTTGACATGCTCCAAGTTGGGAGCTCAGAACGGAAGGATCCAGGGTTTTGGGAATTAGCCCAAGTGTAATAAACTGTTTATGGTCGCGTTTCAATGAAACAGGTAGAGTAGAAGAACGCCATACAGGTCGTTTCAGGATTACTATAGTCGCCGAGACCGATTTTTGGTTTTACAAACCAGAAGAGATCGTACTACCACAGCATCTCAATTACTGTGAGAAATCGTGTACGAAGGTCAACTCCACTTCAGACGTCCTTTAAGAGTACCACAACTGACCCATGGAAATCGCGCTGCTCGTTTAGCTTGGTGCCAAGAACACGTAAACTGGGATCAAGAGAGGTGGGCCACAGTTTTCTTCAGTAATGAATCTAGATTTAGTTATTATCCCGATTCGGGAAGAATTCGAATATGGAGGGAACCTGGAAAGCAAAACCGTCTCCATCATGCTCGAGAAGTTGTTAGACATGGAGGCGGATCAGTGATGTTTTGGGGAGGTATACGCCTTGGTGGAAGAACTGACCTCGTTTTCATACAGAACAACCTCACGGGAAATTCTTACGCAAATGAGATAGTTTTACCTGTAGTGGTACCGCATCTCCAAACAATGGGTCAAAATCCACTCTTCCAACAAGATAATGCCCCTCCTCATCGTGCAAGAGTTATCTTGAACGTTCTTGAAGAGAATGATATCGATCTTTTACCGTGGCCATTCTGCTCCCCAGATGTGAATCCCATCGAGCATGTGTGGGACACCCTAAAAAGAAATCTCCTGCGTCAAAACGTCTTCCATCATGAAAAGGAGCTTCGATTAGCAGTTCAGGGGGCTTGGAATGACTTAGGCCAAAATGTAATAGACAATTTAATATTGAGCATGCCGCGACGATGCCTAAGTATCATTAATAACAGAGGTGGACCTTCTGGGTACTGAAAAATATAAGTGCCTCCATATCGTTTCGAAAATATTAGTTCAGGATTTTTGTTAATGATTTACTAAATTTCGTCATTTTCAAATTTCAAATTTCAAATTTTTTTTATAAGTCAAATATTATTTTGTTTTCTTGAAAATACATTATATACAATACATTCTAACAAAAATCGAAAGATTTCAATAAATTCGAATCATCAAATTCATATTTTAAAGATATTGGTAAGTGTTCCTAGACTTTTTGAGGTGTTTATTTGTGATGTCCGTGAATTACAGAGAGATATTGACAGGTTTTTGATTGGTCAGTTTCTAACTGTTTGAGTCTGAAAGTTGAAAAATTCCATGTTATACCCTTTCATAGATCACACACTCCACTGGGATTTGGGTACAATTTGAATAACACAGTTCTTAATAAAGTGCACCTAATGCGAGATTTTGGTATTACTCTTGATCGTTGACTAGATTTCAAGGAAAACTTTCGTAGGAACACTTCCAAGGCGTATCAGATGTTGGGCTTCATAATTCGTAATTCAGTAGGTTTTTTCCCTGATACAGTAAAAATTCCATACTGTTCCTTGGTCAGAACAACTTTGGAATATGTGTCCAGCATTTGGTCTCCACACTATTTATGTGATATTAATTGCTTGGAAAGAGTCCAGCGGAAGTTTCTTCGTTATTTGTCTTTCAAATTGTTTTTGGAATTAAACAGTAATAACCTGGATATCTTGCGTGACCGATTTAACTTGGACACTTTGCGAGTCAAGAGGTACGTTAGTGACATGTGTTTTCTTTATAAGATTTTAAACGGGAATATTGATTGTGGGGTTCTTTTGGGTTTAATAGATTTTAATTTGCCAGGTAGGACAACAAGATTCAACTATAGCTCCAACTTTTACATCAATCGCTGCCTGTCATTGACCAACAATTTCGGTAGAGAACTTGATTTCTTTTCATTGTCATTTGAATACTTCAAGTCAAGAACTAGAGGCTTGGCGTTGGACCTATAATATTATTCACTACGCGTTTCTTTTGTTTTATCTGATTATTATTTATGTTGTTAAATTACATTCATTGGTTTATATAATTAATTTGACTCAATGTTTCAATGGGGTTTCCGCATATTCATACAAAATTTCAATGTGAAAATGTTGTATGCTAAATAAATATTGTATTTCGCTCATTGGTTTAGCAGTTATTTATCTTTCACTAGTTACAAAATTAAAAATGTATTTATAATGTGAAGAAAGGAATACATTTAATGTATGGGTCAAATCGGTTCATGGTTGGCATTATCAATAATAAAAACAAGTAATGTGTTTTTAGGAATTTTACTTAATAATTGCGATTCGTAACGCGTTTCACTACACCGTAGCTTCTTCAGACAAATAAATGTACAGAAAATAAGAATGAGAATATAAATACACATGTTCTTAAGTAATTAAAAGCTTATTGAGTTGCTCCTTCTCAAATGGTTATTGATGACAGGTATATCCAATAAAATTAAGGAATAGATTGCTCCCTGAAAAGATTCAATAGAGGTGAAGGACTTAAATTGACTTGTTCATTGATGAGTCTACCTTCCAATATTTATTATCTGTATGCAATATTTCAAACTGTGGGTCGAAACAGTGACTATTTTCTAGGAGATGATTCGCGTAATTTGAATCTAATTTTTATTTGAAAAACGTTTATGTTCCAATATTCTAATATTAAAATTCCTATGTGTTCTACCAATGTAGAAATTATCACAGTCATTGCAATTCAATCTATAAACACCTGATTTATTGTTTTATCTGATTTGGTTTTATTATTTTTTATATATTTGCGTAAACTATTATTAGTTTGGAAAGCTATGTTGAAATTATTGCTACTCAAGAATGATTTCAGTTTCTCACTTGTAATGCCAACGTAGGTTAAGGTGTTGAATTTTTGTTTCAATCTATCGACAGGGTAAACTTCATTCAATGCGATTCTACTTTGCTTTTTATTTAAAATATTGTTTATTAGTTTGGGATAGTAACCATTATTTTTGGTTATTTGTTCAATCAAATTTAATTCTTTGTTGAAATATCTGGTGATAACGGGATGTTAATCAATCTATGAATAAAACTGTTGAATGCTGACATTTTATGTTGATACGGATGACACAATGAGTTATGTATTATAATATCTGTATGTGACGGCTTATGGTAAATTGCGAAAACATGTTTTCCATTTTCATCGGAAATTGTTACGTCTAAGAAATTTATTGAATTATTGCTTTCTATTTCGGTTGTGAATCCAATTTTTGGATGTAACGAATTTGTATGATTTTCAAACATTTTCAACTGTCTATCTGTTCCTGTGAAGCAAATAATGATATCATCTACATAGCGATACCAGTATAAACAATATTTACTAAGTGGATGATTATGAATTAATTTCTCTAAATTATTCATGAATATTTCTACAAAGGACTTAACAGATTGCCCTAATCAAGCCGTCTTCACTAGTATATTTGTTACTGAAATGGAAATAATTTTGATCTAAACAAATTTGTAATAATGAAAGAATATCTGATTTAATGATCGTATTGACATGATTCTTTTCTAATAATTCTTCAACTAAGTAGCACGTATCTTCGGAGGAATATTGGGAAATAGATTCTTAACATTGAAAGAAATGAGTTTGGAATTAGGTGGTATCTTAGATATTGGCAATTAGTTCGTATGAATTTTTGACCGAAAATTTAGATTTAAAATTGCAATGTTTTATTAGCAAGTCGTTTAGGAATTTTGAAAGAAGGTGCCGTTACATAAGAAACAACAGGTCTAATAGGGTAATTAGGTTTATGAAGTTTTATCAAAGAATATAATTCAGGGGGATTGTGGATTGGAGGTAATGAATTTATATTGTTCGTGGTCTGTAATTAATGATTTTGCCGTCGAAATAACGTTTTTAACCTCTTTCTGAAATTTAGCGGTAGGATCCTTAGTTAATATTATATAGTTTCCGACTGTTAAGAATTCTTCAGTTTTTGAAATATAATCGGTTTTACTAATCGCGATGACGGTGTTACCTTTATCTGCTTTAGTGAATACTAAATCGTTCGTGGTACTATTTTCACGAATTGTTTTTATTATTTTATAATCGGAATTGCAATGAGGTGATAATTTCGAAAAGTTTTCTTTGATGATTTTTGCTGTTTGATGTTTAGCTAAAATGTTATCTTTGGAGTTTTTGAAAATGATTTCGGAGTCTATGCCTAACTGTTCAAAATTAGTTTTAGTATGTTTTGGATGTAGATTATGTTAGAATCCTTTTTCTAATAGATCATTTTGTGGTTGTGTAAAATCGGTGTCAGTTAAATTAGTGAATCTGTCAGAAAATTTATGGTCTGAAAATTTATCAGTTGAAGGTTTGGGTGGAGAAATTTAGAATCTAAGTGAATTTAACTTTTCTGTTGTTGCTGAAACTTTTTATGAATTGAAATTTTGACATCGTATCTGGATTCAGTGTCAAAAATATCAAACTCAACAGGGTGCAATCTTAACAATAATTCCATATGGATTACCTTCCAATATATGTTGGCAACGTCCCTCTTGTTGCACTGGATCTTCGTGTCCTCTACAAGTGAGAAACTGAAATCATTCTTGAGTAGCAATAATTTCAACATAGCTTTCCAAACTAATAATAATTTAGGCAAATATATAAAAAATAATAAAACCAAATCAGATAAAAACAATAAATCAGGTGTTTATAGATTGAATTGCAATGACTGTGATAATTTCTACATTGGTAGAACACATAGAAATTTTAATATTAGAATATCGGAACATTAACGCAGATTTTCAAATAAAAATCAGATTCAAATTACGAGAACTATCTCCTAGAAAATAGTCACTGTTTCGACCCATAGTTTGAAATTTTGCATACAGATAATAAATATTGGAAGGTAGATCTTTGGGAAACTTTAGAAATCAACAAACACAAACACTCAGGTAGACTCATCAATGAACAAGTCGATTTAAGCCCTTCACCTCTGTTGAATCTCTTCAGGGAGCAATCTATTCCTCAATTTTATTGGATATACCTATCACCAATAACCACTTAAGAAGGAGCAACCCAATAAGCTTTTAATTACTAAGGAACATTTGTATTTATATTCTCATTATTATTTTCTGTATATTCATTCATCTGAAGAAGCTACGGTGTAGTGAAACGCGTTAGGAATCACAATTATTAAGTAAAATTCCTTAAAACACAGTGCTTGTTTCTTATTATTGATAATAGAATTTTACCAAGTAAAAGCCTCCCAAATTCAAACGTTGGCATTATCCGATTAAATTAGATGGCTGGCAGATTAAGGTTAATAAGGCATAGGCAACTAAAAATGTTATCGTTGCATTATCGATAGATATCTCGTGAGATAACAATTTTATGTAACTAGCCTTTGTGTCTATAACAAATTTCATAAATGAATGCTATAAAATAAAAACATATCCATATTCAATTATTATATTGATATATCATCTAAGGAATACTCACCAGAATTGAGAGTAAAACAACAACAACAATCACAACCAATGGGGCAATTAAATATTTGGCATCATTATGTTCAACATTTGTAGGTACTGTAGTATTTGGTGAAATTTCAGTAGCGGTTTCAGAAATATTCATATCTTGATAAAAAAATTAGCTGCATCTTCCATATCGGAACCATTTGAAATAAAATAGCAAGAAACTGCATGCATTTAAATAAAATCTATACAAAAAAAGTACAAATTCCTACATATTATTGTTTTTTTAACCTTACATGTTGACAGGTTCGATGTCAAACAATTCAAATTTAGTTTTTAAATTTATTTGGCAGTTCTGTGCTATTTGAATATTGGTGTGCTTGATGTTGCTATAGAAATAGCTTCTATTTTCCATAAACGAACAGTGAACACACCTATTCCAGCGAATTGTTCATAACAAAAAGTTAATGAAAGGTGCAATTTATTATAACATCAGTTGCAAGGGATAATATGTTCTTCCGTTATAACTACAGCGAACTAATATGATTGTCTAGCTTAATTTTGATTATAACCATATCATGAATGAAAATGAATTCAATACAGATTAAAGACAAAAGAATAAAGATTTAAGGCTTTCGAAATCTTTAGAACCGTGTAGTTCAAATAGATTAATATTTATACCCTCTACTCTTTAGAGCACATTACATTCAATTTACACGTCTTTGCTAAGATTATTATTTTATGAATGATTGGCGATTTATTATTTTTCATTGACTAGCGAAAACTAACTTTCAATAGCCAAGACAGAATTATGTTTATTTGACACATCTGAAACGGAACGACAGGATTCTCATACAAAAAGAAGATAAAGTATTCTATGAAACTCACTGAATTATGGGCCATAAATATGTACGCCGGTACGCACGTACGCATAAAAGTCAAAACAAAACATAAAGCACAACGTGACAAGCCAACAACAAACAACGGTTTTATTTTGTATTCTATTGCGAAAGTGAAATTGTGTAACAGCATATTCTAGTTTTCTAGAATAGAATTTCAAAGGACATTTTTTAAATCCAATTAAGCAGCCATCGATAAATTCAGGTGCGTATTGAATCCATAGCTTCAATTCTTTATAAATTTAATATTTCCGTTGATATGCGTCGTTTAGTAATGGACAGTGAAAAGACATGGCTTCTTAGATTTTTATTCAGGGAATAATAATTCGTTAGTGGATTTTCATAGATATGTAATCCTTAGTGATTACTAACTGAATTGCTCACTTTTATATTCTTGTCATGAAAAAAGTGTTTTCTGCATCAAAATAAACTTTGTTTGTGTTTTGAAATTGTCTGAATGAAAGATGAAAACGTTTACATTAATTGTTTAGATGTAATGGGTTGGAAAATTGTTTTGTTTTATGTATATATAGAACTATAAGCATGTTTTCTCGATAAAACATGGAAAATAAAGAATTATCACATTGTCCTTAAGTTTTGTTCATTCGCGCGAATTTTAAAATTAGCGCGAAATTTTGATGCTTGCCCAAGCAATCAAATTACTTATATACTCAAATACTATTTGTTTACAAATTTTCCCCGAAAAAATGGAAACGTGGAGGTGTTTTCTATTTGACTTCAAACTTTTCTTCCATTTTATACAATGATTTGGATAATGGTGGAATAATACAATGGGTAAAGCAGCATGGCTACTTTATCTTTGTAAATATTCTTGTAGATAAATCAGAAGTTCCTTCCTATTATTTTATTCAGTTGTATTATATTTATACCTAAGATCAACCAACTTGTGTAATGAATTAATAACGAATCTTTAAAGAAAATGTTTGTAGTCATTCAAGAAAGTTATAATCTGTAATAAATATAGTTGAAATTATTGTTGATTGATTTATTTTGTGACAATCCATCTTGGATACAATTTTTATTCATATTTTATCAAGTTTTCAATATTTGTTGTTAAGGTACAAAACTAATTTCGAATATTAGTTAATTTTCAAGTATTTATACTACATTATAGTTTTAGTATTTACATTAGTGCTAGGCTTTGGAGTGGGTGAGGTTATAAGTAATGGGGAATTATCTCCATCTAATTGATTGTTAAGTGTTTGATAATGTGGGTTTTCCAATTTTGTCAATTTCCAAACACTCCAGGAGGTTCAATTTCTGTCTTCTTTCCTTCATTACAGATATGTAGTATTTTTTGGTTTTCAGAATTTATATTACCCCAAATTACATGAAACTCTAATTGTGTAACTAGATAGATAGAGTAGTTTATTTCCATAGACTCAATTACAAGTATAGGATATTGTCAAAAACTTGCATACTAATAACACAATCAAGAAACTGAAGCCTGAATTAAAAAATTCTGAGAAATGGATGAGTTATACGAAAAACGAGATATTACGAAAACTTATTTTTATTTATAAATTTTTATATTTATTTTCTACTACTTGCCAGCATGATAATAGTAATAATAGACAGGATAATCCAAATTTACAAAATTAATTCACAATTTTGATTAAGTAAAGAAAAATACATCACAAATTAATTTAATATTAGCGAAAACTATAAAGCAACAAATTTTCACCCTACTAAGATATGTTATTGTGAGATAGGTACAAATAATCTATGAACATAATACCTATAGGCACCAAATATTCCAAAAATATTTAGAGTGAACAAGTTATTATAATAATAATAATTATAATAATAATAATTTATTGATCCTTAAGACATCACAAGTATGTATAGGACAGGTCAATAGAAAAGACATTTAGACATTATCTAAATCAACACATAGAAACTCATTCACAGTATAAAAACATTTTGCTAAAAGTAAATTCTTAACTGCTACACTTAGACCCTGTATATGCCGTGATGATGATTGAACAATCTGATACCCTGGTACAGGGGCGACATTTCAAATCTAGAAGTTCTGTGTTTAGAGATACATAATGTTTCCTTATTTCTAGTATTCTGGGAATGAAAGTTAGAAAGTTTAGTCATGTTACTTTCATTCTCTTTAATATAAACGAGGCATCTCAAAATGAAAATAGACGCCAATGTGAGGATACCATTCTTCAGGAACAACGGTCTACATGAAGATTGTGGAGCTGTATCCAACATCATTCGCAGAATTCTTTTCTGGATGATGAAAACTCTACCTACGTCTGAGGAATTTCCCACAGTAAGATATTATAGGACAGGTGACTATATACCAAACTGTAATAAACGTTCACAAGGAACTTAGAGGTAGTGAACTCTTGATTCTATTTAGGGCATAATAGGAACTATTCAGCCTCTTACAAATCACATCGATATGTGCACTCCACTTCAGATTCCTATCGATGTGAACGCCGAGGAATTTAGTGGTGTCCTTCGAAGAGATGACTGTATCTAAATACCTTATTGTTATGCTACCCTGATCACAAGACGACAGAGTGAAGTAAATGCATTCCGTCTTGTTGACATTGATCATAATAGCATTAAAATGGCACCATTCTCTGAAACTCTCCACCAGCAGCTCGCATAACTTTTGAAGCTCCTCAAGAGTCACAGCAGTAATAACTATGGAAGAGTCATCAGCGAACAGTATCAACCTGATTATTTTTGATAATAAATTGCGAATATTAGATTTTCTGTAGAATATTTTTTTCAAATTTGGTGGCAGATCGTTGATGAATAACAGAAATAGAAGTGGCCCCAAGACAGAACCCTGGGGTACTCCTAATTTACAGTACTGTTCATTTGAGAACGAGTCGTGAACCCTGATTGAGGAAGTTCTGTCCTCCAGATAACTACGAATCCAGTTCAAGAACACGCATCTGAATCCAAGATTATAACATTTATCCAATATAAACTGGATAGCAAGACTATCAAACGCTTTAGACAAGTCAAAGAACAATCCAGCAACATATTGACCATTATCAAGGCAACGATAGACGAACTCCACGAACTGCAATGCTCCAGTTTGAGTCGAGCGGCCGGTTCTGAAACCATGTTGTGCAGTATCAAGTATTTGAAATTTATCTAGGTACTTCATCATTCTATCAAACACTATTCTTTCAAAAACCTTGGAAAAGACACTTAAGATAGATATAGGTCTAAAGTTCATGATATCGTGTTCATCATCCTTTTATGAATAGGAATGACGATTGCTTTTTCAGAATACGAGGAAATACGCCTGTGCTAATTGACAGGTTAATAACATGAGCGAAATGTCGGCTGATATCGGTACCTATCATCTTCAGAATTCGTGCTGAGATGAAATCAACACTAGAATCTTTGTTGTTTTTGAGTGATCTTATAACATCATGGATTTCATGCTCCAGGACTGGGTGGAAGAAAAAGGTTGTGTTTTACTATACGTGACGTCGTACATGAGGATGACATTGAGTCTTTATAATAACTGTTGAGGAAGATTCGGCAACTGTAGTGAAATGATTAGCGAAAATCTCAGCCAAATCCTTGGGATCGTTATGCGTAACATTATCAATAACCAGTGCAATAGAATTTTGTTCCATACGTTTTCGACCAGTCATAGTATTTACTAGATTCCACACAGTTCTATTTTTATTTACAGATTTATCAATAAGTTCACCCTATAATTCGATACCTCTGCTTTATCCCCCGACTTGAAAATAGGCTAAACCTCGCTCCTTACTAAAGAGCAACATACAACCTTCAAGGATACCACAGAGAACTCCCGACAGCTCCTGAGAACTAAGCCAAGAGTCCTCAGAGCTATTCATTTGACCAGGCCTATATGAGCATTAAATGTAAATTTTGAATCCAATAATATTCCGAGGTCCATTATTTCTGAAACTTGCTTTAATTTGCAGTTATCCAATAAGTAGTCGTAGTGAGTGCCCGATTTGAGTCTGGAAAAAGTAATAATTATACATTTCTGAGGATTCAAAAACATTCTATTAATGTGACACCAATCCTCAACTCGAGCAAGATCCTCCTGTAGCAAATATGGGTCATCAGATGGTGATGTGCAACGATATAGCTTCAAGTCGTCCGCAAACATAAGAAATTTACTATTTTGAATTACAGAGGCTATATTAATGACAAAAGAAGAAACAACAAGGGTCCCAAACGGGACCCTTGAGGGACCACGAAATAGACAGGAATTTAACTAGAGATAAAACCATTACACCTCTCAGCCTGCATTCTATTTCTCAAAAAGTCACAAAGCCATTTATGTACTGCTCCCCCTTATCCCCATTCTGAAAAGTTTATCAAGTAACAGGGTATGGTTAACCTTATCAAATGTCTTTGATAAATCGGTGTACATTGCATCAATCCAAACTCTACCATCCGTGGAAGTCGTTATGTAGTTGACATAGAGAAGAAGATTAGTAACAGTAGATCTGTTCTTCTGAAAATCATGTTGTTCATCAATAACAATTGACGTACACTTCCATGTGGAATAATTACAAACTAGATTATTTAGTAATTTGGTAATTACTGACTGAATGCATATACCTCTATAATTCGATACCTCTGCTTTATCCCCCGACTTAAATAGGCTAAACCTCGCTCCTTACTAAAGAGCAACATACAAACTTCAAGGATACTACAGAGAACTCCCGACAGTTCCTGCGAACTAAGGCAAGAGTCCTCAGAGCTATTTATTTGACCAGGCCTATATGAGCATTAAATGTCAATTTTGAATCCAATAATATTCCGAGGTCCATTATTTCTGAAATTTGCTTTAATTTGCAGTTATCCAATAAGTAGTCATAGTGGGTGCCCAATTTGAATCTGGAAAAAGTAATAATTATACATTTCGGAGGAATCAAAAACATACTATTAATGTGACACCAATGCTCAACTCGAGCAAGATCCTCCTGTAGCAAATATGGGACATCAGATGATGATGTGCAACAATATAGCTTCAAGTCGTCCGCAAGCATAAGACATTTACTATTTTGAATTAGAGAGGCTATATTATCGACAAAAAGAAGAAACAACAAGGGTCCCAAATGGGACCCCTGAGGAACCACAGAATAGACAGGAATTTAACTAGAGATAAAACCATTACACCTCTCAGCCTGCATTCTATTTCTCAAAAAGTCACAAAGCCATTTATGTACTGCTCCCCATATCGCCATTCTGAAAAGTTTATCAAGTAATAGGGTATGGTTAAGCTTGTCAAATGCCTTTGAAAAATCGGTGTAAATGGCATCAATTTGAACACTACCATCCATGGAAGCCGTTGTGTCGTTGACATAGAGAAGAAGATTAGTAACAGTAGACCTGTTCTTCTGAAAACCATGTTGTTCATCAATAACAATTGACATACACTTCCATGTCAGATAATTACAAACTAGATTATCTAGTAATTTGGGAATTACTGAGTGAATGCATAAACCCTATAATTCGATACCTCTGCTTTATCTCTCGAATCGAAAATAGGCTAAACCTCGCTACTTACTAGAGAACCTTCAAGGATGATACAGAGAAATCCCAACAGTTCGTGAGCACTAAGCCAAGAGTCCTCAGAGATTTTTTTTTGACTAGGTGATATACACCACTAAATCTTGCTACCAGAGATGACCTGCTGAATCTACCGTTCCTATCAGACACTTAAAAACAAGAGCAATGGTCAAGAAAGGAATTGCATCGACAAAGAAGCCTCCAACAAATGGTTGATGAAAGGAGATTTATTCGCGGAAACAGAAGCATTCCTTATGGCCATTCAAGACCAAGTCATCGCTACGAACAACTACAAAAAATTCATTATGAAGGACGGAACATTACAAACAGATAAGTGCAGAAAATGTCATATAAGATCGGAGACTATACAGCATATTACGTCCGGCTGCGAACAACTGGCCAATACGGACTATCTTCACATGCATAATCAAGTGTGCAACATTATCCATCAGAAAATTGCACACAAGTACGGACCTTCCAGCCTTATTACAAGTATCAACCGGCGTCCGTATTGGAAAATGACTCTATCAGATTATACTACCATAGGCCTGTTATCACTGACAGAATGGTGACGAATAATAGGCCGGACATAGTGGTGTATGATAAGAGAGCCAGAACAGCAATGCTGGTGGATGTCGCCATACCCAATAATAACAACGTGCTGAACAAGTTCCAGGAGAAAAAGTCCAAATACACAGACCTTGCTATTGAGATCAAGCAGATGTGGCACCTCTATAAAATAGATATTGTTCCTGTCATCGTATCCTCGACTGGGTTAATACCCAAAACTTTACATGATAGCCTTAAGAAATTAGAATTGCATAAGAATACTTATATAGAAATGCAAAAAGATGTAATTCTTAGTACATGTAGGATAGTTAGGAAATTTATGTCAAGTATATTGTAATCGAGCCTATTCCCTTTGATTGCTGAATCTGGGAAAGGTGAATTATATCCAGCTAACAGCTGAGATAGTGCACGATAATAATAAATGTATACTATATATAACTAGGAACTTATCTTCAGAATAGTTTGTACATACTCATATTCAGCACTTTTTAACTCGGATATATTTTAAGCGGTTTCATTATACTGTGTAAGATGTCGCATCTCTCCTATTGAAAATGATAGTAATGAAATTATGTCGTGTTGAACGCCTTTCACTTTTATTGAAAATCAAGAATCTTTATTTTTTTCAGGTCGAGAGCATGGATAAATCCGTGGACGGTGAAGGTAACACTGCACTTCATAGAGCTGTTCTGAAAAACAGGAAAGATGTAGTAGAGTTCCTCCTAGCACAAAGAGTGGACATTAACGCTAGGAACAATAAAGGAAATACGGCTCTTCACCTCGCTGCCGCAGCTGGACACGCTCATATAGTAGCCCTTTTGTTGAAATCCGGCGCAGATCCTTCTAGGCAAAACGAAGATTGTGATGCTGCCATTCACGTAGCTTGCATAAAAGGATCGACCGAAGTAGTAAAGATAATGCTGAGTAACGGTTGCGACATTCATATTCGAGATTACTTCCGTGCCACGCCTTTACATGTTGCTGTGGCGAACAATCGGTCTGAGATAGCTTTTATTTTGTTGTGTAGAGGCGCTGATGTTAATGCTAAGAATGAGGATGGACTTACACCCCTTCACGTGACTGCCGCTAATGGAGACTTGGAATGTGCAGAAATGCTGATGAAATTCCATGCTAGTACAAGTTGTAAAGATCGTTATGGTGGAACGCCTTTGCACGAAGCTGCTCGTAGGGGACGGAGGGATATAGCTTCAATATTTTTAAATTACGGTTGCAACGTGAACTCGGAAGATGCGGCAAGTCAAACAGCTATGCATTTAGCTGTTCGTAGAAATGACATGGATTTCTTTTCGTTACTTCTTCAAGAGGGTTTTTGTCCCGACTTGAACATCTTTGATGCAAGGGGGGATGCAGTGATTCACGTAGCTGCCAAAAAAGGATTCCAACATATGGTAGAACTTCTTTTCGAACACGGTTGCGATGTGAATTCTCTGAACGCTATTGGTCAAACCCCTTTACACAGAGCCGGCCATGAGACTCAAATGCCAATGATAAAATTCTTGTTACAACGTGGGGCCAATCCTAATATTCGTGATGCTTATGGTAAAGTTCCTTTACACATTGCAGCTGAAATGGGGTGGACGCCAGAGACTATAAACCTGTTACTCAGTTATGGGGCTAACCCGAATATAAAGGATTTGAATGGGAATACATCCCTACATATGTCTTGTAGGGAAGCTGACGAATTTGCTGTCACAGAACTTTTGTATTTCGGTGCGAATTTCAATATACTAAACATAAAGAATGAAACTGCATTATCGTTTGCATTAGAAGCACGTTATGAAGAGTTGCATGCCGCTGAGGAGGTGGTGAAAATTTTGATACGCCACATAGTCCTCAAGAAAGCCAAGCGATTATATGTCAGTTCCAAAATAATGAAACTTATAGATGAATATGAAGTATATTCAAAGTATCGCGACCAATGTGTGGAAAGTATAAACTATTTAAAAACGTTGAAAATAGGAGAGACTTCGATCACATATTTCGATTTACTCACGAAGAACAGCAACGTGATAGCAGGCTACGTGAGGAATCCAGAAATAGGAAAAAATTTAATAATTGCAAGTGATATTTACGGACCGGATTATATGTATTTTTTTAGAAGAGCAGAACGTCGTAAAGATTTACTATCGCGTGCTTATAATTCATTCAATGAGAATGTGAAAATTTTCTCGAATTTGCCTTACACTTGTATAGTTAACATCTTGCACTTTCTGAGCAATAAGGAATTGGAAATATTCGTTGGTGATAACGGCGTGTAAGAGCCGAGTATGATACATGAAAACCAAGTTTTCTG
Organism: Cryptolaemus montrouzieri; assembly: GCA_013387265.2. Classification (NCBI taxonomy): domain Eukaryota; kingdom Metazoa; phylum Arthropoda; class Insecta; order Coleoptera; family Coccinellidae; genus Cryptolaemus; species Cryptolaemus montrouzieri. Next base: position 40,571,817 of record JABFTP020000042.1, read on the forward strand.
AGATCTTGGCCGATCTGTAAATAAGTCAGCAATGTATAGATACACCTAACAGTCCTTTTAGTTATTAAATTTTTTGTTTTGGATTATCGCGGATATTTCGTTTGATTATTTTGGAATTCGTCGAGGGACACAAAATCTTTTGTATAAATTTTAGTTTAGATCTCAATATTTTTTGATGGACCGTCACAGGACTTCTCAACTATAAGAATAAGGTTAGTATGCTTTTAATTCTTTATTTGCCGATAATTGTATATACTTATATTTTAAATGAAATAAAACTAAAGTATTTAGATTTTCACTATATTAACAAAACTATGGCGGTTTCACCACACTGTGGCTTCATCAGATAGATACAAACTAATGAACAGAGTTATTCCTCAGTCTTATTTCCTACTTAATATTACAATAGGTACAAGTACATGGAGTATGTTAGAAAACCCATCGGAGTTGCTTACTTTATGAATTGAAAAGATTGAGTAAATGAGAAGGATTTAGATCTAATTGACTATTAAGTAACCTACCTGAATTCTTTTCTTTGTTGATCTCTCAAATTTCCAATAGATTGAGTTTTTGTCTGTTATTTTAATTGTGTAAAATTTTGAAATTATCATTAAAGTTATGGTTTTCTTCGAGTAAGTGATTAGAATAATGGGAATCTGATTTATGATAATTAAAACTACGTTTGTGCTCGGATAATCTAACTTTGAAATTTCTGAAAGTTCTACCAATATAAATTTTATTGCAATCCCCGCAAGAAAGTTTATAAACACCGGATTTATTACTTTTATCAATTTTAGATTTGCAGTTTTTGATATGTCGGCCTAAAGAATTATCAGTTCGGAATGCTATATTGAAATTGTAATGCGACAGGAATGATTTTAATTTTAGACTAGGATTACCAATGTAAGTTGAGCTGTTGTATTTTGTGTCTGAACTTTTATATTTGGAAATACTTCCTGGATTGCTACTTGAAATTTTTTGCGTGAAATCATGTTCTCAATCATAGTTGGACTGTAACCGTTATTGACTGCTATTTGTTTAATTATATTTAGCTCTTTTATGAAATTATTTTGTGACATTGGAATATTAATGAGTCTATGTTCCATACTATTGTAAGCTGCTAATTTATGTGGATAAGGATGTGTAGACGAGCTGTGAATAGTAATATCTGTATGCGATGGCATATGAAAAATAGAAAAATCATGTTTTCCGTTAATTTTAGTAATAGTTAAATCCAGAAAGTTAATGGAGTTTTCTGTTTTATCTCTAAAGTGAATTTAAAATTATCGTGAATTTTGTTAATGAATGTTTTGAATGACTCTAATTGTCTGTTTGTGCCAGTGAAACAACAAATGATATGATATGTTCTTGGATAGTTTTTCAATATTATCCATGAAAATTTCAGCGAGCAGAGGGCTCAGAGGATTACCCATAATTAAACCTTTTTACTATTAAATAATACTCCAATGAATTTAGAATAAGTTTATTCTAAACAAATTTCTAAACGGTGTAAGATTTCTGATTGAATTATCGGATTGACTTTATTAATTTGAAGGGCGTTCTTGATGAGTTTCACTCTATCACTAGGTGGAACACTAGGGAAGAGATTTACTACATCCCATGACATAAGTTTAGCGTTAGGTGGTAGTATCGTGTGCTGAATTTTATTTATTAGGACTGAAGAGTTTTTTATTGAGAATTTAGGTTCAAAATTAGCGTACTGTCGAATGATGTCTATGAGAAAGCGTGAAAGTTTTGCAGCTGGAGTTTGAAAATATGAAACTACTGGACCAATGGAATGCCCTGTTTCATGGAGTTTGACGAGGGAGTAAAGTTTTGGTGATTCCGGGTTGTCAATGAAAAGTTTATATTTTTGGTTGGTAGGTATTATAGACTTGGCATACTCTAAAGCGTTTTTTACTATGGATTGAAATTTATTAGTTGGATCTTTATCAATTTCTTCATAACAACCTGATTCAATGAAAATTTGGGTTTTCAATAAATAATCGGCTATGACTGTATGACCTTTGTCTGCTTTGGTGAATATGATATCTTCAGATGCGGACTTAGATTTAATGGACTTTAAAGTTGTATTTTCGAATTTCTTAGGTTGAAAACTATTGAACTCTTTTTGAAGTAGTAACGCTGAAGAGTGTTTTAGGTGTTTTGTTTGTGGTGAGTAATTAAGGGCTATTTCGGTTTCAATTCCTAGCAGATCGAAATGGAGACGAGTGTTATTTGACTCTAAATTGTGTTTAAAACCTTTTCTAGAAGTGCAACTTCATTTTGGAAAAATTAGCATCTGAAAGATTGCTGAACCTATAATAAAATTGGTGATCGGAAAATTTGGACTTGATTTTTGAAGTTTCAGGTCTATTACTCAATAATTTGTTCAATTTTCGCAACTGAATTTTATACTTTTTGTGAATTAATGAATGAACTTTGGATCTTGCTCCGGAATCTAAAATGTCAAATTCTACTGAATGCAACCTATGAAGCAACTCCGAATGGATTAACTTTAAAAAGATATTGTAGTTGTCTCGTTAGCTGTATTGAACTTGATGTCTAACTTCAACCATTTCTTTTTGCCTTGTAGTACTCCATTTTGGGCTGCGGGGCTGATATTATGGGTCTTCAGTTTTATATATTTCGGAAATACTTCGTTCTTCAAACAACTGGAACCAGATATTCTGTGTGTTTGTCGCACATCTTAGATGTGCAATTTTATGATAGGTTCAGTAATATTTCAGATGCTAATTTTTCCAAAGATGAAGTTTCACTTCTAGAAAAGGGTTTTAAATACAATTTAGAATCAAATAACGCTCGTCTCCATTTCGATCTGCTAGGAATTGAAACCGAAATAGCCCTAAATTATTCACCACAAGCCAAACACCTAAAACACTCTTCAGCGTTACTACTTCAAAAAGAGTTCAATAGTTTTCAACCTAAGAAATTCGAAAATACAACTTTAAAGTCCATTAAATCTAAGTCCGCATCTGAAGATATCAAATTCACCAAAGCAGACAAAGGTCATACAGTCATAGCCTTAAATGAAGCAGATTATTTATTGAAAACCCAAAATTTCATTGAATCAGGTTGTTATGAAGAAATTGATAAAGATCCAACTAATAAATTTCAATCCATAGTAAAAAACGCTTTAGAGTATGCGAAGTCTATAATACCTACCAACCAAAAATATAAACTTTTCATTGACAACCCGCAATCACCAAAACTTTACTCTCTCGTCAAAGTCCATAAAACAGGGTATCCCATTAGACCAGTAGTTTCATATTTTCAAGCTCCAGCTGCTAAACTTTCACGCTTTCTCATAGACATCATTCGACAGGACGCTAATTTCGAACCTAAATTCTCAATAAGAAACTCCAGTCCTAATAAATAAAATTCAGCACACGATACTACCACCTAACGCTAAACTCATGTCATGGGATGTAGTAAATCTCTTCCCTAGTGTTCCACCTAGTGATACAGAGAAACTCATCAACAAGGCTCTTCAAATTAATAAAGTCAATCCGGTAATTAAATCAGAAATGTTACATCTTTTAGAAATTTGTTTAGAACCTAATTATTTTGACTTCAATGGAGTATTATATAATAGTAAAAAAGGTTTAATCATGGGTAATCCTCTGAGCCCTCTGCTTGCTGAAATTTCCATGGATAATATTGAAAAAACTATCCAAGAACATCCGTTATTCAAACACTTTATTTATTGGTTCAGATATGTCGACGATATCATTTGTTGTTTCACTGGCACAAACAGACAATTAGAGTCATTCAAAACATTCATTAACAAAATTCACGATAATATTAAATTTACTTTAGAGATAGAAACAGAAAACTCCATTAACTTTCTGGATTTAACTATTACTAAAATTAACGGAAAACATGATTTTTCTATTTTTCATAAGCCATCGCATACAGATATTACTATTCACAGCTCATCTACACATCCTTATCCACATAAATTAGCAGCTTACAATAGTATGGAACATAGACTCATTAATATCCCAATGTCACAAAATAATTTCATAAAAGAGCTAAATATAATTAAACAAATAGCAGTCAATAACGGTTACAGTCCAACTATGATTGAGAACATGATTTCACGTAAAAATTTCAAATAGCAATCCAGGAAGTATTTCCAGATATAAAAGTTCAGACACAAAATACAACAGCTTAACTTATATTGGTAATCCTAGTCTAAAATTAAAATCATTCCTCTCCCATTATAATTTCAATATAGCATTAGCTTTAGGCCGACATAACAAAAACTGCAAATCTAAAATTGATAAAAGTAATAAACCCGGTGTTTATAAACTTTCTTGCGGGGATTGTAATGAAATTTATATTGGTAGAACTTTCAGAAATTTCAAAGTTACATTATCCGAGCACAAACGTAGTTTTAATTATCATAAATCAGATTCCATTATTCTAATCACTTACTCGAAGAAAACCATAACTTTAATGATAATTTCATATTTTTACACAATGAAAATAACAGACAAAAACTCAATCTATTGGAAATTTTAGAGATCAACAAAGAAAAGAATTCAGGTAGGTTACTTAATAGTCAATTAGATCTAAATCCTTCTCCTTTACTCAATCTTTTCAATTCATAAAGTAAGCAACCTGATGGGTTTTCCAACATACCCCTTGTACTTGTACCTATTGTAATATTAAGTAGGAAATAATTCTAATATATAAGGAATAACTGTTCATTATTTTGTATCAATCTGATGAAGCCACAGTGTGGTGAAACCGGTCATAGTTTTGTTAATATAGTGAAAATCTAAATACTTTAGTTTTATTTCATTGAAAATATGAATATCGATTTTCATCAAGTAACGACCTCAATCAAATTATTGTACATACTTATATTACATTTTGGGGGTACCACTTCTGACAGTCGAGTAATTGTCGTTCAAGTTGGGGTTTTAACGAACCTAGATTACAAGAGCAATTCATACAACCAATCAGATTCTTCTATCATCGGTTTTTGTGATATTTAATAATGATAAAAATAGTGAGCCTATTAAGATCGTCTTTTATATCTAAACAGCTTATATACCTTAATATTACCCTTTTTCTCTATTCAAAAAGAAGGGTAGAAGCTGGTAGAGGTAGGTGATCGATAGTTGAAGAACAAAACATAAAACAAAATACCTCCACCTATCCAAAATCGTCCAGTTTCAGGACAAAACACCAATCCAGCCGAGTTATTCAGGGTGGTTCGTTTTCATTGAATCGCATTGTATAAATATCATATCATATTATTCTGCCGTTTATGCAATTGTGTTCGAAAAAGAGTGTTTCATTGATATATCTTAGTTAGCGAAAAATGCCACCATTACAAGAGATTGAAATATTTTCAGGTGATACATGCTGGTCCCTTATAATGGAAGCAGATTTATAACATTAATTGAACAATGCAAACCTTTATTCGAAAGGAAATGGAGTTGTTACTTATTGAATAGGAAAAATTTACAGAAGAACCGTAGAGGAAAGTTTGACTGAATATAAAACATTCAAACAAACCACTCCCACGAGGCAGAGGAGGGAAAGGACAGAGGCCAGCAAAGTCTTGATGTAAGTATCTGTGATTCTTATCCTTCGAATCCTAACTGATATTTCAAATATGGAATTCTCGATTAACACTTCCTGAAACATAAGGAATAAGGGATCAGTTAAAATACTTGACTAAGCTTTCATTAAAATACTCGACGTATGTTTCGACTTATCAGTCCATTATCAAGAGTAATACAATGGTCAGGGCCCCCGTGAGGGCTACTGGCGCTTGTTTGCAAAAAAGGATTTTGGAGCCCCTTAAGGGCATTTTGGATCATGTTTTTTTATTTTTCTTTTAAGGTAGGAGGTATGTAGGTAGGTGCTTGAAGTAAAGCAAAAACTGAACTTTAGAAGTCATATTTATTTGTAGACTAAAATATTAAAATGATACAAACAGAACAAAATCATAACAAAATAAATTCTTGCTCACACCCATTTTAAAACATTTACTTAAGTAGAAACATAAAATAACCTAAAACTAAAAATCACGTTTTTTAGGAACAAATAATAAGTACTACTTTCTACTTATACTTAGATATTTAAAAAATATGCAGATATTTCTAATAACAAATATCTAGGGAACTTCGTTTTAAAAAAATAATGATAGCTAGGTCTAGGTGCAAAAGAAAAATAAAAGATGGCTATTGTAGTAGCGATATTTCCAAGATTTTGCTGTTGCAAATTCATTAATTACATCGCTAAAATTTATACCGTCAAAAATTTCTTGTTCAATTGCTAATATTGTTAGCCCAGACAATATTTCTTGAATCATTGTCGATCTAAAATAATTTTTAATGATTTTTAACTTTGAAAAAGATCGCGCGCCAGAAGCTACAGTTACAGGCAATGTCAAAAGAATTCTTACTGAAATGCTTACGTTTGGAAAGGTGGAGATTAAATTGTTTTCAAATATAAATTGTAAAATACTTAAGGGGTCAGTATCATCAGGTAATGAAAACAACTTTAACGCTTTTCTCGTTAAACATATCATTGAGTCTATATCCTTATTTTCCTGATCTGTCAGTCTCTCTTCAAGAAGAGAACAATGTTTTAAAAGATCGCTGTCACTTAATTTAAATATGTCGCTAAAAAATGCGAAAATTTTATCATACTCATTTAATAAGTCAAATCGGTTTTTTAGAGAGCTTATAGTTTGATCTATAATTTTTAAGAAAAAACTAATTTTAAAGGCGGTTTTTGGATCATGAGGGGTCTCATCTCGGTGTTCATAGTCAAACAGTTTTGGTTTAAATTTCCTCCTAACCGTTGGTAATGATAGAAAGTCTTCAATTTCGAGAGAGGATGCTACTTCTTTCGCTTGCACAGAAATTTCTTGAAATGATTGGTCAGATCTATATTGCTGGAAATGATCAACTAAATTTTTTAGGTAGGTTTGGCATACTTTAATATTAATTGTAGCACTTTGCATTTGTTTGCTGACAATATTTATATGAAATAAAACGTCATGCCAAATAATAATTCCACAAATAAATTGAAAATTTTGTACAGACGTTAAAAGGGAACTCGCTTTATGTCTTGCAGCAATGTGAAAGGAATTATCTTCAGCCACTTCTAGAAGACTTTTGCAAACCTTAATTAAATAAATTTTTAGGGCTTTATTGCGTCAATTCTGCTGGACCATCTTGTGTCACTTAGAGGCTTTAAACTTAACCCGGGGACATTTTTTTCTCAAAACATACCACCTTTCTTTTTGTGGATGACGAAAAAAATTATATAACTCTTGCTCAAGATTAAAAAGTTTATTGTAGCACTTGACACCTTAGAAGCGTCATTTACTGTTAAGTTCAAAGTATGAGCCGCACAAGGTACAAAAAGGGCTTTCGGATTCGCATCGAGAAAGCGTTTTGAAGCCCAACATGTTTTCCTTCATATTTGTCCCATTTTCATAACCTTCTCCCTAATGTGTTGTAATTCTAAATTTAATTCTTTCAATTTTCTATCACAAATGTATATATCCCTTCTCCTGTAGAGTCCAGTATTGGATTAAACGCATAATCAAACTTTCCTTAACTTCAACCTTTTTGAAGTGGTGTTAAGGACAACATACCTCAGAACAAGACTAATTTGCTCAGTATGACTAGTGTCTGGTGTACAATCTAATATTATTGAAAAATAAAGCTGCGAACCATTTCTAAAAATTATTTCTTACTTTGGACGACAATAATTCAATTATTTCATTCTGTATTTGCACGCCTAAATGATGAGTCATTTTAACAGATTTTTTTTAGGAGTTATACACTCGGCTAACGTGCTGTCTCATCACTGAATCAAAAGAGGCAATCGTCTCAACAGCATTTAGAAAATTTCAATTATCATGTTCGAAAACCAATTGAGAAGAACCTTGAAATGCCAAGCATTGTGTAGATAAATACTTAACAATCGCAATAATTCTTTCCAACACGTCTCGCCAATATTTTTTTCCGTTTCTAAAATCCTCAGATGATGAGCATTAACAGTCATAGATGTCTCCAACATTTTTTTTAAATTTACCTAAGTAAATGAGATAAAAACTCAAGGTTTAACTTTGATCTACACTTTATTTGAAAAAATTCGACGACGTTTCGCTGACACAGCAGCTTTATCAAGAATGAAAAATAGAATTCTATTTTTCATTCTTGATAAAGCTGCTGTGTCAGCGAAACGTCGTCGAATTTTTTCAAATAAAGTGTAGATCAAAGTTAAACCTTGTGTTTTTATCTCATTTATATCATGGATCTACATCAAGTAACGGCCTCCACAATTCAAATTTACCTAAGTGTTTATATAACTGTTGAGTAAAATTTACGTTTCGTGTCTCTTAATTAGCAAAGATAAGTGTTGCCAATCAGACACTCCATTTGTATCACAAAAAGCGTTAGGAGTTTTACATTTACAAAACAACTTACAACAAAAACAAAATACAGAATCTTTAGAAATAGAGTAAATAAGCCAAGCCCTTTCGACTTTTTCTCCATTTGCTAGATTTCTTGCAAAGTATTTGCACGAAAATTTTCTCTTATCTTTATTACTAGGAAAGCTGAAACTGATGTCTATCAAGGACGGACCACGTTTAACCAATATTCTAGCCATCTCATTGGTGAATCTTTCGGGCCACAACCCGGGGTCGGACGGAATTATATCGATACTAGCCTCATTACAGCCTTCATCTAAAGAGTCACTTGCAGCAGTTATCTCGGTAGCTGACATTACCGAACTTTTTACACAAGCTGAAATACCCGAAGTGGATTGTTCAAGTGCTGTAGACGAGGATGGTGTCATCGCTTCATCGGGCTTTGCATCAGTAGAAGCTGTTTTGCTGCTAAAACCGCTGCCACTTGTTGCAGGACCTGATGTTACTGTTGAAATTGCAGATGGTCCACTCGCGGTTTTTGATGTTACGGATTTAGAATCTTGACATTCGGACGATTCGGTTGCACCAAAATCGATAGTCTTCGTGGAATCTCGATTGTTTTGCAAGAAATGCTTTAAAGATCCAACCATTTTTCCCCTTTCTCGTAGTCTCAGTTTCTTTTGCTCGCGAAACTTCGCACCTGAAGGTCTCTTTCTTTCATCCTGAAAAACAAATAATAATAAGTACTCATAGGAATTAGGAATTAACTTCTAAAGTAACCACAACAATAAGCACCATGTGGGAAGGGTAGGAAATATTCTTAAAAAGTACACTAAGTAGCCAATAGTTTTAACCCTTATTATATATATTATAAAGGCAAAAAGATGAAACTATGACCGGTGAAACCGGTCATAGTTTTGTTAATATAGTGAAAATCTAAATACTTTAGTTTTATTTCATTGAAAATAAACTTGTTTTTCCTACGAACGGACGTAATATCCGTCATCTCCAAAATGTCTATCTGCTCCCATTGATTACTTGGATGTATAAGTTCAATTCTGTCGAAATCTATGAAATCATTTCTAATCAATAGTCAGGAAAACCAGTAAAATTTTTGGTTTGGGTAATGGATCATTATGTTTTTTCAAACCTCTCCTAGATCCATCTTCCAGTTTGGCCTATATAGAATGTCAAAACAGAATGTTTCTGTTTTGAACTTTATACCTCTCTCGGACAGGGTGTGCATGCTTCAACTAAATGGGTACAGTAAAAATGAATCTTATACAAGTGTATGTACCCACTTCAGACAGCAATGATGAAGAAATAGAACGCTTCTATGAAGAACTGAAAAGCCTGATACGAATAACAAAGAAAGAACAAGTCAATATTGTTATGGGCGCCTTCAACGCCAAAGTTGGTGCCGAGAAAACCCCAGCAGTGACATAGAGATTTGGACTTGGAGAGCGTAAATTAAGAGGCGAAAGAATGATTTTTATTAAACAACCTGTTAGTAGATCAACCAGATCACATTGTTCGAAATCAAATTGACTTTATTGCGATCAACCAAAGATTCAGGAATGCAGTGATATCGTCAAAGGCCGAATACAGCATTATTATTGCAGATGTTTGCGTGAGGCTGAAAGCGATCAAAAAAGGCGTGAGGAAGGCTGCAATTGACATAAGAGTGTGCGAGGAAGACACAAAAATCAGACTGGCAGAAGAAATTACCTGTAGTTTCAATGATGCACTAAGAAATTCTGAAGATGTCGATGTGGAGGAGAAGTGGATGAAAGCGAAACGAATAATCAATGAGTTAAATAAACAACACTTGAAATCAGCAAGAAGGCCGCACAAAGAGTGGATGACAAACGACATTTTAACACTTATGGAGGAGAGAAGAAAATGGCTGAATGTTGACCGGACGAAATACCGAGATGCGCACAAATGTATTCAAAGGAAAGTTAGAGAAACTAAGCAACGTAGAGAAGAGGAAAAATGTCAAGAATTAGAACAGCTGCAAGAACGACACGATTCGTTTAATCCCTACTAAAAGATTTGAGAGTAGCTAAGGAAAAATGAGGAAAAGAAACGACTGTTCTTCAAGATCAACTTGGCAACACTGTCAACGAGATCGAGGACAAAAAGCGAATATGGGAGGAATACGTTCAGCAGCTCTTCCATGATGTGAGAGAAGATTCACACATGCAAGAAGCGAGTACGGGACCAAACATCCTGGAAGATGAAGTTCGATATGCAATTAAACAACTCAACAATGGAACGGCCACTGGCCCAGACGACGTACATGGGGAGGTCCTGAAGCTGCTTGATACTGGAGCAGTTAAATATCTCTTCAGACTGTTCAACAAAGTGTACAGAGAAGGAAAATTGCCAGTGGATTGGTTGAAATCTCATTTCATCACTCTGCCGAACAAATGTGAAGACCACTCACTATTGTTTCATGAGCCTCGTCCTTAAAGTATATCTTAAGATTTTACTCAAGAGAATATGCAGACAATGTGATGAACACATCTCTAGCGAACAATTTGGCTTCAGGAACGGATTTGGGACAAGAGATGCGCTGATTGGCTTGCAGGTTCTCGTGTAGAGAATCCTTGATATGAACGTCGACTTATTTGCCTGTTTTATCGACTACGAAAAAGCCTTTGACAAGGTCAGACACACTCCACACATCGGGATACTGAAGGAAGTTGGTGTAGACGACAGAAATACAATTGCAAGTTTGTATTGGAATCAGGTGGCGTCAGTTCTTGGAGAAAGAGACATCCCAATTGTAAGGGAAGTGAGGCAGGATGCGTGCTTTCGTCTACACTTCTCAAGCTCTATTCGGAAAGAATGATGGCTGAGGCCTTGGAGGGTGCTACTGAAGGAATTTCAGTGAATGGAATACTTGTCAACAACATTAGGTACACAGATGACACAGTTCCCACACAGCTACTAGACCGAGTACATGTTGCCAGCAGAAAGTATGGTATTCCAATAAATGTCAGAAAGACGAAGTTTATGGTAATTAATAAGAGAGATGATGTACTGGTTACGCTACAGCTGGATGGGCGTTGCACACAGTTTAAATATCTTGGCTGTCCAGCAAATGGGAGATGAAACCGAAATACAAAGCAGAATCGAACAGACAAGAGCTGTCTTTGTGAAGATGAAGAGGCTGCTCACGAACAGAGATCTCAGTCTCGACTTGCGTCTGCGGATGGTTCGCTGTTACGTCTTTCCCATTGTGCTCTGTGGAGTAGAAGGCTGGGCTATAACTCAATGTCATGAGAATAAAATAGCTGCATTTGAGATGTGAGTGTACCGGCGAATGATTCGCATCTCATGGCGAGACCATGTGACCAACGTCGAAGTTCTCCCAAGAGTAAACAGCGACGCTCAACTTCTCACCACTGTGAAGACGAGGAAACTCCAATACTTCGGCCACATTATGAGAAATGAAAAATACAAACTGGTTCATCTCATCGTTCAAGGCAAGATCTAAGGGCGACGAGCGCCCCGCAGAAGAAGAACATTAGATTAGATTTAGATATTGTCTTTTGAGTGAGGGCTGCCTAGTAGCCAGGCCACTGCGACCCAGGGGTCTATTGTGGCGCACTATCCTAAATTTCATCCACGACCTCCATTCTTCTCGTAAAGGATATGAGTTTCGTGGGTGAGAGCTTAATAAGCTCAGTCAGCTTCAGTTTGGGAAGATCCAAGTTCTTCCATCCTGACCCTGTCCTCAGCTGGGCACTCGCACATAACATGTTCCATTGATTCTTTATCTTCTTCACATAGCCTACATGAAGGATCCTCAATCAATCCTAATTTATTTAGGTGTTTCCTGAGGCGACAGTGCCCCGTTAATATGGCAGTTAAAACTCTCAGTTCCAACCTAGAGAGTTTGAGCCAGGACTTGGCTTTTGTAGTGGAAGGTCCACTGATGGCACGTCGAGTGTGTCTGAGACCTGGGATGATCATCCAATGCTCACGTACCCTTAAGTCTAGCCATCGGTTGTTTTCCATCTTTGCAGTTTCCAGGGGAATTCCAAGCTTAGGCTCCGGTCCTATGAACTCCAGGTTAGTTCCTCGAGCTGCCAATGAGTCCGCCTTCTCATTTCCCTCAATGCCCGAGTGGCCAGGAATCTATATTAGACGGAGCCTGCTCCGCTCTCCTAGTTTAGCAAGGGTGTAGCGACATTACTGCACTATAAGTGAAATACAGGCATCTGATGCAGCTTGGCTATCGCTGAGGATTTTAATTGACCTATTTGTTAATTCCCCCCGCAAGCAAGAGGTTAGCACAATGGTCAATGGCGAATATTTCTGCTTGAAAGACAGTCGCATGCCCACCAAGACAGATCGACTGTTCCTTGGCGGCGCCTTGTAATGGTTTTGTTTTTAATTTTCTCTAAAATTGGAGAAATATTTAAATTATACTGGAACTACGAAACTTAACTAATGACGTGTAATGAGATTAAATTATAAAAAGGCTAGTTGAAGAAAATAACAATTGACACTACCTATTAATACCTATGCCTAGCTAGATCAGAGTCCCTTAATCTCAGTGTGTGAGATCTTCGTCTAGAACCTAGGTCCTAGATATAGCCTTAGGAATAATACTCATCACTTCAATCAACTAGTTTTATTACCAAGATAAAGATCCAAAATCACAGTATCTGATTAATAATTTACTAACTCTAATCAAGGTAAATAATACAAAAAAATAACTTAACTAAAAAGATTAACCACTAACAATAAAATGAGTCTCAGATGAGATGAATTCAAATTACATGGTACAAATTCTCAATTTAAAATAATCTGAGCTTTTCAACAAAGCGAAACTCAATGATAGAGTTCTGTCAACAATTAAAAAAATAGAAAAAAGAATTTGATGATTGAGAGAAACACTTAGCTTTTAGGAATGAGATTAATTCTCACGATGATTCGATTTGGTGTTTTACATCAGTCTTCTGGTATTCCTGTATCGTACAGCTTACAGGTTACTTGTTTGGCTGAATATCGTTCGCAACGTGACTGCCCTAGGTGGCAAGACTTTTTCCCCAAAAACGTGGTTACCCCAGACGTAAGATAACAAGGTTTGGCATAAAGTTGAAAACTCAAATATCTTGACGGTGAACAAAAAATCCTTGGAATAGCAGATATCGATCTAGGTTAATTTACAAAAAAAATTCGAAATCTCTCCACTTGTTAATTGAAATGGTTGTCGAGGAAATCCGGCAAAATTACCGACTACTTATACGCCTCAGACGATTGGAATTTATCCAGAAAATCTATGAATACTTAATTTCAATTTCTGCAAATTTTTTCACTCCATTCGCTACAACACAGCTCCAATAAAATAACAAATGATTCCGATGGTTTCTAGCTGGACAAGAGAAAGAATCTAATGAATTCCGAACTTATATAGACTCGGTTCTATAACAAAACCGTTGATATTCAAAAAAATTAATAAAAAAGCGACATTGGTTTCTTCACAACAATAAAGTGGAAACGAAACATAGAATGAGTTACTGTTTTCCGTTCTCCCACAGAAACGAGAAAACGATTTTCTCTCAAGTACTGACTTCACAATTAACCGGCGAACAACCTAGATCAATAGCAGCGACACCTTACGGATATAACTATAATTTTCATTGGGTATCGTTAACTGTAGATTCCTAATTCGAATTTCAAACTGTTTGAATATTTACTTGATGAAATGAGATTGAATTATCAATAAAATTATGAAAACTGAGTTTGAAAGATGTAAATGATTAATTCGAGAAATCGGACTGTTACAACCTCGACCGTAGACACCAGCTCCAACACCTTTCGCAGTATTTGAGCCATCCGTGTACCAACAGGGACCCTCAATTTTACGGTCCTTGGAGCAAATCCATTCCTGTCTATCGGGAATGATAATCTGGAATGACCTCTCCATGTTGGTTTTAGCCACATACTCAGCACTGCATTGTCCTCAATTTCAGACTGTAGGGCGCCAGGCACAAAGCCGAAGTTACCCGCTTCATTTCGGGCAAGATGATGGAATCTGTAGCCACTCCTCTTATCACAAGATGAAGAGGGGCAAGGCCCAATATCAGTTCCATGGCCGCTGTGGGTGTAGAGCGAAAGGCTCCTGTAATCATCATTTAGGCTGTTCTCTGTTATTCAGAGAGCTTGAGTTGGCATTGCTTCTTAAGACTGCACTCCCACCAAGCAATGCAGCCGTACGTAACACGTGGTCTAACCACCATCACCTATAGCCACTGGAGTTGCTTTGGGGGAATACCCCACTTTTTTCCACATGTCTTTTGACATGCCCATAAGGAATGTCTAGCCTTGTGTATTGTGTTTTCCAGGTGCGAATTCCACGTGAGTTTGCTATTCAGGGTAATTCCCAGATATTTCGCTTCTTCCACAACCGAAATAAACACCCCACGCAGGGTCGGGGGGAAAACAAATATCCTCCTCATCCTGGTAAACGGTACCATAAGGGTTTTGTAGGGGTTTATGCTAAGTTAAGAAGAACATCTTGGCTCATGAACCTACGTCAGTGGTTCAACAAGAGTACTAAGTCCTTATTCAGAGATGTGGCCTCCAAAGTGAAGATTGCCCCGATGATCGCCGATCTTCGTTAGAAGAGGCACCTTGAGAAAAAGAAGAATGTCTCACATTCACTGCATTGTATTTTATATACTCCGCTTTAGTAGATAATTTCATTTTACCTTTGTTATTACCTAACAATGATTCCAAATTCTTTTCATTAATACTGATGCTGTTGATGTTATTTTGTGCAATTGATTACTTATCTTATTGCTAATATTAGGAATATATTCAATTGGAAATTTTCTATTTGTATGCAGTATGCAGAGGATACACCCTTTCTTTACTTTACTTTATGAATGCTTTGGAGGAGTCAAAAATATTATTATGTGATTACATTTTGGATTCATTGCACATAGGTGGTCCCAGGTTTGATTTTACTGAGCTAAGTTGTAACGAGTTAAGAGAACTCTTCAAAGATCTTGGCAACTCGGGTAGCTTGGATATTTATGATCTCAATGCAGGATCTTAAAATAACTCATTATAAGTCCGCTAACGAAATTGTTCAATTTCTGCATTAGAGATGATATTTACACTGGCTGCATTTAAAGATGGAAAATCTTACCTTTTTTAAAAAGGTTGCATAGACTCGCCAAGTATTTACCTATTGCAATCACCCCGGTGGTTAGTAAACTTTTTGAGAAAGCTCTGAAGCTGCAGATTGTTGAACATTCGTATAATCTTTTCAACTCTTCACAATTTGGATTTCGTAAGGGAAAATCAACAACAATGCCTGTAAATTCTCTGGTATACCAGATTTATGATTCATTTGAGAGGGGCGAGTATGCAGGTGCACTTTTCTGTGACATATCTCGATCGTGCCACCCTCGATATTTTCAAGAAGAATTTCTCTGGTTCTGCGTTGTCTCTTTTGTGTTCATACTTGAGTGATCGACAACAGATTGTTTATTTCGAATTCATGTCAATTAACATGGGTGTCCCCCAAGGATCGGTGTTAGGTCCGTTACTATTCCTTATTTTATGAACGACCTTCCACATTGTTCATCTGAAGTAAATTTTGTGGTTTTTGCCGACGACAACACTGCACTAAAAACTGGTCCTGAACCCAAGACCTTGAATGACTAGAGCGACTGAAGAAACTTTAATGATTGGTTGCTTGCCAACAAACTATCTCTGAACCATGCTGAAACTGTGACCAAGTTCTTTCCTCTTAGATCTCTTGAGGATGTCGATTCTAGTGAGGCTAAATTTCTCGGTGTAATACTGGATGCTTCTCTGCTTTGGCAAGCCCACGCAGATCGGATGATTTCTTTAGCATCGAGTGGTGTAGACTTACTCTATAATTTGCAAAACTCAGTTCCCGAATCGACTCTCCTAGTTGCTTTTCATGCTATGGTTCAGTCGAAAATTGCTTACGCCATCTTGATCTGGTGTCATTCAGCTTCACTCCAGCTGGTTTTCAGGTTGCAGAGGAGAGGTATTAGAGTGGTTGCTCGTTTAGGTTATCGTGACGCCACAGGGATTCTTTCAGAAGATTGAGGGTAATCACTGTTCCGTCATTGTATATATTTAAGTGTTTATTGTATATTAAGTCTAATATGAAAAGTTATGAACTGAGAAGCGGTTTACACTCATTTAATACTAGATTCAGTCGTAACTTTCACGTTCCTTTCCATGGCCTCAGTAGAACGAGGAGTGTTACTGTGAGTTACTGGTATCCTACTTTTTTAATAATCTTTGCCAGAGAAGAGAGGGCTTTCTTATAAATCATTCAAACCTACTTCGAGAAATTATCTAATACTAAGTGTTTCTATTCATTTGAATTTGGGAGGCTTTTACTTGGTAAAATTCCATTATCAATAATAAAAAACAAGTACTGTGTTTTAAGGAATTTTACTTAATAATTGCGATTCGTAACGCGTTTCACTACACCGTAGCTTCTTCAAACGAATGAATGTACAGAAAATATAAATGAGAATGTACATGTACATTCATTCGTCTGAAGAAGCTACGGTGTAGTGAAACGCGTTACGAATCGCAATTATTAAGTAAAATTCCTTAAAACACAGTACTTGTTTTTATTATTGTTTTATTCAGTTGGTGATTATATGGAAAATGTTTCCTAGAACCTTGGCAATTGATTGTAATAGTTGTGTAAGCATAATTTGTTTTGTTCTTTCTCTCTGAGATTTATTGCAGTGATTTAAAGTTGTTAAATTTGAATTTGTTGGTTGGTTTATTGCCATTCTGTGATCGAATTTTAAAATTAATGGTAGCAATGTTCATCATGTTCCTATTGAGTCTTTAAACTGTTCCATGATACTGTCTGTTGAAATTAATCAGTTTTATATTGTAATTTCAGAAAGTTGTATATATTCATTTTGTTGACTGGTGCAAACATTCCTATGTATGAATATCAATGAACGTGAATTTAAATCTAAATCCAAATCTATTCCAAAAGAACCGAACTGTTTCCAAAAAAACTGCTACTGGTGCATTTCTGTTGTAATACAATGACATTCGTATGTAAACAACTTGAGTTATTGTTTATTGGTGGGTTTAGTACATCGGTCGGAAAAATGAGTTTTAAATAGAGAACTGCAATAGAGTTAAACTTGATAAATCTTTTACCTACACGCACAAGCTACATATGGTAATTATTGTCTATCCCGTGTGCAAGTGTACGAATGGTTCAAGCGATTCGAATGGGGTAGAAAGACACTGAAGACGAAAGATCAGGCCGTGCCAAAACTTGATCATCTGAACAAATCCTCGAAAAGCGCTTGAATTAATAAGAACTAAAGTATACATAGAAGTCACTCCTAGATTTCGAAATAATCGAACTAATACACCCAGGGAAAGAAAGAAGATGAACATTTAAGAGAAGATGGAAATCGCGTTCACTCTTAGGTAAAACCACCTAATTGGTAATGATCAAAGAGACTTTGGTTTATTTCCTGTTGTAAATGCCGTTATATTTGTCGTAAGGTATTGTATTACTCTTTATAATGGGTTGACAACCCAAAACGTACATCGAGTATTCAGATATGTTTTGAAACCTTTTCCAAGTGTTTTACCATCAAACTGATATGAATTAAACAATAATAATTTTGGTGTCATTTCTGCGAAAATAATTTGTTTCTTGCTTCCAGAAAAATAATTGTGCGAGAATCAGAAAAAGTACTGGAAGTTTGGTCATGCACATCATAGCTTGATTCGCTAGAATGGTATACTTTGATTGTGGTAAGTTTCTAAGTATATTCTTGGTGATTGAAATGAAATTATTCTCATAGAATTTGAAATTTTGTGAACTTCTCCAAGAAAGGTTAAAATCAGACGTTACAGGATGCTCCATCTGTATGCTACCACACACACACTCACGCGCACACAACACACACACACACACACACACACACACACGCGCGCTCACACATAACCACACACACACACACACACACACACACACACACACACACACACACACACACACACACACACACACACACACACACACACACACACACACACACACACACACACACACACACACTTTCTCATTTTGCATGGGGTCATTAAAAAAGTAAAATGAAGAAAATTCGAATATGAAATATTATAAAATCAGCTTTCTTTTCTATTATTTTTCTGTATTCCTTCATATTTTATTCTTAATGTTTGTAAAAAGGCCTTTACTATATACTTCACTTTTTCTGCTCCTGAAAACCAATTTATTGAGTCAGAGCTTCCCTGGGAACGATATTGACTTCCCTGCCGCACCTCAGTGACGCCTGCATTGCTGATTATTATTATGGTGCCGTCTAACTGAGCGGCAACCATGCGACATTTTTCAAATAACTCACATTTTTAAACTTGTGATATCTTTTGAATGCAATGTCCAAATTGAATACACTGACAGAAAAGTATCCGTAAATTGGAAATAAAACGCAAAAATCTCAATTTACTTCAAAATATGCTCCATTTGAAGCGATACACATGTGCCAACGTTTTTTCCAATAATTGAAACATTTTTATAGGCGCTTTCAAAGATGGCTCAGCTTCTTCTGCGAATTTACTTTTATGACGTCTATGGAATCAAATCTGGTTTCCTGGAGCAACAATTTCAGTCTGGAGAAAAGAAAAAAGTCACACGGAGCTAGATCAGGCGAATAAAGCGGCTGCTTGATGGTATTTATCGAGTGCTTGGTCTTAAAGTCGTTAATAACCGTAGCTCGATGAGATGGTCATGCAAAATCCGCGAATTGTTTTGCCATAAATCCTTCCATTTACGGCGAATATTTTCATGCAAACGTCTCAAAACGGTTAAGTAGAAGTCTTGATTGATCGTTTGACCTTAGTGTGCCGTATTCATAGACCTCGAGGATCAGAATTCGCACGATCCAGCATGTCTGCAGCTACCTGAATCCGGTACTGTTTTATCAGAAAATTCAGCTCTATCGGAACGAGCCGCATGCCCAATTGGTTCACGAAAATCAAACGAGCGCTTTCACGAGATATGTTGAGATCACAAGCTATCTCCTTAATACTGACATGACGATTTTCGAGCACCATTTCGTTGATTTTTTGGACGTTATCGTCGGTTGAAGAGGTCGATCTCCCGTCTTTGAAGGCTTTGTACCACAATTTGTGACAAACTATTTGTTCGATATTTTTTTCCATTTTAAAATTCGCAGAGTAGCACTGAGGTCGACTGGTTAACAGCTATTGTTAACAAACTAGTTGACAGATGGCGCTTATGTTTGGCATAGTAGTTAAGGACAGTCCTACCTACATACAGAAACTTCATATACTTGAAAATACTCAACGCGGGCATTTTAAATGAGAATTCCGGATATTTTTTTAACACAGTAGTAATTCAACAAGTTTATTTTGATGAGGATTAATTCCAAAGTATCAATAAATGAGGTTTTATGGTGGTGGCATTTATATATCTTTTTAAATGAAAAACACTTATCGTGACAAAGCTATAATAGTTAGACATACGCGTCGCGATATTTTTTGTAGATAATTATATGTACTGCAAAGTCATAGTATATAATTCTTTTCTATAATAATAGTTTTCCCAGCGAAAGCGATTTAAAAAAGTTTTTTGATTATTTTTTCAAATCTTGGGTTACATTATTGGAGTTTCAGTATGGGTACCTAATTTTTTTTAAATTTAATATAGCCTATGTTCACCAGAGATAGCGTAGCTTCCCAACTGTATAAGAATTTTTCAAATAGGTCAAGTAGTTTCGAAGCCTATTGAAGGCAAACACCACAAAAATTGTGGCATCACCTAGTATTTTGAATTCCACAATCGATTAAGCAGCTCGATCGCAGTTTCTTTGTCAACATATGTTTTTGGACATATGAGGGGAAAAAATCTTATCTATGTAGTAACATTTGTTTCCATATGATCTCAAGCACGTCTGAAACAAGAATGAGTTTATTTGACTCATTATTGATTCATTCAATTTCTCTTCAGTTTTCACGCTAAATTAATGCAAGTTTTCTGTGTTTCTTCTTGATTTTCGAATCTTTGAATTTATTGTAATTGCTGCTGAACGTCCTGGACGCTATTTGAGTGATCATGAAGTGCTAAGTATTGTAACACTTCTAGAGAAGGGCGAAGCCAACGTTACGTGGCTAACGTATTGAATGTTAACCAAAGCACTATTTCAAGAGCAATTATTCGATACCAGGAAACAGGGGAATATGGGAGAAGGGCCGGACAGGGAAGAAATCGGATAACAACACCAGTTGATGATCGCTGGCTTCGTTTAACTGCACTAAGAGTGCGGCACTGTACGGCTAGAATGCTACAAAATGAACTTGCACTTTCCAGAAATGTGCATATTTCATTGCAAACTGTAAGGAACAGGCTCAGAGAAGACGATATCAGACCAAGGGCGGCTTCTACCGGCCCGCGTCTCACCAGAGAGCATCGAGTTGTAAGACTTGAGTTTGCGAGGGAACATGCAAATTGGGGTATTTCAGAATGGTCGAATGTTCTCTTTTCTGACGAGTCCAGGATCTGTCTAGTATTAAATGATAGACGAAAGCCTGTATACAGACGACCTGGGGAACGGTATCAGCAATGCAATATCCGTCAAACCGAAAACTTTGGAGGGGGCTCAGTAACGGTGTGGGGAGGCATTTCTTTTCCATGGTCGAACTGAGTAAATTCTAGTGAATAATGGAAGAATGACAGCGGCCAGATACATCGCAGATATCCTTGAACCCCATGTTGTACCCTTTGGCCCGTTGATTGGCGAAAACTTCATTTATATGCATAATAATGCTCGGCCTCATGCAGCTAGGGTAGTTACAGAATTTCTGCAAAATGCCGAAATTGATATTTTAAGATGGCCAGACAGAAGTCCCAACTTGACTCCCATAGAACATCATTGGAACAACATGGGGTGGCAAATTCAGCAACGTAGGATGCCTTATAGAACACTCCAATAATTGAAAATCTGCTTCCTGAAATTTCTAACTCAGTGACTCAAGAGTACATCCAAATTTTGTTTGAGGGGCTTCCGAAACGTATACTGGCAGTAATTAGGGCCCAGGGAGGATTTTGAAAATGATTAGTAAATATTCAATGCTAGTTGATTGGTCTCTTCGCGAAAGTTAATTTTTTAATTTTTCATTAACTCGAAAATTGTTGATATTTTCCATCATAAACTCATCTCTTTTGAATGATATCTTCTTATTTTACACTTTTGAAAGTTACCAAGGGACTCTTGAATGACCAACCTAAAAGTTTATATAGTATTGTCGTAAAAGTAGGGTGATGAGACAATTTTTGTGGGGAGTGTATTAGTATAGATCTCACGAGGTTTTTTTGAGATTCATCTGCTAATTGTGGCTTGTTAATGAACAATTCGGTGGCGTCCAATAGGAACACGGAAAATCGAATCGAAAGTGTTGTCGAACGAAAAATTCTATCGAATTTTGTGTTGAATGAAATAAAATAAGGAAGTTTGAATCACGTATATTTACCTGGTGAAATATACATCCTACAATATATTTTTGAAGTACAGAAAACTACAAATCACTGCGATTATGGATGTGAAATTGCAATCGAGTTAAAAAATTGTATATTTTTTCCAGATGCTACAAATCTTGAAACGAAAAGAATGACGTTTGCTGGATCAGCAGGACACTAATTATAAGTGCAACAATTAATGTTTTTGTAGAACAATGTCTGCTTTGTTTGATAAGCATAAGTTATTAATAAAATTTTGTATCAATTATTCTTGTTATTTTTCTTACCGACGAAAATCTTAGTACCTCTATTATTCAGGTGTTCCATTTCGAACGAGCAATCCTGTATATTTCTCATCCCATATTTGTCGAAACACGTCGAATGGTTTCTTTGGAGGACACTTCAACGTCCCTTTGTAACGGTGTATGAGAAAATTAATTTCGACAAATCTTTTATCAAGTCAGCAACCTTGAATATTTCGGGTATTTTCAAGATTATTGCAAAAAGGAAAAACAAATCAATTTTAGTTAGTGCCAGCGTGCATCGACCAATAAATTCACTTACCTTGGGATTTTATAGTCGATTTGATAAAGCCGTAGAGCAGGGGTGCTCAAACGCTCGATCGCGAGTGCTTTTTGAGTAGATCTCGAGAAGAAAAACTTTTTAATAAGTAGATAACTAAACTACAACAATCTTTAACGTAATAAAATAACACTCTGCTAACTGCAAAAGGCGTCTTTATCAACGGAACACGCGGCACTTGTCAAAGAAAAGCAGCGTTTTTTATTCTTGCCGATTTTCTAGAAATTTCGGGCGGCGCGTTTGACGGGAACATTTGAGACTTTCGTTCACGCCGACAGAAATGTTGCGCCTGCAGGAATAGGAGTCATTCTGAATTGTAACTTGAAGGCCATACTACGTCGATACAAAGTTTATTATTAAATAGTACAAGATTAGTGCAGGGAAGAAATCTAAAACGTATCATTTTAATAACGATTGGGAGGAAACATTTTTCTTTTGTATGGTGAAGGATAAGTGCATTTTTCTTTTTTGTCGTGCGTCAGTTGCAATACCTAAGCGTGTTAACTTAGAGAGTCATCATAAAAACTATGATAAGAATTTTCCGCCACAGAGTGAATTAAGAAAACGAAAAGTACGTGCTTTGATATCTTTTTTGAAAAAAGAACAAACCCTGTTCACAAGACCAGCAATACAATCAAAAGCTGCTACGATCGCGTCATTTAAAATATCTCATATATTGGCGAAAAACATGAAACCATTCGAAGATGGATCGGTTGTGAAAGAAGCATTCATTGAAGATTTTAAAATAAAACAGAAATCATGTCTGCTATTAGAGAACTTCAGTTATATCGTCCGACTGTCACAAGGCGTATTGAAGTCATGAGTCATGGTAGTTGAATTAAACCATGATATCATGAAATGTACATACTTTTCTTTACAGTTCGACGAATCCACAAACAATTATTGAAGCGGGTGAGACTTAATTTGGAGGTTTTAAAAATAAAACAGAAATCATGTCAGCTATTAGAGAACTTCAGTTATCTCGTCTGACTGTCACAAGGCGTATTGAAGTCATGAGTCAGGACATTATCGGTGAAATGAACAAAACACTTTCACCAACTACTAACTGATGCATGCAAATGATAAAACTACTTCGAGAAATCTTCTTAATATATATTTATGTAATAATTACCTTTCTTGGGGTTAAATTAGGAGAATATTCTCAATAATACTCTTAACCCTTATCCGAGTGGACATTTGTCTCAACATCCCTGACAAAAGGTGGTACCTGTGTACCACTGAGTAATCAAAACTGTTATGTTCTTTGTAAATCATCAAATATATATATATATATATATATATATATATATATATATATATATATATATATATATATATATATATATGATCTCATATACATGTTATTTTGTAAGATGAAAACGGTTTCCATATCAGTTAATGGGCATTCAATGTATAGTATGTAAGAATATAATTAATATAATAACGCCTATGGCCATCCTGTCACCTAAATATTTACTACTCTACGGCAGGGGTGCTCAAACTTGAACTGCTGGCGATCTACCTCAGACTACTTACGATCGACTCTGAGAGGCTGCAAGTATGTGTGATTCAGGTTAGTACATACACCCTACCTACCTACCTAGGTAGGGTGCACCGTAGCATATATAGATATTAGCTTTCCGCACAATATACACTATTTTAGTCAAGGTTTGGGTTAGGTTTAGTTAGGTTCTTCTCTATATCAGTGAAAAACTCATAGTTATTAAAATTGCGAGTTTATTCGTTGTTACAAAACAACAGTTATGTGGTGTTAAACTTAACTAAGGAGTGACTTTGGATGTTAAAGCGTGGCACTGCATGTCCTCAGCATTTTATGAGATAGTACGTAACCACTGAGTGCTAATCGCAAGCATAATGACATATGATCGTCAGTTTGTCGATGCGATATTTTGACTCAATTATCGTAATTTCAGAAAATACAGACTTGCACAAGAAAGTTTACCCAAACATTGCAGTTAGTTGAAGGGAGATTTGCCTTAGATTCGGATATTTATCTTCAGAAGTAAAACACCAGAAATTTGTATCAGATGGTGTAGCTTTGAGATGTATATCTGATATAATCTGCACCAACTCATTTTCAACAGAACATTAGTTCATATAAACTGACTTGCTATTTCAGTAGCTAATTCCCCAATGTTTTTACGTGAAAAAGGATAGCTCATAAATATATATTTGCCAATTTACTGCAATCATAAAAACGCATTTCGAATTGTCCCAAAGTATTTGATAATTCAGCTTCATACGTATAATAATTCAACTGAGGAATCCTTGCTTTCAAAGACGGAAAATGTTTCAGATCCTTTCTTTTCAGTTGATCTATCATAAGTTGCAATTTACTTTTTACGTTTACTGCTCTAATCATTTCAATAATAGTTGTTCCTTTAGCATGAAGCTCCAAGGTAATGGTGTTTAAGTGCATTGTAATGTCAGTCAAAAATACCAAATCAGTCAGCCATTTTTCGTTTTTCAACATTTGAGTGTCATCACCTCTTTTGTCTAGAACAGTTGTTATTTCGGGCAATAATTCTTGAAACCTTTCTAGGAATTTTCCGCGACTCAACCACTTGATGTCCGTGTGAAGAACTAAATCAGTGTGTTCAGCTGGCTAACCAAACCTATCTTCTAATTGCAACTTGAAGAGCCGCTGTTGCAAGCTACGTGCACGGATGGAATTCACAATTTTTGTTGCAATGCCCATAATTTCCTCCGTGTTTAAGAGGGTCTTCCCCTTCAGAGGAATGATTGTCAAAAATTTTTCCTTAGCCAACATGTCATTGAATACCATCCGAATAAAAATAAACAGCTGTACTGTGTCTGTCATATTGGTGGATTCGTCGAACTGTAGAGAAAAGTATGTACATTTCATGATATCATGGTTAAGTTCAACTACCATGACTCATGACTTCAATACGCCTTGTGACAGTCGGACGAGGTAACTGAAGTTCTCTAATAGCAGACATGATTTCTGTTTTATTTTTGAAATCTTCAATGAAAGCTTCCTTCACAACCGATCCATCTTCGAATGGTTTCATGTGTTTCGCCAATACATGCTTTTGATTGTTTGGCTGGTCTTGTGAACATGGTTTGTTCTCTTTCAAACAAGATATCAAATCACCTTCTTCTTTTTTTTTCGATTCACTTTGTGGCAGAAAATCATTTTCATAGTTTTTATGAACCGTTTTCTGATGCCTCTCTAAGTTACCACGCTTAGGTATTGATACTGACGCACGACAAATAAAACAAATTCACTTATCCTTCACCATACAAAAGAAACATTCTTCCTACCAATCGTTATTAAAATGATACGTTTTAGATTTCTTCGCTGCACTCATTTTGTACTATTTAATAATAAACTTTGTATCGACGTAGTATTACCTTCAAGTAACAATTCAGAATGACTCCAATTTCTGCAGGCGCAACATTTATATCGACGTGAACGAAAGTCTCGAATGTTCTCGTCCAACGCGCCGCCCTAAATTTCTAGAAAAGCAGCAAGAATAAAAAACGCCGCTTTTCTTTAACAAGTACCGCTCGTTCCTTTGATAAAGCCGCCTTTTGCCGCTAGCAGAGTCTTATTTTATTACGTAATAAATTTTTGTAGTTTAGTTACCTACTTATTAAAAATGTTTCTTCTCGAAATCTACTCAAAAAGCACTCGCGATCGACCGTTTGAGCACCCCTGCTCTACGTCTTTACCGAAAAGACTATAGTGTATTGGAATATTCAAGAAACACGAGTAATATCCTGTTAAATTTTTGCTGTTAATAAAAAGACCTTCAAATAATTTGAATTTATTGTTTCCGATCAAAGCTGATACCAAATTTCACGTCCAGCAGCATATCAGAACAGCCAGGATATTTCTAATAACAAATACCTAGGGAACTTCGCTTTAAAATCAAAAATGATAGCTAGGACTAGGTGTAATAAAAAAAATAAACGATAGCTTTTGTAGTAGCGATATTTTCCGAGATTTTGCTGTTGCAAATTCATTAATTACATCGCTAAACTTTATATCGTCAAAAATTTCTTGTTCAATTGTTAATATTGTTAGCCCAGACAATCTTTCTTGAATCATTGTCGATCTTAAATAATTTTTAACGATTTTTAAGTTTGAAAAAGATCGCTCGCCAGAAGCTACAGTTACAGGCAATGTCAAAAGAATTCTTACTGAAATGCTTATGTTTCGAAAGGTGGAGATTAAATTGTTTTCAAATATATATTGTAAAATACTTAAGGGGTCAGTATCATCAGGTAATGAAAACAACTTTAACGCTTCAATTTCGTTAAACAGATCATTGCAGTCTATATCCTTATTTTCCTGATCTGTCAGTCGCTCTTCAAGAACAGAACAATGCTTTAAAAGATCACTGTCACTTAGTTTGAATATGTCGCTAAAAAATTCGAAAATATCATACTCATTTAATAAGTCAAATCGGTTTTTTAGAGAGCTTATAGTTTGATCTATAATTTTCAAGAAAAAACTAATTTTAAAGGCGGTTTTTGGATCATGAGGTGTCTCATTTCGGTGTTCATAGTCAAACAGTTTTGGTTTGAATTTCCTCCTAACCGTTGGTAATGATGGAAAGTCTTCAATTTCGAGACAGGATGCTACTTCTTTCGCTTGCACAAGAATTTCTTGAAATGATTGGTCAGATCTATATTGGTGGAAGTGATCAACTAAATTTCTTAGGTAGGTTTGGCATACTTCAATATTAATTGTAGCACTTTGCATTTGTTTGCTGACAATATCTATATGAAATAAAACGTCATGCCAAATAATAATTCCACAAATAAATTGAAAATTTGGTACAGACGTTAAGAGGGAACTCGCTTTATGTCTTGCATTAATGTGAAATGAATTATTTTCAGACACTTCTAGAAGACTTTTGCAAACCTTCATTAAATAAACTTTAGGGGGCTTTATAGCGTCAATTCTGCTGGACCATCTTGTCTCACTTAGAGGCTTTAAACTTAACCCGGGGACATTTTTTCTCAAAACATACCACCTTTTTGTGAATGACGAAAAAAAATTATAAAACTCTTGCACAAGATTAAAAAAGTTTATTGTAGCACCTGACACCTTAGAAGCGTCATTTACTATTAAGTTCAAAGTATGAGCCGCACAAGGTACAAAAAGGGCTTTCGGATTCGCATCCAGAATGCGTTTTTGAAGCCCAACATGTTTTCCCTTCATATTTGTCCCATTATCATAACCTTGTCCCCTAATGTGTTTTAATTCTAAATTTAATCTTTTCAAAATTTCTATCACAAATGTATATATCCCTTCTCATGTAGAGTCCAGTATTGGATTAAACGCAATAAAACTTTCCTTAACTTCGACCTTTTTTGAAGTGGTGTTAAGGACAACATACCTCAGAACAAGACTAATTTGCTTAGTATGACTAGTGTCTGGTGTACAATATAATATTATTGAAAAATATTTTGAGCTGCGAACCATTTCTAAAATATTATTTTTTACTTTGGATGACAATAATTCAATTATTTCATTCTGTATTTGCACGCCTAAATAATGAGTGATTTTAACAGATTTTTTTGGGAGTTATACACTCGGCTAACATGCTGTCTCATCACTGAATCAAAAGAGGCAATCGTCTCAATAGTATTTAGAAAATTTCCATTATCATGTTCGAAAAGCAATTGAGAAGAACCTTGAAATGCCAAGCATTGTGTAGATAAATACTTAACAATCGCAATAATTCTTTCCAACAAGTCTCGCCAATATTTTTTTTCCGTTTCTAAAATCCGCAGATGATGAGCATCAACAGTCATAGATGTCTCCAACATTTTTTTTAAATTTACCCAAGTGTTTATATAACTGTTGAGTAAAATTGACGGTTCGTGTCTCTTAATTAGCAAAGACAAGTGCAACTAAGCGAGTTATGGATAAAACTAGTTACTGATAAAAAGATATTTGGCTAAAAAAAATTAATTATAACCAGTATCCTATAAAGGGTTAATGTTGATAGTATAAAGTAGGGAAATCTTACCATTTTATAAAAAATCAAGCCGTTGAAATTGCAGTCAACAGGTTTCGGCACTTAATTTAAAAAAAAAGTAGTAAACAAAATATTACACAACCCAACACCACACTTGACAAAATAAAAATAACTTTATATATAAAAATTAATAGGATTACTTGTTTTTATTCACTTGTTGTGAACTAACTGATTTAAAAACGCCTGTGGCGATGCATCGCTTTTATAGCTCTCCAGGCGTTATTCATGTCTGAACAGGAAAAATCAAGAAACTGCCGCCTGATATGTTCTCGCAACATAGGAATCGGCAGTAACTGGATGATATACTAATAAAATTTCGTGTGTATTTATACCTAATCCTATTTAATGTCTCAACTTTCATTTTAATATTTTTTTCGGACCATGGGTTTTGGCGCCCCTAAAGTATGGCGCCCGTGTGCATTGCACACTTTGCACATATGGTTGCGGGGGGCCTGTAGTTATAAAAAGGAATATTGCCTAATCAGCAGCTACTACCACAACCACTATTGACCCGATGAGGAACGTGGTGCCAAAAATTTCGAAGGCATCAAAAAAATCATAAACGAATTATACGATTCCTCCATCGCTGTAATATCGTAAACTTTATTAGGAAATAAAAAAGTGCATAGAAGTCTTGTATTCAAGAAACCAGAATTATAGCATCATTTCTTATTCAATTTTATCTTTGGAAAAAAAGTAGCAGCCTTTAACCGATTCTGTAGGCATAGTTGAAACTTTCAAAAGTGAATGCGGTAAAGTTAGATGTGAAATTGGCGAACTTGTGTTCCTCAAATAGGAAATGGTTTTAGAAAATCATGAAGGTCTTGATGGAATTCGAAAATCAAGGAAATTTCAATTTGGAAACTAAAACTTAAAACATGCTTCTATTACCTCAGTAGATATAGGCGTTTCGTAGGTGAGATTGTTTTTTAGTAGACACCTACATTCCGACGTTTGCTCATTTAGAGCTCAATGGTAGATGTTTGATAGAGAAGCGCCGCAGATGTGTGTTCAATGGTCAAAAAAAAACCGGGGAGACAACGTTTTTCGGAAATTGAAGACAAAAAGATTTTCATCAAAAAATTTTCAACACTGCATGAAAATTTGAAGAACATTTCGGAAATCCGATTTCGATGAAAATCCATCTCCTAGAGATGGCTTAAATTTACGTCAAAAGATGTCCCCTAAACAGCAAAATCATTCGACGTGAAGTTGTAGAAGTTACAATAGGTAACCGACTTGTTTTTGAAGTACAAAAGTTAAATATATTAGGTGTGCAACTATTAATATTAAATATATATATATTAAAATTATTCTCAAAGCAAAGTCCTGGTTCTGAATTCGAATTTTCTATTTTACATTCCTATTTTGAAAAACGCGTGCTACACTCTTCATAAATTTAAATTAAAATGCGTGTAACTTGTAATGGAGTCATATAATAGATGTCTGTTCTTCTTTCCTCCGATTTGAAAATTAAACATTCATACATTGTCTGCATCTCTCTGAAAAGAGATGCTGAAGTAGGATGGATATTTATAATATTTTGTGTTTAAGTATATATGGGTTTGTGAAAACATATATTGAAAGCTATTGATATATAATTGAACATATTCTTCTTTTCTGCAGTTCTCATTCAATCCTAGACTACGAAATGTAAAAAATGAGTAAAACCCTTTTTCCTATTCATGTCTACGCTCATGTAAGCTGAATATTATAGGTTCTTTCGATATCCCGCGTCATCTATATGCCATATCAGAATAATCCAATCATTATTTTGTCGTATTAGTGCAGAACACTGCACTTACAGATATAGTACCGCACATATAGTCCATTATCGAAGAGAGCGCCAGCAGAGGTACTGTTTTGTACGTCAAATTCACTATACTGTGTGAAAATTTACGTTGAAGTGGGTTTCTCATCTAGAGTATATAAATCATCTTTGGCATAGAGTTTTGATGTTAATTGTTGAGGTTAAATCAATATAACCTTATTTAGAACTATTTATCTTCTTTGATATTAAAGATAAAGTACTTAGTGTTTGCGTTATTTTCTAGATATCAACTTTTCCGTCATGTCTGAGAAACGTGCTGTATTAATGGTTTGCCTTGGTAAATATTGTAAAATTTAAATTATTTTCAATGTTGATAAATGAGTTATGTTTTAAGGTAATATATGCCGTTCACCTATAGCTGAGGCAGTTTTACAACATTTGATAAACGAAGCAGGAATCAGTTCAAAATGGACAGTGGATAGTGCTGCTGTTGCTGCTTATCATATTGGAAAAAAACCTGATAGACGAGCTCTTGAAACTCTCGCTAAACATAACGTACCTTACAATAACACAGCTCGACAGGTGTGATGAAAAGCTTATTCCTTGTTTTTATAAATCGTTTTTAAAAGAAGAACGAAAAACATTTAGTGTCCTTTTTTCATAGGTAAAGAAGTCTGATTTTGAAGAGTTTGACTATATTTTTGGCATGGATAATGAAAATATTTCCGATTTGGAAAGTATAGCCCCAAAAAATTGCAAAGCTAAAATTGGTCTGTTAGGAGCTTATGATCCACAAAAAGAACTGATTATTAGAGATCCATATTATGTAAGTGCATTCACTTTTTCGATTTTGGAAGAATCTATTTTATTCCTTTACATTATTTTATTTTTGATTAAAATAACAACTGTGTTTTTGTATAAGTATAATTGGGCACTTTCATTGCTTTATATTTTGGACTCGAGAATGATTGCATATCATTTAGTATGTTGGCCACCAAATGTTAGGAATTGAATGATTCATCAAAATAATGTAGTATCAACTACTACTAAAATTTGCTTTTTCTTTGACTTGAATACTTCTTCAAATTTGTATTCATACTAGGAAAATTTAAATTCAGCAAACTAACAATAAGAAGATCTTAGAACATATAATTTTCAGTGATTGGCAGGAATATGTATCAGCAATTCAATTGCAGTTATTTTCATATTTAATCAGAAGATATTGTCTTCATTAAGGGTTACACCTCCTGAAAATTTTCAAGAAATCATTTTTTGTTTTTTGTCTGAATAGATTGTATATATAAGAATATTTCGAGGGTTAAAATGTTTCATAATTCAAATTGATACCGAAGGTAGAGGTATTGTAAATGAGCGTGTCAGGGGGGCCTACTCGAAACTCAGGTAGTGTTCGGACTGAGGGGCGGACCACTCCATAAATCAGTGTACAAACTGAGCATAAAGATTTCTTAAATCACCAGGAAGATTTATAAATCTTGTATAAATCTAGTAAAATCAGTGTGATGAGTTATAAATCGCATGTAAATCATTCGATTCAATAGTTAATCAATGAATAATAATAATAAATGATTTTTATTAGCCAATAAATAATAACATAATATTGGCCAATTGGCCATCGACCTAGGTCCTGCAGCCTGTAAATTTTACATTTAGATATTATTTCCTTCTACTGAAATTGAACATAGAGATTTGTTTTCCCAATTTTGATTGTAAAAAAAAAAACTATAAGTGATTATTTATATGCACAGAACCATTGTAGTGCCCTTGAAGCTGCTCTACAACTTCCAGTAGTGTGTGCGTGGGGTATTTTCGTCGACTTTGTATATGTATATCTCTTCTTCTTATGTGGGGTTGTAGTATTTCCATATTATGTGGTCGTTTTGCAAACTTAATTGAAAGCATCCTTAGTCTATCAGTGATGGGTTGAATTTTTGTCACCTTGTAGAGCTGCTGATTTGAAGGGTTGTGGAGTGGATTATCTGGGTGGCGCATCTTGGTAATCGTTCTGAGGGCAGTAGTTTCTGCAGTTCTCAATTGTTTTATTGCTGGATTTCTGCAGTTTAGAAATATAGTGTGGCCATATTCTAGGATTGGCCTGCAAATGCTTTATAGATTTTAGCAGCTGTTTTTTGCTTATTCCTGGTTGTTGTAGGTTAGGCAGCGAAAAATTTAGCTCTGGTAGTAATTTTTCTTTTACAGAGTTTAGTGTGATAGTTGAAGCTAAGTTTGTTGTCAATATTTATGCCCAAATATTTTGCTGTGACGTTAGGTTTTATGTTGTGCTGGTTGATCGAAATTTGCGGGAAGCATGAGATGGGGTATGATTAAAATAATCAGTTAATTTAACAGGATTTAGCAGTAGTAATTTCCATTTGTTAAGCCAGTTCATAATTTTATCCACCAGGGCTTGTAGCTTCTCCATAACTTGTTCTTTTGTTTTAGCGTGTACTATGAGGGCAGTGTCATCGGCAAACTGTAGAGCATATTCGGCCTTTTCCTGATGGTCGCCATTTTCATTTATATCAGTGCAAAAAAGGTTGTATAGTAAAGGCGATAAAAGTGAACCCTGGGGAACTCCTTTTTTAGGTTTGAAGGATTCTGATCTTGCATTCTTGATTTTTACTGCCAAGCTCCTGTCCAATAAAAATTCTCTTATGAGGTGGATTAAGTAGTTGGGCAATTCCAATTTTTTCAACTTGTATAGAAGCCCTTTGTGCCATACACTATCAAATGCCTTTTATATCAAGAAATATTGCTGCAGATGAGAGGTTATTGAGTTTGGCAGCCTGGACATTTGAAATGAGAATAGTAATAGGGTGCATTGGCTTGAAACCCAAACTGATGATTAGGAATTTTATCCCCAATGATTTCTTCTATCTTTATTTTGATTATCTTTCGAACATCTTGCCAAGAGCAAGAAGCAAAGTTATAGGTCTATAGTTATTAACTCTTTTATGGTCAGTATTAGGTTTAGGAATTACTACAATATTTCCTATTTTCCATTCGGGAGGAAAATAGTGATTGGGGAGGCAGAAGTGGAATATGCTCATAATAAAAATGTGTATATTAATGCTAAATCTTTTGACCACCACCCATGGTATATTATCAGCCCCGGTGCTGTACACTTTTGATTTTGTAAAATTTGGAAATAATCACTTTCTTCGATTTCTATTTCTTCTGTTGGAATGTGATTTTCATCAAAAAAGTTTTCGCACCACTGATCCACTTTGTTTTCTATGTGTTTATTAAATTGGGGATTCTGAGTTTCTTCATAATGGAGTTCAAAGTGTTTCGCAAATACCTCAACTTTTTGTTCTTCTGTCTCGTATAGAACACCATTTTCTTCTATGGGTGGAGTTTTTTGTGCGTTTTTGTATCTTGAGAGCTTACTAATTTTCTGGTAAAACATCATTCCCTTCATCTCATTTATTTCCTCACAAGTCCTGACCCAGCTGTGTTGCCTGTATTGGTGTATAAGCTTATGGATTTCTTTACTATAATTGTTAATACTTGTTTTGATTTCAGGTGAAGGGTTTTGTCTGTATTCTCTATACATTCTTCTTTTAGTCTTTATTAAGCTAATAATAAATGGTGGAAGTTCATGCGTCCCATATGTCCTTGTAGTTTTGGGTGTGTTGTCCAAGACAGTCTCCTCCAAAGTTTCTAAAAAATCAGATATAGTATTAGGTGAAATAGGCACCAGTCTATTGATATTTATGTAGTTTTCTAATCGTTTGTTGATGTTTTCCATATTTGCCTTGCGGAAGCAGTAAAATTTGTCCAATTTCATAGTTATATCCTTAATCAATGAAATAATTGATAAATCAGACATAAATCACCGAATTGCTCAAAGATCATAAAGGGTGATTTAGATGAATCACAGTTAAATCAGTTGATTCCTCGATAAATCCATGGATTGATTTATAAATCACTTCGTAAATCCCTTAAATCTTCTACTGAAGTACTAAATAGTAGCGAAATCGCGAGGTAATGATTAATCCCGCTAGCACAGCAGCTCTGTGCTTAAAGGAAGGCGACGGCGACTGATAACGAGCTAGAGGCGACTTTTGGCCAAGGATCGTTTGAAGTTTTATAGTTTAACGTGTGATTTGGTTATTCACGGTATTTCCTGTTTCGCTTTCGGCAGCTTTGCCGAAAGTTGTTACTTTTCGCTGTCCATCGATACTGTCGGTGTGAATCGAGGTATGGATATAGAGACGTTGGTGTTTTCTAGACTGTTTTACGTTTTTTTCAGTCTGTCTTTTTGGTGTTTTCAGTAAATTTATTGTAACCTAAGTAACTCTATCCCCGAATCTATCTCACAGTTACTACCTCGGTCACAGCGTAAAGGTTAGTGAATCCATTTCAAATACATTCAGACCTGCAAATGTTATCAATGAGGTGATAGAGACTGGCCAATTTCCAGCAGAATTAAAAATTGCCAAGATCATCCCAGTTCATAAGAAGCGCTCAAAGGAGGACATGAATAATTACCCGCCCATCTCCATACTCAACATATTCTCAAAAATATTAGAAAAAATAGTAAAAAAACGAATGGTTAAATTTATAAATGCGAAATTTCAGTTTGACAAGCATCAATATGGTTTTCAGCAAGGCAGTAGTACACTTGGGGCAGCTGTTGACTTCCTTGAGCATATAAATAATGAAATAGACAATAGCAAATTTGTGATTGTTGTATTCATAGACCTCAGAAAAGTTTGTTATACTGTGATTTTCGATATACTGTTGAATAAACTTCACAGGATGGGCTTTAGGGGTGTGTGTTACGAATTATTAGAGTCGTATGTAAAATCGAGAACACAATTTACTGTGGTGAATAACAACAAAAGCGATCCTGGGAGATGACAGGCTGGGTGCCGCAGGGTTCGGTACTGGGTCCCCTGTTGTACCTTCTGTATGTGCATAGCCTCAAGTATGCAAATCTCAGGGCTAGGTATTTTACGTATGCCGATGATACAGTGCTTGTTTTGTCGGGAACTGATCTGCGTCAGATGGAAATGGACATAAATGAAGATCTAAATACTTACTTTGATTGGCTGTGTCAAAACAAACTGAGTATAAATCTAGAAAAAACTGTTTATATGCTAATGAAACCAAAAAATAAGATGAGCGACTATGAAATTAGACTTGAAATAAATGAATTTGCCCTGAAGGAGGTGACTGACTACAGGTATCCAGGGCTGAGCATAAACAACAAGTTGGCTTGGCACGGACATGTGCAAACCTTATCTAAGAACATAGCTCCAATGGTAGGGGCCATAAGATGTTCCTACATGCTGAATGATTCTGCTCGGAGATTGCTGTATGAGAGCTTCATTCAATCTCATCTTCAGTACCTCATCCCATGCTGGGAAAACACGGTTAAATACCTAACAAAGAAAAGTCCAAGGATTCAAAACAAAGCTGTTAAGTCCATTTTTTCACTTAGCTACTACACACCAACTATTGATGTATACAAGCATACCACAATTCTCAACATTGAGAAACCAAAAACCATGGAACAGGTGTAACTCATCCATTCTTTAAAGAAATTTCGGAACATCACAATCACAACATACATACTAAGCACTGTATAAGAAGAACTAAAGGAAGAACAAATAAGGGCTGCAACTCTACAATAAATAGTGCTATTGTCGCTTACAACAGTATCCCAATGAAGATTTTGAATATAAGGAATTACGGAAGACTGTGTCGGGAAGTGACAGAACTATTGAAACTAAGACCGTAACTAGACCTGAACCCTGTTTTTCCTTTCATCTTTTGCACTCATTGGCTAGCAATGATTTTGTTTTTGTATTTTAGTGTATTTTATTAACCAACTCTGAGCCCAGTGTTGGCTGATTAAGAGTTTTAATGAAATTATAATAATAATAATAAAAAAATAATAATAATAATTAGGTGTATATGGACACTTTGAAACAGAAACTCCAAGCAAAAGCAAAGAGGCTTTCAAGATACGTCAAGTGTACTGAAAGGAAACAAGGAAACACCAAAACCAAAGGTTCCCCAAAACGCAGCCAATTTTCATAAGGGAAATAACAAAACTGCGACCAACAATAACAGAGAAGTACCTGACGCACAGTGCTTGACCGACTATTGGTCATCACTATGGTCGAACCCCAAAGAACACAATAGAGATGCGGAATGGATCACGAATGAAAAAGAACGCCTCGATATCAGACATATGGACTTCGATGGAATAACGGAGGAAGAAATCACAACAGTAGTTCGAGCGACCAACAATTGGAAGGCCACAGGTATAGATAATATCCACAACTACTGGTACAAGAAGTTTGATAAGCTCCATGGAGCCCTAGCGAAACAGCTCACATATGTTCTTCAACATCCCAAGAAAACACCCACTTTCCTAACGCAAGGCTTAACATATATGCTACCTAAGAGCGATAGAACACAGGATCCGTCTCAATATAGGCCAATCACGTGACTGCCAACACTCTACAAAATACTCACCTCATGCATATCCAATCGAATATACCAACACCTTGACGACAACAATATATTAGCAGAGGAGCAGAAAGGATGCAGAAAGAAACACCACGGGTGCAAGGAACAACTCATCATCGATTCTGTGATAATGAAACAGGCACACGTAGGGCATCGCAATGTTCATTCAGCTTTTCTCGATTATCTGAAGGCATTCGATAGTACCGCCCATTCTTGGCTTGTTGAAGTATTGCAGATATACAAAATTCACCCATCCCTGGTAGAGTTCTTGAAGACAACAATGACACACTGGCGCACGTCTCTGCAGGTCAACATGAACAATAAATCAATTAAAACAGACGAGATACCCATACGTCGTGGAATTTTTCAAGGAGACTCTTTGAGTCCACTATGGTTCTGTTTGGCAATGAACCCATTGCTCAATAGAACCGGATACGGATTTAGGATAAAAGCAGAAAGGAATTATCATACAATCTCCCACCTGCTGTATATGGATGACATCAAATTATATGCTTCGAACAAGAAGCAATTGGTTGATTTGCTGAAAACTGTCAGTGAGTTCTCGGCAGATGTTCATATGAAATTCGGGATTGAAAATGTAAGACCCTGAACATTCAAAGAGGAAAGTCATAGATGGTGAAACACAACTTCCAAACGGTGATATTATACAGTGCATGAGAGATGGCGAAACATACAAATATCTGGGATACCAACAAGCCAGATTGCTAGACCAAAAACAATCAAAGGAGAAGATTCGTTCAGAATACAGTCAGCGTCTGAAGTCTGTGCTGAAATCGATGTTGAACTCGGGAATTTAGTCAAGGCAATTAACACCTACGCCATTCCAGTGTTACTTTACTCATTTGGAATAATCAGATGGACTAAGACAGAACTGGATGATATTCAAAGGCAGACTCGAACGATGCTAACAAAGTACAACAACCATCTTCCAAAATCGTCTGTGATACGAACAACTTTGAAGCGGAAAGAAGGAGGACGCGGATTGATAGATGTAGTCAATTTACACACCGAACAGATAAAAATCTCAGAGAATTCTTCTCAGAAAAAGCTCTCACTTCTGACCTACATAGAGCGGTATCGTTGGCTGATAAGGATATACACCTCTAAATCTTGCTACCAGAGATGACCTGCTGAATCTACCATTCCTATCAGATACTGAAAAACAAGAGCAATGGTCAAGAAAGGAATTGCATGGACGACATCACCATGAGATTAATCAACCACACATCGACAAAGAAGCCTCCAACAAATGGTTGATGAAAGGAGAATTATTCGCGGAAACAGAGGATTCCTTATGGCCATCCAAGACCAAGTGATCGCTACAAACAACTACAAAAATTTATTATGAAGGACGGAACATTACAAACAGATAGGTGCAGAAAATGCCATATAAGATCGGAGACGATACAGCATATTACGTCCGGATGCGAACAACTGGCCAATACAGACTATCTTCACAGGCATAATCAAGTGTGCAACATTATCCATCAGAAACTTGCACACAAGTACGGACTTCTGAATACATTCCAGCCATATTACAAGTATCAACCGGCGCCCGTATTGGAAAATGACTCTATCAGATTGTACTACGATAGGCCTATTATCACTGACAGAATGGTGACGAATAATAGGCCGGACATAGCGGTGTATGATAAGAAAGCCAGAACAGCAATGCTGGTGGATGTCGCGATACCGAATAATAACAACGTGCTGAATAAGTTCCAGGAGAAAAGTCCAAATACACTGACCTTGCAATTGAGATCAAGTAGATGTGGCACCTCGAGAAAATAGATATTGTTCCTGTCATCGTATCCTCGACTGGTTTAATACCCAAAACTTTGCATGATAGCCTTAAGAAATTAGAATTGCATAAGAATACCTATGTAGAAATGCAAAAGCTGTAATTCTTAATACATGTAGGATAGTTAGGAAATTTATGTCAAGTATATTGTAATCGAGCCTATTCCTTTGATTGCTAAATCTGGGAAAGGTAAATTATATCCAGCTACTAGCTGAGATAGTGCATATGTCCACGATAATAAATAATAATTATTATCATCGCATGAAATTTTTAAATAGAATTAACTCGAGCATTAATAGCTGCATGCAAGATGTCAAATTGAATAGCCAATCAGTTAATCCATGAAATTAATTAAAAATGGTTCTTTTGCTCAAGGTTTTCCACTCGGCTTAGCCTCAAATTTTGCAATAGTTGTTTAGATTTGATGATAACATTGCCAGAAAGTTAGCAGTAAAGCTTATTTTCATATGTACATGGTGGACCATATTCGATAGCTATATGAAATATTGCAGATGAAAAATAATTACCTCTCTTCTCTTGAGCTCGATTTACGCAAAAAACTCATTGGTGAAAACCACTTTCGGCTATCTTTTTTTTTGTTTTCGCGCTATTTTAGAATTCTGGATTTCCGAGATATGCTGATATCTCGGTTCACATGGAAGTGACGTGAAAAATATTTTGATATTGTAGAGGTACTTTTTTGAGTAGAATTGAGTCATCAAAAAAAAAATTTCCGATCGAGAGGTTTAAGAGTTATAATATAGAGTTGTGTTTTTTTACCTGTGAACCATAAACTTGAAACCTATATAGATCTGGAGCGTAACAATGATAAGGACAACATTTCGGACAACATAGAATATGGCAGTGACGAAAATGATTGTATTGAAGGTACCTTTTATTTTGGATGATATGTCTCTACAATAATTTACTTATACATATATTTCACATAGATGATTCATTATTCATTACCGAATATCTTTTCGAACATATACTCGATACCTTAGGTTTCTTATCATACCTTCCGTTTCTAAAAATCTCAATTCGGCAGCAATTTGTTGTTTCCACCCCTTGTTGTTGATTTCTATTTCTACCGATTTCGACTTAAATTTTATTTGAGGATGTTAAGCAAGAGTTTTTATTCCTTATCGTTCCTGAAAATAAGACCTATCTTGGTATCTCAAATAAATTCTCTCTTATTACCGATCTTGACTGTAAATTTCTACTTGAGCATACTAAGATAGACTTGTTTCAGTTTATCTTCATTAACTTATCGTTCCTGAGATAAGACCTGTCTTGGTATCTCAAGTTCTTTTCTTACCGATTTCGACATCCTCCTATGTAAGTTATTGAGTTTTTGTGTCAACACAGCACAGTCCCTTATTTCTTCAGGTATTAGTTGAACATGTTCTGTTCAATCTCTTACAGTGTGAGCACGGAACTCAATAACTAGCATTTTATGTGGATTACTTACTGATTGTGACTCTCGATTTTGCCTTATCTAGTTATTCTACAGAATAATACCTTTCGTTTCTTTTCACCTTTCAGGAGACTTGAGATGCTTTTACCTTTTATCTTCGATGTATTGGCCTGCATTTCAGCTGGTCAAGACAAAACTACTATTTTCTATTTTAGACATTCTCTAATTTAGAATTGTTTTACTGATCTTGGCTAGAGTTGGTTCCTTGCTGGCTGGAGGTGTTGCAGACTGATCCTACAGTGAATTTCCACTCCATCTGTCAGGTACACGAGGCTTGAGTAGTACAGTTTCACTCTATTGCGCAATGCGTGACTAGTCACACAACATCACTGATGAAACAGGTGGAGAGGATGTTCTTTTTGGGATCGGACTGACGTACGTTGAGCCAGGTTGGAATCAAAAGGATCCAATGATCACATGAAGTTGATTTGAATTTGGGAGGCCTTTACTTGGTAAAATTCCATTATCAATAATAAAAAACAAGTACTGTGTTTTAAGGAATTTTACTTAATAATTGCGATTCGTAACGCGTTTCACTACACCGTAGCTTCTTCAGACAAATGAATGTACTTCTTTTTATGTTTGAAACCTTTTTCTAATAGATCTTTTTGTGGTTGTGTAAAATCGGTATCAGTTGAATTAGTGAATCTGTCAAAAAATTTATGGTGTGAAAATTCATCAGTTGAAGGTTTGGGTGGAGAAGTTTTGAATTTAAGTCAATTCAACTTTTTCTGTTGTTGCTGAAACTTTTTATGAACTAAAATTTTGACATATCTGGATTCATAGTGTAAAATATCAAACTCAACAGGGTGCAATCTAAACAATAATTCCGTATAGATTACCTTCAAATATATGTTGTACTGGATCTTCATATCCTCTTTCAGCCATATGCGTTGGCCTTTCTCGATTGCTCTTCTTGCTGGTCCACTCTTGTTATGTGTCTTCAACCGTATGTAATTGGGAGTCAATCTGTTTTTCAAAACCACATTGAGTAGAACCATATATTCTGAGTATGAACTGCACATCTTAGTAGTATTTTGAAATACTACAAAGCCAAAAAGCCGGTATCAGCTTTCTTCAACATTTGAATTTGGGAGGCTTTTACATTCATTCGTCTGAAGAAGCTACGGTGTGAAACGCGTTCGAATCGCGATTATTAAGTTAAATTCCTTAAAACACAGTACTTGTTTTTTATTATCCATGAAGTTGAACTCTTCTAGTCATGGGGAAGAGGGGGAGTCTTGTCACATGACTCTTTTTCTTGTAATCTGTGACCTTGCCGCAGTTTCGTAGTTGGTTCCCTCCGCTGGCTCGAAACTTTTTCTTTATTTTGTACCATCCGGGCCTGAAAATGCAGGATGTATTTGTACAACCTTATTTTTTAGTTGAAGAGGGGGTGGTAGTGGTAGTAGTAGTAGTAGTAGTAGTGGTGGTGGTAGTAACCAAAACCAAAAATTGTCTTTCCTTAACCCTTAAAAATTCAATTTGCGGATGGGATCTGTGAATCCTTGATACGTTTGACTGTGTCTGGGTACTAATAAATGTTTCTTTTAAATTAAAAAAAATAATTATCTTTCCTTGTAACCTTTCTAATTTTCTGGTAAATTCCCTTTAACTTAGTTTTCATCTCTATACATTATCTCCCAGTTTTCTTTTAAATTAAAAATAATTCTCTTTCCGATTAACTCTTCTGAATTTCTGATAAATATTCTTTAACTTCATTCTGATGAAAAGAGGTCAGGCTTTGGCGCGCAAAACAAAGCTTGCCGCGTTTTCAACTTTGATTTCATTTGGTTTCCATTTTTTTCAAATTTCACTTTCCATATCTATCATAATCTTTTTGTCGTTTGATATTCACTTCTCATATTTCCATCTCTTTAAATTTTCAAGGTTTTTCTTTTGTGGCTGATTTAATTGTGCTCGAAGGCAGAAAAAATTTTTGATTTCATCAAAATTTTTCCCGTGAGGAAGGAATGGTTTAACGTGCTAAATACACGTCACAACAATTTGAAAAACACCTGATTCCCAACAACAATCTGTATATTCCGAACAAAGTCAATCCAAGTTAAGTTGGTATAAACACCTCAAAAAAGTCTAGGGAACACTTACCAATATCTTTAAAATATGAATTTGATGATTCGAATTTATAGACATCATTCGGTTTTTGTTAGGATGTATTGTATATAATGTATTCTCAAGAAAACAAAATAATATTTGACTTCTCCAAAGCACCTACTATAAAAAAAAAATTGAAATTTGAAAACGATATGGAAGCACTTATATTTTTCAGTACCCAGAAGGTCCACCTCTGTTATTAATGACACTTTGGCATCGTCGCGGCATGCTCAATATTAAATTGTCTATTACATTTTGGCCTAAGTCATTCCAAGCCCCCTGAACTGCTAATCGAAGCTCCTGTTCATGATGGAAGACGTTTTGACGCAGGAGATTTCTTTTTAGGGTGTCCCACACATGCTCGATGGGATTCAGATCTGGGGAGCAGGATGGCCACGGTAGAAGATCGATATCATTCTCTTCAAGAACGTTCAAGACAACTCTTGCACGATGAGGAGGGGCATTATCTTGTTGTGGATGTGTGAGTGGATTTTGACCCATTGTTAGGAGATACGGTACCATTACAGGTAAAACTGTATCATTTGCGTAAGAATTTCCCTTGAGGTTGTTCTGTATAAAAACGAGGTCAGTTCTTCCACCAAGGTGTATACCTCCCCAAAACATCACTGATCCGCCTCCCTGTCTAACAACTTCTCGAGCATGTTGGAGACGGTTTTGCTTTCCGGGTTCCCTCCATATTCGAATTCTTTCCGAATCGGGATAATAACTAAATCTAGATTTATCACTGAAGAGAACTGTGACCCACCTCTCTTGATCACGGTTTACGTGTTCTTGGCACCAAGCTAAACGAGCAGCGCGATTTCCATGGGTCAGTTGTGGAACTCTTAAAGGACGTCTGGAGTGGAGTTGACCTTCGTGCAGTCGATTTCTCACAGTTTGGTCGGAAATTTGTACATTATGAACTCGTGATAGCTCTTGAGCTAATTGAGATGCTGTGGTAGTACGATCTCTTCGGTTTGTAAAACCAAAAATCGGTCTTGGGCGACTGTAGTAATCCTGAAACGACCTGTATGGCCTTCTTCTACGCTACCTGTTTCATTGAAACGCGACCATAAACGGTTTATGACACTTGGGCTACTTCCCAGAATCCTGGATACTTCCCGTTGTGAGCTCCCAGCTTGGAGCATGCCAACGGCTCGTAACATCTCTTCTCTAGTCAAATGTCGTCTTTCCATGGTCGAATCACAAAACTTGAATCTTTTATTTGTGCTTACAACAGAAACAAAGTGCCAACTAACTGATTTCAAATACTGAATACATGAAATGATTAAAGCAGCGTCGCATCTGCTGCATTTTTAATTAAAGTTTTTTAAAAAAAAACTGAAATCTGTTGCGGTACTCTACATAATTTGGTGAGAAATTGATGCAGGTGTTCATTTCTTAAAAACAATCATCCATATTGATCGTTCTGGATACGATATATCGATATTCAGAAGTGTTCCTAGACTTTTTTGAGGTGTTTATGTCCATTAAGTTAGTAACGATCAATTTAAAGAAAAGAAGGTATCAACAGAATTAAGAATGAATGAAGAATCAATCACAGGATCATCACCCTACCATAGTCAGTGTTACTGGCAGATATAAATAAGATCAATACTTTTGACCTACAAATCGATTTTCAAGAGATTGAAAATTATGCTACAAATTTGGATTTCTCCTGTATTGCATCATCCAATTTCTTCATGAAATGTTGTTGGGAATCAGGTGTTTCAACTCAAATTGTTGTGACGTGAATTTATCACGTTACACTTTTCTTGCATGGATAATTCAGTTTCGTCAACCACTAACTGATTTCTCCAAAACAATTTGGAAGTAAATCCTTGGACAGAAAATAAAGGGTTATATAAGACAATTTTTAGGAGCGACGAACGAAAAACTATATTTTGTATTATGGCATGTATCTAATATGTCGATTTATATCTTGAGCTTCTAGTCTCTTTTATATTCAAATTGAACAGTAGGCATTATTTCAATTTCTAGAAAAACTTGAGGATGCCAGTGCAAGGAGTCTCAGTTGGTTTGTCGAAAAGAATAAAACAAAACTCAGTAGCGATATATTACTGAGAGTAGGAGGGTCTCAAGGAAATATAGAAGAAACTTCTAATCGGAAAAAAAATAGCTGTCAATGTAAAATTAACAGAAAAAAAAGGTACAACAAAGTCAAAGTTCATGTTCTGACGCTGATTTAAAGGGGAATGCACAGAAAATTGATTTAAAGTTGGAGAAATATTACGCTGTATTCTACGATGTTGGTTGGTTCATAGGTAGAATCGTTCAAGCTGGCGAATACATTAAACTAAAATTTCTTAAAGAGGATCTTGGCAGATACCTTTGGAGGAGGAAAGAAGATTTGTAGTTTGTCGATAAACAATTTATTTTTATGGATATATTGATCTCTTTGGAAATGATGCTTTCAGAATAAGCGAACACGAAAGATATGCAATAAAATGTGAATACAAAAATCCATCGGCTTATTCGTCCATATTTGATCTTTAAATAATACCGGTTTTTATCATAATTCATTTATTACCCTAATCATTTTGTATCTACCTGTTTATGTATGTATTTTCAACTTTAGTTCAGTAATTGTTGTCAGCTTAAGAT
This sequence comes from Cryptolaemus montrouzieri, assembly GCA_013387265.2. Taxonomy (NCBI): domain Eukaryota; kingdom Metazoa; phylum Arthropoda; class Insecta; order Coleoptera; family Coccinellidae; genus Cryptolaemus; species Cryptolaemus montrouzieri. The sequence continues at coordinate 40,616,743 of JABFTP020000042.1, forward strand.
GTTCGAAATATCAGAAAACTCAAATGTCAATGGGGAGGTGGTTCGGAAAATTCCAGATAATAAGTACAGATGGAATAACAAAAGTTGGAACCATTCAAAATGGGTGGAAACGTGGAAATCCGCGGGTAATGGATAGAAAAAAACTGTTCAAAGGAAAAAATGAGGTTTACAGGTGGTGTAAGGAGATGAGATGAGCTTATACGAGTGGAATCCGAATATAAGGTTAAGAGGAAAGAACTGAGAACGGAATTATACAAGAGTAACCAACAGAAGTGGAGGGAGCTGCTAGAGGAGGTACAGAAAGATATTTGGGGACAGGGATACAGAATAGTGATGGGAAAACTCAAGAAGCAAGGCTTAAAGATCAGTGCAGAGAGAAGAATGAATATAATAAATCAACTACTTGAATGTAATAATACAAGAGACTGAGAATTATGGTGTGATATCGGATGGTACAGAGGTTTCAATAAGTAAGGAGGAAGTGGAGCAGGCGCTGTATGAGATGAAAGAAAAAAAGGCACCTGGTCTGAATGGTGTTACGACAGAGGTTTTGAAGGCACTGGCGAGAGTCGAGGACCGAACGATAGAGAGATTGTTAACTAAAATTATCAGGAGTGGAGAGTTTCCTAGCGAATGGAAGGTAGTGGAAGTAATTCCCATAATATGTTTGATACCAAGTGGGGCTAAGTTGTTCGAGAAGGTGGTTGCCATAAGATTGGAGAAGGAAATAGAAGAGAAATGTCCGTTGTCGAGTTTCCAGTTCGGTTTTAGAAAGGGACTGTCCGCTATTGGTGCCGTAGATGTAGTAAAGATGGCTGCAAAGATGGAAATGGAGCAACCGATTTCAGCTAGGAATTTGTGTTTGTTGATTACGATTGATATAAGCAATGCGTTCAACACCGTGCCTTGGAATGCTATAATAAAGGAGATGGATTGTAGAAGGATAAGCGGTTATCTGGTAAAATTAGTGCATAGCTATCTGAAAGACAGGGAACTACGGGATGAAAATGGTAATAGGTACAGAGCTAGTAGGGGAGTGCCTCAGGGCTCGGTGTTGGAACATCGCCTTTAATGAGGTCCTCATAATGGAGATGCCTGCGGAGGTAGAAAGAGCTGCATATGCAGATGATCTGGCACTGTTGGTGAAAGGGAGGTCGGAGATGGAAGTAAGAGAAAGAGCCGAAACGGCGGTGGAACTGGTACGGAATTGGATCGAACGAAAGGGCATGAAGATGGCAGAGAAAAAAACGCAAATGGTGTGGTTATCAGGCAAAAAGCGGGTGGATTGGGAATAGAGAATGAAGGTCGGAATACGGAAGTAATAGCTAAGACTGAAGTTGAATACCTAGGAATATGTCTGGACAAAAATTCAACTTTTGGAAGACACGTGAGGGAAATGAGAAAGAAAGCGACAAGGGCCACAGAATCCCTAAAAAAATTGATGCCTAAGGTTGGCGGATCAGATGACGGCAATAGGAGACTGCTTGCGTACTCTATGGAGCAGAGATATGGGCAGATGGGCTTAAACTGCAATGTAACAGAAGGGATCTTGGAAAGGTGGATAGGTTGCTAAGCATAGGTATAACCAGGGCATATAGAACAGCGCCAAAAGCTAGAGTGGTTCTGATAGCGGGTATGATACCGTTAGAGGTAAAGTGCTGGGCAAGGAGAGAGATCTGGGATGAAAGAATGACAAGGGAAAGCATGGACGAAAGAATGAAGGAGAAGTGGAGGAAAGAATGGAAGAGAGAAGAAGATGGAGAGTGGGGAGTAGCGTTGTTCGATCATTGTTGGAATGAGTGGATGGTAAGAGAGCATGCTACTCTGAGCTACAGGATGACGCAGGTCTTGACGAGGCACGGTTGCTTCGACAGATATCTCTTGAGAGGAGCGAAGGGGAATGTAGGACGTGTGGCAAACTTGGAGATGCAAGACATCCGATATTCGAGTGCAGGGATGTGGAAGAGTTTAGTAGGGAAACTGAGGCAAAATTGAAATGTCGAATGGTGGTGTATGAGCTGGTACAAATAATGTTGGAGAGCGAGGAGAGCTGGAAGGAGACGAGCGAGATGATGAAAATTATTATTAGGAGAAAACTGGAATTCGAAAGAGCAAGTGAAGACTAGAGACCCATCATATCCCTGAAGTCATGCCAGCAGGTATTCCGGGGATAGAGATGAAGACCGGTGGGCAGTTTTATAGTGGGAAGGGCAGAGATCTACACTTAAACCCACACTAGTCGCAGGTGATCCGGGCGTCTGTTACCAGATTTTTCTCCCATCGGTATAAAAAAAAAAATGATGGTCGAGAGACCGAAATTGCAATCCTGAATTTTCAATAAACTCTTGTGATAGTAAAATACATAGTTTAGTTTTCTTATTTTCATTACAATTCATTGTCATTCTTACCATCCCTTCACAGAAAGTGCACTTTGAACAGAACTTTGAACTTTCAGCAACAGATATCTATGTACTTTTGTTTGTAAGTATATAAAGTATCGCTCTACATACATCCTATCTTTGGTTGTTTTTTTGTAAATGCGAAATCGTGTGAAAATAATACACAAAGAATACTAGTGAGAGCGAATGAGCCGCATCTATTAATTATTTAAATGTATTGAAAATTCACTCGAATTAGTGCAATATTCTCAAATGGTTCATTTCAAATCAACCTGACTAATTTAGAATTATTAGAAATTACCTACCTTTAACTGTGTTGAAGTATCCCACTCAGATTTTAAGATAAAGGTACTTTATCTATAAAAATCATAACATCTCTTGTAACAAAATCATATGGTTTATAACCATTTGACTTTCCGAAACGGTTCACATCAACATTGAGTCGAATCGATCATCTCGAATAAATAAATAAATCGATAAATCATTCTTGTATCAAAATCCAACATAATTAACCAGTCACATGTGCAAAATCAATCGATAAATCTACACACGAATAAATGAGTTAGTAAATCTCATAGTGATTCATAAATCTTCGATAAATCGGTAAATCAACCCGTAAAACATCAGTGATTTATATAAATCAACTGGTGATTTTAATTCAGAGTACACATTTCAGTACAGCAACCAGTAAATCATCACTGATTTATATAAATCAGTTGGTGATTTTAAATCAGTGTACACATTTCGAAGGAGTGGTCCGCCCCTCGGTTCGGACCGTTACAAAGCTATATATTTCTAACAATAATTTATTTATTTATCACATAAGGATGCTCTAAATTATGCAATACAGGAAACAGGAAACCCCCAATAATATTAAGAAAAAATTATTCAGAAAAACAGTTTCTAATAATAATAAGTATGGTGTAAATACAAGCATGCCCACCTAAATTAATATCCTTACGTCCATCTTAAACCTGGCCAATGATACACCAAACAATGCTAAACTTCTCCTTAGTTCTCCCAACAGAGATACACAGCGATTGATAAGAAAATGTTGACTGTAGTTAGTTATACAACTTTTAGCCCTGAACAGTGGTGTGTATCTCGTCAGTCTTTGAGGAAGATTGAAATTAATTAAACCCAAAAGTGTTGCGCAGTCCAACATACCATTAATTAGTTTGAAAAAGAAACTTAAATCAAATATAGTTCTACGCCTTTGTAGGGAATCCATGTCAAACCTATCCCTTACTGAATATCTGTCCTGATCATATAGATTCATCTTGAATGCCAGATGACGTAGAAATTTTCGTTGAGCTCTTCCCAGACTGTCAATGTCGCATTTATAATGAGGATAACAGAAGCAGGTACCATACTCGAGAATTGATCTCACCAACGCACAGCAAAGAATTTTGACTGTACTTGTACCAAAGTCCCTTGAATTCCGAATAATGAAACCCAGCATCCGGTATGCTCTAACTGTTGTCTTGCTAATATGCTCCTTGAAATTTAAATGACTGTCGAGGATCACTTCGAGATCCTTTATATCATTAACCCTGCCCAACAGATCATCGCCCATTACATAGCCGTTTTCGATTGGGCTCTTGGTTTTATGAAATGTGATCACACAACATTTATCGAAATTCAGTTTTAACGAATTTGGAATTGACCAGTTTATCAGTGCATCAATCTGCTTCTGCAGAAACAGTACATCCTTAACATCTTGAATTTTCTGGAACAACTTCATATCATATGCAAACAACAAAAGTTTACACTTCATAACTTCCTTCACATCATTAATGAACAGGTTGAATAGAATTGGGCCCAAGTGTGAACCCTGTGGAACTCCCGAAGTGACAAGTTTGTCTCTGGAAAGAAACGATTTGTACCTGACTATTTGAGTTCGGTCAGTCAAAAAGCCCCAAAACCAGGATAGAAGTAGGTCAGATATTCCCAGTGACTCCAATTTTATCAACAGTAAATTATGGTTTACCCTATCGAATGCTTTTGAAAAATCTGTATACACAGCATCCAACTGAGAGCCTGACTCAAAGCATTCGATCCTTGACATAAAGTACCAGATTTGACACAGTGGAGCGACCCCTTATGAAACCATGTTGCCCCCTGATTATAAGAGAGTAACAGTGCCATGATAAAAAATCACACATCAGACCGTCAAACATTTTGGGTATCGCTGATTGGATTGATATGCCTCGGTAGTTTTTGATAGAGGATTTTTGGCCAGATTTAAAAATTGGAACAATATAGCTGCGCTTCCACAAATTTGGAAACCTGTCTGATGCCAAAGATAATTTGGATGTTGAACAGATCGCCATGTCAGGGTACTAACACACTGTTTGAGAATAAAAGTTGGTATTCCATCCATACCAGTGCACATACTAGATTTGATGTTAGATATATAGTCATAAATCTCTGAAGGAGAAAATTGACAATTATTTATGTTTACTACTATTGAGAATAATAAAGGCCGAAAAATTTTTAATAAACATGTTAGTATAGGAAGAAGAGAAATGACATCACTTAAAGACAAAGCTGGGAAGGTCATTACAAATAGAGATCAAATGCTCAAATTAATAGAAAGCTTTTATAAAGAATTATATGATTCCAAATTACAACCAAACGCACAGCAAAAGGAAGATGGAAAGAGAAAAATATGTAATGTCGGTTCTGAGGATATTCCCGAAATTACTGTTAATGAATTAAACTCAGCCCTGAATAATCTTAAAAATTCCAAGGCGGCTGGACCAGATGGCATAATTCCAGAAATGCTCAAATGTGGAAGTCCTCGCCTAAAACAAGAACTGGTAATATTGTTCAACAAATGCTTGAATCAAAGTCAAGTCCCCCAAGCATGGCTTGAGGCTGAAGTAATTCTTCTCCACAAAAAAGGCGACATAAGAAACCTTGGTAATTATAGACCAATAAGCCTTTTATCCCAGCTATATAAATTATTCACCAAAATAATTACCAAAAGATTAACGGGAAAAATAGATTTCCAGCAACCCCGTGAACAAGCTGGATTTAGATCTGGGTTCAGTACGCTGGATCATATTCATGCAATTAAACACCTAATAGAAAAGTGCAATGAGTATAATTTAGATCTTTATATAGCCTTTATAGACTACCAAAAGGCCTTTGACAGTATAGAAACTTGGGCAGTCCTTAATTCTCTTAATGCATGTAGAGTGGACAGCAGATACACGAACCTGATAAAAAACATCTATTCTTCTGCCATAATGCATGTCCAGTTATGGAATAAAACCAACGACATTCCAATAAAACGAGGTGTTCGACAAGGAGATACAGTGTCACCGGGGCTATTTATTGCAGTTTTGAACGAAATCTTTAGAGAAATGGATTGGCATAAGAAAGGAATCAACATTGATGGCGAACTTTTACATCATCTACGCTTTGCCGACGATATTGTACTAATAAGTAGTAACGTCCAAGAATTACAAGATATGATCCTAGACTTGAACAACCATTCAAAAATGTTGGCCTAGAAATGAACATCAGCAAGACGAAGATAATGACTAACACAAACAATAACCCCGTAATCCACGTAGAAGGTCAACAACTAGAGAATGTCGAAAACTACATATACCTGGGACAAAAACTAACTACTAAAAAAGACAACATGACTGACGAGATTACACGAAGAGTGTCCCTTTCGTGGGCGGCATTTGGCAAATTAAAACATGTCCTGACATCAGACATACCCCACAACCTCAAGAAAAACCTCTACAACCAATGCATTCTTCCTGTGCTTACATATGGAGCCGAAACATGGTGTCTTACTAAGAAGTTGGCCCAAAAATTGACGAAAACCCAAAGAGCCCACGAGAGAATAATATTAAATATTAAAATATCAGATCGCATAAGAAATACTTGGATAAGAGAACAAACCAAGCTGACAAATGTCATGGAGAGGGCAGCTCAGCTAAAGTGGTCATGGGCAGGTCACGTAGCTCGAAGAAATGACAATCGGTTGACCAAGAGGCTCATGGAATGGAGGCCAAGAGTGGGGCATAGGAGTATCGGCAGGCCAAACACAAGGTGGAGAGACGATATTAAAAAATCAGCGGGTCTTCTTTGGATGAGAGAAGCTATTAGCAGAAAGAAATGGTTCAATATGGGAAAAGCCTACATCCAGCAGTGGGTTGAAATAGGCAGATCGTGATCGTGACGTCGTGGAGGAACTATAACTTCTGAACTATATACTTTATATGATTCCTTTGGCAACATTGAATTAACATTAACTCAAATAAATTCATTGTTATGAAATCCGACTCGCAATTATACAGTGTTTTCCAATAAAAACGAACCACCTCGGACAAGAAGAAAAACACTTTGATTCTGAAAAATTTTCCTTTCTCATTTGATCGTTTGCGCAACATTCCTTCACCCCTATCGACTACTACTCGAAAATTTCTTTTTGTTTTGAAGAGTTAATGATTCTGCTAATCTGGAATAGAAAACAGGAAGTCATCCCTCAAGAAAAAGCTAGATTTTTTCCATTTGAATCAATACATCAAAATGATGTTTCATCTTTAGTGAATGTGTCGTTTTGTCATCAATCTTCGTTTGTTTGAAAAGTTTTTCCAGATCTGCTAGATTCAGTTACTAACCTAACCTAAACCTGGCCAATGATACACCAAACAAGTCTAAACTTCTCCCTATTTCTCCCAACAGAGATTCACAGCGATTAATAAGAAAATGTTAACTTAAGTTTGTTATACAACTTTTAGCCCTGAACAATGGTGTGTATCTCTTCAGTCTCCTGTAATCATCATGCAGGCTGTTCTCTGTAATTTAGAGAGCTTGAGTTTTTTTTATGCCTATGTTCTGTGTTATTTCAATAGTGATTCACCTTTTAAATTTTGATAATTTTTTATATTTTGATTTCAGGATAGTAATTCTGCAGGATTTGAAAAATGTTACCAACAATGTGTTAGATCATGTACAGCATTTCTTGAGCAGCATAAGTAGCAGATTATGATGATAATGATTAGAATAGGTAAGATTTTGAGAAGCTTGTTTGCTTTTATTTAAATTTTTCTGTCACATAACTTTTCTACAATGCTTGGCATATGGCAATCAACATTATGTATTTCATTATTGATTTTCATTAATTATTTGTAATATCTAAATCGCAATTAAATATATGTAATGAAATATATGATGATGATTTCCCTTTCTTATATGTATATGTTCATGTAATTTCTTGAATGAATATCTTTCAATATCATAAAACGAAAGAGGAAATACTTGGCTATGTATCTATTGATGCTAGTCTATTTTATGGAATATAAATTGATTTTATTGAATAAATATTGATTAAAAAATTAAGCTTAGGAATGGCTATCATAAATATGTAATTTGCAGAATGTTTTTGAAGAAAAAGGTATTGTGTGATTATTTTGTAATTGTTTTGAAAATCTCTCGTGTATTCAGTAGAAATAAAGTTCAACAATTGTTTAAATTTTTTTAGATTGGTGAAACCCAGAAGTGAAGAATATATGTTTGTAAAGGCAACTGAACATCAGGAAATGACATTTTGTTCTGGTATATGAATTTTAGTTTTTATAGCAGACAATGTCCGCTTTGTTTCTTAAATATTAAATTTTATTAAATCTGTGACTCTGTAATTCTTATTTTTATAATAATAAAAATATAAGGAAATAATTAGTTGCCTACTAAAAAGAAATTCGAAATAATAAAATTGCGGAGTAGTTCCAAGTTATTAAAAAGCGCATGTCAGATTATATACGTTCGGCATTTCAATTTCCCGCCAAAGGAATGCGTTGGATATTTGCTGTTGGTTTGGGGGAACTGCTGGATTCTACACTGCGGCGATTTCTATAGTCTACAGTATGTATGTGTTCTATGCCTACACACAACCAAATTTATATGGAATCTTTCGGTATTTCACATTATTGATTGTTTCAACCATGTATCTTTGACAACTTGTGAAGAATGAAGTTTTTTGTTGTAAAAAAGCTGAAAAGTATTATAAGAAACGTTGAATTATCAACACATGTTCGGGATATTGTACTCAATTGTCACTCAGATTTGAAACTGTGAATTTCAAAATTTAAAAAAGCCTAGAATCATAATTGAAAGCGCCTTACGTTGGATTGTCCGATGTGCAGAGGGGTCGAATAATTGCTTGAAGAAGGGGTGACACAGGGTGATATAGCGGCCACAATGGGAGTTTCACAGGGGGTGATTTCAAAAACCTACGCCCGATACGTGGAGCTATAATCTCTGCAAAATAGGCCTAGAAGAAGTCGTCGGAAGATCACTTCTGAACCAGACCGCTTTTTGTGCAAGAAGAGATCCTAGTGCATCGCACCCCATACTCCAAAGGCAATTTCTGGAAGCAACAGGCATTAGTGTATATGTCGAAACGATACATCAAAGACTTCGTTCAAGGGGTTTATACAGCAGAAGGCCCTTAAGAGTTTCAGAGTTAACGGAAAACAAAAAATGAACAGACTTAATTCGTGTATAGAGCATCAAAATTGGAACACTGAGAATAGGCGAAATTCGGGTTTTAAGCGGTCGTGGAAGACAAGCTAGACTCCCAGTAGCAAGAGGGGCGGTGTGACGTTTTGGGGTGGCATTATGCTCGGAGGCAAAACAGAGTTAATTTCGTTTCCTGTCAGTGCAACGGCTAGAAATTACGTGGATCTAGTGCTGGAGACCATATTGAGACTCGAACGAGGTGCCCACGGTGAGAATTTCACTTATATGCAAGATAATGCTCCTCCGCATACCAGCAACCTCGCGCGAACATTTTGAAACATAGGGAATTGCTATTTTGGACTGGCCAGCTTGCTCTCCAGACCTAAATCCTATTGAACATTTATGGGATAATCTCAAAAGAAAAATTAGATCGCGCCGAGATAATTCAAGAACCCCACAACAGCTCATCCAAGCCGCCACAGAAGAATAGCAGAATAACACCCCAGAGGAGGTTGAAAACTTAATCCAAAGCATGCTTAGACGGATTCAGGCTTGTATCAGGGCAAGAGGAGGTAATACAAGCTACTGAGGTCGAGAAAAAAACACATTCTTCGCGAGAAAACCCTTTTCAATTTTTTCATACCTGCGGAAAGAGTATTATTTTATTTTAGTTGTTTCTTTCTTGAAATAAACCTTAATTTATTTATTTCTTCAATTAAAATATCTCGAAAAGGATCAATTCTTACAATCCTTCGAAATTTCCAAAATCTCAGGTAATATTCGATATATTGGGTGATTCCATAAAAATTTGGTTGTTTGTACTTGGCTATGTATGTATCGATGCGAGTCTACTTTGCGCAATATAAATTAATTTTATTGTTGTATTGATGATAAAAATTAGGCCAAGGAATAGCTATCATAAAATATATAATTTGCGGAATGTTTTCTGAAGAAATAAGTATTGCGTTAATATTTTGTATGGTAGATATTTCGGCAAAATTGAATGAGCTCAATTTAAAACTGCAAGGAAAAGAAACCTGCCTATATTTTAGTTGAAGAATTGGTTTGTTTCGAAGAAAAGTTAATTATTTTGCGGAAGATATTCAGAGTGGTAAGTTATTTCATTTTGAATTTCTAAAGCAATATCGGGATAAAAATTGAGCAAATATCACGTCAATTACTTCAGCAAAGTAATAAAAATCAGCAAAGTAATAAAAATATTAAACATGAATTTGCTGATAGATTTCAGCAATTCAAAACCAAGAAACCAACTTTTTATTTATAGTAAATCCTCTCCACACAAATTGTAAGGAAATTCATGTTGAGCCATATGGAGTTGATACAGGATCTGGATCTGGAAATGGAACTCGTCGATTTAAAAAGCAAAGCTCTGTGGAGTGAAAAATTTACATAGTTAAAAATCAAGTAGGCAGAGCTGGAGGTCCAGAAAAGTTTGTACATCACACAATAAAAGTGGACAGCTTCAACAGTACTGCCGCGAGTTGAGGAACTTATATTCAGTGCGTGGAATAATCTTCCAGATTTCTACAGCGAGTTGAAGAAGTTGGCATTTGGAGTACTAACTATTTTTGGTTCAACATATTCGTGCGAACAAGCTTTCTCTTGTATGAATATAATTGAAAGTAAAACAAGAAGCCAGCTAACAACTGAAAATTTAGAGTCGTGAAGCTAAAAACAACCAGTTATGTGCCAAATTTGTCTGAGCTTTCCAAAACAATACAGTACCAACGCTCCCATTGACTTTATTTATTCTAACATATTTAATATTGTTTTTTAGTGTTCACTACAAGTTAGATTGTTTAATAAAGATCTTTTCATTTAGAAAAACTAAATCGTTTTTTTAACTTATTAACTATCGACAATTTTTTTGTGACTCTTAAAACATCAAAATTTTGTAAATTATAATTTTTGGCTCTTCCTACTCAAAAGGTTGCCGACTCCTGGTTCGGGGGAATTACTAGATTCTATACTGCGGCGATTTCTATAGTCTATATCTACAGTATGTACCTGTTCTATGTCTATATGTCATATGTGTTTGAGTCAATTATCAGTTTTGAAATAAGTTGTTTTTACACTCACGAAATGAGTGTTCTATTTATAGATATACAGTTATTTATTTAACGTCTATTCACATTTTCATCGCTCAATGGGAGGACGGGAGGAGTACAAATATAACAGATAGATGCGCACACTATAGTAATGTAAAGATATTATGAACATTTTCTTCAATTTCGAAACATGGAACACGGTTCTGATCAACTAGCTAGTGCATTGCCTCACCTTTAACACATCTTATAAATTCGAGCCACCAGAGACACCAGAAGTGATCCTGGTGTCTTTCATAAAGTGTTGAAAAATTCTATTGCCGCATCCATGTATAAAACTTCTAGCAAATACGACCTTAGGAACTTTCGACCTGTTTCCTTGACCATCTATATAAACACCTCAAAAAAGTCTAGGGAACACTTCTGAATATCGATATATCGTATCCAGAACGATCAATATGAATGATTTCTCACCAAATTATGTAGAGTGCCGCAACAGATTTCAGTTTTTTTTTATATAAAAACTAAAAATGCAGCAGATGCGACGCTGCTTCATAATCATTTCATGTATTCATTGTTTGAAATCAGTTAGTTGGCACTTTGTTTCTGTTGTAAGCACAGATAAAAGATTCAAGTTTTGTGATTCGACCATGGAAATACGACATTTGACTAGAGAAGAGATGTTACAAGCCGTTGGCATGCTCCAAGCTGGGAGCTCACAACGGGAAGTATCCAGGGTTCTGGGAAGTAGCCCAAGTGTCATAAACCGTTTATGGTCGCGTTTCAATGAAACAGGTAGCGTATAAGAACGCCATACAGGTCGTTTCAGGATTACTACAGTCGCCCAAGACCGATTGTTGGTTTTACAAGCCAGAAGAGATCGTACTACCACAGCATCTCCATTAGCTCAAGAGCTATCACGAGTTCATAATGTACAAATTTCCGACCAAATTGTCAGAAATCGACTGCACGAAGGTCAACTCCACTCCAGACGTCCTTTAAGAGTTCCACAACAGACCCATGGAAATCGCGCTGCTCGTTTAGCTTGGTGCCAAGAACACGTAAACTGAGATCAAGAGAGGTGGGCCACAGTTCCCTGCAGTGATGGATCTAGATTTAGTTATTATCCCGATTCGGGTAGAATTCGAACATGGAGGAAACCTGGAAAGCAAAACCGTCTCCAGCATGCTCGAGAAGTTGTTAGACAGGGAGGCGGATCAGTGATGTTTTGGGGAGGTATACGCCTTGGTGGAAGAACTGACCTCGTTTTCATACAGGACAACCACACGGGAAATTCTTACGCAAATGAGATAGTATTACCTGTAGTGGTACCGTATCTCCATACAGTGGGTCAAAATCCACTCTTCCAACAAGATAATGCCCCTCCTCATCGTGCAAGAGTTGTCTTGAACGTTCTTGAAGAGAATGATATCGATTTTCTACCGTGGCCATCCTGCTCCCCAGATCTGAATCCCATCGAGCATGCGTGGGACACCCTAAAAAGAAATCACCTGCGTCAAAACGTCTTCCATCATGAACAGGAGCTTCGATTAGCAGTTCAGGGAGCTTGGAATGACTTAGGCCAAAATGTAATAGGCAATTCAATATTGATCATGCCGCGACGATGCCAAAGTGTCATTAATAACAGAGGTGGACCTTCTGGGTACTGAAAAATATGAGTGCTTCCATATCGTTTCGAAAATATTAGTTTTTTTTGTGTTTTACCAAATTTCGTTTATAATAGGTGCTTTGGAGAAGTCAAATATTATTTTGTTTTCTTGAGAATACATTATATACAATACATCCTAACAAAAACCGAAAGATTTCTATAAATTCGAATCATCAAATTCATATTTTAAAGATATTGGTAAGTCTTCCCTAGACTTTTTGAGGTGTTTAGGTAAAATATTCAAAAGGCTCTTGTAAAAATGCATTTGTTCATTCATTGACAAATACAAAATATTCTCGAAAAAGCAGTATGGATTCACAAATGTATTTATTTTACTGTGCTTAAAGCGTCGTCCAAAATTTCAATATAATTGGACTTATTGTGATCATATTTTAAATTGTGGATTCCTGAACGCGCCAAAACAATTACTACAATAGCTTCTGTTTTTGTACGCTCGCATTCGAATTGTAGATCAGAACATGATCGGATAAATTTCGACGACCAATCATTGGAGCGAAAACTATGGTTTTCTTTTATAGTGTAATAAGTCAAAATGCCTCCTGCATCAACAATAACCAGAACATTGAAGAATTTTTATTCAAGGAACAATATTCAACCTTCCGTAGAATGTTAAATATTCCCCTTAGAAGGAGCTAGTTTTCTTATCTACTCTTCATGATTACCGTCAACCGGGGTCACAGAGCAGTGGTACAGCACGATCAGATGTCACGAATAGGAACAATGGACTGCAGTTTTAGTCTCATTTGACTTGACAAAAGTAAAAGAAACAGCAACGGAAAAGAGATTACAAACAGAAATGATATACTCAGGGAAATCGAAAAATAATAATCTAGTAATATTACTCGAGATCAGGGCCCCGCAACCATATGTGCAAAGTGTGTAATGCCCACGGGTGCCATCCTTTAGGGACGCCGAAACCCAGGGTACAAAAAAAATATTAAAATAAAAGTTGAGAAATTGAATAGGATTAGGTATAAATACACACGAAATTTTATCAGTATATCATCCAGTTACTGCCGATTCCTATGTTGCGAGAACATGTCAGGCGGCAGTTTCTTGATTTTTCCTGTTCAGACATGAATAACGCCTGGAACACTATGAAAGCGATGCATCGCCACAGGCGTTTTAAATCAGTTAATTAACAGTGAATAAAACAAGTAAACCTATTAATTTTTACGTATAAAGTTATTTTTGTTTTGTCAAGTGTGGTGTTGTGTTGTGTAATATTTTGTTACTACTTTTTTCAAATTAAGTGCCGAATACCTGCTGACTGCAATTTCAAAGGCTTGATTTGTATAAAATGGTAAGTGTTCCCTACTTTATACCATCAACATTAACCCTTTATAGGATACTGGTTATAATTTTTTACGAAATTGAAAAAGTAACTGGTTTTATCCATAACTCGCTTAGTTTTTATGCTATTGATCTTTTAAAAACCATTTGGTAGGGTTTTTAAAGGATATGAGATCAAATTAGTTTAATATCTTTTTGTCTTTATTTTTGAAAGGATTTGAGCTAAATGCTCAAATATGCAAACTTTAATCGGCCATATCTTACTTAATAATAATCTGCCCTATAGAGGGTTAAAACTATTGACTGCTTAGTTAACTTTTTAAGAATATTTCCTACCCTACCCACATGGTGGTTATTATTGTGGTTACTTTAGAAGTTAATTCCTAATTCCCATGAGTACTAATTATTTATTTATTTTTTCAGGATAAAAGAAAGAGACCTTCAGGTGCGAAGTTTCGCGAGCAAAAGGAACTGAGACTACAAGAAAGGGGAAAAATAGTTGGATCTTTAAAGCATTTGTTGCAAAACAATCGAGATTCCACGGAGACTATCGATGTTGGTTCGACCGAATCTCAAGATTCTAAATCCGAAATATTAATAACCGTGAGTGGACCATCTGAAATTTCAACAGTAACATCAGGTCCTGCAACAAGTTGCAGCGGTTGTAGCAGCAAAACAGCTTCTACTGATGCAGGGTCCGATGAAGCGATGACACCATCCTCCTCTACAGAACTTGTACAATCCACTTCAGGTAATTCAGCTTGTGTGATTGTGTTCGGTAATGTCAGCTACCGAAATACCTGCTGCAAGTGACACTTTCGATGAAGGCTGTAATGAGGCTAGTATCGATATAATTCCGTCCGACCCCGGTTTGTGGCCCGAAAGAATCACCAATGAGATGGCTAGAATATTGGTTAAACGTGGTCTGTCCTTGATTGACATCAGTTTTAGCTTTCCTAGTAATAAAGATAAGAGAAAGTTTTCCTGCAAATACTTTGAAAGAAATCTAGCAAATGGAAAAAAAGTCGAAAGGGCTTGGCTTATTTACTCTATTTCTAAAGATTCTGTGTTTTGTTTTTGTTTTAAGTTGTTTTGTAAATGTAAAACTCCTAACGCTTTTTGTGATACAAATGGAGTATCTGATTGGCAACATTTGTCTTTGCTAATTAAGAAAAACGAAACGTAAATTTTACTCAACAGTTATATAAACACTTGGGTAAATTAAAAAAAAATGTTGGTGACATCTATGACTAATAATGCTCATCATCTGCGGATTTTAGAAACGGAAAAAAATATTGGCGAGACGTGTTGAAAAGAATTATTGCGATTGTTAAGTATTTATCTATACAATGCTTGGCATTTCAAGGTTCTTCTCAATTGCTTTTCGAACATGAGAATGGAAATTTTCTAAAAGCTGTTGAGATGATTGCCTCTTTTGATTCAGTGATGAGACAGCACGTTAGCCGAGTGTATAACTCCCAAAAAATCTTTAAAATGACTCATTCTTTAGGCGTGCAAATACAGAATGAAATAAATTTTTATTGTTGTCCAAAGTGAGAAATAATATTTTAGAAATGGCTCGCAGTTCAAAATATTTTTGAATAATATTAGATTGTACACCAGACACTTGTCATACAAAGCAAATTAGTCTTGTTCTGAGGTATGTTGTCCTTAACACCATTTCAAAAAAGGTTGAAGTTGAGGAAAGTTTTATTGCGTTTAATCCAATACTGGACCCTACAGGAGAAGGGATATATACATTTGTGAAAGAAAATTTGAAAAAATTAAATTTAAAATTAAAACACATTAGGGGACAAGGTTATGATAATGGGACAATTATGAAGGGAGAACATGTTGGGCTTCAAATACGCATTCTTGATGAGAATCCGAAAGCCGCTTTTGTACCTTGTGCGGCTCATACTTTGAACTTAACAGTAAATGACGCGTCTAAGGTGTCAGGTGCTACAATAAACTTTTTCAATCTTGTGCAAGAGTTATATAATTTTTTTCGTCATTCACAAAAATATGGTATGTTTTGAGCAAAATGTCCCCGGGTTAAGTTTAAAGCCTCTAAGTGAGACAAGATGGTCCAGCAGAATTGACGCAATAAAGCCCATTAAAGTTTATCTAATTAAGGTTTGCGAAAGTCTTCTAGAAGTGGCTGAAGATAATTCCTTTCACATTGATGCAAGACATAAAGCGAGTTCCCTCTTAACGTCGGTACAAAATTTTCAATTTATTTGTGGAATTATTATTTGGCATGACGTTTTATTTCATATAAATATTGTCAGCAAACAAATGCCAAGTGCTACAATTATTATTAAAGTATGCCAAACACACCTAAAAAATTTAGTCAATCATTTCCAGCAATATAGATCTGACCAATCATTTCAAGAAATTCTTGTGCAAGCGAAAGAAGTAGCATCCTCTCTCGAAATTGAAGAAGACTTTCCACCATTACCAACTGTTAGGAGGAAATTTAAACCAAAACTGTTTGACTATGAACACCGAGATGAGACCACCCATGATCCAAAAACCGCCTTTAAAATTAGTTTTTTCTCAAAAATTATAGATCAAACTATAAGCTCTCTAAAAAACCGATTTGACTTATTAAATGAGTATGATAATATTTTCGGATTTTTTAGCGACATATTCATATTAAGTGACAGCGATCTTTTAAAACATTGTTCTGTTCTTGAAGAGCGACTGAAAGATCAGGATAATAAGGATATAGACTCCAATGATCTGTTTATGGAAATTAAAGCGTTAAATTGTTTTCATTACCTGATGATACTGACCCCTTAAGTATTTTACAATATATATTTGAAAACAATTTAATTTCCACCTTTCTAAACGTAAGCAATTCACTAAGAATTCTTTTGACATTTCCTGTATCTTTAGCTTCTAGCGAGCGATCTTTTCATAGTTAAAAATCATTAAAATTATTTAAGATCGACAATGATTCGAGAAAGATTGTCTGGGCTAACAATATTAACAATTGAACAAGAAATTTTTGACGGTATAAATTTTAGCGATGTAATTATTGACCTAGATCTAGCTATCATTTTTGATTTTAAAACGAAGTTTCCTAGGTATTTGTTATTAGAAATATCTGCATATTTTTCAAAAGATCTAAGTCTAAGTAAAAGTAGTACTTAAGTATATATATATATATATATATATATATATATATATATATATATATATATATATATATATATATATATATATATATATATCTGTATCCCATTACTTAAGTTAATGTTTTAAAATGGGTGAAAACAAGAATTTATTTTGATATGATTATGTTGTTTCATTTTGATATTTTAGTCTACAAAGAAAAATGACTTCTAAAGTTCAGTTTTTTGCTTTACTTCAAGCACCTACCTACCTACCTCCTACCTCCAAAAAAAAACAACATGATCCAAAATGCCTTAAGAGGCGCCAGTAGCCCTCACGGGGGCTCTGTAGCTAGATGTTTTCTCTGGCGAAATATCTGAAATTTGTCGCTCTGAACGCGAAATTATTTTCTGAAATCGAATTTTCAATTTTACATTCTTATCTTGAAAAAAGCATGCTTTACTCTTATAGAAATGTAAATTAAAATGAGTGTTACTTGTATTGGAGTATTTTTATAGAGGTTTACTCCTTTTTCATTTGATTTGAAAATGAAACATTCATATATTGTCTGCAACTCCCTGAAGAGAGAAGCCAAAGTAGAATGGATATTAATTATAGTTTGTGTTTAAGTATACAAGGATATCCACCGGGACTGTCCGTTAAAAACTTTCTAAGTTTCAATTACAAAATCAAGCTGAAATTTTATACGCGGCCATAACTAGTGATTTCCAATTGGAGTGAAATATTTTCGAAGTGATACCATTTCCGGTTATACCGGAAGTGGGTCATCACTTTGTTATTTCAAATGGCAATCTACCTTTTTTATTATACATCTAGAACCGACATTTGAGCAAGGCATAAAATACCCAAGTTGTTGGTACTTATCTGTCAAAACTTTTGACAGATTTGATTATTTTTGTTATAAACTCGATTTTTGAGGCACATTTAAAAAAATTGTAGCTCGTAGATCTTTTGCACTACAGACACAATTTTTGCTTGGGTGGGTAGAAGAAGGATCGAGGAATTTTTTGAGCTGTCTACACAAGTCAAATGTTTATTGCGTTGTTTTGTATGATTTTTGCAATTTGGCCTTTCTCAAACAGCAATAACTCAATTTTTTCAAACTGCACGTGCCAATTTTTATATCGCCATCAGATGAAGCGTCAAATTTCAGATGGAATTGTATAAGCATGTACTATACCCATCTCTTATAGTTCCGAAATAATTTGGGAATATATTGAATTTTGATGATTTTGCAAGAACTAACAGAGAATGCTGTGAAATATTTGAATCAAGTAGCTGAACTGGCTACGCTCACCTGACAGGTGCCTGAAATTAATGTACTTGTCACTTCGTTCATTCGAATTTGATATTTCAACAAGAATTGTCGTTATTTCAGATTGAAAATATCCAAAAAATACAACACATTTGGAATAAAACCACTGGTTATTCAAACGAAAATATATTTAATCTTTTTTTAATTCATTTTAGAATGTCAAAAAGTAGTGAGGAGAAATTGCAGGCAATTCAATAACCAATTTCCAAATTTACCGTCTATGAGTAAAATAAAATTTCGAAGCATTAGAAGCAATTTTCTACAATTCGGATGAATAAAAATTGTAGGAACTAAGCGAAAACCAATCATCGAAGATAATTACATTAATACGAATTAATGATAGCAAACATCATAGGAGAAAACTAATTTACGATCTGAATAAATGTTCAATATGGGCCCCATTTTGCTCGATACAATTGACAGCTCGTATACGAACATGACATGATGAGTTGCCCTCCTAGTTTCCTCAGGATCAATATTACGAAAAGCATTATGAATGCTCTCTAGTAACTCTCCTCTACTTCTTGCAGGAATAAGATATACTTCACTCTTGATTTTGCCCCATAAATAAAAATCAAGGGGGGTCAGTCAAAAGTTTTGACAGATAAATGCCAACAACTTGGGTATTTTATGCCTTGCTCAAATGTCGGTTCTAGATGTATAATAAAAAAGGTAGATTGCCATTTGAAATAACAAAGTGATGACCCACTTCCGGTATAACCGGAAATGGTAACACTTCGAAAATATTTCACTTCAATTGGAAATCGCTAGTTATGGCCGCGTATAAAATTTCAGCTTGATATTGTAATTGGAACTCAAAAAGTTTTTAATGGACGGTCCCGGTGGATATCCCTGTATATGGGATTGTGAAAAGATATATAGAAATGCTATTGGTATGTAATTGGGTCCATTTTAAATTTTTTCATTTCTCATCGACTCAATAATCCCTAGACTACGCAATATAGAAAAAGAGTAAAACGTTACGCGTCATCTATGTGCTATATCAGAATGTTGGCGTATTAGTGCAGAACACTGCACTTTTAGATATAGTACCGCACATATGGTTCATTATCAAGGAGGGCGCCAGCATACGAACTGTTTTTCACGCAAAATACATTGCTTTGTGAGCTAACACTACGATGAACTGGGTTCTTTATCTAGTGTATATAAATTATCTTTGAGGTACAACATAACATAACCTTATTCAAAGTAGATAAATATTAAATATTTTTATATATGTAGTATCAATTATTATTTGTCTTATTTTCTTATGTATTAGTTTTTGCAACATGTCAGAAAAACATAGCGTGTTAATGGTTTGTTTCAGTGAGTAAAACCTATGATATTTTTTCAATATTGATAACTGATAGAGATGGTTTAAGGTAATATGTGTCGCTCTCCAATAGCTGAAGCAGTTTTTAAACATTTGATCAAGAAAGCAGGAATAGGATCGAAATGGAAAGTGGATAGTGCTGCAATTTCCGCTAATCATATCGGAGAAAAGGCTAATGATAGAGCGCTATTAACTTTACGCAACCATAAAGTACCTTACAACAGTAAAGCTCGTCAGGTGTGATATATTTTGACGATTTCGTTATATAGTTTTCTTGATAAAACATTTTATACATTTCTTGAATTTTTATATAGGTCAATGCGTCTGATTTCGAAGAGTTCGATTATATTTTTGGGATGGATAGTAAAAATATTTCAGACTTAGAAAGAATGGCTCCTGAAAACTGTAAAGCTAAAATTGGTCTTCTAGGAGCTTATGATCCACAGAAAGAATTGATTATCAGTGATCCTTATTTTGTAAGTTCATTTAAAATTTAGAAGGTAATTCTGTTGTTTACGATGACCACTTTCGCGCATCCACTACCGAGTCGACGGGAAATGCTTCCGAGCGATTTAAATTTCAGCCAGTGTTGCCAGATTCCTTTTTCTGGTGGATTTTTTCTACTTCAGTGATTTTGAGTTATTCAATAATTCAATATCTTGGTTATTATTGTTCAACCTTTTTTTTTGAATAGATTGCAGTGGATGAGCCGAAATTGCTTTTTCTATTTGGCTTGACATAGACTTAAAAGTGTAATTTCGAGCCGATGCAAAGAATTTTATCGAGAATTCTACTACTCCTTTTATTTCAATACCGACAGAGACGTTGATGCTCAATTTTAACCTATGCCGGCTTGGTGGTAAAGGATATGAGGCTCGTCCCCTGCGCAGAGTTATCTGGGTTCAATCCGCACAAAGTCGGTGCGTTTTTTCGGATTCTGGGAATCGCTTGAGTATCCATCTTTCGGAGGAGATGTAAAGCCATCGGTCCTGTCTAACAGAGATGTTTTGGACATTAAGGATTCCTTCTCTCGATACGAGAGGGGTTCGGCAAAATTCCCGGGTTAGTGAGGTGACAGAATTCCCCGGCGTGTCATTGGTCGAAAAGGCGAGCAAGAGAACAGTTTAACTGTTAATACAGTTAAATTTCTTATTATTATCATCATAATTAACTATCATGTAGTAACGGCAGAATAAATTAACTATTAAAAGAGAAGAGACTGTGGAACATCAATCGTTTGCTTTCTAACTGAAGACCATCTTTTTACTTTTGCCAGTAGCGTAATTTGTTCCTATTGTCGCAATATTATAGTCTTTCCATCCGACAAACAACAATTTCTCTGTTATCATAAATGTGTTAATAATACCCACGTTCTTCTTTGTTTATTTGTGGAACTGATGATAAAGGACACTTTTTGAGGCGATTATCCCTAATGGTCCCTATTGCCTAAAAAAACTTTTTCTCTTAATGTTCTTTAAAGTTCAGGGCCGGTAAATAATTATCAAAAAATATAATGTGATTTGAAGGAAGCAAATACACATTCTTATTAGACTCTAGAGCCACAAGGTAATGAACACAGTATGTTTAAAATTTGTAACAATATCCAGTGGAGCTGCAGATCATCCAATCTTTAAAGCCAAATCGCACGGCTTGCCTCTAATATACTGTGTTGCAGAATGATGATCAAAATGAATAATAAAATAAAACAAGTTACTATGTTTTAACTATTACTAATTTATTGATGTAAAGAATGACAAAATTTTACATTGGTTGGACCGGTTTCGGACATACGTCCATTATCAACAACAAGCTAATGAAACCTGAATACTCATGTACAATACAGGAATTACCATCAATAAAATGCTAGTAGAGGTCACAGTAACTTGAATAATGGTGATTGGTAGGTAATTTAGTCTACCTGGACGTTAAGGAGCTTAACCCTTTCCACCCTAGACGCCTTGAAAATCTCCATCGATTCAAAGAAATTGGATTTATAAGATTTTTCACAGGAATGAAGAATTTTTAGCTGTTTAAGTTCTGGAAAAGGATGACATTCATTCAGACAATGTGCAGCTAAAGCTGAATAATATTGCTGATGTAGGAATGACCGGAAATGTTCTTTGTATCTAGCCTTGAAAGAGCGTCCAGTTTGACCTTTATAAAAGGAATTGCACTCAGAACATGTTAATTGATATACTCCTGATTTTTCGAATTTATAACCGAAACCGGTCCAACCAATGTAAAATTTTGTCATTCTTTACATCAATAAATTAGTGATAGTTAAAACATAGTAACTTGTTCTATTTTATTATTCATTATGAATATCAACTATCACGTAGTTCAGGCTTCATCGATCAATTATTTGATGATCAAAATATTTCATCATAACTTCATCTATATACAACAGAATGAAACATTTCCCTGTGTTGAAAATTTGTATTTAGAATTTCCATAAGAGCCATATAGCGCCTGCCAACTGAATTCATTTTTGGGTGTCCTCTCCAGTATAGAGCACAATTCTTGGAAGTTTCTAACCATCAAGTGGCTACTTCTTTGAATGTGGCTTGTTATCAATGCCTCTGTGTTTTTAGTACGAATTTCAATGGTCAAATCTTGAAATTCTTCTTCTTCTTCACCGTGTAGAAGGCGTAGCGCCTGTTCAGTTCCGGTTTCCCTGCAGCAGTTCTTGTGAAGTTGATTGCCAACTGTCCCGCCATCGTTTTGGTGGTCGTCCAACGGGTCTTCTTCCGTGTGGTATGTTGTTATATACGATTTTGGCTATTCTATCTGTGGTCATTCTGTTTACATGCTGGTTCCATTCTCTTCTTCTTTTTCTTACCCATCTTACAATATCGTCTGTTTCACATTTTCCCCTTATGTCGGTTTTTCTTTGTATGTCATTCAATGTGTAACCGGTTATAGTTCTTAGCGTTTTCATTTCTGTTGTTCTTAGTATCCTCTTTGTTACCGACGTTTCCGCTCTTGTTTCTGCCCCGTATGTCATAATTGGTCGCACTCATGTTTTGTAGATTCTGGATTTGCATGGTATACTGAGGTGTTTATTTCTCCAAATTTGGTTGTTTAAGATGTCCCGATACTGCAGCTGCTTTGTTCACTTGTCTCCTCACTTCATCTTCAAGGTATCCTGTGCTTGTTATTTTGCACCCTAAGTATTCGAATGACATGATTTGGTCTATAGTGGCGTTGTCTATTGTTAACTTGCAGCGTAGAGGTTCCTTAGCTATGGTTATGCATTTTGTCTTACTTGTTGAGATTTCCATATTGAAATTTTTTGCGCGTTTACTAAAGGCGTATAACACTCTTCGTAGGTCGTCTTCTGATTCTGCAATGAGTACGGCGTCATCGGCATAGCATAAGATGTTAATTTTGTATCACTATCACCTTGGCGGATGCCCGACGTTGTTCTGAAATGCTGCGTTAGGGTGTGGTTTGTTCGTATTTGCGTTGTTGTATTAGTGTTCAGATCTTTTATGAGTCTTATATATTTTTTGGGTACCTCTTTGTTCTCCAGTATCTTGATTACATCCTTCAGTTGGACTCTATCGAAGGCCTTCGTTAAGTCTATGATACAAAGAGATGCTGGAGTGTTATATTCAAGAGACTTTTCTACTAATTGCCTTGTTATAAATAGTGCATCGACCGTGGACCGGTTTTTTCGAAAGCCTTGTTGCTCTTCGCTGATTGGCATTGTTGACGTTATGTCATCGGCAAGAATCTTTGTAAGCAGTTTCAAAGAGGTGCTTAATAAGGTTATTCCGCGATAGTTGGAAGGATTTGTTTTGCCTCCTTTTTTAAAGATAGGCACTGTTACACTTCTTTTCCATTCTCCTGGTATTTTCCGTGTTGAATTATGATGTTAAACAGTTTTGTGTACTCTTCTCTCATGGCTTCTCCGCCATATTTGATCATCTCATTTGTTATCTTATCTTCATTTGGAGCTTTCCTATTTTTAAGTTTACTTATTGCCATAGCTACTTGCTCTTTCGTCATTGTTACCGGTTCATTTATAATGTCGTTTTCTAAGTCTTCTTCTGGGGGTTCTTCTTCATATTCTGATTCGGTGTAAAGGTTTTTGAAGTATTTTTCCCATGTTTCGTTTGTGATTGTTTTCAGTTGTATAGTTTCATAGGTGTCCTTTTTCATACCCCTTAATAATTTCCAAATTCGTTCTTGCGCTCCGTATATATCCGCTTCCATTTCAGCACTAAATCTCTGCCAGTATTCTTCTTTAATTTCCCGAACTCTGTTATTCACCCTATTTCTTATTTCTATGTATCTATTTCGGTTCTCTGGTGTCGGATGGTTCTTATATTCTAGATATATTTGTTTTTTCCTTTGTAATGTTTTTGACTTCAGTGGTGAACCAGGGCTTATTATTAGGTTTGCCGTTCTGTGATACCGTGCGGGTTCCCAAGGCCTCTGTGGCACTCTTGTATATGTTTTCTTTTAGTTTGAGCCATGCTATGTCGGGGTTATCTTGTTGCAATATTGGATTACGAGTTATATACTGTTTGCAACGGTTTGAATAAAGTTGTTTTGTGCTCTCATTGTTGAGCGATTCTACGTTAAATTTTTCAGTTTTTACAGATGGTGTTTTCTTTTTTAATTGAGTTGTCATCTTCAGTTTCTCTAGAACGAGCTTGTGGTCTGTTCCAATGTTAGCTGATGACAAAACTCTTACATCTATCTTGAAATTAAAGGTCGAAAATTATATGAAAATATAAATTGACGGAATCTGCACATAATGCAGTAATAATCATCTCGAAATTATTAATCTAGAAAGTGAAAGGTGAAAAATGTGGTAATAATTCGTTCGGCATCATAATTAATTTCGAGAAAAAACTAATTAGTGATGAGACACATGTGTGAGTGTACAAGTGAACTTCGGGACCAGACTTTCCTCATCGTTATAATAAAAAACTTCGCATATTTGTTATAACTTGTATGAAGCAAAATGAGTGATGATAAAAACATTTGTTTGCCATAGAAAGCAGGTGTTCAACAACCTGGTCTGCGTAAACTGTCATGCAATCTTCCACAACAGCTGTTTGAAAAGAGATTTCTCACCGAAGAAACACAGGCTGGTAAGCTGGCTCGGTGGCGTAGGGTATATATTGCTCGTCTCTTACGCAGAGTTATCTGGGTTCAATCCCCACAAAGTCGGTGCGATTTTTCAGATTCTGGGAATTGCTTGAGTGTCCATCTTTCGGAGGAGATGTAAAGCTGTCGGTCCTGTCTAACAGAGATGTGTTGGACATTAAAGATTCCTTCCCTCGACACGAGAGGGGTTCGGCAAAATTCACGGATTAGTGAGGTGACAGAATTCCCCGGCGTGTCATTAGCCGAAAGGCAGAAATAGATCAGGTTAAAAGAAAAACGAACATGGCTGGTATAAAATCGAATGCTGTAGTTCAGGGGAAAATGAAAACAGACTTCTGAAGGAAAATGAATTGTTAAAGGGACTTATACAAGATTATACATCTGCAAAGGAGGGACCACAGCCTTATAAACTCAATTTCTTTGAATCGATGGAAATATTCAAGGTATCTAGGGGAGAAAGGGTTAAGTTCCTTAACGACCAGGTAGACTTAATTACCTACCATTCACCATTATTCAAGTTACTGTGACCTCTACTAGCATTTTATTGATGGTAATTCCTGTATTGTACATTAGTATTCAGTTTTCATTAGCTTGTTGATAATGGATGTATGTCCGAAACCGGTCCAACCAATGTAAAAAAATTTGTCATTCTTTACATCAATAAATTAGTGATAGTTAAAACATAGTAAATTGTTTTATTTTATTATTCATTCTAAAATTTTAGATCATCTGATATACTTCCACCAACGTCAATGTACGACCAGAAAGACAATTTTAAAACGTACCAGTCTCATCTACATTAGAAATGTGGTGCTATTCGTTATTTGTCAGCAGCCCACCATTACCATGAAAGCTTTTCACTTGATCACCCCAATGAAAAAAACGATTTAGTAATTTAGGGCATTTAGACTATCTTAACGCTCTGATTCAACAACCTTCTCCAGTGGTCTCAACATAGGCCAATTTCTATTCAATGGCAAACAGAAAACTCATAAATTCAAACAGTCTGGAATAAACAGAATTGAATGCAATAAATGCCCAACAGCTTACGTAAGACAAACAGGTCAAAATTTTGAATTTACATTCAAAAAACATATAGCCTCGAATAAGAAATCCGAAGTTTTTGGACTTATTAAATCTACTATTCACAATATGAGATTAGATATTTCAAAAATTCTGAATGCTTTGCAAAATTAACGAACTTTTTTAAGAGCCAAAATTCACCGCTCTCAATAGCCAACTAGACTCAAATCAGTCCCCACTAAATTACATTTAAAATATATATACTTAGCACATTCTTTTTCATAACTGTTAGCTCTAGTCACTTAAAAATGACTTGACTGCCGAAACCGGTCGTGTGTTTTAAGAATAAACATTGTGGAAATCAGAAATGAGTTATTTTATTTATATTTATTCTATTGATCCCAAGTTTATTCTGATATATGCATTTTATATGTTATTTTCTTAATAGTTTTATGTTGATTTCAGGATAGTAATTTTGCAGGGTATGAAAAATGCTATCAACAGTGTCTTAGATCGTGCACAGCATTCCTCGAGCAACATAAGCAATCTGAATGTGATTGTTGGAATTAGAGGGGGTGCAACTTTAGGAACACCAAGAATGATTATGGATATTGTGAAATTTTTAATCAGAAGAATGAATTAACAAAGAAATTTAAGTAAACAAGACATAGTGAAAGCTTTATTGGAAGAGTGATATTGTTAGAGTTATGATGTCAAATTGTTAGGTGAACATTATTATTATTTATTATCGTGGACTTATGCACTATCTCAGCTGTTAGCTGGATATAATTTACCTTTCCCAGATTTAGCAATCAAAGGGAATAGGCTCGATTACAATATACTTGACATAAATTTCCTAACTATCCTACATGTATTAAGAATTACAGCTTTTTGCATTTCTATATAGGTATTCTTATGCAATTCTAATTTCTTAAGGCTATCATGCAAAGTTTTGGGTATTAACCCAGTGGAGGATACGATGACAGGAACAATATCTATTTTCTCGAGGTGCCACATCTGCTTGATCTCAATAGCAAGGTCTGTATATTTGGACTTTTCTCCTGGAACAGCACGTTGTTATTATTCGGTATGGCGACATCCACCAGCATTGCTGTTCCTGCTCTCTTATCATACACCACTATGTCCGGCCTATTATTCGTCACCATTCTGTCAGTGATAACAGGCCTATCGTAGTATAATCTGATAGAGTCATTTTCCAATACGGGCGCCGGCTGATACTTGTATTATGGCTGGAAGGTGTTCAGAAGTCCGTACTTGTGTGCAAGTTTCTGGTGGATAATGTTGCACACTTGATTATGCCTGTGAAGATACTCCGTATTGGCCAGTTGTTCGCATCCGGACGTAATATGCTGTATGGTCTCCGATCTTATATGGCGTTTTCTGCACTTATCTGTTTGTAATGTTCCGTGCTTCATTATAAATTTTTGTAATTGTAGCGATCACTTGGTCTTGGATGGCCATAAGGAATCCCCTGTTTCTGCGAATAATTCTCCTTTCATCAACCATTTGTTGGAGGCTTCTTTGTCGATGTGTGGTTGATTAATCTCATGGTGATGTCGTCCATGCAATTCTTTTCTTGACCATTGCTCTTGTTTTTCAGTATCTGATAGGAACGGTAGATTCAGCAGGTCATCTCTTGTAGCAAGATTTAGTTGTGTATATCCCCTATCAGCCAACGATACCACTCTATGGAGGTCAGAAGTGAGAGATTTTGCAGAGAAGAATTCACTGAGATTTTTTATCTGTTCGGTGTGTAAATTGACAACATCTATTAATCCGTGTCCTCCTTCTTTCCGCTTCAAAGTTGTTCGTATCACAGACGATTTTGGATGATGATTGTTGTACTTTGTCAGCATCCTTCGGGTTTGCCTTTGAATATCATCCAGTTCTGTCTTAGTCCATCTGATTATTCCAAATGATTATTATTATTATTTTTTTTATTGAAGCAAAATAACTCGTATGAAGTAGGCGGTCTGCGAGAGGACGAAAACTAATCACTATGATCGATTCGGTAAAGCCGTAGAGTAATAAATCTTTAGGTGATAGGATAGTCATAGGCGTGCCACTCGGATAAATGTTGAAGAGTATTAATAAGTATACTTTCCGATTTAACACGAAGAAAGGTAATTATTACATGGATATATATTGAGAAGAGTTCTTGCAGCAGTTTTATTATTTGTATCATCAGTTAGTAGTTGGTGAAAGTGTTTTGTTCATTCACAAATAATGGAAGTTCTCTAATTTTACCACTGTTAAACGTTCTATAAATATATTATTTCCCAAACTGAAAATTAATTATATTGAATGTATAAGATGCTTTAAGGCATCAAGGCCATTTACCCTCAAACGATGAAAATCTTAAAATGTATTCTGAGATGACAGGAATTGGACAGTCCACAACATACAAGCTTCTCAAGGAAAGAAAATTTGAAAATGGATTTATAGTGAAACCTCCAGGAAGGCCCCGAATGGCTATTGATGAAGACTTTAAGAATACTGTTCGAAAAACTGTGCATTCTTTTTATATTCGGAAGAAATTTCCGCTGTGCTCGTAGGATATCTGGACTTGCCTTCAATATCAGAAAACATATTGTGGCAAGTTTTATTATTATTATTATAGCATTGTAATATGGGCGAAGAATTTTTCTAAAGCCCATTTGAAAATTAAATTAGTAACAATAATGATAATAATAATAAAGTTTATGTGATTAACAGAGAAGTACCTGACGCACAGTGCTTGACCGACTATTGGTCATCACTATGGTCGCACCCCAAAGAACACAATAGAGATGCGGATTGGATCACGAATGAAAAAGAACGCCTCGATATCAGACATATGGACTTCGATGGAATAACGGAGGAAGAAATCACAATAGTAGTTCGAGCGACCAACAATTGGAAGGCCACAGGTATAGATAATATCCACAACTACTGGTACAAGAAGTTTGATAAGCTCCATGGAGCCCTAGCGAAACAGCTCACGTATGTTCTTCAACATCCCAAGAAAACACCCACTTTCCTAACGCAAGGCTTAACATATATGCTACCTAAGAGCGATATAACACAGGATCCGTCTCAATATAGGCCAATCACTTGCCTGCCAACACTCTACAAAATACTCACCTCATGCATATCCAATTGAATATACCAACACCTTGACGACAACAATATATTAGCAGAGAAGCAGAAAGGATGCAGAAATAAACACCACGGGTGCAAGGAACAACTCATCATCGATTCTGTGATAATGAAACAGGCACACGTAGGGCATCGGAATGTTCATTCGGCTTTTCTCGATTATCTGAAGGCATTCGATAGTATCGCCCATTCTTGGCTTGTTGAAGTATTGCAGATATACAAAATTCACCCAGCCCTGGTAGAGTTCTTGAAGACAACAGTGACACACTGGCGCACGTCTCTGCAAGTCAACATGAACACTACATCAATTAAAACCGACGAGATACCCATACGTCGTGGAATTTTTCAAGGAGACTCTTTGAGTCCACTATGGTTCTGTTTAGCTATGAACCCATTGTCCTCAATGCTCAATAGAACAGGATACGGATTTAGGATAAAAGCAGAAAGGAATTATCATACAATCTCCCACCTGCTGTATATGGATGACATCAAATTATATGCTTCGAACAAGAAGCAATTGGATGATTTGCTGAAAACTGTCAGTGAGTTCTCGGCAGATGTTCATATGAAATTCGGGATTGAAAAATGTAAGACCCTGAACATTCAAAGAGGGAAAGTCATAGATGGTGAAACACAACTTCCAAACGGTGATATAATACAGTGCATGAGAGATGGCAAGACATACAAATATCTGGGATACCAACAAGCCAGATTGTTAGACCAAAAACAATCAAAGGAGAAGATTCGTTCAGAATACAGTCAGCGTTTGAAGTCTGTGCTGAAATCGATGTTGAACTCGGGGAATCTAGTCAAGGCAATTAACACCTACGCCATTCCAGTGTTGCTATACTCATTTGGAATAATCAGATGGACTAAGACAGAACTGGATGATATTCAAAGGCAGACCCGAACGATGCTGACAAAGTACAACAACCATCATCCAAAATCGTCTGTGATACGAACAACTTTGAAGCGGAAAGAAGGAGGACGCGGATTAATAGATGTTGTCAATTTACACACCGAACAGATAAAAAATCTCAGAGAATTCTTCTCTGCAAAAGCTCTCACTTCTAACCTCCATAGAGTGGTATCGTTGGCTGATAAGGGATATACACCTCTGAATCTTGCTACCAGAGATGACCTGCTGAATCTACCGTTCCTATCAGATACTGAAAAACAAGAGCAATGGTCAAGAAAGGAATTGCATGGACATCACCATGAGATTAATTAACCACACATCGACAAAAAAGCCTCCAACAAATGGTTGATGAAAGGAGAATTATTCGCGGAAACAGGGGATTCCTTATGGCCATCCAAGACCAAGTGATCGCTACAAACAACTACAAAAAATTTATTATGAAGGACGGAACATTACAAACAGATAGGTGCAGAAAATGCCTTATAAGATTGGAGACTATACAGCATATTACGTCCGGATGTGAACCACTGGCCAATACGGAGTATCTTCACAGGCATAATCAAGTGTGCAACATTATCCACCAGAAAGTTGCACACAAGTACGGACTTCTGAACACCTTCCAGCCATATTACAAGTATCAGCCGGCGCCCTTATTGGAAAATGACTCTATCAGATTATACTACGATAGGCCTGTTATCACTGACAGAATGGTGACGAATAATAGGCCGGACATAGTGGTGTATGATAAGAGAGCCAGAACAGCAATGCTGGTGGATGTCGCCATACCGAATAATAACAACGTGCTGAACAAGTTCCAGGAGAAAAAGTCCAAATACACAGACCTTGCTATTGAGATCAAGCAGATGTGGCACCTCGATAAAATAGATATTGTTCCTGTCATCGTATCCTCGACTGGTTTAATACCCAAAACTTTGCATGATAGCCTTAAGAAATTAGAATTGCATAAGAATACCTATATAGAAATGCAAAAAGCTGTAATTCTTAATACATGTAAGATAGTTAGGAAATTTATGTCAAGTATATTGTAATCGAGCCTATTCCCTTTGATTGCTAAATCTGGGAAAGGTAAATTATATCCAGCTACTAGCTGAGATAGTGCATAAATCCACGATAATAAATAATAAAGTTTACTACAATTGATTTCATACATACAGAGTAATAAACAATGAAAAAGCAGAGGCTTAATCATTCCGAAGAATGTCTCGCCTGTTCGCCTTTGAGATAGGTATATTTTGTTGAATTTAAATTTATAATAACTTCATTTGCGTTGAATGTTTTTTTTTCTATTTGAAAGTAAAGTTAGTTTCACAGCGCGTAATTACGAAACAAAAAGTCACTATGTTTCTTGAATTGTTCGTCACGATAGGTTTATTTTTTTTTCACAATCGGGCGTTAGTCAAATCCGGTATTTTAGTCACAATTTAGGGTATCTAAGTCACAATTTAGGTTTTTTTACTCACATTTTAGATATTTTTTCCTTCTCTTTTTTATTTTAAGTCACTTCGCAAAATTTCTGAACTCAGTATTCAAACTAGGCACTTTCGTTTATCCGCTGATTAATTAAGTTGTCTATTTCTGTTCTTCCGGCACAAAGAATCCAAAGTTCCACTTTCTTTTTGAAACAATTGTAGTTTTTCAAGATTCGCAAGTCTACTGGTATACGCGAATATACTCGTGGTGCCAGATATTTGCTGGATCTTTGTCCTATTCTTTTATTCAAGCGTAGTGTTTTGTAGTCTGAGTCTTTTCCCCTTGTATCATATTTATGATCAATGAGGTTTACATTCATCTTACTCGTAAATACTTAAGTTACTAGTTTCAGAGCATACAACTGTCTAATGTCAAGCATTCCTGACAAAGCAAAAATCTCTTCACTCGAAAATATGCGTCCTTTACCATACATGATTTTCAGGATCCATTTCTGCAAAATATTTAGTTGTTCAACATGGCAGTCATACACTCCTCCCCACCCAACATTCCCATATGTAAGATGTACTTGCATGAATGCGTGATACAATATTTTCAGATGGTTTATATTCATTTTACTTTTGTAGTATTTAAAATGCCCAGTAACCTCCGAAGTTTTTTTGCCACATAACTACAGTGGTGATCCCACCTCATATGTCGGTCAAGCACAATGCCCAAAAATTTTACTGTGCCTGCAGTGGCCTCACTAATGATAGTGTCCTTGTCGATATTCAGTGCGCTTTGCGTTGGAAGATTAGATTCGTAAGAGGTGAAAGGTAAGTATACTGATTTTTCTGCATTTAGTGTTAGTTTATGATGTTTCAACCACTTCCCTATTTCCGCGAAATCTTCTTCCGCTATTTTTTGTAGATTTTCCCATGTGCTGGCCTCATAAAGTACTGTGGTATCGTCAGCGAAACTCAAAACACTTCCACGAAGTTCCATTTGAAGAAGGTCGTTCACGTATAATATGAATATTATGGTTACACTATTACTATTAATTATAGTAAACTGAGTAACGTAGCTAAATATAACAACTGAAATTCGTTATTGTTAATTCAGGATCCAAATATAGCTATCAATACATTAATTGGTCAGACAAGATATTGAGTAGATAGCAGGCCCGCCGCT
The DNA here is from genome assembly GCA_013387265.2 of Cryptolaemus montrouzieri. NCBI lineage: Eukaryota > Metazoa > Arthropoda > Insecta > Coleoptera > Coccinellidae > Cryptolaemus > Cryptolaemus montrouzieri. The sequence goes on from JABFTP020000042.1 coordinate 40,649,307, forward strand.
AGCGGTTTGAACGCCGGTGTGCAATTCCTATCGAGCCGCCCCTACCTAACTACAAAACCTAGGTGTTTATAAAAATGTGAAAAAAAATGCTGTACAGTGAAAAACTATGTTATATTAGGTTATTTTATACAAGATAGATACACTAATACGACATTAAATAAAAATGAAGGCAAGAAAGGTGCAGTTTATACATATTATGTAGGTAGGTATAGGTATTAAGTTATTTCACAGAAACTGCACCTTTCTTGCCTTCATGTTGGCAAAATCAGCTTTAATTTTTTGGTGTCTAGTCTATTTAGAATCTCATGTTTAATTGAAATTATTGCTAAATTACTTAGTCTTTGCTGGTGCATAGTTGATCTCAAATAGTTTTTATTATTTTTAACTTTGAAAATGACCTTTCACCAGATGCAACTGAAACCGGCAATGTAAGTAGTATCCTTAGCGCTATTGCTGTATTCGGAAATGTTCACATTAATTCATTAGCAAAATGTATTGCAATAGGGTTTGTGGATCATTAGACTGGTTTTCAGTTAAGTGCAACTTTAAAGCATTGATTTCATTAAACATATCTATACCGTCAATATCTGCGTCACTACTTGAACTATCTTTTAGCTTCACATTCAAATCTTTACAATGTTTCATTAAATCATCTTTGGAGTAACTAAACAAGTTATTATTGGTGAAAAGCCAAAACGTCGGTAAAAGTTTCCAACTCATCTAATCTACGTTTTAAAGAAGTTAAGGTTTGGTCCAGGATCCTAAAAAACATCAGCCTTGTATTTTGTTTTAGGGTTTAGTAAGACTTCATCACTCTGTTCATACTGAAATTGAGTTGGTTTTCTTCGTGGACGAACGGTATCTATAGACGGAAAATCTGCATCTACATTAAGTTCCCGAGCCACAGTGGTAGCTTCTTCTAACACCCTTTCGAAATGCTCATCTGTGCGATATTCGATGAATTTATGAATCAATTTATTTAACAAATTTATGCAGATTTGAGTATTCATTGTGGGGTTTTGCATCATTTTGCTAATAGCATTAATTTCGTTTAAAATATCAAACCAAATTACAACTAAGTAAATAAATCTATAATTTTGAATATTCAAAGCAAGCGAATGTGCTTTGTGAGTTGTTGTACAATCCCATTCCGACGAATTGTTATCTGATATTTCAAGTAAAGCGTCAAATATTTTTCGAGGTGATACCGTAAAGGTTTGACTGCATCGATTCGCTAGACCATCGCGTGGCACTTAATGCCTTTAGTTTTAAATCAGGTAAATGCTTGCAAATTATGGACCACCTTTTGGTAGAAGACGAAAAGAAAACGTAAATTTCTTGAATTAAGTTGAAAAAGTTGACCGTGTCGTGCGTTATATTTGCCGCATCGTTAACGACCAAATTGAGACTATGCGCTGAGCATGGAACGTAAAATGCACGATTATTCATTTCCAATATTTTTTTTGTAATCCATTGTGTTTTCCACGCAAATTAGAACCATTGTCATAACCTACGCCACGTAAGTTTTTAATATCAAGGTTTAATTGCGAAAATAAATCTAAAACAGAATTTAATAGTCCTTCACCTGTGGAGCTGGTTATCGGACAGATGCCAATAAAACTTCCGCATATTGTAACATTTTTGGTTTCACTGTTTAAAACAACACACCTTAGTATAACTGTAATTTGTTCTGTGTGACTTACATCTGGTGTGCAATCTAATATGATAGAGAAATATTTTGATTCTCTGACTTTGTTCAGGATATAATTTCTATTGCTTTGAGAAAATTACCATTATCATGCTCTATAATATTTTGGACGAGCCCCTAAACGCCAGACATTGATGAGATAAAAATTTTATAACAGCTATGATCCTTTCCAATACATCACACCATTGTTTTTTTTCAGATTCTAATAGTCTCAGTTGCATTTGATTTACAGTAGTTTTATTTTTTAACATATGATTTAGTTGGACCCAACATTTTAAATTTTCGCTAAGGGAAATGCTTGTTTCGTGTCGTTTTAAGGTAGATGACAGATGTTGCCAATCGGAAAAACCGCTTGGAGCTGACAGACTACTTACAGTTTTACTGAATATTTTACAACAAAAACAATAGACTGAATCTTTTGACGTAAAGTAAACAAGCCATTCTCTGTTAATTTTTTCTCCATTAGGAAGATTTCTAGAGTAATAACTGTTTGCAAATTTTCTTCCATCGATATTAGCAGGAAAATTGTGGTTAAACAGCTGCACGGGACCACGGCTAACCAAAATATTAACAATATCATTATCCATACTGGCGGGCCACGAACCGGGATCATCACCACAATCTGAACAGCTACTTGATGACGGTAAATTGCTTACAGGTTCTTTAGCACTACTTTCTCTTTTTTAGTTTCACTGGAGTCTCCTTCTGAAGGACTAACATTTTCTCTTCAGATACCTCCATAACTTCTAGATTTAAAGCTGCGCTTGTTGAAGCTACATCTACGTCAACATTCTCTTGACATTCAGAGTCCCTATTTTCTCAAGAGATCCCGTTAGTTTTTTTTCTCTGTATCTTTTTCTCGTTTTTACTGTCGAAATTGAGCTCCTGAAATTTTTTTCCTTTTTTGCGGTTCCTGGAATTTTTTTGAAAAAGTTTAGTATACGGTTGTACAAAAGTAACTTAAGTCCCAAAAGGGGGTCGATCACTCCACCCATTATTGCGAACAACCTTTACTAGGGGGTCAACACTGAAATCGCGAAAAAAAATCAGCTTTTCCATACATTTTGTATGGAATAGTTATTTTTTTTCGCGATTTCACCGTTGACCCTATAGTAAAAGTTGTTCGTATTTATGTGTAGAATGACTCCCTTTCGGGATTTAAGTTACTTTTGTTACACCCTGTATAGGTATAATTTTAATATTTTTTATAAATCTTCACTCTTAAGTTGTATAACAGAAAAATACCCTTTAAATCACAATAATAATCACAATACTACTGCGAAAAAAAATATTCATACCTACTGCACACAAATGTAATGGAATAACTAATTTTTTTTCGCGACTTCAGAGTTGACCCCATAGTAAAAGTTGTTCGTATTGATTAGATGGAATGTCCCCTTTCGTTACTTAAGTTACTTTTGTTACACTCTGTATTAATTTTAATACATTTTTTAAATAAATCTTTACTTTAAGTTTTTCAGTAAAATAACCTTTAAATTTTACATGAATACCTGCTGTTTATATAAATGCGCCCATATGCTGATTAATTAAACAAACACACTTACCATAATTATGATTTTTGCGCCGACGGATAATATAAATAATTTTCTAAATTATTTTTATAGTCACACTTCGCACAAAAATTACAGAATATTAACAATTTTAAGTACCCTGGACCGTTTCCGGATCTCACCTTAGGGCTATAACCAAATAATTGAAGTTTGTTGTTCACTCACATCACTTTCGCATTTGTGTTAAATAAATAAAAACAAAGAAATGAGTATATAGTTTTAAGGATTTCTGATATCTGTGGGATTTCCTATTTCCCATAGAGCACGATACGGATTAACTTTGTTCTCATGAATTTCAATAGATGGCGCTATGTAATGCTACGATATAAAAGAAATATTTGGGCGCCGTTCATCATATTATTTTTATAAGGATAATCTTTTTAGTATTGTGAGGTGACAATGTCTGAATTTTAGTCGATGATTGTCTGATGTGCCGCCCCCCTGAATGCGCCGCCCGCGTGCATTGCACGCCTTGCACGCCCGCTTACGGCGGGCCTGGTAGATAGGGCAAGTTTCATTTAAAAGAAATCTAGGAGATCTTACAAAAAATGGATCACTGCTGGTATTATAAAGTCATGTGAAACTAAGAAAACTCTATATAATATGTGGGCAGCAAACAAGGGCTCTGAACTGTTGAAAAATCAATACAAAAATTATCTTAATTTATTGAACATAGCAATTTTTGAAGCAAAAATAATTTTGATAAAAGAGCCATTGAGTCTAATATCACTAATCCTAGAAAGTTATGGCAAATAATAAACAATAAAATTGATAGAAAACAAGTCAACTGTATTAATTTAAAATTTTAATTGATGAAAATAGAACTAAGATTACAGATAATTTCGAGATATCAAATAAATTGAACAATTATTTTAACGAGCTAGGGGTAAAGTTAGGTAATTCGATCATACAGCCATCCGGAAGACAAATTCAAGTGCCAAGCATGGTTTGTGATAGGATCTATAATAAAAAATATGAAACCTAAAAAAGGAGGTGTAGATATGATTGATACAAAGACACTGAAAACATTAGCAGAGTTTATAGTTGATGCGTTAACTCATATTTTTTATATGTGTATAGGAGGGCAGTTGGTTAACATGATTCGAATTCAACATGTTTTCGATTAATATTTTGACATCACCTGGAGGAACACTTGGGTTACGTAACGTAACGTAACGTAAGATATCTTACGTTACAGCCCCAGCCGTGAAATTGTCGCACTACCTTATAGATATCATTAAAAATTATTGTTCATTCAAATCAAAATTTTCTATAAAAATTCTTTCGAATTGATAAATAACATAAAAACGTTAACCTACTACCTAACGCAAAGCTTATTTCGTTTGATGTTGAGAATTTATACCCAAGTGTTCCTCCAGGTGATGTCAAAATATTAATCGAAAACATGTTGAATTCGAATCATGTTAACCACATAATTCAATCAGAAATATTGAATCTGTTGGACGTTTGCATTGAACAAAATTATTTCTCTTTCAACAACATCTATTACAGTAGTGAAAATGGTTTGATCATGGGAAATCCTTTGAGTCCACTTTTAGCAGAGATTTTTATGAATAATATTGAACAGAAAATTCATACACATCCACTCATTCCCTTATTTCTTCATTGGTATAGATATGTTGACGACATCTTAGTATGTTCCATTGGAACTACTCGTCAATTAGACTTATTTCTTAATTTCATTAATTCCATCCATTTGAACATTAAATTCACGATAGAAATTGAACTGAACGATTCCATTAATTTTTGGACTTGAAAATCACTAAACGAAATAATAATCATGTTTTTTCGGTCTTTCGTAAACCAACACATACTGATACAATTATACATAACTACTCATTACATCCAATTCAACACAAAGTTGCAGCTTTAAACAGCATGGTACATCGGTTACTCAATTTACCTTTATCAGTAGAAGATTATAATAAAGAGTTAAACATCATCAAACAGATAGCCATTAATAATTCATATAATCCGGATATGATAGATCTAATCATTCGTAAAAACTGTATCAGAAAGCAATAAATGAAGTATATCCTATTCATAAAGACTATAAAATATTCAACAGTTTAACATTCTGCGGTTCTGCAAGTACAAATATTAAATCCTTTCTCGTCAAACAAAGTCTTAATATAACTTTCAAAACTTCTAATAACTTAAGTAAACATATTAAAAATAATAAATCTCGTGTTGAAAAATCAAGTAAATCAGGAATCTATAAACTCAATTGCGGTTCTTGTGATAAAATTTATATCGGTAGGACCTATAGGAGTTTTGGCATGAGAACATCTGAACATAAACGTAGCTTCGATAAAAATAAATCTGATTCAAATTATTCAAACTATTCAAACCACTTAATAAAAGAAAACCATTCATTCAATAAAAACTTTGACATATTACATATCTAATCAAAAGTTTAAAATTAGATCTCCTAGAAGCATTAGAAATAAATAGATACAAACAATCGGACAAGCTTTTGAATGAGCAGGTAGATGTGAATTATTCACATTTAATTACATACTAACTGTACAATGGCTCGGTGTGGGTTTTTCCTGTTATTCATCCTGTGGCTGCTGTGTCAGCGAAACGTCGTCGAATTTTTTCAAATAAAGTGTAGATTAAAGTTAAACCTTGTGTCTTTTATCTCATTTATATCATGGATCTACATCAAGTAACGGCCTCCACACTTCAAATGTTTATGATCGAATTTATAATTTTGTAGAAACTCACGGCATAATTTCAAAAAGTAATTCGGATTTGTTAAGCGAAGGGCACCAAAGATGCTTTATTATAAAAACTTGATCAGAGTAAACCTGTCATAATAGCTTTCTTAGATTTGGACAAAGCTTTTGATTCAGTTGATCGCAAATTTCTGCTGGACAAATTATATTTTCTAGGATTAAAGGAAATTTGCTTGACTTGTTGAAAAGTTATCTTAATGGTAGAGAACAAAAAGTGAGAGTGAATGGTACTGAAAGTAATAGTGAATTTGTTAAGATGGGTGTGCCTCAAGGTACGATATTGGGACCGCTTTTGTTCGTTCTTTACGTAAACGATCTGTTAACTTGTCAATCCGACGAATCAATAATATCCTATGCTGATGACACAGCTATTATATCAGCTGAAAGCACATGGTCAGAAACACAAAATAATTTGAATAAAAAACTTGAAAAAGTCGCCATTTGGTTAAAACTGAATGAATTGTCATTGAATGTTGAGAAGTCTGTATTTATATCTTTTGGAAACTATCGTGATAGTGTCCCGAGGGAGGTAGATATAGAAATTGAGAGAAGGTCTTTGAGAAGAGTCGAACACTGTAGATATTTGGGGATTGTTTTCGACTACAACTTAAAATGTAATAAACATATTGAATACATCGTCAATAAAACGAAATACTTGGTGTTCGTTTTTCACAGGCTTACTCGATTTATGTCTAGTGCAACGCTAAAATTGATTTATCATGCTTTTTTCAATAGTATTATCACATATGGTAGTATTGCTTGGAGAGGTGCGTACAGCAATTGTCTGTCTTTGTTAGGGTCATTACAGCATATCAATTTATTTTTTGATTAAAAACACGTTCGAGTTTTTAGGGACACTTGTAAAACGTCAAGGCCATTGAGTGGATCATTAGAAAACGTGATCACGCATACCAAATATGGTTTCTATCGATTGAGTCGTTCTCGAATTATTTTAAAAATAAGAGAGAATATTTTTGGATTTGGCGACCTCTAGCGGCCAAACGAAAAACTTTTCACTAGGTAAGTTGGCCTAAATCGACTTATTTCTAGCTGAAGAATCTGCGGTATAACGTTGTACACGCAATTCACGGACACCCTGTATAAGAGCATTTTGACAAGCTGTTATGATATAAAATAAATGTTCACTTCTATAATTTACTAAAATTATTGAGTTATCTGAAATATCATAAACGTTATTTAATTATAACATATTTTAACGTATGGAATTAAGCGTAAGTTGAGTATGCATGAAATTTATGAAATAATTATTTTGGTAAACTTAACTATCTAGATATTCACATTCAATTATAATCGTTTTTGAATAGATGGGTGTTCAATCGATTCAATTTTATCTTCGATGAGAACTCTACAACACATATTCGTCTACGTTACTGACTATTAATTTGAGATGTCCGAAGTAAACATTTAGAACGAGGAATGCAATATTCGCAAACAAAAAAGACAGAGATGATCCTAGTCAGGTAGTTGTGTTCTGCCTGGATATTTGTACGGAGGTTTTTATCAAACATCCGGCAATAAATTGGTCCCTGCTCCAATACAAAATCATAGAAACTATTTATGTTTGAATCCGCCCTCGTACCATATTTCTGAGGGATTTGCATACTTAAACTAAATAGACTATAGCGACCGTTAAAAAAACGGAATTGATACTAGTTATATAAAAAAAACGAACTAAAATCTGTCTTCAATGCCACATATTTTCTAAAACAGTCTAGTAAGGGTTAAGTGAAGCTGGTGAAACTTCAGAAGATGAACTCAGCGTTCTTGCCATCTCAAAGTTTTCTCGAAACCATCAGAATTGATTTGTGAAAAATTGATTCAATTCTTATAGAGATATTTTGTAGTTAATTCACTTTTAAAATATTGAAATCTTTTATTTTCCAGGCTTAAAGTGTAATACCAATGTCTATAAAATTAATTCTATATAGGGATTTCTATAATTTCATATTATATTATTTTGTTTTTGTCTATGGTTATATTCATTTTATATTTGAGAATAACTCGAAATTGAATTTTGTCTGTAAGCAAAAATTACAATTATATTTGATTTGTTTTGATGATTATTTATATATTATTTATTTCATCTGTAAATCTTCTCCTTCTTATGACGCCGTCTCCAAACGAAGGTTGGCGATCCAATTGGCAATAATTGTTTTTGACACTGCAGCTCTAAAAATTTCAGTGGACGTTCTTCCAAACCACCTCCTTAGATCTTTCAGCCATGAGTTCTGGCGTCGTCCAACTGATCTTTCTCCTTGGACTTTCCCCTCTATAATCAGGCGAAGGATCTCATATTTTTTGCCGCGCATGATGTGTCCGATGTACTGGAGCTTTCTTTCTTTGATGGTTCTCATCAACTCTCGTGATTTTCCCATTGTATTTAGGACGTCGATGTTTGTCCGTCTTTCCATCCAAGAAATACGCAATATTCTACGGTATAGATACATTTCGAAAGCGTCTATGCGTCTCTCCATTTCTGGATTAAAAGTCCAACTTTCACATCCATAAGTAAGGACAGGAAGAACATAACAACGAAGTAGTCACATACGAAGCTGAAGATTAAGTCCGCGGTTGACGAAAAGGTCTCTCATGCCAACGAAAGTTTTACGGGCTTGTTCGATTCGAGATTTGATCTCTATTTTCGGGTCACTTTGGTCGTTCACCGTGGCTCCTAAATACCGAAATGAATGCACTTGTTCCACAGGTTGGTTGTTAATGCGTATTACAGCCTCCACTGCTTGCTTAGAAAACACCATACTTTTAGTTTTGTTAACGTTAACAGATAGTCCAAAGCGTTGGCTCTGCTCTACATTAAGGTTCATGGCTCTCTGCAAGTTTTGAAGGTTGTTAGCTAGTACCACGGTGTCGTCTGCGTAGCGGATATTACTAAGTAGTTTTCCATTTTTTCTAATGCCTGTGTCTATGTTTTCAAGTGCTTCTTTGAATATTGCTTCTGAGTAAATGTTAAAGAATAGAGGCGACAGCACACAGCCTTGACGTACACCTTTCCGTATTGCTACCTGTTCAGATGTTAGCCCATTAACTCTCACTTGTGCAGTTTTGTGCCAATAAAGGTTTGTAATAATGCGTAAGTCTTCTGCATCAACCCCGGTATTTTTAGAATTTCCGCCACTTTTTATGTGAAACGCAGTCAAAAGCCCTCCGATAGTCAACAAAGCAGGTGTAAACATCGACATTCATGTCTCTTCTATGGAATTTTTCAAAGAGACTCTCTGAGTCCACTATGGTTCTGTTTAGCTATGAACCCATTGTCCTCAATGCTCAATGAGTTCTCGGCAGATGTTCATATGAAATTCGGGATTGAAAATGTAAGACCCTGAATATTCAAAGAGGAAAGTCATAGATGGTGAAACACAACTTCGAAACGGTGATATTATACAGTGCATGAGGGATGGCGAAACATACAAATATCTAGGATACCAACAAGCCATTGCTAGACCAAAACAATCAAAGGAGAAGATTCGTTCAGAATACAGTAAACGTCTGAAGTCTGTGCTGAAATCGATGTTGAACTCGGGGAATCTAGTTAAAGCAATACACATGTACGCCATTCCAGTGTTGCTTTACTCATTTTGAATAATCAGATGGACTAAGACAGAACTGGATGATATTCAAAGGCAGACCCGAACGATGCCGACAAAGTACAACAATCATCATCCAAAATCGTCTGTGATACGAACTACTTTGAAGCGGAAAGAAGGAGGACGCGGATTGATAGATGTTATCAATTTACACACTCAGAGAATTCTTCTCTGCAAAAGCTCTCACTTAGAGTGGTATCGTTGGCTGATAGGGATATAAATCCACTAAATCTTGCTACCAGTGATGACCTGCTGAATCTACCGTTCCTATCAGATACTGAAAAACAAGAGCAATGGTCAAGAAAGGAATTGCATGGACGACATCACCATGAGATTAATCAACCACACATCGACAAAGAAGCCTCCAACAAATGGTTGATGAAAGGAGAATTATTCGCAGAAACAGAGGGATTTCTTATGGCCATCCAAGACCAAGTGATCGCTACAAACAATTACAAAAAATTTATTATGAAGGACGGAACATTACAAACAGATAAGTACAGAAAATGCCATATAAGATCGGAGACTATACAGCATATTACGTCCGGATGCGAACAACTGGCCAATACGGAGTATCTTCACAGGCATAATCAAGTGTGCAACATTATCCACCAGAAACTTGCACACAAGTACGGACTTCTGAACACCTTCCAGCCATATTACAAGTATCAGCCGGCGCCCGTATTGGAAACTGATTCTATCAGATTATACTACGATAGGCCTGTTATCACTGACAGAATGGTGACGAATAATAGCCGGACATAGTGGTGTATGATAAGAGAGCCAGAACAGCAATGCTGGTGGATGTCGCCATACCGAATAATAACAACGTGCTGAACAAGTTCCAGGAGAAAAGGCCAAATATACAGACCTTGCTATTGAGATCAAGCAGATGTGGCACCTCGATAAAATAGATATTGTTCCTGTCAGAAATGCAAAAGCTGTAATTCTTAATACATGTAGGATAGTTAGGAAATTTATGTCAAGTATATTGTAATCGAGCCTATTCCTTATTGTTAAATCTGGGAAAGGTAAATTATATCCAGCTAACAGCTAAGATAGTGCATAAGTCCACGATAATAAAAAAAACCCTCAAAGCGCTTGAAATCACATATACGCAAAATTTATAGGAAAATTGGTACAAACACAAAACACCCTGATCACAAACAACACATCGACGTGTATATGGATACTTTGAAACAGAAACTCCAAGCAAAAGCAGAGAGGCTTTCAAGATACGTCAAGTGTACTGAAATACACACCAATGAAAGGAAACACCAAAACCAAAGGTTCCTCCAGAACGCGGCTAATTTTCATAAGGAAATAATAAAACTGCGACCAACAATAACAGAGAAGTACCTGACGCACAGTGCTTGACCGACTATTGGTCATCACTATGATCGAACCCCAAAGAACACAATAGAGATGCGGAATGGATCACGAATGAAAAGAACGCCTTGATATCAGACATATGGACTTCGGAAGAATAACGAAGGAAGAAATCACAATAGTAGTTAGAGCGACCAACAATTGGAAGGCCACAGGTATAGATAATATCCACAACTACTGGTACAAGAAGTTCGATAAGCTACATGGAGCCCTAGCGAAACAGCTCACGTATGTTCTTCAACATCCCAAGAAAACACCCACTTTCCTAAAGCGAGGCTTAACATATATGCTACCTAAGAGCGATAGAACACAGGATGCGCCTCAATATAGGCCAATCACTTGGCTGTCAACACTCTACAAAATACTCACCTCATGCATATCCAATCGAATATACTAACACCTTGACGGCAACAATATATTAGCAGAGGAGCAGAAAGGATGCAAAAAGAAACACCACGGATGCAAGGAACAACTCATCATCGATTCTATGATAATGAAACAGGCACACGTAGGGCATCGGAATGTTCATTCGGCTTTTCTCGATTATCTGAAGGCATTCGATAGTACCGCCCATTCTTGGCTTGTTGAAGTATTGCAGATATACAAAATTCACCCAGCCCTGGTAGAATTCTTGAAGACAACAATGATACACTGGCGCACGTCTCTGCAGGTCAACATGAACAATAAATCAATTAAAACCGACGAGATACCCATACGTCGTGGAATTTTTTCAAGGAGACTCTTTGAGTCCACTATGGTTCTGTTTGGCAATGAACCCATTGTCCTCAATGCTCAATAGAACAGGATACGGAATTAGGATAAAACAGATAGGAATTATTATATAGTCTCCCACCTGCTGTATATGGATGACATCAAGTTATATGCTTCGAACAAGAAGCAATTGGATGATTTGCTGAAAACTGTCAGTGAGTTCTCGGCAAATGTTCATATGAAATTCGGGATTGAAAAATGTAAGACTCTGAACATTCAAAGAGGCAAAATCATAGATGGTGAAACACAACTTCCAAACGGTGATATTATACAGTGCAAGAGGGATGGCGAAATATACAAATATTTAGGATACCAACAAGCCATTGCTAAACCAAAAACAATCACAGGAGAAAATTCGTTCAGAATACAGTCAGCGTCTGAAGACTGTGCTGAAATCAATGTTGAACTCGGGGAATCTAGTCATGGCAATTAACACCTACGCCATTCCAGTGTTGCTTTACTCATTTGGAATAATCAGATGGACTAAGACAGAACTGGATGATATTCAAAGGCAGACCCGAACGATGCTAACAAAGTACAACAACCATCATCCAAAATCGTCTGTGATACGAACAATGTTGAAGCGGAAAGAAGGAGGACGCGGATTAATAGATGTAGTCAATTTACACACCGAACAGATAAAAATCTAAAAGAATTCTTCTTAGCAAAAGCTCTCACTTCTGACCTCCATAGATTGGTATCGTTGGCTGATAAGGGATATACACCTCTGAATCTTGCTACCGGAGATGACCTGCTGAATCTACCGTTCCTATCAGATACTGAAAAACAAGAGCAATGGTCAAGAAAGGAATTGCATGGACGACATCACCATGAGATGAATCAACCACACATCGACAAAGAAGCCTCCAACAAATGGTTGATGAAAGGAGAATTATTCGCAGAAACAGAGGGATTCCTTATGGCCATCCAAAACCAAGTGATCGCTACAAACAATTACAAAAAATTTATAATGAAGGACGGAACATTACAAACAGATAAGTGCAGAAAATGCCATATAAGATCGGAGACTATACAGCATATTACGTCCGGATGCGAACAACTGGCCAATACGGAGTATCTTCACAGGAATAATCAAGTGTGCAACATTATCCACCAGAAACTTGCACACAAGTACGGACTTCTGAACACCTTCCAGCCACATTACAAGTACCAGCCCTATTGGAAAATGACTCCATCAGATTATACTACGATAGGCCTGTTATCACTGACAGAATGGTGACGAATAATAGGTCGGACATAGTGGTGTATGATAAGAGAGCCAGAACAGCAATGCTGGTGGATGTCGCCATACCGAATAATAACAACGTGCTGAACAAGTTCCAGGAGAAAAGTCCAAATACACAGACCTGGCTATTGAGATCAAGCGGATGTGGCACCTCGATAAAATAGATATTGTTCCTGTCATCGTATCCCCGACTGGTTTAATACCCAAAACCAAAACTTTGCATGATAGTCTTAAGAAATTAGAATTGCATAAGAATACCTATATAGAAATGCAAAAGTTGTAATTCTTAATACATGTAGGATAGTTAGGAAATTTGTCAAGTATATTGTAATCGAGCCTATTTCCTTTGATTGCTGAATCTGGGAAAGATAAATTATATCCAGCTAACAGCTGAGATAGTGCATAAGTCCACGATAATAAATAAAAATGAAGTAAGTAATTACCGACCTGTCTCTATTCTGAGTTATTTCGGTAAAATTTTTGAGGCAATGGTTACTCATAAATTTTTCATTAATCTAATTCCAAGTTGATTCAATGTCAACATGGGTTTTTAAAGGTAGGTCGGTGTTAACTAATTTAACTCCTTACACTCATTTCATAAGTAGTAGTTTTAATGATGGTATTCAAGTTGATACCATCTACACAGACATGGCTAAGGCCTTTGATAAGGTACATTAATCAACTTTGTTGAGGGTTCTAGAGGTTTTTGGTGTGGTGGGGCCCTCACTGAAATGGATAGAATCATATCTGTCGGATAAACTGCAGTATGTTGCACTCAATGGCACTCATTCCAGTTTCGTTCGTGTCACCTATGGTTTTCCTCAAGGGTCACATCTGGGTCACCTTCTATTTTCAATATACATCAATGATATTTCGGAATGTTTTCTTTATACAAAGCATGATTTATATGCCGACGATCTTAGAGTGTACAGTGCTAATCGGTCCTATGATGATATTTTGCTGTTTCAGAGTGATCTTGACAGACTTTTCTCTTTTTGTCAAAGTAGGTATTTTCAATTAAATATTGATAAATGTAAGCATATAAGGTTTACAAAAAATGTCAAAGTCTTGGATGCTATTTTTTCTGTTGATGGGCTTGTAATTAGCAGGGTAAACCAAACTAAGGATCTTGGTATATATCTTGATTCTAAGTTGTCTTTTGAGTATCATATTGATCATATAGTTTCTAAGGTTTTCAAAATGTTGGGTTTCGTTCTGAGAATCAGTGATCCGAGGTCTTTAAAATGCTTTATTTCTGGTTGGTGAGGAGTAATTTGGAATATGCTGTACCTGTTTGGACCCCTCATGTTCCGAAGGCCCGTACTAGTTTATTCTTTCATTCTGTTTTCTTGCGAATTATGCTTATGTAAAATTGGCATATTGTGAGTTGAGATATTTTTCATGAACTTCTCTATTCTTTCAAAAATAATATCATTGCATATCTCATTAGATCTGAATCATCTTTATTGTAGTAGTTTTAGTTTTCATGATATTTTGCTTGATTCTGTAATTTTAGTGAGTCTTTTTTCTCTCCTGAATTTTTGAAAGTTATAATTTTCATTTCGTATGACAGTTTCACTTTTGTTCATTTTTCTGTTATCATTTTTAGTGAACCCCGGTAATTGGGTCTATCCTGTAGGAGTTCCTATGTTTAGTAACAATAAATAAATAACTAAAGATACCATACGTACCGTTTAAAATGGGTCTTTCCTTTTTCTCGGTCACCTGTCCCGTCTACAATCAAAGCGCCGTAACGTAATATACTCTGTGACAACAAAATATCCCGTCATTTGGAATACAACGCAAAAATCTTAATCTACTTCAATATTTATTGAATCTGCTTTAAAATATGCTCCATTTGAAGCGTTACTGAAACACCCCCTACCCCGGTCTATGAAAGACGATGCAAAATGCATCGCTTTTCTGTAAATCGCAATACCTGAATTATCTTATTTTCTTTCACATATTAATTAACCTGAGACCGACTGAAATCGGTCAAATGAAAAGCCATGTGATCGTCTAGTACCTGAACTTGCCTTGAAGTTCTCTAATATAAAATAGGACCCTTTTCTTAGTTGTGTTGTGTATTTGTAGTAACCTACTCAAATTCTTTTATGTAAGGTTTGATGTGATACGACCAATTCTTAGTCGCTTAAACCATAGGTAAGGAAATTACAAAATCAAAAACAGATTCGGTAACAACGTCTATTTGATCTTTGTAGCATTTGTATTAAATGCTTATCCTTGCATTCTTTGGCGTCTTTCAATGAATTTAATGAAATATCAGATCATTTAGATAGAGGCCCAATTTGCCCTCACCCATATTTTGAGTGGAAGTTGATACATTAGATTATTATATACAGACCTAATTGGTCCTCATCCATATTTCGAGTGGAAGTTGGAATATTTAATTATTATAAACAGGCTTAATGGGCCTTCATCCATATTGTGGATGGAATTCGGATATGAGATTATTTCAGACAGGCCTAACCGGCCCTCACCCATCTTATGAGTGGTAACTGACCCGATGTAAGGGTTTTCGTAATATGATATCATGTTTTCTGAAGAGGTCATTGCCCTGATACTCCAAACTGGAAGATTTGCTTTTAAAATTCTAAGGAACACGTCCACAACTGACAACTTACAGGCGTTAATTCGCTCGCGTATTTTTAATCGAATTCAGTAATTCGTATAGTATTAAAACGTTCTTTTTGCTCAACTGAGCGCCAATGGCCAGTTTTATTATTATTTTATTGTGTCACTGAGTGCGGATCATATTCTATTCCCATATCGCGGATTTGCCAACCAGGGAACCATGCCCTCTGATCATACACCTGTATGTACCACAAACGTCACATACATTCCCAAACTCAGACATTCTTCAAAACTTTCATACCGACAACATACAAGCCTCAATGTCTGTGGGTCCATACATGCGTATCGTCCCTAAAGCCATTTATTTATACTAATGAGTTATGATATTATTCGTAGTTGGTCATTACACCTGAAGGTAGGGTAAGTTCCCTTATTGAGCTTAAGAGTATCGGACATCAAATCAATAATTTGAAAGTAAGATCTTCCTCATAGTTGGATACTATGAAATATAAACATCTTCGTTACAGTTCAAGTATGTTCTGCTAAGTTATAAAATGAGATAAATAGAAATACTGAATAGAAGGATTGTGATATTTCAAATAGATAATTGGCCCATTTATAGAAGCAAAGATAAGAATCAATATTGAATGTTCTCACATTCGAAGGTATCGTTCATCGGATTATAAACGAAAGATTTGGATTGGCAAATTGGTTAAGTAACATTTCACTGAGATCTATTTTCTGACTTATGAAAGTAAAGTTTCACATCAGTATTAAACTTCATAACTTTTCAAATTCAAATAGTTCTCAAAGTTGGTGGAATCAGTACACAATAGCTTAATTACGTTTCAATAATGCTGCCAGTTTGATGAACAAATGTTGAAAACAATACTAAAGAATTTTAGTTTACTGCAAAATAATGTGTTAAGTTAAAACAACTGTGGAAATCAAAATAAATTCAGTACATTTCAAATTCTACCAAGTTACGGAAGCAAAGGTCTTGAATAAGTCTATGAAAGTAACTCTTCAAAATAAATATTAGGAAATGTTAGTGCAGTTCAAATAGATCATTTGCCAAGAAGCAAAAAAAATATGTGAAAATAATTTGGAATTTGAGAAATGATTATTTCAACTCGTCCTCAGTGCGTTTAGAAATTACGTAGCATATACTTCAGGAAATTCATAAAGACTAAATAGTGAACAGAAATATTGAAGGAAATTCAAGAAGTAATCACCTGTGGGACACAGCGGGAACGGTGCTTCTTCTTCCCCTGTCCGGCTTCTCGGAGAGGAACAATCTGCGTCTTCCATTCTTCTGGACTCATGTTATGCACGATTAATTAACTTAAATTCAATTCCGATTCACACGAATGAGTAAAATCACTGAGCTTCGAAAACTAAATAACTGAATTATAAGAGTAACTGCACATCTGACGAAAAATAACTCAATAATAATCATAATCAAAAAAAAATGATCCCTTAACGTCGCGATCGTGATACTTATATATGCGTGACCCAGCAGCGCTTACACCCTCACTTCCCTCTGCCCTTGGTACTCAAGTACCTGTTACATAGTCTCTTACAAACGCGTTTCTTCGTCGCGGCGTGGGAATTGCTGTTTTAGAAAATACTAGACGTGTGGAATCGTGAATATACGAAAGAGCTTAATTTCCTTGGATTTTAAAGTCGAATATTGTTTTCGCTGGATTTCTTATCTGAGTTTAGATAAATTCCTTCGCCTCGATATTCACCCTTTTGGGTGATTTTAAGCTGCTTTAAAGATACGTAATATTCTACCATATTGAGAATTTTAAATAAAATTATTGAATAATTCTGGCAAATGACCGTCTTTTCACTGTAATTGTGAATTCAGATGAACAATATAAAATGTTATGTAGGTAGATCTACAAAATACAGTTATCACAATTGATAATAAAATTCAATTAGATCAAAACCAAGAAATATAAGGACAGTTTTAGCAAATTAACAAAAAAAAAATTGACCCCGGTTCTGGGTCGTCTCAATACACATCTGCCAACGTTTCTTCCAATCATCTAAACATTTTTTATAGGCGCTTTCAGGGATGGCCTTTAGCACCTTCTGCGAATTTTATTCTATGACATCTTTGTAATCGAATCTTCCCCGGAGCGGCAATTGCAGTCTGGAGAAAAAAAAAGCCACGCGAATCAGGCGAATAAGGCGGCTGCTCAATGGTATTTATCAGTGTTTGGTATTAAAGTCGTAAATAACCGTGGCTCGATGAGATGGTCATGCAAAATCCACGAATTGTTTTGCCACAAGTCCGGCCGTTTACGGCGAATATTCTCACGGAAACATCTCAAGACGGTTAAATAGAAGTCCATATTGACCCTTTGACCTAGCGGAACAAATTCATGATGAACCACACCACGAATATTGAAGAAAACAATCAGCATCGTATTGATTCTCGAACGACTTTGGTAAGTTTTTTCGGTTTTAGGTCATTTTTTCCCACCCATTCCAATCATTGTTGGCTCGTTAGTGTCGTATTCATAGATCCATGTCTCGTCACCAGTTATGATCAGTCCCATGCAGGTGGGATCAGAATTCGCACGATCCAGCATGTCAGCAGCTACCTGCATCGGGTAGTTTTTGAAGAAAATTCAGCTCTATCGGAACGAACCTAGCGGCGACGCGCTGACCAATTGGTTCACCAAAATGGTTTTGTAATCATGCATGTGTGAAGTATGTATGTCTAGAGTGCTGTCCTGAAGTGAAATTTAAAAAAGTGTTGAATCATTCTGTTTAAATTTGGAATAAAATCAAAAAAGGCCAATGAACATCACTAAGTATATAATTCAGTGAAAATTCTATACTTGATACAACGAAAAGAGAGAGTGTAAACAAAACAAACGCACGAGGCCTGAACGTGATGTCACACAGGGTTGAATCCAGGGACTGGCTTCCATTTGATCACGAAATTGAACTCTGAATTAAGTAATGGACATCAATGATGTAGAATTTCATTCTAAAATAAAGTATGCACGCAATAGTTTCGGATATGACTGTTTGAATTATCATAAAAAACAGGCAATGTAATACGCAAATGATGTTGTAGGTATATTTTGTGGTAGTATAACATTATTGAAACATATATATTACAAGAGTTACATAAAAAAGGACATCAAGGATTATCATCGTCATCATCAGATTCAGACGATGAACTTGAATCATTCTCGAGATTGACAGTAATAGGATCCAGTTGTTTGTCCATTATGTGATCTAATTGCCACATTCTTGATTCGACCTTCTCTACGACTTGCTTAATGCAGTTTTGCCACTTGACAGCATCAATCCTTTCAATGGATTCGGCGAAAAGCTTCTTCATGTCTTGGAATTTGAATGATGTGTTCTTAGATGCCACATAATTCTTCATCTCAGCCCAAACCAGTTCGATGGGATTGAGCTCGCAATGATAGGGCAGGAGTCGCAACACGATTTTATTTTGGTTTCGAGCCATTTCATCTACTACATATTTATTATACGCTGGTTTGTGGGTTTTGACTATTCGAAGAAGATCTGCTTTAATAATATCATCCATCCATTTCTTCTAGAATGATAAGACGCATTGTCCAAAACGATGACACATCCGTCTTCCAATTTCGGTGAAATATTTTCAAACCATTCTTCGAACATCCATTTCTTCGTAGTAGTCACCAGATTTCTTCGATTCGAATGACCACAGTGCATCGGGGACGAATCCAGTATCACTTCCATGATTGAAAACGATGAGTCTCTTGCCTTTACCTGCAAAGACATAAAAATGATTTCTATTAATGATTGCATGTGTCTATTTTCATCTAACTTAATCATGTGGAATCTTATAATTCAAGAAAATATTTAATTCTGATAATTAGAGAATTGAGTTAAATCACCGATAAATCTTTTGACGACAGGTAAATGGTACACAGTCTACTTAAGTTAATTTACAGTAGCAATAGAGATAAAGAAAAACCCAGAAGTAGCAACAGACCCTTAATGAGATCCCATCTATTCGTCCAAATTGAATTATCCTATTGCTGTTGTAAATATAGATTGAAAACATGATATGGAACGTCCTTGAAAGAAAGCGGCATGCTAACAATTCGAAACAGGATTGTTGTGGTAACAGGTATTGGATAATGAACAGTATGTATGGGTTTTACCCTATATCATAATTTGCAAGGAAAAACAGGAATATTTTCATAAAGGGCATTCGAAAACCTTCATTCTGTAGTTAGTTTTAGGTAAAAATTATGGTTTCAAGAAATATGATGAAATACCTGATGACGTGCCTATTGTTGATACAGAGTAAGCATGATTCAAATCAAGATTTGAAACAGAATAAAAATCGAATAAGTTTATCCAGAAATTAGCGACTTCAATCAAAAACGAACCAACAGAACTTGTGTATCAATTGAAAATCATGAATATTATTTTATATTATACATGAACTATTCATGCATAATATAACTACCAGTCGATAAACCTTCTTGGAAAGTCTGTCTGGCTGTTTTGACCGATGCTTCTACCCAAACACTTGATTTAGTGTGCCCAGCATTCACCCACGTTTCATCCAGGTAATAGATTTTTCTATTCTCTTCGCGGTAGTTTTTAATTTGTTTATGATAGTCTCTCCTCCACAAGACTATTTTCTCTTTCTCTAATAGTAACCATTCCTCCTCCTCTTCTGGAATCTGAAGCCCATTTTTTCAATATTTTACGGAATGTTGTTCTTTTAAAATTTGGCAGATCAACATCACTGTTCACTTCATTCAATATTTTATCTATTGTAGGTAATTCATTTCTATGAAAAAACTGATGCACTTTTCCACTAATCAGATTTTTGTCGAAATCAGTAACACTATCGGCAATTTTCACCCTTTTCGGGTACGTCCTCGGTTGTGAAAAAGAATTATTCTCCTTATCCTCCTTAATGAGTCTGTAAACACTAGTTTTACTAACTCCCACAATATTTGCCACTTGTTCGACGAATTCGTTGATAGGTGCAGAATCTATTTGCATTTGTCTATCATAGACGTTGAAAATGATCTGTTTTTCATTCAAAGTAAAATGACCTTTCTTAGGCCGCTTTTTCGGAGAATAATTTTCAACAGTACTTTCATCTGCAGTATCCGTAGACGACATTATACACACAATATTTTCACTTTTCAACACTCGATCAATAACACTTCCAAAACAATAATGAAAATTTAGTTTTCTATCCGATGGACCGAGACCGTATTTGTACAGACTGCTAACATTCAGATCCCACCACCTAAACATGATTCGGCCAATTACAGAGCTACTAAATCTTCTGGTGTCTGCTGTATTTGTTTTGACGTGGTTTCCCTTTCGGTTGCCAAGAGTATAGACACTTTACCCTTTACATGTGGCCATATTAGTTCAATCGAATTCAATTCGCAGTGTTAAGGTGGTAAGGTGGAAGACGGAATATACTAACTTTTTTGCCATTTCGTCAATCTTATATTTTTTGTATGATTTTTTATGTTTGCTTTACGCCAAGAAGATGTTGGCGTTAATTCAACCTGTCGCGAATGATTCGGCCAATTACAGAGCTACTAAATCTTCTGGCATCTGCTGTATTTGTTTTGACGTGGTCTCTCTTTCGGTTGCCTAGAGTATAGAACAGTTATATTTCACGCCATAATCAGCTCACTTGATAGTGTTCCGCGTGGAAATTAATTCATTAAAGTAAACAAATTCACTGTTTCGGTTCATTTTTTATTGGATATCCCTTGTTGGCCCAGCTGTTTCGATCGAAATAATTCATCTAACTAAAGAGGAACACACACCGTCCAACTTCTAACGTTTTGTTCACTATTGATAATGGTGGAGCATATAAATAAATCAGGTGAATCAAAATTTGAACAACAACAAAAATTTCAACGAGTAGGAAGTGATTCTATATGGACTTGAAATATAATTCGATATCATTGTTTCTTCTGAATGCTGGCGGATAGAGAACATTGAATTATTTGCGTTGTCGGGTTACAGAACACTTTATAGAGGTTGAGAACTCAATAGAGCCGATGGAGTTTTGGTTTATATCAGGGAGGAAGTTGATTTTCAACATAGGGTTGTGGATGTAGGCGGTCAAAAGATAATTGAGGTAATTTTTAGAACAGGTATAGGAGAAATGAATGGGCAATGAGAGGACCACTAAATGTAATTTTCTGATAGGTGACCTCAATATAGACATTTTATCCGAGGGACATCAGAACCAGAATATCTCAAGTTGATGACCGAATATATATATCTCATAAATAACCCAACCAGGGTAACCCCTACAACAGCGACATGCTTGGATCATGTATTCATCATCAGGTCTACTGGCTACCTGGAAGAAGATACTATAACATTCATATACAAGTCAAGAATTACAGATCACTACGCAGTTGGTGTACAAACAGTGTTTGGATTGAGGAAGGCGTCACCGTCAAAACAAGATAAATGGACAGGAAGAGCGATAAGTTAAATGATCTCAAAAAACACCTCCGCATTGAAGATTGGAGCTCCTTGAAGCACATAAAGGACGCAGAGGACGTCACTGTGATGTTCATTAGCATGTTAGTTACGTTGCTACATGTTCGAAGGAAACTCGAGTTCCAAGGAAACAAAGGAAAAAACAGGATTGGATAACGTAGAGCTTAGTAAAAAGAATACATGATAGGGATGAAATGTTCAAACGATTAAAAGTGAACCAGTGCGACTCGGAGTTGATGAATCAATATAATGAATATTCGAAACAAATGAAGGTAGACATCAAAAATCGAAAACTGGAATATTACCGAAATAGGATAACCCAGAGCATGAATAACTCTAAGAAGATGTGGAAAACGGTTAACGAATTCAGTGGGAGGGGGAGTGGAGGATCGCAGAATGGTATAGATGAGATAACAGTGAATGGAAGAGAAATTGTGGATGGATAGGAAATAGTGAATGAATTTAATAAGTTTTTCACAAACATAGGGAAGACATTGTCAGAGAAAATAAAACAGCTTCTTGGAGAAAATGTCAGATCGCCTGATAGAGATGTTGACTCATTTGTCCTGAAACCAATTACAACGAAGAAGGTCATGAAGACTATAAAAAGCCTCAGGTCAAAGAAATCTTCTTGAGACTCGAAGGTGTTACAACCGAGGCATTTAAAAAGAATGTAGATGAACTGTTTGCGCCACTGTCCGATATTATGAATACAATTTTTGAGGCTACAGTCTGTCCTACGCATTTCAAACTATCTGTGGTAGTGTCCGTTCATAAATAAGAGACTTATAGACGGATTCAGAAAAGAGAAACGAACCGAGAACGCTATCTCTCTTCCAGTGAAAATATTTACGATTACTCAGATAAAGGAAGAAAATGCATGGCTTTATTTATCGATCTCAAAAAACCTTTCAACACAGTTAACCACAAGAAACTAATCACTAACTTCAAGATATAGGTTTTCGTGGCCATGTCTTGCACCTTTTCAGTTCTTATTTATAGGGCCGAAAACAATGCGTACGCATAAGAGATAAGTATAGTAGTTTTTTACATGTAGAATTTGGGGTTCCTCAGGGATCGATATTGGGACCCCTTTTGTCTTGATATACGTGAATGATGTATTCAGACTAGATCTGAGGGGCCTGCCTGTTGCTTTCGCCGACGATGCTTCGGTCATTTTTGCCGATACCTCTTGGGAGATGCTGAGAGTTCAGATAGAATATGACCTTAGTATATTGCTTGATTAGTTTGTTGTGAATATGCGAATTGTAAATATAGAGAAAACCTTCTTCGTGCCATTTGGAATTCGGAGCTCTTCTCTGCTACAATACGATAACGTAGAGATTGGATTTGAAAATCAGGAAAATATACTGGTCATAAAAAGAATGAATAATATCACTTACCTTGGAGTAATCGTCGATGCTCATCTACGCTGGTAACCAACATATCATCACTTTGCTGAAGAAACGTAGATCTGCTTTATACAACTTTCGTCTAGTGAAGAATATAGTCGATTAGAAACTTGCCAGAACATTTTATTTCTCATTAGCACAGACTCATGGGTTGCTCTGCTGGGGAACTGCCGTGAACACATATTTGAACCCACTCAAAATTATTCAAAAACGATTTCTGAAGGTGTTACTAAACAAAAATAGGCGGTTTCCGACAGATCAACTGTACGAAGAGGCGAAATTTTTAGATATTAGGCAAATGTATTTTCTGAATCGAGCAATTGATGTTATCCGGAGGGGAGGAGAAGAATTGAAGAAGATGGATCATAACACTGTGCTAGTTCAAAATTCTAACACGCGGGAGACATACCTAGTAAACCTATATCGGGTACGCTGAATCCAGTGGTAACCACCGTTTTTGAAAGTTAGCTCTTGTTTAGGAGATATTCGCCTTTGATATTAGATGACTTAAGTAGGGTTCGTCGCTAATGACTTCAGTACATTATATGTTTGTAATTCCCAAACCGTTCCGAATATCCTTTAATGTCTTTGTAAAGTTTTAGCTATTGTCACGGCCAACAACTTTTCTGAATATACCAACATAGAAGAACCTCATTCAAACACCGTTTCTTACCAAAATGTCCAAAAACTCCATTTCTTTGCCATTTTTCGTTAACTTTTGTCTGAATAATAGAAATCAAGGAATTTCGCTTTAAAATCTCAAAATAAGAAAAGAAAACATATTTCCTATAGTTAAATCAAAAATTTAAATGCACAGTCATGGTTTTAAGTCAAATTTTATTCCAATTCGAACAATTTTCAACAAATAAACATATAAATTCATGTTCATTCTTCTTCTTCTCCATCTTCATCTTGCTGTGAATTCCAGCAAATGTCTCCTGATAGAGAATCAAGTTTTTTTCCACTATACCAGTGCTCAAGCCTAGCTGTCACCTGATGAAACCGTTCACCATGCTCATCTGATTCACATGGTGTTTTTTCGGCAAACTTGTCTGCATGGTAATGTAAAAATGAATTTTCAGAGACATTTTCCACAGATGTTACGGAAAGCAACGAGCATATTTTCAACGTTTCACGATTAATTCCAAGTACATTTTCGATGACTCCTTTGACGCAATCCCAAGCAACGAGCTGCAAATTCGACAAACTGTCTCTCATCAAGCGTCGAATACCATTGAGTATGCCTGTAGTAAAATAATTCGAAAAAATGTGTTAAATATTGAATAAGTTAGGTTGATTGGTACGTATATAGTTTCACACAAACCTTCTTTTATTTTCATTCCACTCAATCTTGGGAAAATTCGCTTCAACTCATTGAATGCATTGCCTTCAGGATCTAGGGCCTTGATGAAATTTTTAACAATCCCAAGCTTGATATGCAGAGGTAGAAGCAACACTTTTTCAATTGGCACAAGTGGAATTTCAACGACGTTTTCTCGACGCCACCTGAACCCTTGTCTCATAGGCCAGCTTTTATTGGCATATTGGTCGCCGGCATATCGAGTATCTCATGAACATATAAAACACATGTTTTTCGTATATCCCGTCTGCATTCCTCTCAAAAGAGTTATCACCTTCAAATCTGCACAAATCTTCCAACGATGGTCTTCATATTTCACCAAATCAAGGAGTTTTTCAACGATTCGTAATTTTCTTTCGTTTTTGTGCTGATGGCAATCGGGGCACTGTTTTTTGAGTTTGTGACATGAAGCAAAACCGCCTTGAGACTACTTTTGGACGAATCGATGAAAAGACGCCAGTCTTCTAGTTTATACCCATAATGCATTTTTAAAACCAATTCCTTGATATCAGTGCAGTATGCGAATGAATTGTCTTCGATTGATTTGAATAAAGCAGTGAACTGTCTATGACGGCCGATTGCTCCATATACTTTCACATCAGGTGCTAAGACATTCTTTTTTTTCAATTCCTGAGTCAAAATACTGGACTGACGCTGCGATAATTTCAATCGACGAATAATTTTATTCAGATCTTTTTGAGAAAATTCGGCATGATTACATTGTGGAGATACATTTGATGGTACATAAACCGATGCAGACGTTTCGCCAATAATATCAAAAGTAGATGGAATGTACTCTTCTGTCGGACTGGGTCTTTTCGGTATTGGAATGGATTCCGAATGTGGTAACGGCAACTGAACAAACTGAGTTCCTCTGAGTTCAAGTTTACGTTTTTTAGCTCTGTTCAGTCCGACAATTTCATTAACACAAGCAAAACAGTCATCTGGATTATGTTCTTGAGGATTTGTCCAAATTACTGGAATGCCAAAAGGCATAGATTGGAATTCACCTGTAATAAAAATAGCTGCAGTTGATATTATTTTGAAATAAATGATAAAATCATTTTATTTCACCTCTTTTCCATCCATTCAATCTTATGACACAACCAGTACAAACGATTTTTGGAGCCCAGTTCACATCTTTGATTACAGTTTGGTTGAAATATTGTGTGTATGATTCAGCAATTTCTTCAGAAATTGAACGCTTGCTTGTCATTATAGTAAACTTTCCACAAATGTAGCAAAATTTATTAAATTTACTGCACGAATTCATTTTGATATTTTTACCAAATGTATAACTTGTGTAAACAAAGAAACTCCAACAAGAAATGTCAAATTGAGAAATATCACAACTAAGACTATGAAAAATGGCACACAAATACATAGCAAAATACGTAGTAACATCAGTGACAATACTAATAAATACGTATTAACAGTGACGTCTGTGAGAAATTTGAGTTAAAATCATGGTTGTGCGTTTAAATTTTTTGATTTTACTATAGGAAATGTGTTTTCTTTTCTTATTTTAAGATTTTAAAGCGAAATTTCCTTGATTTTTCTATTATTTCGGACATTTTGTTAAGAAACGGTGTTTGAATGAGGTTTTTATGTTGGTATATTCAGAAAAGTTGTTGGCCATGAAAATAGCTAAAACTTTGCCGAAGACAGTAAAGCGATATTCCGAACGGTTTGGGAATTACAAGCATATAATGTACTGAAGTCATAAGCGACGAACCCTACTAAAATCAGCTAACTTCAAAGGCGAATATCTCCTAAACAAGAGCTAACTTTAAAAAACGGTGGTTACCACTGAATTCAGCGTACCCGATATAGGTTTACTAGGTATGTCTCCCGCGTGTTAGAATTTTGAAGTGTCATTTTCACGCACTGTATTTATCAAACCCGTAAAAATTGTCCCTTCATTATACCAAGGACAACATCTTCGAAGGGGCATAAATCAAGGAGTTATATGGTGGCTAGGGTGTTCAATTCAATGCTGGGTGACCTGAAGAAAATTGTGGATCCTACCAGGATAAAAAAAGGCTGAGAGAGAATGATTTCCACTTTAGAATTAATTAACATGGAAACAGATATAGACATTCCTTACAATTTTTGGACCGAAAGACTGGGCTGATTTTTTTTAATGAAGATAAAAGTTTACTGTTTAAGTTTTAGTGAAAGTTTCAGTGAAAAAATTTGAATGTTAATGCGTTAATTTGGGTGTTAATTGTGGATTGTTTGAAGAATGTTTGATTTTTCTCTACTTGTTGCCCTTTCTGTCTTGTATTTTTCATCGATGATGTTTTCTCACTTGAATTATTTTATGCTATGTATATTATACATAATTTCATTTATATAAGTCATTTCTTTCAATTCCCCATGTACAAACCCAAAAGGTTTCTATGGGTTGTTCTGATATATTTTTTTCTTTTTCTTTATGTAATTTTGAATGAGATGGATATATCTATTATTATTAAATCAAACGAGCGGATGTTGAGATCACGAGCTATCTCTCTAACACTGCCATACGATTTTCGACCACCATTTCCTTGAGATTTTGGACGTTATCGTCGGTCGAAGGTCGTTCGGAACGAGACAAATATTCTATGATCTCCCGACCATCTTTAAAAGTTTTGTACCACTCGTACACTTGGGTTTTCGATAAAATAGAGTCTCCATAAATCTTTTCCAGCATTCGCAAACGATTCAGCACACAGAATTTTGTTCAAAACACAAAATTTGAGACAAATCCTTTGTTCAATATTTTTTTCCATTGTAAAATTTGCAGAGTATCACTGAGGTTGACGGCTTCAACAGTTGTCGTAAACAAAGTAGTTGACAGATGGCACTCGTGTTTGGCATAGTAATTAAAGACAGTTGTACAAAACATACAGAAACTTAAAGTACCACCAAACATTGCACCTACAAATTCTTCCATGGTAAGAATCGAGATCAGAGCCAGCACTGTGAAACGGGCTTTCAGCAGCTGAACTGCGAGAAGGCAGTTGTTCTAGACGAAATACCGCCAATCGTCCCGAGAAAGTGTGCTCCCAAACTAGCACCCATTCTTAATCGTCTGTTTAAGATTTCTTATGAAAGCCAGACATTTCCAAGCAGCTGAAAAATAGCAAGAATTCAACCGATTCCAAAGAAAGGAAAGAAGTCCTTAACCCAAAATTACCGCCCTGTTGCACTTCTTCCCATTATGTCCAAAGTGATGGAGAGAGTTACAAATAATGAACTCATCAAATATCTAGAGTTGCAGGGAATTATTAACGACCGTCAGTATGGTTTTCGCAGGCAAAGATCGAAAGGAGATCTGCTCGCCTACGTCACTCATGTTTGTACATCAACGATGGAAAAACATGGGGAATCTAGAGCAATAGCCCTCGACATCTCTAAAGCCTTCGATAGGGTTTGGCATGCAGCCTTGATGAATAAACTTGCTGCATATGGGCTTCCCGAAAAATTACAGGGTTGGATAAGTAGCTTCCTTTCAAATAGATCAGTACAAGTTGTGGTCGACGGTATAACATCTGATTGTTTCCAGTTTCAAGCAGGAGTACCTCAGGGATACATTCTTTCGCTAACCTTGTTTCTGTTGCAGATAAACGATCTGCTGTCATCTAGAGAGAACAAGATCTTCGGTTTTGTAGACGATTGTTCCCTGGTTTCGTCTTTCAGTAGTCTGCGGCCGATTACAGCTGAATCTCATCGTCAGAGATGTCAACAAATCAATAACTCAAACTCTGACTTACAGAGAGTAGCTGAGTGGGGTCAGTTGCACATGGTGAGTTTCAACGCGAGCAAGACGCAAGCAACAATGTTTTTACTAGAAAGGTCCCCGCTGGAGAACCTCCCTAATAATGCAAGGCCAACAAATTTCATCAAAAGATTCGATGCATGTTCTCGGTATAACGGTCAACTCCAAGTTTTGCTGGCATGAACATTAGGGTGGAGCGAAAATATATGAAATTTTAAGAAAATATTTCTTTTTCAACGGCATAGCGATGAAAAGTTGCCTTGCTATATATATATATATATATATATATATATATATATATATATATATATATATATATATATATATATATATATATATATATATATATATATATATATATATATATATATATATATATATATATATATATATATATATATATATATATATATATATATATATATATATATATATATATATATATAGGGTTTTACCCCGACGAGTTGCCCATATATCTGTTCATTCAATCAGACTGATTTCATGAAAAATAGAAATCCACCACCCGGTAATTAATACCATTGCCAGACCATGATTATAATCAAAACATATCCTGGAATAATTATATATTAGGATAACGTTAAATGTTATGAGAATATATCAATCTACCAGAATATATACATACTATAGCATCATCAGACAATGATATCAATGTACCAACGAGTAGTGTCAGAGGTTTTCTCCCCGGAAAAATCCAGTGTACGGATCTCAGTCAAGTAACACTGAATGTTACTCATTAATAGTTTCCTTTGTGTGAAGTGGTGAACGATCGAATAGAATACTGCTCTGAATATAAATATGACAAAATTGTCAGTTAATTATATTAAATTTATATAAACAAATAAATAAAATATGAAATGAGATTCTGAGCAGTATAAACTAAAAGAAAACCTATGACTCTACCTCATTATTATTTTCGGAAAGAAACCTACGAAGAATATTACAAGATTTGAAGACTGTTATCTTTTGTAACTGTTCAAACAAATATTTCTTCAGACCCAAAATCTCAATACTTTTGTGAAGATTTCTAGGAATAACACCTGTTGTGGAAATAATAATCGGTAGAATAAATATTTTCTTCATTTTCCACATTTTTTAATCTCGTCGCCAAGCATCATATATTTAGAAAATTTTTTATTGTATTTACTTTGTATATTATGTGTGTCGGGTATAGCAATATCAATTATATATGTTATTTGACTCTGTTTATCATTAAGAATGATATCTGGTCTATTGTGTTTTACGGCTCTGTTGCAAAGAATTGTTTCATCAAAATAAAGTTTATATTTGCCATTTTCACAAATAATCTCAGGTTCATATTTGTGAATTTTTTTCTTTTGGGAATTAGGTCATGTTTAATTCCTAGATTAAAATGAATAATATTAGCGACGGCATTATGTCTTTCTAAATAATCTGTTGAAGCAAGGACTGAGCAAGATGATAATATATGAAAAACTGTTTCTGAAGAACAGAAACATCTACGGCAAGAATCATCTATATTTTGTTTGATGATGTGTTTTCTATAAGTCCTCGTGAAAACAACCTGATCCTGGATCGCAATTGCCAAGCCTTCTGTTTCAGCAAACAATTCTCCAGATACTAACCATTTATTCGATGCGATTTCATCAATATAATCATTTTTCAATTCTTTAGGGTGCTTTCCGTGTAATTCCTTCTGCATCCAACTTTCTGTTTTAGAATTATCATCAAATATATCAAAATCTACCTTTTGCATTGTCAAGTTCAGAGGTGTAAGATTATAATCTGAAGCAACAACAATATCATGTAATTTGGACGTTCTCTGTTTATCATGAAAATGGGAACGTAGATGAAAAATCTGTTTACTATGAAGATTATTCAAATCAATTAATCCACGACCTCCAAGATGTCTAGGTAGTGTAACTCTCTGAACAGCTGACTTTGGGTGGTGCTTATGATATTTACAGAGCATTTTCCTCGTTTGACATTATAATTCATTTAGATCAGTTTTAGACCATTTAATAATTCCAAAAGAAGATGTAAGAGTAGGAACAGCATAGGAGTTGATAGCTCTGAAAAGGTTTTTACTAGTTAAATAACTCTTGATGTATCTCCTTGATGCATTGGCTCGATTTCGATATTGGAAATCTTTGTATAATCAGAGGTGATCTTTCCTTTTTCAATAGAAAGATTTTTACATTTTGGAAGCCCAAATTTCATATGAATATCATTGGAATAGTTGAAAGTAATCTCAAGTAGACTTTTTAAATGAGATCTGGTTCCGGCATATAATTTAATATCATCTAAATAAATTAAGTGACTTAATTTGAATTCAGTTAATAGACTCTTTATTTTGAAGCCGAAACTAGTAGCATTTAATTCATGAGATAATGGATTGAGGCAAAGACAAAACCAAAGAGCACTTAAAGAATCACCTTGAAAAATGCCTCTTTTGATTGGAATTACTTCGGATTTTAACGATTGTTTTGAAATATTTAAATGAAGATTGGTTCTCCAATTTTTCATTACAAATTCAAGAAAAATACGAAGTGTCTTATCAATTTTAAAATTTCCAAAATTTCTTGAAGCCATGAATGGGAGAACTATCAAAAGCCTTTTGGTAATCAATGAAGGCTGTATGAATATTTCTCTTCTTAGTTTGAGCTTGATTCAAAGCAACAGAATCAATTACAAGTTGCTCTTTAGTACCAAGGTGTTTTTTCTACATCCTTTTGATGTTCGGAAAGAATATTATAATTCTCCAAATGTGCATAAATTTTTGGGTAATACATGCAGTTAGCATTTTATATATTGTTGGAAGGCAAGTAATTGAGACGGATCAATAGTATTATCACTTTTCGGTTTTAAATAAGTAATTCCTTGTGTGAAAAATAAAGGAGTAGCTGAGGGTTCTTTATTATAAATGAAAAATATTTAGCCAATTTTTCATGAACGCAAGAGAATTTCTTGAACCGAAAGTTATGAATACCATCAACACCTGGAGATTTCCAATTTTTGTGTGTTTAATAACTTCGTTTGAAATTTTTTCAAATTGCATGTATTCTATTTTAGAAAATCGAGACCTTTCATTTAAAATCCAACTTGCATTGGAATTGTGTTGCCTTCGCACTGCCCAAATTGAAGACCAATAATTAGTAAGAATATCAATTTTAGGAACTCCATTTCCAGAAATATTTTCATTTGAACCTGAAACAAATTTGTAAAAATGTTTTTCATTATTTTTGAATAGTTTGTTTTGGAATTTTCTATCTGAATATATTTTATATTCACGTAGTCTAATGGAGTATACTGAAAGTTTTGTTTTAAATTATCGATGTATTCTATCAATTGTCCATTACTTATCTCATTATTTTTATGGGTTTTATATTTGAGGAATATTTTTCCAATATGTGCCATAAGTGTTTTTGATCGATTACCTCTGGAATATTGAGTCAATCTTCCTAAATCACATCTGATAGAAGAAATTTCACCTTCTTACCTTTTTTGCCATGAAGGTTTTTTCTTGATATTATAATTAGATCCAAAATTTTCTAATTTGTATCCAGAATGTTTAACTACTGTAATAACGGCACAATATATAATCAGATGAAGTGTATAAATATTCATTACTTTAACAAGTTGCTTTGGAAGAATATTCTCATTAAGCTCGTTTATACAATCGAAAATTTTCTTTGAATAATGAATTTTAGGAAGTTTAGGTCTTAAAGTTGGGTCAATATTTTCAAATAAATTCATTTGATTGAGAAATAAATTTTCTATATCTTTGTTATCAATATTTTTAGACGAATTTTCCGATTTATTTTCGATGCTTTTCATGAATGGGACTAGGTTTTCATCTGAAATTTCAGAATTCAAATGTTCTTGTTGAATGTTGTTTTTAATTGATTTTAATTCTGATTCAGATATAAAGTTTCTATTTTCAATATACCGTCTTTGATTCGCAATATATATATATATATATATATATATATATATATATATATATATATATATATATATATATATATACATATCACTCAATTATCTTAACGTTCTGAGGTGCCCCAGCAGGATGAAAAACAAACGAAAAACATTTTTTATGTTTTGATTATTTATAATGGAAATATCCGGAAACATTAAAATACTGTTTAAATATTAAATTGATTATTTGTGTTAAAACTAGGTATACGTTGACGAGAAAGTAATCTTGCTCCAATAAAACCATCTTTTTTATTTTCCTCACAAACTGCACGCGATGCTTCTGTCACCAACTTAATGCAGCGCTCCACGGCTTGGGTGTGGTACGAAAAATCTTTAATATCCTGACATGTGCCATTTTTTACAATTTCCTTCAAGGTTTCATCAGACAAATCTGAGAACTGAGTCACAGAACTGTGACTCAGTTATATCACAGTCACGCCACAAAATATTGTCAGTATAGTCTTTAGCATCGAAATTGAACACCGGCACCTTGAATTGTAGAAGTCCTCGAGTATTCTGTGATCTTGCTTTTATAATTCCCCGATATGCCAGATCTCGGATAACCTCTCTGTCATCGCCAAGCATGGCAATGATGATATTTTCTGGGTGACCGAATTATCAATTTCGTTGGATTACTTTGTCAATGATAGCCTTCATATCGGAGTTCAAATAGCGACTAAGATTAATAGTTTGCCAAAGATGCTTAGCCCCGTCGATGCACGAGGAATTACATTTTATTGTAAACCACATCGGTCCATAAACTTTCATTACGTACGTGGCTAATACCACTAATTTTTCTTCAGGGTCAGTTTTTGTGGCATACAACCTTAGAATTCGATTAGCTGTTGTTAGCCATCTAGAATGGTTAAGGAGTCCAGGTTCTATATTAGCTAAATCAGAAGTAAATGTACCAGTACTGATAGTGGTCATAATATCGTATAGATACTTTTGGTCGGTACTCAGCTCTGTCCTAGTAATTTCAGGTAATATTGTGGGTATAACGGAGAATGCGACTATCGGCATTGTTTGACAATTTTGTAATTGAGATCCAATGGCACCTGAAAAGCATTTCGGCCCTGTAGTTTTTCCATCTAACTGTAATAACAAATGTCGCAGTGGTAATTCATTAGAATGCAACTGGCAGATAAACCACTGTAATGGTCTGTTTAGCTCTTCTTCCATCAGACGAATAACGCCACCTTTAAAACCTGTATTGACTACTGTTCCATCGCAGCCAACAACAGCTATTTCACTCAACTTTACTGACTTAGATTTTAAGTGAGATATGAAAGTGTCTTTAATACCTTTAGCAGTTTCCGACTTACAACTGACATGCCCGAAATAGTTGCTTCCTAGTTCTGATAAAATGACATAATGATCTTCTATCTGTCGTTTTCTGTAAAATTTCCCTTCTTTCTCTATACGAACCAAAGTCTTATCCTTCCTGCCATCAAAATATAAACCGAGAAGCATTTTATTGCAGTCCGTTTCTTGTAGAGTTAATCTGACCTCAGTTCTTTACGGCGCAACTTTGAACGATCAATGGCACGACTTGGATCGTTTGGGGAAATAATGCCAACATCTTTTGAGACAGAAGAAGCTATAATAGCAGCGGCTCTATCGGATATTCCAGTACGATCACAGGCAAGGGCTAATGATGGTAAGTTTAACCTCTTTTTTTTCTGAGGTGGGGAACCTTTTAGTTTGACCTGTTCTGAGTTTTCATGGTAAGGACTAGAAGATAATACGGGTGAGCTAGCGCATGAACTTATTTCATGTATTCAGTGTTTAAAATCAGTTAGTTGGCACTTTGTTTATGTTGTAAGCACAAATAAAAGATTCAAGTTTTGTGATTCGACCATGGAAATACGATATTTTACTGAGAAGAGATGTTACGAGCTGTTGGCATGCTCCAAGCTGGGAGCTCACAACAGGAAGTATCCAGGGTTCTGGGAAGTAGCCCAAGTGTCATAAACCGTTTATGGTCGCGTTTCAAACAGGTAGCGTAGAAGAACGCCATACAGGTCGTTTCAGGATTACTACAGTCGCCCAAGACCGATTTTTGGTTTTACAAGCCAGAAGAGATCGTACTACCACAGCATCTCAATGAGCTCAAGAGCTATCACGAGTTCATAATGTACAAATTTCTGACCAAACTGTGAGAAATCGACTGAACGAAGGTCAACTCCAGACGTCCTTTAAGAGTTCCACAACACGTAAACATTGATCAAAAGAGGTGGGCCACAGTTCTCTTCAGTGATGAATCTAGATTTAGTTATTATCCCGATTCGGGAAGAATTCGAATATGGAGGGAACCTGGAAAGCAAAACCGTCTCCAGCATGCTCGAGAAGATGTTAGGCAGGGAGGCGGATCAGTGATGTTTTGGGGAGGTATACGCCTTGGTGGAAGAACTGATCTCGTTTTCATACAGACAAACCTCACGGGAAATTCTTATGCAAATGAGATAGTTTTACCTGTAGTGGTACTGTATCTCCAAACAATGGGTCAAAATCCACTCTTCCAACAAAATAATGCCCCTTCTCATCGTGCAAGAGTTGTCTTGAACGTTCTTGAAGAGAATGATATCGATCTTCTACCGCGGCCATCCTGCTCCCCTGATCTGAATCCCATCGAGCATATGTGGGACATCCTAAAAAGAAATCTCCTGCGTCAAAACGTCTTCCACCATGAACAGGAGCTTCGATTAGCAGTTCAGGGGGCTTGGAACGACTTAGGCCAAAATGTAATAGACAATTTAATATTGAGCATGCCGCGACGATGCCAAAGTGTCATTAATAACAGAGGTGGACCTTCTGGGTACTGAAAAATATAAGTGCTTCCATATCGTTTCGAAAATATTAGTTCAGGATTTTTTTGTTTTACCAAATTTCGTCATTTTCAAATTTCAAATTTTTTTAATAATAGGTGCTTTGGAGAAGTCAAATATTATTT
This sequence comes from Cryptolaemus montrouzieri, assembly GCA_013387265.2. NCBI lineage: Eukaryota > Metazoa > Arthropoda > Insecta > Coleoptera > Coccinellidae > Cryptolaemus > Cryptolaemus montrouzieri. The sequence continues at coordinate 40,684,963 of JABFTP020000042.1, forward strand.
TGTTTTCTTGAGAATACATTATATACAATACATCCTAACAAAAACCGAAAGATTTATATAAATTCGAATCATCAAATTCATATTTTGAAGATATTGGTAAGTAATCTCTACATTTTTTTTGAGGTGTTTATATCTTGCACTTTTTCTTTGTATTGGCCTTTATTGAGGAATACCATGCTGTTGCCTTCATCAGCTTTTGTTGAAATGATATCATCTTCTTGAATGATTGATCACACCATTTCGAACTCTTTTGATTGGACTGGAACATACAGGTTACCTAGAACATACAGAATGGAAAAAAAGAAATCCATGAACCCTCACTCTCCGAAGTTAAGAGGACTAATAAAACTGCACAAAAAAGAAAAATTCCACTAGACCAGAGTATCATATATTTATACACTATCAGGTGAATTGGCAAAGTTGTTAAATCTGAAATTTATTGATCTCTCAAAATTTCGTTCCGAAAAAAACCATATATATATATATATATATATATATATATATATATATATATATATATATATATATATATATATATATATATATATATATATATATATATATCTGTTCATGCAATCAAACTGATTTCATGAAAAATATAAATCCACCACCCTGTAATTAATACCATTGCCAGGCAATGATTATAATCAAAACATATCCAGGAATAATATTAATAATAATTAATAATGATAATAATGTTATGAGAATATATCAATCTACCAGAATATATACATACTATAGCATTATCAGACAATGATATCAATGTACCAACGAGTAGTGTCAGAGGCTTTCTCCCGGAAAATCCAGGATACGGATCCTAGTCAAGTAACACTGAATGTTATTCATTAATAGTTTCCTTGAAGTGGTGAACGATCGCATAGAATACTGCTCTGAATATAAATATGACAAAATTGTCAGTTAATTATATTACATTTATATAAACAAATAAATAGAATATGAAATGAGATTCTGAGCAGTATAAACTAAAGAGAAAACCTATGACTTTACCACATTATTTTTTCGGAAAGAAACCTACGAAGAATATTATAAGATTTGATGACTGTTATCTTTTATAACTGTTCAAACAAATTTTCTTCAGACCCAAAATCTCAATACTTTTGTTAAGATTCCTTGGAATAACACCTGTTGTGGAAATAATAATCGGTAGAATAAAAATTTTTTCATTTTCCATATTTTTTAATCTCGTCGCCAAGCATCATATATTTAGAAATTTTTCATTGTATTTACTTTGTATATTATGTGTGTCGGGTATAGCAATATCAATTATATATGTTATTTGATTCTGTTCATCAGTAACAAGGATATCTGGTCTATTGTGTTTTACAGCTCTAATGCAAAGAATTGTTTTATCAAAATAAAGTTTATATTTGTCATTTTCACAAATAATCTCAGGTTCATATTTGTGAAATTTTTTCTTTTGAGAATTAGGTCATGTTTAATTCCTAGATTGAAATGAATAATATTAGCGACGGCATTATGTCTTTCTAAATAATCTGTTGAAGCAAGGACTGAACAAGATGATAATATATGAAAAACTGTTTCTGAAGAACAGAAACATCTACGGCAAGAATCATCTATATTTTGTTTGATGATGTGTTTTCTATGATTCCTCGTGAAAATAACCTGATTCTGTATCGCAATTGCCAAGCCTTTTGTTTCAGCAAACAATTCTCCAGAAACTAACCATTTATTCGATGCAATTTCATCAGTATAATCATTTTTCAATTCTTTAGGGTGCTTTCCGTGTAATTCCTTCTGCATTCAACTTTCTCTTTTAGAATATCATCAAATATATCAAAATCTACCTTTTGCATTGTCAAGTTCAGAGGTGTAAGGTTATAATCTGAAGCAACAACAATATCATGTAATTTAGACGTTCTCTGTTTATAATGAAAATGGGAACGTAGATGAAAAATCTGTTTACTATGAAGATTATTGAAATCAGTTAATCCACGACCTCCAAGATGTGTAGGTAGTGTAACTCTCTGAACAGCTGACTTTGGGTGGTGCTTATATTTACAAAGCGTTTGACATTGTAATTCATTTAGATCAGTTTTAGACCATTTAATAATTCCAAAAGAAGATGAAAGAATAGGAACTGCATAGGAGTTGATAGCTCTGAAAAGGTTTTTACTAGTTAAATGACTCTTGATGATAATTCAAGTCTTTTGTAATATGAACTTCTAATATTTTCTTTAGTGCTGCTATGGTTTATTGTCTTTTCTTGACCAAATCCAAGATATTTATAGGAGGAAAAACTCGTTTCCTGTCGCTATTGCACTAACAATAGCTTGTCTGTTTATGTTGTGTTTGTGTCTTGTGTACGAAAAGAGTACCAAAGATTTTTCTGCTTAGCCGCTTCATTCTCTCTTGCATTCCATGATTTCCAAACGAAGACAAGGGTGAGAGGAAGGGGGTTTGGGACAGGAATCTGTAATAATGGAAAAAGAAAATCCAGCAGAAAAATATTTCAAGGATCATACTTCTTATATGTCTAAACAAATCTGGGAAAAGATTTTACATAGCAATCAAGGTCATGAAAAGGACTGAGGAGATAATAAAAAAAATATGAAAAATATGCCAACAGATGAATGCCCTCCGCTAGTCAGAGAAATGTTTACCAAAAATAAAACGCTGCCACATTTTGCTGATGTAACTTGTTATCTCAAAATTATTTTTAATTTCAATCGAAGTTTTACCAACAAACAGGATCTTCAATATGATCACCTCTTAGCCCCCTTTAGCCAATATATTCATGGATAACATAGAAAGAACAGTAATATTCAATAGCCGGGTATGTAAATGATATTTTGGTAAGTTTCCATGGCTTAAAGAGGCAAATTGATAACATTCTGCAATTTCTGAATGAAGTTCATAATAACATTAAGTTTACATCAGAGATGAAAATTAATAACTCAATAAATTTTTTAGGCTTGACAATAACAAAATTGACTAAAAAGTTCATTTGAACGTAGTTGTGCAGAAAGCTGCCAAGCCACAAAGACATGAAACCGAGATAATTGAAGTTAAAGTTTCTGATGACTTCAGATAGTGATATTTGGCGAAATAATCATGCGAAGAAGATGTTAATTTTAAAGTATTAATTTATGTATAATTCAATATAATTGTTTTTATTAAAACTTCATTGAAAAATAAGCAAAAATTTTTGATGAAAATTCTACAAACCGTATTAAACTCATCAACATGCATCATTATTTGCACAGAAGTTTTTTTCTGTAATGATTCAAGTAGTAAAAATGAAACCTAAACAAGATAATTCTTTCAACGAATGATAAAATCAAGATGATTAATACGTAAATCGAGGTATGTGTTGACATTTTTTTATTTGTGCCTTCTGTAAGGTGTCCGGATATATCATTGCATTTTACATGGTAAACTTATCAGTGTTTCATTATTAAACAATGCTAAAGTGAGATTTGAACCCAATTTTCACAATTGACTGCCATGAAGTTCTCCAAAGAAGAAATGGTTGATCTGATTTTCATTCTGGGCGAGTGTGATAGAAATTCTTTGTTGGCAAGTAGAGTTTATGCACAAAAGTTTCCTGATAAGAGGCATCCTGATGCAAGATACTTCTAATTAGATTTATCGAAGCTGGTAATATCGCTTACAAAAAACATGAAAAACAAAAACTGCTACAGCTGAAGACAACCAGTAATCAGTTGTTTTGACAGTGACAGAGGACCCACATAAAAACCAAAGAGAAATTTCTCAGTTAACAGATATGAGTCAAACTTCCGTCCAAAGAATCTTGAAAGTGAATAAATTTCATGCATATCATGTACAGCTGCACCAGGAACTGGACAATCAAGACTCTGAAAATCGAATCAATTTTTGCAATTGGGCACGTGACAAAGTAGCGGAAATTCTAAATATGTTTAGCAGAGTTCTTCTCTCGAACGAGGCAACTTTCCTCAAGAATGGTCTTGTTAACAGGCACAACATTTATTATTACGCCACGGAAAATCCATACCACATGAGACAAATAGATCACCAGCATAGTTCTTTTTACACGGGCGTCTCAATAATGAAATGCATTTAGATTTTCTGCAAAATCATCTACCAATGTTACTTGCCGATGTACCAGAGCATATAAGACAAGATTTGTGGTTTCAACAGGATGGAGCACCGGCACATTACTCACATCAGGTTAGGGAGCATTTGAATCATGTATTTCCGAAAAAATGGATAGGACGTGGTGGTCCTGTTTGATGGCCAGCTAGGTCTCCGGACCTTACAAGTCTAGATTTGTTTTTCTTGTGGAGTTATATTAAGGGCATCGTTCATCAGATTCTTTCTACAATACAGTTGTATATAAGACAGAGAATAGTCGACGCCTTTCAGTCAGTTAATCCGCAAATGTCGTCGAGAGTTCAACGGTCTTTCCTCAGAAGGATTGAGTTGTACCTACGAAGAAACGGGCAACATTTCGAACACTTATTGAAATAGTTCATCACCTTGGAGATAATCACACCAAAATCCAATCTATTACGTATGTCATACACGACTACCTTAAATATCTCCATTTCTCTGATCGAGTATAATGATATATACTAATAAACTCTTCTTTCGCAACCTCTGATTGTATTATTTTAGTTTTTTTTTCCGAAAATGGTCGAAGATAAGGATAAGGTTACTTCTGCAAAAATATGGCACAATATTTTATGCGTAGACATGAATAATAAAATACAGGATGTTCCATTTGGAAAATTAAGATATATTTTTGAAATTACAATATTCAATAATTTTTTGAGTCACTTCTGTATGAAATGAGGATGATTTATTTCAATTCATCAATAAAACTATCCTTGGACAATAAGAAAACGAGAAGAAAAAGTATTCATCCTCTGTGGCCGAAGTAGCATGCAATGATGTGAGAACCTATTTTCATGAATTTTACGGAAAAAAATATTGTGACGAAACTACTCAACGAAAAAAATTATAACAAAAAAACATTATAGCAGAGTTCAGGACGCTCTTGAATCTTCAACAAAAAAGTGGTCTTCCAATCTGAAAAAACCTCACAAGATTTTCTTATAGAAAATTGGGACACCCTGTTTACTTCAAAATAAATTGCTGAAGTAGATTCTTACTTTCTGAATACAATACCGTTCGAACAAAAAATGAAATCTTCAAGAGTGTACGAGCTATAGAGCACCGCGCCACTGGTGAATCACCTAGTATAAACCACAAAACAATCAATTACACCAAATAATCTAAAAATTCTTCATAATTGCGACAAATGAAAGAAAATGAATCTGTTGGAATGTTTGAAAATCAAAGAACTTTGTAAAACACCAAGAGAAATCACCCTTGATATCCAGCTAGGCATTAATAACTCTCTACTACTCAATATGAAATTAGGCTAGTATCTATACAGTGTGTCCCAGAATAGGGTATCAATCTCTGGGAATATGATAGATCTCGTCAAAATATTGCCATAACTTTATACACAATTTTTTCTTAAAATTCTAAGACATTTTAAATTCCAAACGTATAAATTGTTTTTTACGATACAATCTTTGTTTTTAACGGAATTTTCTGAAATTCAAGATATTCTTTGAAAAAAGTATTTCATAAGATGTTGATTTTCTCTTGTTTGCCCCATATGCGCTCAGGGTAAACTACCCTAACACTCTTTACCCTCAAAATTTTTAGGAAATGAGTGTTTTACAAATCTAATTTTAGATTTTTACGTAAAAAGCTACACTTGTTAGATGTCGAAAAATAAAGCAGTCACGAGAAAAATCAGCCAATGATATTTTTAGTGAATATAGTTTTGTTTATTTAATTTAGAGTTTATTTCAATCATTTGAACCTTACTACATAGACACTATTCACATTCAAAAATTCATAATCACTAACTCTTTTGAAAGAACTAACTATTGAAATAATCAATCTTTGTATTTTAATATTAATTTGAAAATTGTTTCTATCTCATGAGAATAATGAATTAATCTCTAACGCAGCATATCTCTATTTATTTCGACGAGATCTATCAAATTCCGAGCGATTGATATCTCATTCTGTATAAGTAAAGTTTCTTTCCTGTAGTTGAACACACTCTTACTTACAGAGGGACAAACGACCTGACAGGGAGTGGATGACGGATGAGATTAAGAACATGATGGACATAAGAAGAACTGTAAAGAATAGAGCCTCACAAGAATATAAAAATATCAACAAGAACATTAAAATCAAAATAAGACAAGCAAAGGAGGAATGGATGAACCAAAACTGCCGGGAAATAGAAGAACTGGAGCAAAAGTACGACTATGCTGGTATACATAAAAAAGTAAAACAGATGGTGGGAAAAAGCAGATATAAAACAGCAACCTTAATGGACAACGACGGCAAGGTTATTATAGACGACGCTGATAAATTAGAAATATGGAAAGACTACATATTAAATCTCTTCGGAGACACTCGTTCTGAAATACGTGCATCACAAGCAATCACCGGACCATCAATAACTCGTGATGAAGTACTACATGCTCTGAGGCAATGAAAAGTGGGAAGGTGCCGGGCCCAGATAATATCTATATAGGCTAGTTAAAGCTCTTTGATGACAATGACGGACTCCTGGATCTCTCGACAGGACTATTTAACGACGTCTATGATACTGGCCGAATTCCCAGAAAATGGCTTATTCCGACTTTCCTGACCATCCCAAAGAAGACGACATCTAGGAAATGTGACGACTACCAACTAATAGGCTAATGAATCATATAACTAAGCCCTTTCTGAAGGTTATCCACCGATGAATATACAGCAGATGCGAGGAACATATTTCTGAGACGAAGTTTGGTTTTCGTGAGGGTTTTGGGACCAGAGAGGCCATATTCTCGTTGCAAGTTCTAATCCAGAGATGCAGAGATATGAGCCAGGATGTGCACATTCGTTTCATTGACTTCTCCAAGGCGTTTGATAATGTCAGGCACGACAAACTCATTCAGATATTAAAACATTTAATATCGACGAAAAGGATATAAGAGTTATCACCAATCTGTACTGGGAACAGCGTGCGACAGTGAAATTGGATAATGTGGACATCTCGGAGGAAATGGAAATATGTCGTGGAGTAAGACAGGGATGTGTTCTCTCCCCAACATTGTTCAACCTGTACTCAGAGGAATCTTTCGTGAAACCCTAGAAGGTCAACAAGGTATAAAAGTTAATAGATATATTAAACAATATCTGCTACGCAGATGATACTGCTATCATAGCCAGTAGCTTAACAGATCTTCAACGAGTGGTAGAAAGGGTTAAAGAACACTCAGAACGATGCGGCCTGAATCTAAATATATCAAAAACAAAATATATGTTCGTAACCAAAAAATAGGCATACAGGGATATCTCTACTGTCAATGGGGAGAGAGTACAGCAGGTACACACATTTAGCTATTTGGGAACGACTGTGTTTGATTCGTGGGACTACAAGGAAGAGGTATTGTGCCGAATTGAGAAGGCCAGAGCGACCTTTTAAAAATGAAAGAGGTGTTTATTGCCAGATACCTAACACTTAATCTTAAGATCAGAATACTCAGGTGTTATGTTTTCTCTGTTTTGTTGTATGGAGTAGAGTCGTGGACTGTCAATGAGACAATTATTAATAAACTAAACGCTTTTGAGTTTTGGTGCTACAGACGTATTCTCAAAGTTTCATGCACACAGCATGTTACTAACGAGGAGATCATAAATTGAATGGGCAAGAAGAGAAATTGTTCAAACACTGAATGAACGGAAGCTTCAATATCTTGGCCACATAATGCGATACCACAAATATCGACTACTACAATTAATCCTTCAGGGAAAACTTGAGGCGAAAAGAGGCCCTGGAAGAAGACGTCACTCGTGGATGAAGAACTTGCGCGATTGGTTCGGATCGACTACAGCTCAGCTGTTTTCAAGCAACAAAGTGAGAATTGCCATGATGTTAGCCAATGTCCGGAACGGATAAGGCACCCCTAAGAAGAAGAAGTTGAACACTTGAAAATGACTTGAAGGTCGAAACCGGTTGTGTTTGTGAAAATAAAATTGTAGAAAGTAAAATATATATTTTACTCCATCTTCGTTAAAATTAATTTTCATAAAATAAATAAAGCATCATTATTACTCATTTTGATTCATACTTTGCGGTCGTGCAGAAAATACAGTATGTTACTTGGTAAGAATGAAAAATTCTAATCTTGTTACAGAATATATAATTCCTAAAGAATATATACACGCTTGTTAGTGAAAATTCTATAGTAGTGCAGCTGAAATAATTAGGTGATATCTTAAAACACTGTAATTTGAACTTCATAAAAGTAATTTAAACTTCATGTAATTATTACAACCAAATAAATAAGCTTTCTATCATTCATCAACAAAAATCTGTGAGAAAAAACAGTTAGTGTAATCAGGAAACTGACTTTATAGGAGTTTTAACACACAGTTCATCATCTAACCACGTACACCATGTTCCATTATATTTTGCTGGATTAGAATTAACATCTACAGGTTTATTAGTTTGCGGTACCAACTGTTTCCAGAATTCAGCAAGTCGGGCTTTCAGTCCACTAATAATTACTTGCTTCGTTTCGTCCTCTATCAAATTCTCTGTTTCACATGGATCTTCCATCAGGTCGAACAGACAGAAACTTGTACAAATTTCTGGATTTTTCCGATTTTTCGAATTCTTACATTTATTGTCGTCATTCAATTTCGAGGAAATTTTCCGCAGATTCTGGATTGATTCGGTATTTAGGTAGTTTTGAGATGCATTTAATTGACGTATTGCTTTGTTTACTGGACTGTTTAAAATGGCAGGAATGTCGTAGTCAATATTGTCTTCTAGTTCAGGACCAAAAATGTCGTGTTTGCTTGAAATTGAACCTGCAAAGAAGTAACACCTTTTAAAATTGATATTTGGATTCAAAACAATATACTACTGTGTACAAGAAGGTGACATTTGAATTTAAACTGCGTGCAAGTGGTTCTGGGGCAGTATGTAACAAGAAATTGGCCACTTTTCGTTATCATTCACTCATTTCCTATGACCATCATAATTCATTAATGCTTCTCATTAATATTCACATGTTTTGTGTACTTGTACTAACGTTTCCTATTCTCATTCCACTTTTTAAACCTAAGAGTAACTTCTAGTCACGCCACTGCTTTTGTAATTCGGTGATATTCGTTGTGACGCGAGAATGGTTGACGATTGATAGCTACCGTGAGATTTATCATGAAGACTTTCTTTTCCTTCCGGACCTTCAGGCGCGATTATCGTATTCCAATTTATCTAATAAATTACAGATCTCTTTCGATATTGTTGAACTACCGTTTTGTGTATTTAGTGCCCTTTGAAAATGGGGTGGGTATCTTTCTTGTTCTCTACTGAATATTTGATTAAACTGCCTTTATTTAATTTCTTTCAGCTTGAACTGCTTTTATATTTTACTTTTCAGCCAGCATTAATTTTGTGATTCTGCTTCATAAATTAGATACAATTTTTCGCTTAAGCTTAGATTCTCAAGTTTTGCTTGAACTTGGTTCGCCATTTCGTTTCATAGTTTTTTTATGTCATTTAACAGACAGACCATATTATCTTGCATTAGTTCTAGATCACCAATTTACCTTGTTTCTCTCTGTTTTTTATTGAACAGATCACGAAGTGAGTTGCATTTTTTTTATTTGTGAGGCTGATTGTTTTGAAATCTTTCAGCATACCTTTGAGGTGAATAGTTTACTGTTTGAGAAACTACTGTACCCTTGGGGTGAATACATTACCAATTGAGAAAATACCGTAACCTTGGGGTGAATGCTTCACTGTGGATCGAACCCATCAAGAACGTACCCTTAGGGTAGAGCTATTACCGTTGAGAAAAAATTACCGTACCCTTGGGGTGAATACTTTACCGTTTGAGAAAATACCGTACCCTTGAGTTGAATATCGTTCCATTGGATATGATAAAATAACCTTGGGGTGAACATCGTTTCATTGGGAGAGTTAGCTCATGTCCAGACGATAAGGGATATGCAAGATAACTTTTTCTTAAAATAGAGAAAGCGACCAATCAGCTGTAAATTTTTTTTTGTCCAGTTCACAATTTCAATGGTTTGTTTTTTTCTGACAAGTGTGCCTTGGAAGACTTCCGTAAGTTACTTTTATTTTCAGAAGAGACAAAATAAAATCACTGTTGTTGCTGGGTAGAAATACTTAAAGAACATACCACGCTTCGAGCATCTGACTGTGCTATTTTTGAAGCGACCACAGTCTCCGTTAACATCAGAGGAACTGAGTATTCAATAGGGTTACAAGTACTCTTATTTTTAGGTTGGTTGGACTGTCTTTAATATCTGTGCCAAGGTTCACGTCGAAATATGCATTAGTGTTTACGCTACTACAAGTGAATTTTTCGATTTCGGTAAAGTCTGCATTTGTTGAGAAAAGAATTTCATTAAGCTTTGTTGCTGAATGAATTTTCTACTGCTGATGGGGCAAAAAGCCTTTGGTGATGAGGCTATGTCGAAAAAAAAGTTTACAAGTGATATGAAGAGTTTCAAAATGGTCGTTCTCGTCCTCGAAGCTCACGTCCAAAAAATCAAAGATTTGGTGCTTGGTAAATGGTCAATTAATAATTAGTGCTCTTGCTGATCATGTTGGCATTTCAGAAGGATCAGACAATACCATTTTGAAGGATGTTTTGCCTCAGACGCATCCAATCTCGATTGGTACCGAAAACACTGAATTTTCTGGAAAAACATCGTCGCGTTGAAGTGTTAAACTCATTAGTGCATACAGTTCTTTCAAAAGGATCAAAATATAAATGAATGTCGTAAATGTTCAGAGAGTGGTGGGGAGCCGGCAACACGTGCATCTTCTCATTAGACCTTTCTCAGAAGCATTTATGTCATTGGCACGACGTGAAATAAGATAGTGTTGAATTCATTGACGGCCATGGATCCCAGTTTATATTCTACTAAAAATGGCGGGTATATAATATTCAATTACTATTCAACAAAAATAATGTTGGAACTCTGTTGAAAAGTTCCGAAGTAAGTTTTTCAAGTTTTTCTCGGCGATCCGCTCAAAAGGACTATATGCACAGAAGTTATTTCTATTTCCATTTCAGATTATCTCTGCATCAACTTTTGGACATCGTAGAGGGCGATGATTTCTATAAAACTAATAGAATAATATAATAATAATAATATATATTGAACCTCCCAATCAAAATACAGCAGAATCTGAAGAAGACAGCGATGTTTCAGACCAAGAAGCTGGCGATATAAACCACCCACCCAGAGGTATTCTGCGTCAAGGATGTGAAATTTCTCTCAAGAATAGTGAAGATGAGGAAACTCATCAACAACTTTCTGCTAAAACAAGTGGACTTCAACCTCAAGCCACCACATTTTCGAATTCATCGGAGAGTGATGATGAAGAAAATATACCACTTTCTGACATACAGGAAGAAGAAAGGTAAAACTGTTAAAAGAAAACGAAGAAAAATTCAGTGGACGGAGGATACACCCAAATATTGTATGAACACCATTTGGGATCCTATGCCTCCATCTCGCGGTGCCGAATCTCCAGCTGATTTCTTCAAACTTTTTTCACAGAGGTGATCATGGAAAATATCGTTCACCACACTAATTTGTATGGGTCACAAAAAAACATTTCTTTAAATTTCGCTATGGATGAACTGTATGTAATCTATGGAGCTTTATTGCTCAGTGGATATGCCAAGTACCCTAATAAAAGCATGTATTGGAATGCCACTAATAAAACCCCTTAAATACTTCGAGACTCGATGAGACTCAATCGTTTTGAGCTTCTCTTACGTCATCTTCAATTCAATATCAACAATATTTCAACAGACAAACTTCACAAATTGGGACCACTTATTGTTGGATTGAATCGAAATTTTCGAGAGCACGACGGTATATATGAGCATCTATAATAAAAAACAAGTACTGTGTTTTAAGGAATTTTACTTAATAATTGCGATTCGTAACGCGTTTCACTACACCGTAGCTTCTTCAGACGAATGAATATACAGAAAAATATAAATGAGAATATAACTATAAATGTTCTTGAGTAATTAAAAGCTTATTGGGTTGTTTCTTCTTAAGTGGTTATTTATGACAGGTATATCCAATAAAATTAAGGAATAGATTGCTCCCCGAAAAGATTCAATAGAGGTGAAGGGCTTAAATCGACTTGTTCATTGATGAGTCTACCTGAGTGTTTGTATTTATTATTTTCTAAAGTTTCCCAAAGATCTACCTTCCAATATTTATCATCTGTAAGCAAAATTTCAAACTGTGGGTCGAAAGAATGATTATTTTCTAAGAGATGATTCGCGTAATTTGAATCTGATTTTTATTTGAAAACCTGCGTTTATGTTCCGATATTCTAATATTAAAATTTCTATGTCTTCTACCAATGTAGAAATTATCACAGTCATTGCAATTCAATCTATAAACACCTGATTTATTGTTTTTACCTGGTTTGGTTTTATTATTTTTATATATTTGCCTAAATTATTATTAGTTTGGAAAGCTATGTTGAAATTATTGCTACTTAAGAATGATTTCAGTTTCTCACTTGTAATGCCAACGTAGGTTAAGGTGTTGAATTTTTGTTTCAATTTATCGACAGGGTAAACTTCATTCAATGCGATTCTACTTTGTTTTTATTTAAAATATTATTTATAAGTTTGGGATTGTAACCATTATTTTTAGCTATTTGTTTAATCAAATTTAGTTCTTTGTTGAAATTTTCTGGTGATAATGGGATGTTAATCAATCTATGAATGAAACTATTGAATGCTGACATTTCATGTTGATATGGATGACACGACGAGTTATGTATTATAATATCTGTATGTGACGGCTTATGGTAAATTGCGAAAACATGTTTTCCATTTTCATTCGAAATTGTTACGTCTAAGAAATTTATCGAATTATTGCTTTCTATTTCGGTTGTGAATCCAAGTTTTGGATGTAATGAATTTATATGATTTTCGAAAATTTTCAACTGTCTATCTGTTCCTGTGAAGCAAATAATGATATTGTCTACATAGCGATACCAGTATAAACAATATTTACTGAATGGATGATTATGAATTAATTCCTCTTAGTTATTCATGAATATTTCTGCTAACAAAGGACTTAACGGATTGCCCATAATCAAGTGTAATCAAATTGCATTCACAACCGAAATAGAAAGCAATAATTCGATAAATTTCTTAGACGTAACAATTTTGAATGAAAATGGAAAACATGTTTTCGCAATTTACCATAAGCCGTCACATACAGATATTATAATACATAACTCGTCGTGTCATCCATATCAACATAAAATGTCAGCATTCAATAGTTTTATTCATAGATTGATTAACATCCCGGTATCACCAGAAAATTTCAACAAAGAACTAAATTTGATTAAACAAATAGCCAAAATAATAGTTACAATCCCAAACTAATAAATAATATTTTAAATAAAAACAAAGTAGAGTCGCATTGAATGAAGTTTACCCTGTCGATAAATTGAAACAAAAATTCAACACTTTAACCTACGTTGGCATTACAAGTGAGAAACTGAAATCATTCTTAAGTAGCAATAATTTCAACATAGCTTTCCAAACTAATAATAATTTAGGCAAATATATAAAAATAATAGAACCAAACCAGGTAAAACAATAGATCAGGTGTTTATAGATTGAATTGCAATGACTGTGATAATTTCTACATTGGTAGAACACATAGAAATTTTAATATTAGAATATCGGAACATAAACGCAGTTTTCAAATAAAAATCTGATTCAAATTACACGAATCATCTCTTAGAAAATAATCATTCTGTCGACCCACAGTTTTGAATTTTGCATACAGATAATAAATATTGGAAGGTAGATCTTTAGAAATCAATAAATACAAACACTCAGGTAGACTTATCAATGAACAAGTCGATTTAAGCCCTTCACCTCTATTGAATCTTTTAGGGAGCAATCTATTCCTTAATTTTATTGGATATACCTATCATAAATAACCACTTAAGAAGAAGCAACCCAATAAGCTTTTAATTACTCAAGAACATTTATAGTTATATTCTCATTTATATTTTTCTGTATATTCATTCGTCTGAAGAAGCTACGGTGTAGTGAAACGCTTTACGAATCGCAATTATTAAGTAAAATTCCTTAAAACACAGTACTTGTTTTTATTATTGATAATGGAATTTTACCAAGTAAAAGCCTCCCAAATTCAAATATATGAGCATCTATTGATTGACGTGAGCGTGATACCATATTATCGAAAGCATTATGCGAAGCAATATATCAAAAGAAAGCCAATCAGGTTTGTTAGCATTCGAAATATACACTGGTGAATCTGATAATGAAGAACAATTTGGTTTGGGTGGCGATGTTGTTTTATCTCTAATTCGATTAGTCGGACTGGAAGAGAATAAGGGTTTTAAACTTTATTTCGATAACTACTTTACTGGTTTTGATCTAATGTCCCATCTAGCGGACCGCAATATTTATGCTACTGGTACTCTACGCCAAAATCGTTTAGAAGGATGTTCTTTTCCAGAGAAGAATATATGGAATAGAGAAAAAAGAGGATCTTTTCAGTTTTTATCGACTAGAAAATTCTGATGGCTCAATGGAAAGACAACAAGATGGTAACGATGGCCACCAACTTCGAAAATCAATCTATGATGACCGCTAGACGTTGGTGCAAAGAAGCCAAATCAAACAGAATGTTACCCAACTAAAAGTAGTATCAAATTACAATAAATACATGGGAGGGTTGATAAGATGGATGGATTAGTAGCTGCTTACCGATCGAGAATGTGGCAAAGAAAATGGTACTGGCCCATTTTTAGTATTTGTTCGATGTGAGTGTGGTAAATGGCTGAATTTTGATGAAGAAATTGTGACCAGAAGATCCAAACTATGCAAATCTTCTAACATTTAGACGACGCATAGCCGTGAGCTTTCCGGAAAAATATGGGACCAGATCAGTCAGAAAATGCTGTCAAACTGTTTGTCAACAATAACGACGTTAGATTCGATAATGTGGGATATTTGATCAAATACTCTGAAAGTGACGGGAAATGTAAAATGTGCCATAAAAAGTTCATATGTGATAAGTGCAATATTGGCTTACACCCTAAAAACTGTTTTTTCGATTTTCATAAGAAATAATGCCAAAAAATAAGATGTTGATATTTTCGTATTAGTTTATTTAAATGTGTTACTATCTCTAAAATTTCATTCGAGGAAAAAAATAAATGAGTTTTTGAACCAAATATGCTCTTATGTATATAATCCTTTCAAACGAATCACCTTTTCTTCTAAACTGAGAGAGAAAATTTAAAAATAGTGACAGATCCACGTACCACAACAGTAAAATTATATCCATATCACGAAAAAAGTTATAATCAAATCAAAAAATTTTTTCCACATGCACTAATGGGTTGAAACAACGTTTTATGTCTAGCAAAACAAAATGAAACGCATTTTTACAGGAGATGAGACGTGGATTCATGCTTACGACCCAGGAACAACCGATCAATTAAGTGAATATCGTGCTAAAGGTGAAGCAAAATGAAGGTATTGTTGAATGATATTCAGCAAACTCAAAAGACCGCTCCGGGGATACCGTTTCGAATCAATAGAAAAGATACAAGCCGTATCGAAGAGAGAGCTGAAAGCCATCCCGGAAAACAACTGTTTTCAAGATTAGAAAATCAGTTTGTGTAAGTGCATCTTTTTGGAGGGGATTATTTTGAAGGCGATGAAATTGATTTAGAACAGGGTTCCCCAACCTTTATTTCACAGTCTCCCCAATTCAAAATAATATTCTCATGCCCCATTAAGTTTAAAAACATTAAAAACACACAATTTTTTTACAACTATATTATTTATTTGAATTAAAATTAAAACAAAGAGTTCCATACAGATATATCTAGATATTTATATATACACTTGAAAACCATTAATTACTTTCACATTTAGGTAAATATGTTAGTTTTATTTTAATTATTAAATACTAATGAGATACTTGAGCTTGCATGTTCTGTACCAGTATGTCGAATCTGGGTTCAGTCCTTGCTAGAGCAATGGTTGAATCGCTATCGACGGCAAGATGATTTCGCTGTTTAGTTTTTATTAAAACCAAAGCTGAAAAATCTGTCTCACATAAATATGAGGTTGAAAATGAAATAATTATTCTCAAAGCAAGTGAAGCAATTTTGCGATTAACAAGAAATCGTTTGACCCAAAATTTCCCTAAAGTCAAGAGATGGAAGTCGAAGTCATGGTCGAGTCAGCCCTCATTTCTAGAAATTCTTCCTGAACATCTTCAGGCAAATCTGAGACATCGATAACAAATGGGTTTCTGGTCAAGCGCCATATTGGTGACTCGGAATTAACATCTCGATAGTAAAGGTGAAATTCGTTTTCCAATGTTTGTAGATGAGTTTCTATTTCAAATTTCAAATCATTATCCAGTTTTGATCATTAATCGCTTCGGATAGCCGTGAAAAGGAAATGTGTTTTCAGCAGATCCTTATTTTCCAAAGTTGAAGCTTTAATATGAAACCTTGAATATGATCATAGGTACTAATCAAATTGCCATTTCTGCCTTGAAGTTTCAAGTTTAGCTGATTCAGGGCCTCAAAATATCAGCTAAATAGGTCAGCTTCCACTGATATTTTCATTTGAATTTGGGAGGCTTTTACTTGATAAAATTCCATTATCAATAATAAAAACAAGTACTGTGTTTTAAGAATTTTACTTAATAATTGCGATTCGTAACGCGTTTCACAACACCGTAGCTTCTTCAGACGAATGAATATACAGAAAAATATAAATGAGAATATAACTATAAATGTTCTTGAGTAATTAAAAGCATATTGGGTTGCTTCTTCTTAAGTGGTTATTTATGACAGGTATATACAATAAAATTAAGGAATAGATTGCTCCCCGAAAAGATTCAATAGAGGTGAAGGGCTTAAATCGACTTGTTCATTGATGAGTCTACCTGAGTGTTTGTATTTATTGATTTCTAAAGTTTCCCAAAGATCTACCTTCCAATATTTATTATCCGTATGCAAAATTTCAAACTGTGGGTCAAAAGAATGATTATTTTCTAAGAGATGATTCGCATAATTTGAATCTGATTTTTATTTGAAAAACTGCGTTCATGTTCCGTTATTCTAATATTAAAATTTCTATGTGTTCTACCAATGTAGAAATTATCACAGTCATTGCAATTCAATCTATAAACGCCTGATTTATTATTTTTACCTGATTTGGTTTTATTATATTTTATATATTTCTTAAATTATTATTAGTTTGGAAAGCTATGTTGAAATTATTGCTACTTAAGGTGTTGAATTTTGTTTCAATTTATCGACAGGGTAAACTTCATTCAATGCGATTCTACTTTGTTTTCTATTTAAAATATTAATTATTAGTTTGGGATTGTTACCATTATTTTCGGCTATTTGTTTAATCAAATTTAGTTCTTTGTTGAAATTTTCTGGTGATACCGGGATGTTAATCAATCTATGAATAAAACCATTATTTTCGGCTATTTGTTTAATCAAATTTAGTTCTTTGTTGAAATTTTCTGGTGATACCGGGATGTTAATCAATCTATGAATAAAACTATTGAATGCTGACATTTTATGTTGATATGATGACACGACGAGTTATGTATTATAATATCTGTATGTGACGGTTTATGATAAATTGCGAAAACATGTTTTCCATTTTCATTCGAAATTGTTACGTCTAAGAAATTTATCTATTTCGGTTGTGAATGCAATTTTTGGATGTAATGAATTTATATGATTTTCGAAAATTTTCAACTGTCTCTCTGTTCCTGTGAAGCAAATAATGATATCGTCTACATAGCGATACCAGTATAAACAATACTTACTGAGTGGATGATTATGAATTGATTTCTCTAAGTTATTCATGAATATTTCTGCTAACAAAGGACTTAACGGATTGCCCATAATCAAGTGTAATCAAATTGCATTCACAACCGAAATAGAAAGCAATAATTCGATAAATTTCTTAGACGTAACAATTTCGAATGAAAATGGAAAACATGTTTTCGCAATTTACCATAAGCCGTCACATACAGATATTATAATACATAACTCGTCGTGTCATCCATATCAACATAAAATGTTAGCATTCAATAGTTTTATTCATAGATTGATTAACATCCGGTATCACCAGAAAATTTCAACAAAGAACTAAATTTGATTAAACAAATAGCCAAAAATAATGGTTACAATCCCAAACTAATAAATAATATTTTAAATAAAAACAAAGTAGAATCGCATTGAATGAAGTTTACCCTGTCGATAAATTGAAACAAAAATTCAACACCTTAACCTACGTTGGCATTACAAGTGAGAAACTGAAATTATTCTTAAGTAGCAATAATTTCAACATAGCTTTCAAACTAATAATAATTCAGGCAAATATATAAAAATAATAAAACCAAACCAGGTAAAAACAATAAATCAGATGTTTATAGATTGAATTGCAATAACTATGATAATTTCTACATTGGTAGAACACATAGAAATTTTAATATTAGAATATCGGAACATAAACGCAGTTTTTCAAATAAAAATCAGATTCAAATTACACGAATCATCTCTTAGAAAATAATCATTCTTTCAACCCACAGTTTGAAATTTTGCATACTGATAATAAATATTGGAAGGTAGATATTTGGGAAACTTTAGAAATCAATAAATACAAACACTCAGGTAGACTCATCAATGAACAAGTCGATTTAAGCCCTTCACCTCTATTGAATCTTTTCGGGAGCAATCTATTCCTTAATTTTATTGGAAATACCTATCATAAATAACCACTTAAGAAGAAGCAACCTAATAAGCTTTTAATTACTCAAGAACATTTATAGGTATATTCTCATTTATATTTTTCTGTATATTCATTCGTCTGAAGAAGCTACGGTGTAGTGAAACTCGTTACGAATCGCAATTATTAAGTAAAATTCCTTAAAACACAGTACTTGTTTTTTATTATTGATAATGGAATTTTACCAAGTAAAAGCCTCCCAAATTCAAATATATGAGCATCTATTGATTGACGAGAGCGTGATACCATATTATGGAAAGCATTATGCGAAGCAATATATCAAAAGAAAGCCAATCAGGTTTGTTAGCATTCGAAATATACACTGGTGAATCTGATAATGAAGAACAATTTGGTTTGGGTGGCGATGTTGTTTTATCTCTAATTCGATTAGTCGGACTGGAAGAGAATAAGGGTTATAAACTTTATTTCGATAACTACTTTACTGGTATTGATCTAATGTCCCATCTAGCGGACCGCAATATTTTTGCTACTGGTACTATGCGCCAATCGTTTAGAAGGATGTCCTTATCCAGAGGAGAATATATGGAATAGAGAAAAAAGAGGATCTTTTCAGTTTTTATCGACGAGAAAATTCTGATGGCTCAATGGAAAGACAACAAGATGGTAACGATGGTCACCAACTTCGAAGATCAATCTATGATGACCGCTAGACGTTGGTGCAAAGAAGCCAAATCCAAACAGACTGTTCCCCAACTAAAAGTGGTATCAAATTACGATAAATACATGGGAGGGGTTGATAAAGTGGATGGATAAGTAGCTGCGTACCGATCGAGAATGCGGCAAAGAAAATGGTACTGTCCCATTTTTAGTATTTGTCCGATGTGAGTGTGGTAAATGGCTGAATTTTGATGAAGGAACTGTGACCAGAAGATCCAAACTATGCAAATCTTCTAACATTTAGACGACGCATAGCCGTGAGCTTTCCGGAAAAATATGGGACCAGATCAGTCAGAAAATGCTGTCAAACTGTTTGTCAACAATAACGACGTTAGATTCGATAATGTGGGATATTTGATCAAATACTCTGAAAGTGACGGAAATGTAAAATGTGCCATAAAAAGTTCATATGTGATAAGCTGGCTTACACCCTAAAAACTGTTTTTCGATTTTCATAAGAAATAATGCCAAAAAATAAGATGTTGATATTTTCGTATTAGTTTATTTAAATGTGTTACTATCTCTAATATTTCATTCGAGGAAAAAAATAAATGAGTTTTTGAACCAAATATGCTCTTATGTATATAATCCTTTTAAACGAATCACCTTTTCTTCTAAACTGAGAGAAAATTTAAAAATAGCGACAGATCCACGTACCATAACAGTAAAATTATATCCATATCACGAAAAAAGTTATAATCAAATCAAAAAATTTTTTCCACATGCACTAATGGGTTGAAACAACGTTTTCTGACTAGCAGAACAAAATGAAACGCATTTTTACAGGAGATGAGACGTGGATTCATGCTTACGACCCAGGAACAACCGATCAATTAAGTGAATATCGTGCTAAAGCTGAAGCAAAATGAAGATATTGTTGAATGATATTCAGCAAACTCAAAAGACCGCTCCGGGGATACCGTTTCGAATCAATAGAAAAGATACAAGCCGTATCGAAGAGAGCTGAAAGCCATCTCGGAAAACAACTGTTTTCAAGATTAGAAAATCAGTTTGTTTAAGTGCATCTTTTGGAGGGGATTATTTTGAAGGCGATGAAATTGATTCAGAACAGGGTTCCCCAACCTTTATTTCACTGAGTCTCCCCAATTCAAATATAATGTTCTCGTGCCCCATTAAGTTTAAAAACATTAAAAACACACAAGTTTTTTTACAACTATATTATTTATTTGAATTAAAATTGAAAACAAAGAGTTCCATACAGATATATGTAGATATTTATGTTTTAAGGATCTAATAAGAGAAGATATATGTATATACACTTGAAAACCATTAATTACTTTCACATTTAGGTAAATATGTTAGTTTTATTTTAATTATTAAATACTAATGAGATACTTGAGCTTGCATGTTCTGTGTCGATTCTGGGTTCAGTCTTTGCTAGAGCAATGGTTAAATCGCTATCGACGGCAAGACGATTTCGCTGTTTAGTTTTTATTAAAACCAAAGCTGAAAAACCTGTCTCGCATAAATATGTGGTCGAAAATGAAATAATTATTCTCAAAGCAAGTGAAGCAATTTTGGGATTAACAAGAAATCGTTTGACACAAAATTTCCTAAAGTCAAGAGATAGAAGTCATCTTTCATGGTCGAGTCAGCCTTCATTTCGACATCGACAACAAATGGATGGTCATGCGCCATATTGGTGACTCGGAATTAACATCTCGATAGTAAAGGTGAAATTCGTTTTCCAATGTTTGTAGATGAGTTTCTATTTCAAATTTCAAATCATTATCCAGTTTTTGATCATTAATCGCTTCGGATAGCCGTGAAAAAGGAAATGTGTTTTCAGCAGATCCTTATTTTCCAAAGTTGAAGCTTTAATATGAAACCTTGAATATGATCATACACTCGGAGGCAAAATTAGCGGAACACTCGAAAATTTAACCAAATTCGAAGTTCGATATTTTTCCTAATTCTCAACCGATTTAGATGATTTGTTCGGCAAGTTATAGATCAACTCTTCTGCTTTGTAGAAATTATGAGAGAAAACAAAAAAAAAATTTAAAAAAAATTTTATACAGGGGCAAAACTAAAAGTGTTTTTTTTTGTCAAAAATTCGTAACACCCTGTGGAATTTCGTGGTCCGAGTTGAAACGTACAATATCATGGTCTGTCAAGACACATCTTCCTACAGTAACGCCCTTCTTGTTTCATGCGTTTATCTCTATTTTTGCAAAATATATTTAATTTCAAGTGGAAAATCACCATTGTGGAGAAATTCCATTGAATCAAGAAATTGTCATTAAAATTCGTCTATCAATTTGGAATTTTCTTATTATCACTCAGGCGTGTCGAAATTGTCGTTTGCGATTTTTATGTTCGAATTGCATTAGTTATTGATGACAATTTGGTTAATTTGGTGAAAATTAGGAATTCATAGGAGATAACAGTCGGTAGGTATTAAAATACACAACCGAATTCTGGGACCATTGATAAAACTTTTCATTTACACATGTGCACACCTTTTTTTATCAAATATGAAATACAACACACGTTTTTTTGTATATGACCACATTTGCGTTTGTTTAAAGAATGAGAGTTTTCCATTCTTTGATTTGATACAAATTCGATCGGTTACGGTGTTTTGTGATTCTTTTACTGTTTACGATTCGAAACGGTATTTTCATTCAGAATGAGAGATTGACCACCAACCTCAGTAGCAAGGGCAGTTACATTGATCGAGGAAGGGCGCACCTACCGCTCAGTCGGTACCATGTTGGGTGTCTCGACGTCGGTTATCCATCGAATCTACCGACGTTACAGGAAACTGAATTGTACGTGAGGAGGCGAGGGCAAGAAAGAAATCGGGCAACCCGCGCTATACATGACCGTTTCATCGTCAACCAAACCATAAGAAATCCTGGTCTTACTGCTGTTCAGGCTCGTAAATATATAATAATAAATGAAGTTGGTCTGAGATCATACGCGCAAGCAAGAGTACCAAGATTCGATAGAGCCCATCGGGTAGCAAGATTGGTGTTTGCTAGGGAGCATGTAGCATGGACAATCAATCAGTGGAGACGAGTTTTATTTAGTGATGAGAGCCGATATTGTGTGAATTTCGTGGATGGTAGAGATAGAATATGGAAGCATCGAGGGAATGGTACAATCAAGCGAACTTCGCAGGAACTGAGCAATACGGTGGAGGGTCAGTTATGATATGGGGTGGCATATGCTTGGGAGTACGAACAGAACTGGAAATTATTGGCAATGGATCACTAAATGCCTATCGGTATATAACAGAAATCTTGGAGCCCCATGTTGTGCCTTTTGCTCCTTACATAGGGAAAATTTCCTTTTATGCACGATAACGCGAGCCCCATACTGCGCGCATAGTGATAGAATATCTCAATAAAGTTGGGATCACACGAATGGACTAGCCGTCGCGGTCACCGGATTTTAACCCGATCGAACACGTTTGGGACATTCTTGGAAGAAGGGTTCGACAACGGAATCTAGGCAACGTTGAAGAGCTGACATTGGCTTTGGTGGAAGAGTGGGACAACATACCTCAACAGATGATAGACAACATCATTGGGAGTATGCGAAATCGTATGCGCGCTGTAATAAGAGCTCGGGGGAGTCATACTCGCTACTAAAATCAAATGTTTTTTTTGTGAACATCATGAACATTTTTCTCAACATCTTCATTTCATTTCACGAGTGTATCGCCAGGATACACACCTGCTCTCAATTTTGGACAGGAATGATAATTATTATAGAGTGTCACACAAAAAAATTCAAAAATAAATGTGCAAGATCAACGATTTTTCCAGTGTACTTCGAGTTCTCCCGGAGCGTGAAATTGGCCAGTGAATTTCAAAAATTTTCATTTCGTTAGATTTCCGCTTCTCTAATTTTGATTTTATTTTTTGGCTAACCTCCGATGTTATGCACCTACGCAAGATTAAAAATAAATTCTTGAAATTTGTGACTTTCCGCTTCAAATTGGATATCTCTTTTAAAAATAGAGATAAATGCATAAAACAAGAAGGGCGTTACTGTAGGAAGATGTGTCTTGACAGACCATGATATTGTACGTTTCAAATCAGACCACGAAATTCCACAGGGTGTTACGAATTTTTGACAAGAAAAAACACTTTTAGTTTTGCCCCCGTATAAAATTTTTTCAAATTTTTTTGTTTTCTCTTATAATTTCTACAAAGCAGAAGAGTTGATCTATACTTTGCCGAAAAAATCATCTAAATCGGTTGAGAATTAGGAAAAATATCGGACTTCGAATTTGGTTAAATTTTCGAGTGTTCCGCTAATTTTGCCTCCGAGTGTAGTTTCTAATCAAATTGCCATTTCTGCCTTGAAGTTTCAAGTTTAGCTGATTCAGGGCCTCAAAAATATCAGCTAAATAGGCCAGCTTCCACTGAAATTTTTCATCTTTGAATAGTTGCATAAAATTATAATTTTCTTTAAATTCAAGAAAGAGGATGACCTCTTCTCTTAATTCATAAAGGGGAGCTAACATGTTGCCTTTAGACAACCAGCGCACTTTCGTGTGGAATAGGAGGACCTTGTGATCAAAATCGAGATCCTCGCAAAGCAAAGTAAATAGCCGACTGTTCAAAGCACTACTTTTGATATAGTTAACGATCTTTATGGCAGAGTTTAAAATCTGGCATAAATTCTGTGGTAAGCCTGATCGTGAACCTATCATTGCAGGAACGCCGTATGTGCATAGTCCAATAAGTTTATTCCAATCCAAGTCATTTCTTTCGATGAAGTCCGATATTAAATTGAATATATCTTCAGATTTAGTGCCTGCTGCTAACGATTGGGAGTGAAAAATCTCTTCCTCAATGTGACATCCGCTGACATATCTAATATAAATGATTAGTTGTGCACAATTAACGATGACTGTGGACTCATCACAACTAATGGCAAAAAATGGTGATAGTTTGACTTTATTTACAATTTGTAATTTTTTGTCTGATGCGAATTAATAACACTTTTTTCCCTCACAAAGAATAGCACAAATATACTTTCTACGATAACCGAAACAACAAATCAATAATTGATTACATTATCACTAACCGAATGTTTCTACCCCAACAAATCTTAGATGTAAGAGTTTTGTCATCAGCTAACATTGGAACAGACCACAAGCTCGTTCTAGGGAAACTGAAGATGACAACTCAATTAAAAAAGAAAACTGTGAAAACTGAAAAATTTAACGTAGAATCGCTCAACAATGAGAGCATAAAACAGCTTTATTCAAACCGTTGCAAACAGTATATAACTGGTAATCCAATATTGCAGCAAGATAACCCCGACATAGCATGGCTAAAAGAAAACATATACAAGGGTGCCAAAGAGGCCTTGGGAACCCGCACGGTATCACAGAACGGCAAACCTAATAATAAACCCTGGTTCACCACTGAAGTCAAAAACATTACAAAGGAAAAAAAAAACAAATATATCTAGAATATAAGAACCATCCGACACCAGAGAACCGAAATAGATACATAGAAATAAGAAATAGGGTGAATAACAGAGTTCGGGAAATTAAAGAAGAATACTGGCAGAGATTTAGTGCTGAAATGAAAGCGGATATATACGGAGCGCAAAAACGAATTTGGAAATTATTAAGGGTATGAAAAGGACACCAATGAAACTATACAATTGAAAAAATCACAAACGAAACATGGGAAAAATACTTCAAAAATCTTTACAGCGAATCAGAATATGAAGAAGAACCCCCAGAAGAAGACTTAGAAAACGACATTATAAATGAACCGGTAACAATCACGAAAGAGCAAGTAGCTATGGCAATAAGTACACTTAAAAATAGGAAAGCTCCAAATGAAGATAAGATAACAAATGAGATGATCAAATATGGCGGAGAAGCCATGAGAGAAGATTACACAAAACTGTTTAACATCATAATTCAACACGGAAAAATACCAGACAAATGGAAAAGAAGTGTTACAGTGCAGTCTTTAAAAAAGGAGACAAAACAAATCCTGCCAACTATCGCGGAATAACCTTATTAAGTACCTCTTTGAAACTGCTTACAAAGATTCTTGCCGATGACATAACGTCAACAATGCCAATCAGCGAAGAGCAACAAGACTTTCGAAAAAACCGGTCCACGGTCGATGCACTATTTATAACAAGGCAATTAGTAGAAAAGTCTCTTGAATATAACACTCCAGCATATCTTTGTTTCATAGATTTCACGAAGGCGTTCGACAGAGTCCAACTGAAGGATGTAATCAAGATACTGGAAAACAAAGAGGTACCCAAAAAATATATAAGACTCATAAAAGATCTGAACACTTATATAACAACGAAAAAAGAAACAAACCACACCCTAACGCAGCATTTCGGAACAACGTCGGGCATCCGCCAAGGTGATAGTCTTAGCCCTCTACTATTTAATACTGTTATGGACCAACTTGTAGAGACCGTTAAAAACTTGGGACTAGGATACCGCATGGGAACCTACAAAATTAACATATTATGCTATGCCGATGACGCCGTACTCATTGCAGAATCAGAAGACGACCTACAAAGAATGTTATACGCCTTTAGCAAACGCGCAAAAAATTTCAATATGGAAATCTCAACAAGTAAGACAAAATGCATGACCATAGCTAAGGAACCTCTGCACTGCAAGTTAACAATAGACAACGCCACTATAGACCAAGTCATCTCATTCGAATACTTAGGGTGCAAAATAACAAGCACAGGATACCTTGAAGATGAAGTGAGGGACAAGTGAACAAAGCAGCTGCAGTATGGGGACATCTTAAACAACCAAATTTGGAGAAATAATTACCTCAGTATACCATGCAAATCCAGAATCTACAAAACATGTGTGCGACCAATTATGACATACGGGGCAGAAACAAGAGCGGAAACGTCGTTAACAAAGAGGATTCTAAGAACAACAGAAATGAAAACGCTAAGAACTATAACCGGTTACACATTGAATGACAGACAAAGAAATACCGACATAAGGGAAAAATGTGAAACAGACGATATTGTAAGATGGGTAAGAAAAGAAGAAGATAATAGAACCAGCATGTAAACAGAATGACCACAGATAGAATAACCAAAATCGTATATAACAACATACCACACGGAAGAAGACCCGTTGGACGACCACCAAAACGATGGCGGGACAGTTGGCAATCAACTTCACAAGAACTGCAGGGAAACCGGAACTGAACAGGCGCTACGCCTTCTACACGATGAAGAAGAAGAAGAAGATGTCTGATGCAATATCGTCGATTCTTCGCTTGACAGTGTTATTAGAGAGAGATATGGAATTAATTCTCTGCTCTGATTCTTCTCTTAATATTATTTTCGTGGCGTTAAGGATACAGGATGGTGTGAGGTTTTTGTTTTGCTATAAAAAAGCTATTTCAAATGAAGCTTTGAAATGTTTTGATACACGTGCATGATAACTTCCTAACTTATCCAATCACATGCCCTTGAGTGATTCTGCCTTGGATGAAAAAAACTCCTTAAATTTCGAAACTAGAGTAGGATGTTGCTGTTTCAAATGCCTCTCAAGGCGACTGGGCCTCATCATTACTAAAAACTTTCATGCATATTACATACTGCGGCAATTGTAGCTCGTCTTTTTCTATGAAGGTAAATCCAAATTTAATATAATCTTTCGAAAACTTCCTTTTTTTAGCTGCCATTTCTAATCTGTAACAATAGTACATACACATTTATATTAGGCTTGAGTGACGTACCTAGTCGCGAATGACCTAAACATGTATCGCATGATAAAAATTCCATCGTACTTTTTTCTTGTAGAAAAAACAGACTTTTCAACAATGAACTCAAAATTTGAAAAAGTTATTGGCGTTGAATTTCTTTTTGAAAGAGAAGTCACTGCACTTGAGCCACCGGTCAACTTTCTGGAAATGAGAAAACTGTCTTCATCTTCCTCAGCAAATGGGCGTCAAATCTTTATGTAAAAAGTTAGAACTCAATTTATTGCATGTACTTAAATTATTTCCGAATATGTAGGATGTTTGTATCAGTTTCCAACATGTTAACCCATATTGAGGTGATTTTGCTCATATCAGTTTATTCCTTGAATGAATGTTTTCGAATTAATCAACATTGAAAATAGGTTTCCGTGGGCTGGACGTATGCACTTCATAATAAACATGCTGTTGTCGAAGATCATCAACAAGAGGAGAAAATTGCAGTAGGTTAGGAATCATTTGGTTGTATTCTTAGTCTCTTGAATTTTACATTATGTTCGCTTGATATTAATTGATTTAGAACACCATGTCTTTTCTCTTTTATTTCTTAGATTGTTGCTCTCCCTCTAGTAATCGATAATCTGATTAGAATGGGGACTTAAGCGTAAATAGAATAATTCAGATTATACTTTTTGTTCACAACTCAATCACATGCTACCTGTTTCTGATGTATCAGCGACGGGGAAGGGAGGGTTTCGCGTGAAGTTCTTCGGCCTATTCTCTTGAATCGGATAACGTTAAGTTCACCGGTTTCTTCTCACTTTCTTGAGCTAACACTTCAAGTGGGATTTGAATGATTACCTATTCCACATACTGTGCTTTCACCCGAACGTGTTTCAACCCACATTCTATTTTGGCATTATTGCATTTCCCATGTAGTCCTCGAAGTTTTTGTTACCTCTCTTTTTCATTCGAATAAATGAATAAGTACTTTGATTTTTCACAAACAGCAACATCTCCATCATTCAATAGTAATAATTAAATTAAAAACCAAACAGATACCTATGCATTTTGCTCACTGCGCAGGAATAAGAATGGATATCTGTATATTCAATATGAATCAACCAAATTGAATGAATTCGATTATGAATAAAGAGTGTTTGCTTCAAAATACGCTAAACTATGTGGTTTATTATTTGTATTTTTACAGCTATATATACAGTGCGTTCCAATGAAAACGAACGACTGAGTAACTCGGCTAGTTTGATTTTTCTGTGAATTTCCTGAAAAAGCGCCATTTTGGATTGAAGGAGCGCATATTTTGTACATGTTATGTTCTCCTTCAATCAATTCCTTATCTCTGGCCGTTTCCACCTCAAATTTTCGAATGGAGAAAAAACGTCGTAAGATACCTTATTGATTTTTCACTTTTCAAAATAACATGTGACGTAATAAAATAGAGAATTGTTGAAAAAGTTCTATTCAATTCGATTTAGTTGAATGTGAAAATATTTTCTTATTTATTTAAAAGCTTGCATATCCAACCCTACCCCTATCAATTACCACTCTGAAAATTTGTACTATGACAAATGGGATGTGTGAAAAACATTTTCACTTCCTCATACGTTCGAATCCTCTAAATCGAAATTCGAAAACATCATGTGGCAGTGAAAATGTTTTTCGAAACAACGTCATTCAAGCCTATAATCATTCGAACCTGTGTGGTTGTGGGAAAAAATATCGCACCAGCGAGGCGTATTTCGCAGCAGCGGCGTTCGAACCTACATAAATGTTCAGAATGTAACCCATTCCGTACAAATACTTGCGAGATAAAATTAAAAAAAATTCTTTATTAATGAATTAGGTATCTCAATCTCAATACAAAATTTTATCGCCTCTGCCAATATGGTTGAATAGATAAAAAAGTGATTAAAGTAATTATTTGAATACTATTGCGATTTAATGACACAATAACTTAAGAAACTTTTCTTTTATTAAAGTGAAGACACAATTTCACTTCTAAATATCCCTCAAATAACAATTTCACATTTAAATATATGTTAACAAAAACGCAACTTGGAGCGAACGAACTAAGTACTGACAGTACTTGTTTTACGAGTGGATGCGAAGGGGAAGGTAGGGCGGGGGTGCGCGTGAGTGTCGTGTTGTGACTTGTCGAAACTTGTATATGTAGAGCGCAATACACACTGAGTCCGCCGGGCCGACGACATATGTCGGCAACTTTTTGTCTTTGATTTGATTCTTTTCATAAGGGTGACGAGTTGTGTCGGCGGCTTGGCGGACATAGTGTGTATTGCGCTTAAGTACTATTTCCGGAAATTAAACGTACCGATCATGCCCCCCTGGTTGGGAACTCCTGATTCAGAAGAAAAATAAAGATTTTTCAAAATAAATGCCGAATCACCTTAATTTTTGGACCCAGTATTAGTGTGGAAAAAAGTAGGGACACTTTTATATTCATGTAGTCAAATAATATGCTACCGGGATGGGGTCACACACACGATGGAAACACTGATGGTTAACATAAACACTCTTTGTAAACGGGGAATTAAAAGGAAATAAAAACACGTGGTTCGTTGGTGAACAACGGCAGTTTGGCAATATGGCGTGGTACGGAAAGCCGACTCGTGGCAACGCGTGCTGCAACCGGTTTTCCAAAACAGTGAGAATTCGAAGAGGTCGTTCAAGAGAAAGTGAGGGAGTCTCCGAAATGCACGGATATTTAAACCCTCGGTCCAGGTAGGCCCAGAGTATGTTCTGTGCCTTGCCTGGTCGAAGGACCTACTAGGTGATCTGTGATTAAGGAAGCGTGACTAACACGATAACACGATAACAAGTGTTTTCCTTCATTCTTTTCGAAAGTTACTATTGCTACAATAAGAGAAAAGCAAAAATTTCATAAAAAATGGAAAATTAGTAAAAATGTCAATGATCTCAATATATTCAAACAGCTTCGTGCTCATTCGAAGGAACTTATTGAGCTTGATTTGAATAAATTCACCTCTAACATTGAGCGGGAACTGCCAATGAACATCAAATCATTCTGGAAATATGTGTCTCTGGGACGGGGCGGCTCTAAACTATCTAATGAAATGAGGTATGAGGATATTTCTTCATCAGATGGAAAAGAGATGTGCAATCTTTTTGCCCGTTATTTCGAGAGTGTATATGTTCCTGTAAGTCAGCAGCGTAGTCGTAGTGTAACTGTTAAAAACTGCAATAATGATGTACTATCAAATATTCACATAGAAGAGGAAGAGGTTCGAGAGGTCCTCTTATCCCTTGACATGTCGAAGGGTTCAGGTCCAGACAGCATTCCACTTTTCTCAAAAATTGCGCTCACAAATTAGGTAAACCACTGCATATTTTGTTCAATCAGTCTCTGATTAATGGTGTATTTCCAAAAAAGTGGAAGGAGTCCGCCGTTGTCCCAATTTTCAAAAGTGGAGATAAAAATGATATTTCTAATTATAGACCTATTAACAAGCTTTCGATCATTGCTAAAGTATTTGAACGTATAATTTATAAGTATCTTTTCTCTCATGTGAAAAATTTCATTATCCCACAACAGCACGGATTTTTTAAGGGTAGGACTCTGGAAACTAATTTGATCATTTATAGTGAGTACCTGCAGAGTGCCATGGATTCTCAAATTCAGACTGATGCTACTTACACAGATTTTTCTAAAGCCTTCGACAAAATAAGTTTCGATATTCTCATTTTTAGACTAGCCGAAACAGGTTTAAGTGGTTGGTTGCTTGAGTGGATCCAATCGTATCTACTGAATAGGTCACATTTCGTTTGTTTAAATAGTTTTAAATCTGAATCTGTCATTAGTACTTCTGGGGTACCGCAGGAACTGATCTCGGTCCTCTTCTTTTCTTAATTTATATAAATGACATAGATAAATATTTCCGGCATTAAAGATTCTTGCTCTATGCAGACGATCTGAAGGTTTTTAGATCTATCACATGCTTAAGGGACTGACTTGATCTTCAACTAGATTTGAATAACTTGGTTGAGTACTGTAGAGAAAACCAATTATTTTTGAATTTAAATAAATGTTTCACGATAACTTTTACTAGAAACCATTCCCCTATCACTTTTCAGTACTCAATTGGAAATTCATTGCTGCGACGTGTGTCCACGGCTTTTGATCTGGGTGTCACTTTCGATTCGAAGTTGCTCTTCGATGCACACATAGATCGCATAGCAAATAGTTCAAGTCGAATGATGGGTTATATTTTCAGGAAAAGTAAGGAATTTAAATATGTAAAATCACTTATCACTTTATATTATGCTTACATCTACAGTAAATTAAATTTTGCCTCATGTATTTGGAACCCTCGTTATGATTGTTATTCCAACCGACTTGAACGCATTCAGAATAGATTCATACGGTTCATATGCTTCAAAACTAACTTTGTTATCCTGAACCACGACTACGCTCCTGCCCGTAAATATTTCAATTTATTGTCACTTGAAAATCGTAGAACTATATCTGATATTTTGGTTTTGTTTAAGATATTGAACTGCGTATTTCAGGTACCTGAGATCTTGCACATGGTTACTTTTAATGTTCCTATGAAATCATTGAGGCACCACGACCTCTTCTCTATAACTTTTAGAAAAACTAATAGTGCACAGAACTCCCCTATCGATAGGATGCTACGTGTCTGCAACACGCATAGAAGTATCAATTTGTTTGGGGTCACATTGGCCTCTTTGAAGAGAACATTACGCTTGCTCTTTACTGACTGATATAAAATTCATTCAATCGTTCGTTTTTGTAATATTCATTTTGTATTTCTTCTTTCATTCTTTCTGTGAATACAACTCACTATTTATGCCTTATATAATACTTTTTTTTTAGAATACTAGATTCTATGTAACTAATATTCATCTAGTGAATGTCATTTTGGCTTCGGCTGTGGACATTCCTTATATTGTACTTAAATAAATAAATAAATAAATAAATAAACACGCTTATTCGGGGGGCCTAGAGCGATCTATGGTGAGATACCGTAGTGGAAACAGTAACAAATAAATGAAAGAAAAGATGAATTTTACTCATTTCACAACTATGGATTTCAATACACATCAGATCGCACCTGTGCTTGGTATGAAATCATCAGCAGTAATGACTTGATATCTTTCCTACTATAATAATAATAATATTTATTTATCCAACAAGATACATCGGTATATAGGACATGTCATGAGAGAGTATCATCCTCCATAAATTCTTTAATAGAATAATATGCCTTTCTCAGAAGAAAAGACTTAAGAACAGATTTGAACACTTTTGTAGGCTTAACTCTCAGATGGTGAGGTAAAGTATTGAAAAATTTGATACTCTGGTATGTTGGAGAGTTCTCAAATTTTGAAGTACGATGTTTCGGCAAGAGAAGAGTTGACTGACTTCTAGTTGCATAATCGTGATACATAGAGAGTTTCGAAAAGTTAGCCTCATTATCCTTTAAATACACTAAACATCTATAAATATACACACATGGAAATGTCAAAATGGCATTCTCAATGAAAACAGGTTACATGACATTCTGGGGTTTATATTGAACATCATTCTCAGAATTCGTTTCTGAAGAATGAGAACCTTATTACATCCACTGAATTCCCCATAATACAACATTATAAGACAAATGACTATGAACAAGACTGTAATACACTGTCATCAGGGACGTAACTGGCAGCGAATCTTTTATTTTACATAAAGCAAAATAAGCTTTATTCAATTTCCTACACACATGCTCAACCTGTTCTGACCATGTCAGTCCACTGTCGACATGAGTACCAAGAAATTTTGTGCATGATTTAGATGTTAAAGCACTGTCCACAATCAGATGTCTCTCACCAGCATTTCTCAAACCAAAGAACAAACATTCAGTTTTACCAACATTTAAAATTAGAGCATTATCATGACACCAACAGTTGAAAGAGTTAACAATTTTTTCAAGCACTTGCCAGCTCCTCAGGACTTCGCGCTGTGACACCAAATGAAGTGTCGTCAACAAAAATAATGATTAGCATTAATATCTCTACTATAATATGATCTGGTAGATCATTAATGAAAAGAAGAAACAACAAAGGTCCAAGCACGGACCCTGAGGAACCCCAAGTTTACATTGTAATCACTGGACCAACTGTCCTGTACCTTAACCCGAAAAACTCTGTCTGACAGGTAACTTTTATCCAATCCAGAAAAACACCTCTAAATCCTAAGTTGTACAGTTTATTCAGAATGAAATTTAAGTTGAGGGTATCAAACGCTCTGGAAAGATCAAAAACAGGCCTGATACATATAGCCCCTCATCCAGGCTTTTATAAACATGATCTACGAAAGAAATCGCAGCTGACTGCGTAGATCTGCCTTGCCTGTAACCATGTTGACAGTCTGTCACAAGCTTGAACTTATTTATGAAGTCCATCATCCGATCAAGAACAATCCTCTCAAACACTTTAGAAAACACACTCAAAATAGATATAGGTCTATAATTGGCAATATTACTGGTGTCGTTCCTTTTGAATACTGGAATAACAGTTGATACCTTAAGTGCAGTTGGAAACTTACTTGTAGAGATAGGGAGATTTAGAATGAAAGACAAATGGGGAGCAATCTGCTCAGCTATACACTTCAAAATTTTTGAAGAAATACAATCAATACCAGTACTTTTTTTGATTTAAGTAGTCTAATGGTTGATATAATCTCACCTTCCGTAACCGGAAAAAAAAAAAATTGCAACTTTTCATTATTGACGATGTGCAGCATTGTGAAATGTTATTCCCGAAATGCTGATGAAGACATTTGTTATTTACTGATGAGAAGTATTCTCCAAACGCTGATACAATCATTTTAGGTTCTGAACAGATTACACCATCAATACACAATGAAAATTGGTTTTTATATGACGACGATTTACCTAATTCTTCATTAACAATGCTCCATACAGTTTTATTCTTGTTGTGAGCTGTATTCAAACGGTTTTCCATGTACTCATATTTGGTTTCCCTTAATAAACATCTATAATTTTTCTTTGCCTGCCTATACTCTAGATCTATGCTCGTGGAATTTAAGTTCACCTTTAACCAGTATAAATTTTTCAAGTCCATACTTGCTCGCTTAACTACATCAGATACCCAAGTTTTTTTACAGTTACCAATCGTGAGACGTTTTAAGGGGCAACATTGATCCAATGAGTCCTGTATAATGAGCAAAAATTCCTGAAGCACGCATCCACGCCAGAAAAACAATAAATTTCACTGAAACTCAAGTTGGAAATCAGAGTCGTGAAATCTGCAAGAATTCGTTCATGAATATTACGAACAATTTTTGTTGCGGTTTATTATCAACCAACTTTTGATCACTGACGTTACATTCTACATAAATGGCCTTATGATCACTAATATGTGGTTCGAAAACTCGAAATTCAGAGATGGTTACATTAGAATTAGTGATGACGTAGTCTAACTTAGAACGTGAAATCAGACCTGACGAGGACATAAATTCTCTAGTAGGTTCCAAAGATGAGACTTTGAGATATAAACTTCTTAAGAGATCATCAAGCAATTTCCGAGTCAAGCACCTGTCATCTAGATAATTAATGTTTAAATCTCCACATAAAAATATATATTTGCTTTTACCGCAACAGCGTTGTAAAATGTGCGATAATCTATCAAAAAATATCTCTAAACTACCTGAAGGAGGTCGATAGACACTAATGATGTATACTGATGACTTATACGTATATAGCTTTATGACACAAAACTAACAGTGCATTTCTTCACAATATTTGGACCAGTCAATTTTTCAAACTTGATACATTTCTTGACATAAATCATGGTTCCACCGTGCCCTCTAGTGGGCCTACAATAATACACAGCCTGGGTATAATTGATCAAAGACGTGGCTGCAATACTTTGATCGTCACACCAGTGCTCCGCCACACTAACTATGTCAGGATCCATGGTAGATAATAACACTTCTAGAGTGTTCAACTTATTAGTTATACACTGAACGTTCAATATAAGCTAACTAAGGGCATGTTTTTGAATAAGTGCCGTTTGGAAATTAAAAAAAAACGTGCAGAGGTATCTCAATAATTTTTACTTGAAAGCATGTACCTTAATTTACTTTTCTACGTAATTTCCTTCAACACTAAGGCATTTGTAATAACGTTATATCAGTTTTTGAATATCCTCCGCCTGACTTATTAACCACTGCATCACAATTGTTTTGACTTCGTCATCATAAAGACGCTGGCCACCCAAGTGTTTGCAGGAACAGATGGTAGTCACTGGGCGCCACCTTATTGTCCACTTACGGCACCATACTTTCATTAACGACCGAAAGACCACTCCGTTGTTCATCATGCAAATTTGTGCGGCCTTCTCTGATATGATATGATATGTTTATTTGACCATCAAATATATTACATAGTCAGTCAATACTTAATATGACAATCAATAATAAAAACAATATAAGCTGGATACTTCTCGAAATGTTAGGCCCAATGTTCAGGTCATCAGATGTCAAGGTGCTACCAGTTGCCTTGTCATGGCTCATCTTTCCAGTCTCTCTGTTTATAACGTCCCAAATAGCCTTACTTTTGTTCTTAGCATTGGCAATGTATTCTTGATTTTGTCATGGCTCATCTTTCCAGTCTCTCTGTTTATAACGTCCCAAATAGCCTTACTTTTGTTCTTAGCATTGGCAATGTATTCTTGATTTTCTTCTTTTGTATTTATCAAGAAACTTCTCCTTAGATGTGTTTTCAGGATAGTAAGCAATTACCTGGAGTGTTCATCTCTCCTTACCTTAAATATGGTTTGTGCAGCACCTACTACTTTTTTCAATGCCTAATGGATTCAGAGATCGTTCTTGGTTTAACATCGACCCTAGTAAATGTGGCATCAAAAACACCCTAGAAAGCAGCATGGTAGCTTTCCCAAGAGGTTTCTGGGTTTGTAGTAATGAGTCTGTGCCAATCTATTCATTTTAAGCTATCTTTGAAATTAATCATGTTCTTTTTAGTAATTAAGTGTTTCAATACTGCTGTTTTGAAAGTAATACACGCATAAGATAGGGTGTTACATAATAGTATGTCACAACTTGAGGGAGTATATCTACGTGCAGTTTTAAGACAAAAGTTCATATAAACATAGGTCCGTAAAGGCTTCGTTATGGAGCTACAGGGTGATGAAATTTCCGGAAAAATTGGTTTTTTCTTCAAAACTCCTGCAGTTTTTGAGATATTCTGCCCAAATTGGGAATGCAAGCTATTTTCTACAGCTTCCATCATTACACGTCCTAAATTTCAACTAGAATCTACAAGGTGTTTTTTTTTTCGGAGCCATGTCTTATTTTGCCCTCTCAAACTATTTTGCAGTATGCCTCTGATCAGCGTTCAATCAATTTTCGTCATTTTCGATCAATTTGGAAACTTTTTTGACACCTGTAATTTTTTCGTATCTCCGACCGTTCTCGAGGAAAAAATTATTGAAGGATTGTATCCAATCGCTGAATTGAAAGCACTTCTAGTAGGCTTTGATTTTTTCTTTTATTTATTTATTTTGACAATTGCTAAAATTGAAGTAATGAGTCTGTGCCAATCTATTGTATGTAATATATATATATATATATATATATATATATATATATATATATATATATATATATATATATATATATATATATATATATATATATATATATATATATATATATATCGAGCTTCCTCAAAAGCACATCATGCTGCACACAATCAAAAGCCTCTGAGAAGTCTGAAAATAATCCCAAAGCAATACAACCAGAATCTAAAGCATCTGTTATTGCATGGACAAGCTCAAAAATTGCCGTATCGGTACTCTTAGCACCGACAAACCCATGTTGACACTGGGAAAAAAATTTAAATTTCTTGAAAAATTCAATTAATCTAATTGCCAGTATCTTCTC
The DNA here is from genome assembly GCA_013387265.2 of Cryptolaemus montrouzieri. Classification (NCBI taxonomy): domain Eukaryota; kingdom Metazoa; phylum Arthropoda; class Insecta; order Coleoptera; family Coccinellidae; genus Cryptolaemus; species Cryptolaemus montrouzieri. Next base: position 40,722,291 of record JABFTP020000042.1, read on the forward strand.
GATGATCTTTGAAAAACTGCTAAGCAAACTAATAGATCTATAGTTACCGAAGTCTTCCGGGCTATCTTTTTTGTGAAGTGGTTGTATTATGGCCGTTTTGAGGAGATCTGGAAATATTCCATTTACAAAAGAACGATTCATTATGAATGCTAGGGTTCAGCAATAACATGAATTGAGTTTTCAAATTTTACTTGGAATATATCATATCCAAAAGACTTATTTTTCATGTGTTTGACTACATTACTCACCTCTTTTTCCGTAATCTCGAAAAGATGAAATGACTTTTCAATCTGCTGATTCAGACCCTTGCTCACTCGAGTTTCACCAAGTAGTTCATCACAGAGCCTAGGTGCAGCATTTATAAAAACTCATTAAAATCTTCAAGTACTCTAGAGGGATCACCAGAAGGAAAGGTAGAGGAATAGTTTTCTGAGATTTACCGGTAAGTCGATTGACAATTTGCCGAACGGCTCTCGACTTATTATCAGAGTTCGGAATTTTACTGGCAGTACTGTTTTGTTTGAACTTCAATAATTCATTTTCATATTCCCTTTTGACATTCTTATAGAAAGCAATAAATTGTGGCCGAAATCTAGCCTTGTCTGAAATATTTTTAAGTTTTGCTATTTCAGTAGATTTTATAAAATCCCTACCTTTATGGAAACGTTGCCTCAAAAATTCACGTCCTCTGAATCACGACCCACCACTTCAGACCAATCAACCTGAGATAAAGCTTCAACAAACAAGCGTATTTTTGTTCACTAAAGCATCGTAATTTAACCCCTTGGGGCAACTTTTTTAGGTATGGAATCTGCAGTGGAAGACAATTTCTGGGCACAGTGATCAGAAATATGAGCCTGGATAACCGCAGAGGCCCTCCCTCTATGTTCGTGAAAATATTTTCAATGCAAGAACTTGTGAGGGTCTGTTATTCGAGTTGGTTCATTGATCGTTATCTGTACATTAAAATTTTCTAATAATTTTATGAAATTTTTAGTTACCTTGTTATTATAATCCAGCATGTCTACATTGAAATCTCTCGTGATAATGTAGCGAACATTTTCCTTACACAGAGTATCTAATATTATATGAAACTTTTCAGAGAAAAGATCCACGTCAGCGTGAGGTTAGGTTAGTTAGTTACCTTTATCAGGTCTATAAATAAATATTACAATAAATTTTGAATCTTCAATTGAACATTCATAGGACGCGCATTCAAACACTTTTGAGACACACAAGTTATTTATAGCGATTCTTCTTTTACTCACGATTCTATTGGAACAATAAATAGCAACACCACCATGTTTCCCCTGCTCCCTGCAGTGACTCGTCGCTACACAATAACCTTGAAGATGGTAAGCCATGAGTTTCTCCTTACTCTTCCAGTGTTCGGTGATAGTTAGAATATCTGCATTATGTTCGTGGCTGAAGAGTTCAAGTCTATTTACTACATTACCAATAGATTGGACATTTTGTGTAAATTACGAATTTTGGGCTGGAACGAAATATCTGATTTTCAACGCAAACATTATTGGTTACTTGATAGTGACATCCTCTGAATCCGATCGAAAAAATTTTCTGAACGAGAATTCTCTAAGGATCACTCCTTTTGGCCAGAAGTCTGGATTGAACGCTTCCTTGAACAACTCTTCAGTTTAAAAGCCGACGCTAAAGGCAGAATTACTTCCTTTAGTATCTACTTTTTAAACTTGAACATCCTTCAGAGTATCAATATCTTCAATATAAGATTTGATGTCATCTTCAGTAGCTACTTTGCCTGCAATTCTTCCTACATAAAGCCAGTGGCGTCTGGTTGCCGCTTGTATTGTGGACAGTTTCCTGCTGTTTTTTCGCCATTACAAAGTACTTGAGGTACTCTAGATACTTTCGAGGTATGCTTTAAAAGGTGCAACTCAAACTATGAGAACTCCAGATATTGAGGAAGCAGTTTTGAATTGCATTGATTTGAATCTTCATGTGAGTACAAGAAAAATTGAAAATCAGTTGAATATTTCACATGTTCTAGTTTGGAGGATTCTCCACGAACCGTTTCATATTCAGCGCGTCCAAACTCTACTTCCTCGAGATTTTCCTTCAAGACTGAATTTCTGCCGATGGTTCTTAGATGAAATTAGAGAAAATGCTCATTTTGATAGTGAAATAATGTTCACAGACGAAGCTGACTTTTCGAGAACTGCTATCACAAATTTTCACAATAATCAATGGGCTGAGGAAAACCCCCATTTGATTGAAGAATCTCATCATCATTAAAAATTCTCACTGACTGTCTGGGTCGGAATAGTTGAAAATTATTTGATTGGGCCATTTTCCTTGCCTAAAAGACTAAACTTATCGGCAAGTTTTGAGGAGAAGTGACCTTTATTGCTCTGGGATGTGCCACTTTCGGTGAGAAACTTAATGTGGTTCATGCATGACGGGGTACCCCCACATTACATATACAATAATACATTCAACAACCGATGGATAGGCCAGGGTGGGCCAGATCCATGGCTTCCTAGGTCCCCTGACTTAAATAGTTTAGACAACTTCTTATGGGGATGTCTCAGAAGTTTAGTTTATGCCACTCCAATGAACAGATAAATCGAATAATAACCTCTTGTGACACGATAAGAAGTACCCCAGGAATATTTCAAAGAGTGCGTGATAATATAAGGAGAAAAATGAATTATATTGAATAAGTATAAGTTGAGCCTCAGAAGACGAGCTATCAAAACAAAAGCAAATTTTGGGCATACCTATCGAGTATTTCTATTATTTTTCTTTATTGAGTGAATAATATATAATTCAAATAATTCAAATTAAATAATTTTCTCTCGAAAACGGTTGGAGATAAGAAAAGATTACAAGTGTCAAAAAGTTTCTGAATTGAACGAAGATAACGACATTATGTACAATGGATTCAGATTCCAGGATTTTGGAACCCATGCGGAGTCCCTCAGGGGTCGGTTCTGGGTCCGCTTCTGTTCACAATTTTCGTAAATGACTTACTTGCGAGGCTAAACGTTGGGGCGTAGCTTTGCGGACGATCTCAAGATTTACACAGAAATAAGATCGAAAGGGACTGTCAGAGTCTTCAAGGAGAGTTACTGATGATACATCAGTGGTGTTTAGGAAACAAACTGCCTTCGAACGCCTCTATGTGCAAGTACATGTCAATTACGCGCAAACAGTCGCCACATTTATTTCCTTATTCGGTGGCGGGCTCACGGCTTGAACGTGTTTTCTGTTCTCCTGATCTCGAGGTGCTTCTTGACTCGAAATGGTCGTTACGGGAAAAATGTTGAGTTTTATTCTGAGGAATTTCAAGAGCTTCCGGAACCCTGTCGTTCTCAGGGTTCTGTATTTCGCTTTCGTTCGGTCTAGATTGGAATATATCTGTGATATCCGGGATCCGTTCTATGTGAAATATAAAATGGCTTCGGAAAGCGTCCAGAGAACCTTCCTAAGGTGCCTGGCATACAAACAGGATGGAGTATATTCTATCCGAGGAATGCCAGGTGAGATTCAAATTAGAAGGAAATATTTGTGCTGCATGTTTTTGTATGGACTTCTGAATAACTTCATCTGTTGTTCGTGTCTGCTTGACAGACTGAAGTTTTTGGTACCCAGGCTCGCTGGCAGAGGCAATTTCACTTTTCATGTCGATGGAGCTGTTGCGGATGTTTTCTTCAACTCACCCTTCAATGGAAGCTGTCATTATTTCAACACGGTGGCCTCTCCGATTGATATCAGTCATTCTCAAGCTACATTCAAAAGAAACCTATTAGCAAAACTTAGTTCACGCTATTAAATTGTTCTGATTGTTTGATGTGTATTTCTATTATTTGAGTTTGCATTATCAATGCGTTCTGTCATTATTGGTCTCGAAAGTTTTTTTTAAATCTGTTTTTTTGGTTTGAGCAAATTTGTCTATACTTGTTCGGCTATGTAATTGGAAGTTATCCTGTTGAGCTTGTGTCAATAAATAAATAGGTAAATTAATAAATGATTGATTGTACGCTGATCAGTGGGGTACTGCAAAAAAGTTTGAGAGGCAAAAGAAGACATGGCCTCGGATGAGAAAACACCTTGGGAATTTCAGTTGAAGTCTAAGGCGTGTAATAATGGAGGCTGTAAAAAATAGCTTGCATTCAAAATTTGGGCTGAATATCTTAAAAACTGCAGGAGTTTTGAAGAAAAAATAATTTTTCCAGAAATTTCAACACCCTGTAGTTCCGTAACGGAGCTTCTGCGGATCTATGTTTATATGAACATTTTTTCTGAAAATTGCACGTAGATTCACCCCCTCAATGTGTAACATACTATTATGTAACACATATGTAACATATGAAATGGGCGTCAAAGACGAGGTTCGAGATTTGTAAATATGTTGTCGGTACATGTTGATGAGTAGTTGTTCACTCTACTTGGTTCTGTGAAAGTTGTAGACCAAAAGATTTGAGTAAATCCACCAAGCTCTCTCTTTCCCTAGTCTTCTTGAGAAAATCAATGTTGAAATCACCAGCCAATCAAATCCTACTGTAGGTGCCGCGGCTTATAAGCTCCAGAGTTGCAGTTAGTTTTTTAATGAAAGTGTCATATCTTCCACCTGGGAGTGTATAAATGCATAAAATAATAAATTTGTGCTTTGGAATTTACACAGCTGTCATTTCTATATATTTTTCCACTGAGAAACCTTTGATTTCATTGAGGCTAATGCATATCAATCCCCTTCTGACAAGGACAGCAGCGCCCCCATAAATTCTACACTTTAAATGCTCCCACACACATTTTCTGAACACTCCCTCACTCATAACGTTTTTTTTATAAACTGCAGTTCTCACGATGAGTATCGATCGGTTTCAGACCTTCAGCACTTCACAGTCGACGAAACTCACGATTATTGGAGGTTAGGTTAGATTTCTTGAACACTCAGCACTCAGTAGACAACGAACATGAGGAATAATCAGACTGCAATGGCGTCAGTGCGAAGGCAAGAGAGATACGTACGCAGCGTGCATGCGCAGAAAACCGAATGCACCGCTGTGGTCGTCCTGCAGTTGGTTCATATAGTAGGAAATTCCAATCAGTGGCGTAACCATCAGTTATAGTTCTTTCTACTTATAAAAAATCGTAAATCTGTGGCAGAGAGCATAACCGCCACTAATAAAATTATCTAGGTAACTATAATATCGTACCACGAGCATAATGATTGTTAAAAAAAAAACAATGTGCACAGTTTCAATCGATCAGGGATTCCCCCAAAATTTAATACCCCGTTCGCGCATAACCAACGCTAGTCAGGGGATTCCCTCGATATAGCGCTCGTCACTTGTATTGTGGATTGGGCAATTTCTTTTGTTTCCGAGCGCATTCATTTCAATATTCCCTTACGTGAACGTGTGAACGTCTTGTGCAAAGTGTTTGTTAATTATTAGATATTATAAACAACATTTTTCGTATAAAACCGATTTAATATATATATATATATATATATATATATATATATATATATATATATATATATATATATATATATATATATATATATATTCTTGAAGAAAATAAACAAGGTTAGTCTAATAGCAGTAACTTAGAATATTTTGGAAAACCCTTCAATTATTTTATTCTCTTTTAATTACTGTGTATTTTAAAACTATATTATTGAGCCGTCCTAAATGATAAATAGGTACCTACAGAAGGTATTTTAGACAGATTGCAGTAATATTTTTTGTTTAGCCTGGGCAAGTATTACTATCTACTAAAGGTATTTATTTATTGAAATAGGTTATGAAGGCTTTGCTGGCGTAAAAGATTTTATTTATATTTCTACACGTTTTACGATATTACTTTAGGTAATAATGTTCAATTGTAAATAATATGCTTATTTATTATTTACTTACTTATTATTTTCCGATCTAATAGCAATGGGATTTCTTTACAAAAACGGAATACATTAAGTTTAGATTTTTGATTGAAAGTAATCATTTGAATATTTGAATTGTGGAGGCCGTTACTTGATGTAGATCCATGATATAAATGAGATAAAAACACAAGGTTTAACTTCAATCTACACTTTATTTGAAAAATTCGACGACGTTTCGCTGACACAGCAGCTTTATCAAGAATGAAAAACAGAATGAAGAGTATGGTATTATAAACAAATCGTAGAACAAGTTGGATGAATAACAGGAAAATCCACACCGAGCCATTGTACAGTTAGTATGAAAGGTAATAAAACTAATTAAACAAGTTAAGTAGAGATGAATAATTCACATCTACCTGCTCATTCAAAAGCTTGTCCGAATGTTTGTATCTATTTATTTCTAATGCTTCTAGGAGATCTAATTTTAAACTTTTGATTTTATGTGTAATATGTCAAAGTTTTTATTGAATGAATGGTTTTCTTTTATTAAGTGGTTCGAATAATTTGAATCAGATTTATTTTTATCGAAGCAACGTTTATGTTCAGATGTTCTTATGCCAAAACTCCTATAGGTCCTACCAATATAAATTTTATCACAAGAACCGCAATTGAGTTTATAGATTCCTGATTTACTTGATTTTTCAACACGAGATTTATTATTTTTAATATGTTTACCTAAGTTATTAGAAGTTTTGAAAGTTATATTAAGATTTTGTTTGAAGAGAAAGGATTTAATATTTGTACCTGCAGAACCGCAGAATGTTAAACTGTTGAATATTTTATAGTCTTAATGAATAGGATATATTTCATTTATTGCTTTCTGATACAGTTTTTACGAATGATTAGATCTATCATATCCGGATTATATGAATTATTAATGGCTATCTGTTTGATGATGTTTAACTGTTTATTATAATCTTCTACTGATAAAGGTAAATTGAGTAACCGATGTACCATGCTGTTTAAAAAGCTGCAACTTTGTGTTGAATTGGATGTAATGAGTAGTTATGTATAATTGTATCAGTATGTGTTGGTAAGTAATCATAATCATATCATACATCTTCGCGAACGTTGATTTTGCTCCAAGATGAATAGCTCGAGCACTCGTGGCACGGATATTACAATCAACGGTGGAGTATTTTACTAGTATTTTTCATGTAATACCTAAAAACATATTTACACCCAGACGTAGGATTGTTAATATAAATTAACAATCCTGCGTCTGGGAAAAATATATTTCACAAAGCTAGTAACTTAACGTGTAGGTGTTCATTTACTGTTATAATTAGTTTATAGAGTCCACGTATCACTTACTAACTAAAAATATTTTTTAGAATACCCAGAACGAAATATGCCTCAGGAAGTTCATACTTCAAAAAGACAAAGAGGGTTTCAACAGAGAAAAGCCAGAAAGGCTAAAATGGATGAAATTCAGAGCATGTCCGGTTCTCTTTTCAAATATATCACAAAAGCAGATAGCGGCCAAAGTTCAAGTAAAGTACCCGAGTCTCCTGCTGACGAAAGTAATGATTCACATCTTGGAGACTCACATTCAGATAGTAACATCGACAATACAGCATCTATGAAGACGACCCAGGACCTTGACGGAATCAAAATAAATAGTGAAAATGACGCCGTTAATGCTACTTTCGGAGATAGCATTAGCTTCGAAGAATCAGTTCAACACTTGAGAGCTGTTTCACATTGGAGTTTACTGGTAACTGATAATGTTCGCATTGACATAATAAAAAAGGGCAGTGAACATTTCCAGAACAAAGAAGAACCGTTTCTTACTGTATCTCGTCATGGTTCAAAGATTAAAGGTAATTCTCGCCTTCTCTCACAGCAATGGTTTTATAAACAGATGCCTAGTGGTGAAAAAATTCTACGATCGTGGATGGTACTTTCCCCTATATTAAATAACCTGTACTGTTTTAGCTGTCATTTATTTACTGTCAGTAACATATAAACAACATTTACAACTGGATTTCAGAAGTGGTGGAAACTAAATCCTAAAGTATTGGACCATGAAACTTCATGTGAACATTCAGAAAATTTCGAAAAGTGGAAAACTTTGGAAATAAGATTCAAATCTCACATCACAGTAGATGATACAACCTTGCAATTAATGAATACGGAAAAACAGAAGTGGAAAAATCTTTTATCTAGATTATTAGATATAACATTGTTTTGGCTAAACAACACCTAGCATTTTGTGGACATGATGAAACCCAAGGGTCTTCTAATAAAGTAAATTTCTTAGAACTAGTTGAACTGCTGTCAAAGTATGATGCAGTACTCAAAGAACATATACTATATTTGGAGCAGGAAAAATCACCTAAAGTAACATATTTATCGCCAGAAATACAATATGAATTCATAAATGTTTCAGCTGATCATGTAAAATGTCAGCTTGTCAACGAAATTAAATCGGCCAAATATTTCGGAATCATGTTTGATAGCACACCTGACGTTTCACATGTCGATCAAATGTCTGAAGTGATTCGTTATGTAAAAATTAATAATAGAAAAGTAGAAGTCAAAGAAGTATTCTTAGGATTCTTTCCTTTAAATGGAAAAAAAGCAGCTGATTCAAGCGCTGAAATACTGAAGAAGCTTGAAAACGATGGCTTAGATATTATGATGTGTCGTTCTCAAGGTTATGATAATGCTGCAGTTATGAGTGGTATACACGGAGCAGTGCAAGCTATTATAAAAGAAAAAATAATAAAGCAATTTTTATTGGTTGTACAGATCATTCAATTAATTTATGCGGCCAACATTCGTTCGCACAAAATGTGACTTGTGTTAAATTTTCCGGAGCAGTGGAAACAATATTTAACTTTTTCAACTTTCACAAGCCGTTGGGAAGTGCTCTTCAATCACAGCAAAGCATCTGTTAAAAGACTTTCGACAACGCGCTGGGGTGCTCATTATAGTGCAGTAAAAGTATTGGCTGAAAATTTTGATGGGATAATATCGGCAATTGAGGAACTATGTGACCAAGACGTAAATTTAGAAACAAGAGGTACTACACAAAATCTTATGCCTGCTGTGTGTAATTTCTCATTTCTTTGTTTTCTTCTCTTTTGGAATGATGTGCCAAGGAAGTGAACAATGCTCAGATTGCATTACAAAGTAAAGGTTTATGTGTTGATGAAATTATCATAAAACTAGAAGCACTTCGTCTATTCATTGGAGAGAATTGGTTGCATCTAGCAGAAGAGGCAATAGATTTTGCTGTACAAAAATCGGAAAAATTCAAAATTTCGATGGAACGACGAATTCGTCGCAAGAAACGCATGCCCGGTGAGTTAGCATCGTCCACCGATGCTGAACTTACACTTAGAACGGAACTTCAAAAGGACATGTTAGAATGTATTGACAGTTTCAATATTGAACTCGAAACAAGAGTAAAGTCCATTAAAGACGAAGCTTCATTGTTTGAGGTTGTACTGTCAAAGACCTTACTTTCGGAAAACACTGAACAGTTAAAATTTGCTATATCAAAATTTACTAACCTTTACGATGAAGTATCAGAAACAGAACTCCTTTCAGAAATACCAAGATTGAGAAGATATTTAAAAGCGGCTAATATTACTGTCTCTAATTTTGTGACATTGGACTTTCTGAAATTTATTATGGAATGGGATTTTAAAGAATCTCTTCCGAATCTAACGGTCGCACTAAAGTTATTTATAACAATATGTGTATCAGTTGCTTCTTGTGAGAGAAGTTTCAGCAAATTAAAATTAATTAAAATTATTTGCAGTCTACAATGACTGAAACCAGATTAAACAATCTCGGTATTTTATCGATAGAACATGAAGCAACACAAAATATAAATTTTGAAGACGTGATTTCGGAGTTCGCTAGTGTCAAAGCTAGAAGGAAGAAATTTTAAATTTTAACAACCTAAATTTGTTTCACATAATGTACAAATATTTTAAATAGGTACTCGTAATTTAATAAAACGTAAATGATTATAACTTTCTTTATTTTAACAGTTTCGATTGAGTTTTAGGGCGACAACTATAAAATCCGCCCTGGGTGTCACATATGCTAGCTACGCCACTGATTCCAATTCTTATTGAAAATGCCTGGCATTAACATGAAATGAGCCATACTGATAGAAAGGATTAGCTACTTTTTCGACGAACCATTGCGAGGTTTCATTAACGTAAGAAGTGAGTTGCCTCGCGTGGAACGCAAAGAGTGTTTCTAGTTTTATTTAGATTATAAACAATTGTAAATTATCTGTTTCACAAAAGTGTCACTACTGTTTTAATTTTGGCAGTTAATGGGTTAGGCAAAATATTTTTTCTGATACTTTATTCTCTCTTGTTCCATTCGAATGAATAAATAAATAAACCCGAAAACAAACGTTCATAAAACTCATTCGTTACATTCCTGAAATATTTCTACCGCAAAATCGTGGCGAGACATCTCCTGTATATAAAATTTCAGCAGAAGATATAACGGAACAGATTGAATCATTTTGCTTACCATTAATGATTTTATAGCGTCCTTTATATCCTATGATCCCGGAATATCCTGTAATTTCATTGATGTTGGCTAAAATTTCATCTCTCTTACTCGGTTTGTTCTCGGAGATGCTTTGCCATTGGTCGAATCCATCCATGCCTTTTAATGAAGATAGATCTCCGCCTAAGAATATTTGTTATTAGTTTCAATCAAGAATCTATGAGGATACGATAAAGTGAAAAAGTTTGTGCATCAGTGCAGCATCAATGGTCTACTCCAGGGGTGCTCAAACTTGAACTGCTGGCGATCTACCTCAATATTTTTAGACTACTTACGATCGACTCTGAGAGGCTCTGCAAGTATGTGTGATGCAGGGTTGTCGTACATACACGACACATCCTTCCTACCCAGGTAGGGTGTACCGTAGCATATATAGATATTAGCTTTTCGCACAATATACATTATTTTAGTCAAGGTTTGAGTTAGGTTTAGTTAGATTCTTCTCTATAATATCAATAAAAAAACTCGTAGTTATTCAGAATTGCGAGTTTATTGGTTGCTACAAAACAAAAGAATTACATATGGTGTTAAACTTAACTAAGGAGTGACTTTGGATGTTGAAGCGTGGCACTGCATGTCCTCAGCATACTTTTCATAGGATGGTACGTAACCACTGAGTGCTAATCGAAAGCATGATGAAATATGAACGGCAGTTAGTCGATTGCGATATTTTGATTTAATTATCTTTATTTCAGAAAATGCAGGCTCGCACAAGTAAGTTGATCCAAACATTGCCGTCAGTTGATGGGCGATTTGCCTTAGATTCGGATATTTATCTTCAGATATAAAACACCAGAAATTTGTATCAGATGCTGTAGCTTTGAGATATATATCTGATATATTTGAATTGTGGAGGCCGTTACTTGATGTAGATCCATGATATAAATGAGATAAAGAACACAAGGTTTAACTTTAATCTACACTCTATTTGAAAAAATTCGACGACGTTTCGCTGATACAGCAGCTTTATCAAGAATGAAAAATAGAATGAAGAGTATGGTATTATAAACAAATCGTAGAACAAGTTGGATGAATAACAGGAAAATCCACACCGAGCCATTGTACAGTTAGTATGAAAGGTAATAAAAACTAATTAAACAAGTTAAGTAGGGGTGAATAATTCACATCTACCTGTTCATTCAAAAGCTTGTCCGAATGTTTGTATCTATTTATTTCTAATGCTTCTAGGAGATCTAATTTTGAACTTTTGATTTTATATGTAATATGTCAAAGTTTTATTGAATGAATGGTTTTCTTTTATTAGGTGGTTTGAATAATTTGAATCAAATTTATTTTTATCGAAGCTACGTTTATGTTCAGATGTTCTTATGCCAAAACTCCTATAGGTCCTACCGATATAAATTTTATCACAAGAACCGCAATTGAGTTTATAGATTCCTGATTTACTTGATTTTTCAACACGAGATTTATTATTTTAATATGTTTACCTAAGTTATTAGAAGTTTTGAAAGTTATATTAAGATTTTGTTTGACGAGAAAGGATTTAATATTTGTACTTGCAGAACCGCAGAATGTTAATCTGTTGAATATTTTATAGTCTTTATGAATATAGATATACTTCATTTATTGCTTTCTGATACAGTTTTTAACGAATGATTAGATCTATCATATCCGGATTATATGAATTATTAATGGCTATTTGTTTGATGATGTTTAACTCTTTATTATGATGTTTAACTCTTTATTATAATCTTCTACAGATAAAGTTAAATTGAGTAACCGATGTACCATGCTGTTTAAAGCTGCAACTTTGTGTTGAATTGGATGTAATGAGTAGTTATGTACAATTGTATCAGTATGTGTTGGTTTACGAAAGACCGAAAAAACATGGTTATTATTTTGTTTAGTGATTTTCAAGTCCAAAAATTAATGGACTTGTTCTGTTCAATTTCTATCGTGAATTCAATGTTCAAATGGATGGAATTAATGAAATTAAGAAATAAGTCTAATTGACGAGTAGTTCAATGAAACATACTAAGATGTCGTCAACATATCTATACCATTAAAGAAATTTGGAAATGAGTGGATGTGTATGAATTTTCTGTTCAATATTATTCATAAAATCTCTGCTAAAAGTGGATTCAAAAGTTTCCCATGATCAAACCATTTTCACTATTGTAATAGATGTTGTTGAAAGAAAAATAATTTTGTTCAATGCAAACGTCCAACAATTATTTTTCTTTCAGCAACATCTTGATAAAGCTGCTGTTCAGCGAAACGTCGTCGAATTTTTTCAAATAGAGTGTAGATGAAAGTTAAACCTTGTGTTTTTATCTCATTTATAACTGATATAATCTGCACCAACTCATTTTCAACAGAACATGAATTCATATTAAACTAACTTGCTATTTCAGTAGCTAATTCCTCAATGTTTTTACATGAAAAGTATAACTCATAAATGATGCTTTCCTAGTCAATTTACTGCAATCATAAAAACGCATTTCGAATTGTCTCAAAATATTTGATAATTCAGTCTCATACGTATCATAATTCAACTGAGGAATCGTTGCTTTCAAAGACGAAAAATGTTTCAGATCATTTCTTTTCAGTTGATCTAAGTTGCAATTTACTTTAGAATGCATTTACTGCGCTAATCATCTCAATGATAGTTTTTCCTTTACCTTGAAGCTCCAAATTGATGGTGTTTAAGTGCATTGTGATGTCAGTCAAAAATGCCAAATTAGTCAGCCATTTTTCGGTTTTCAACATCTGAATGTCATAACCTCTTTCGTCTAGAAAAGATGTTATTCCAGGCAATAATTCTTGAAGGGAATTTGCCGCAATTCAACCACCTGACGCCCATGGAAAGAACTAAATCAGTGTGTTTAGCTGACTCCTCATCTTCCAACTGCAACTTCAATAGCCACCGTTGCAAGCTACGTGCACGGATGGCATTCACAATTTTTGTTACAATGCCCATAATTTCCTGCGTGTTTGAAACTTTTGAACAAAAAACTTGTTGATGTATAATGCAATGGAATGAAAAAAATTAAGGAAATCTTCATCAGCTCGACACAATTCCACAAAACCGTTTTTGTTTTCAGTCATTGCTGGTGCTCCGTCGATTGTAATGCACACTAATTTATATATTGGTAGCTTGTAGTTTTTATAAAATTGGAGAAAACGTCATATATATCTTCGCCACGTGTCTTCCCCTGCAGAGGAATGATTGTTGAAAATTCTTCCTTAGCCAACATGTCATTGAATACCATCCGAATAAAAATACACAGCTGGGCAGTGTCTGTCATATCGGTGGATTCGTCGAACTATAAAGAAAAGTATGCACATTTCATGATATCATGTTTTAGTTTATCTTCCATGCCCTGACCCATGACTTCAGTACGCCTTGTGACAGTCGGACGAGATAATTGAAGTTCTTTAATAGTAGACATGATTTATGTTTATTTTAAAATCTCCAACTGAAGTCTCACCCGCTTCAATAAATGCTTCCTTCACAATTGATCCATCTTCGAATGGTTTCTCGTGTTTCGCCAATATATTTTGAATCACGCGATCGTAGCAGCTTTTGATTGTTTGGCTGGTCTTGTGAATATGTTTTTTCTTTTTCAAACAAGATACCAAATCACGTACTTTTCGTTTTCTCAATTCACTCTGTGGCGGAAAATCCTTTCATAGTTTTTATGAACTGTTTTATGATGCCTCTGTAAGTTACCACGCTTAGGTATTGCAACTGACGCACGACAAATAAGACAAATGTACTTATCCTTCACCATACAAAAGACAAATTCTTCCTCCTAATTGTTATTAAAATGATACGTTTTAGATGTGACTAAAATACCGGATTTGACTAAAGCTCGATTGTGAAAAAAATAAACCTATCGTGACGAACAATTCAAGAAACATAGTGACTTTTGTTTCCTGATTACGCGCTGTGAAACTAACTTTACTTTCAAATAGAAAACAAAAACATTCCACGCCAATGAAGTTGTTATAAATTTAAATTTAACAAAATATACCTATCTCAAAGGCGAACAGGCGAGACATTCTTCGGAATGATTAAGCCAAGCCTCTGCTTTTTCATTGTTTATTACTCTGTATGTATGAAATCAATTGTATTAAACTTTATTATATTTTATTATCGTGGACTTATGCACTATCTCAGCTAGTAGCTGGATATAATTTACCTTTCCCAGATTTAGCAATCGAAAGGGAATAGGCTCGATTACAATATACTTGACATAAATTTCCTAACTATCCTACATGTATTAAGAATTACAGCTTTTGGATTTCTATATAGGTATTCTTATGCAATTCTAATTTCTTGTGGCTATCATGCAAAGTTTTGGGTATTAAACCAGTCGAGGATACGATGACAGGAACGATATCTATTTTGTCGAGGTGCCACATCTGCTTGATCTCAATAGCAAGGTCTGTGTATTTGGACTTTTCTCCTGGAACTTATTCAGCACGTTGTTATTATTTGGTATGGCGACATCCACCTTCTCCAGTCGTTTTTGCCATGGTGGTTTTCTGACGCTTTTTGCTCAGCTTGAATCAGAGTTGTGGAGATTTGTTGTTTGTGAAGTCGAAGAACCGCTACTGCTCCACAGTAAATCAAAGTGTGAATCTTCTCCAAGGTGTTCTGGTCGGTATATTCTTCAAACATTGAGTTTACACTTGCTAGGATGATATTGGTGTTCTTGTTCGTCTTGAGTTTGGGCAGTTTAGGTCTTTTAGTTGGGTTACTACCACTGAATTCAGTTATTGCTCTGTTGAGTTCTGATCTTGCTAAATAAGTATATTCGTTCTGCTGATTCGGCTCAAGAGGGCGTTCCATGTTAATATTCGTTTCCGTGGCTTCGATGTTATCTGTAACACTTTCATTGACTCCAGCAGGTATACCGTTATGAGTATCATTTTCGCTTCTGAGTTCCATTATGACCTCTTCTCGTAAGCTTTGCAGCGTTTCTGAAGAAAGTAGCCTGTTTTTAACGATTGTTCTTCGTTGATCCGAAATTCTCTGCTCGGATATGTGCTGTAATTCAGGATATTTTTCTATGAACGCAAGATGTAACGCGTATCTATATGCTGTCATTTCCGATTCCAAGTTTGTAATCTTGTAATAGGAACGCATAATGAAGGTATTCATTTCTGGAGTCCACTTCATGCGTTTCCTAGGGAGTCCGGCTCTCGTGGTCGTAGGCATAATGGCTTGCGCCGCCGTTGAAACATCAAGAGTCGGTTGAGAGGTGTTGATGTTATTTCCCACTCGGTTTTGTGTTGCAGTATCCCTACTCGATATCACGCTGCTTCCGTCGCTAACCGAGGAGACTGTGACTCACTTTCCGAACAAGACCCTCTTCCTAAATCTTGAACGCGACAAGTGCTTATGGTGGTACAATGTCGATTCACCCGTTTATTCCTTAGATCGTACATCTTTGGATAAGTTGCATTTTATACCTACTGCCAGGTTCAGCTTGGGTACCTCGGGTTCGCTAAGCCCGTACTCAGAAACAATGTTCCTGAGCCCCTGAGGGTTAGATTATTATTATTATTATCGTGGACTTATGCACTATCTCAGCTAGAAGCTGGATATAATTTACCTTTCCCAGATTTAGCAATCAAAGGGAATAGGCTCGATTACAATATACTTGACAGAAATTTCCTAACTATCCTACATGTATTAAGAATTACAGCTTTTGCATATCTATATAGGTATTCTTATGCAATTCTAATTTCTTAAGGCTATCATGCAAAGTTTTGGGTATGAAACCAGTTGAGGATGCGATGACAGGAACAATATCTATTTTGTCGAGGTGCCACATCTGCTTGATCTCAAAAGCAAGGTCTGTGTATTTGGACTTTTCTCCTGGAACTTATTCAGCACGTTGTTATTATTTGGTATGGCGACATCCACCAGCATTGCTGTTTTGGCTCTCCTATCATACACCACTATGTCCGGCCTATTATTCGTCACCATTCTGTCAGTGATAATAGGCCTATCGTAGTATAATCTGATAGAGTCATTTTCCAATACGGGCGCCGGTCGATACTTGTAATATGGCTGGAATGTATTCAGAAGTCCGTACTTGTGTGCAAGTTTCTGATGGATAATGTTGCACACTTGATTATGCCTGTGAAGATAGTCTGTATTGGCCAGTTGTTCGCATCCGGACGTAATATGCTGTATCGTCTCCGATCTTATATGGCATTTTCTGCACCTATCTGTTTGTAATGTTCCGTCCTTCATAATAAATTTTTTGTAGTTGTTTGTAGCGATCACTTGGTCTTGGATGGCCATAAGGAATCCTCTGTTTCCGCGAATAATTCTCCTTTCATCAACCATTTGTTGGAGGCTTCTTTGTCGATGTGTGGTTGATTAATCTCATGGTGATGTCGTCCATGCAATTCCTTTCTTGACCATTGCTCTTGTTTTTCAGTATCTGATAGGAATGGTAGTTTCAGCAGGTCATCTCTGGTAGCAAGATTTAGAGGTGTATATCCCTTATCAGCCAACGATACCACTCTATGTAGGTCAGAAGTGAGAGCTTTTGCTGAGAAGAATTCTCTGAGATTTCTTATCTGTTCCGTGTGTAAATTGACAACATCTATTAATCCGCGTCCTCCTTCTTTCCGCTTCAAAGTTGTTCGTATCACAGACGATTTTGGATGATGATTATTGTACTTTGTCAGCATCGTTCGGGTCTGCCTTTGAATATCATCTAGCTCCGTCTTAGTCCATCTGATTATTCCAAATGAGTAAAGCAACACTGGAATGGCGTAGGTGTTAATTGCCTTGACTAGATTCCCCGAGTTCAACATCGATTTCAGCACAGACTTCAGACGCTGACTGTATTCTGAACGAATCTTCTCCTTTGATTGTTTTTGGTCTAACAATCTGGCTTGTTGGTATCCCAGATATTTGTATGTTTCGCCATCTCTCATGCACTGTATAATGTCACCGTTTGGAAGTTGTGTTTCACCATCTATGACTTTCCTCTTTGAATGTTCAGGGTCTTACATTTTCAATCCCGAATTTCATATGAACATCTGCCGAGAACTCACTGACAGTTTTCAGCAAATCATCCAATTGCTTCTTGTTCGAAGCATATAATTTGATGTCATCCATATACAGCAGGTGGGAGATTGTATGATAATTCCTTTCTGCTTTTATCCTAAATCCGTATCCAGTTCTATTGAGCATTGAGGACAATGGGTTCATTGCCAAACAGAACCATAGTGGACTCAGAGAGTCTCCTTGAAAAATTCCACGACGTATGGGTATCTCGTCGGTTTTAATTGATTTATTGTTCATGTAGACCTGCAGAGACGTGCGCCAGTGTGTCATTGTTGTCTTCAAGAACTCTACCAGGGCTGGGTGAATTTTGTATATCTGCAATACTTCAACAAGCCAAGAATGGGCGGTACTATCGAATGCTTTCAGATAATCGAGAAAAGCTGAATGAACATTGCGATGCCCTGCGTGTGCCTGTTTCATTATCACAGAATCGATGATGAGTTGTTCCTTGCACCCGTGGTGTTTCTTTCTGCATCCTTTCTGCTCCTCTGCTAATATATTGTTGTCGTCAAGGTGTTGGTATATTCGATTGGATATGCATGAAGTGAGTATTTTGTAGAGTGTTGGCAGGCAAGTGATTGGCCTATATTGAGACGGATCCTGTGTTCTATCGCTCTTAGGTAGCATATATGTTAAGCCTTGCGTTAGGAAAGTGGGTGTTTTCTTGGGATGTTGAAGAACATACGTGATCTGTTTCGCTAGGGCTCCATGGAGCTTATCAAACTTCTTGTACCAGTAGTTGTGGATATTATCTATACCAGTGGCCTTCCAATTGTTGGTCGCTCCAATTACTGCTGTAATTTCTTCCTCCGTTATTCCATCGAAGTCCATATGTCTGATATCCAGGCGTTCTTTTCATTCGTGATCCATTCCGCATCTCTATTGTGTTCTTTAGGGTTCGACCATAGTGATGACCAATAGTCGGTCAAGCACTGTGCGTCAGGTACTTCTCTGTTATTGTTGGTCGCAGTTTTGTTATTTCCTTATGAAAATTGGCAGCGTTTTGGAGGAACCTTTGGTTTTGGTGTTTCCTTTCAGTACACTTGACGTATCTTGAAAGCCTCTTTGCTTTTGCTTGGAGTTTCTGTTTCAAAGTGTCCATATACACGTCGATGTGTTGTTTGTGATCAGGGTGTTTTGTGTTCGTACAAATTTTCCTATAAATTTTGCGTATATGTGATTTCAAGCGCCTTGAGGGTTTTCTGTTTCTCAGGAATTCTGTGAGGCGACCGATTTCTGCTCTAATATTATCAATATCCTTCTCCAGTCGTTTTTGCCATGGTGGTTTTCTGACGCTTTTGGCTCAGCTTGAATCAGAGTTGTGGAGATTTGTTGTTTGTGAAGTCGAAGAACCGCTACTGCTCCACAGTAAATCAAAGTGTGAATCTTCTCCAAGGTGTTCTGGTCGGTATATTCTTCAAACATTGAGTTTACACTTGCTAGGATGATATTGGTGTTCTTGTTCGTCTTGAGTTTGGGCAGTTTAGGTCTTTTAGTTGGGTTACTACCACTGAATTCAGTTATTGCTCTGTTGAGTTCTGATCTTGCTAAATACATATATTCGTTCTGCTGATTCGGCTCAAGAGGGCGTTCCATGTTAATATTCGTTTCCGTGGCTTCGATGTTATCTGTAACACTTTCATTGACTCCAGCAGGTATACCGTTATGAGTATCATTTTCGCTTCTGAGTTCCATTATGACCTCTTCTCGTAAGCTTTGCAGCGTTTCTGAAGAAAGTAGCCTGTTTTTAACGATTGTTCTTCGTTGATCCGAAATTCTCTGCTCGGATATGTGCTGTAATTCAGGATATTTTTCTATGAACGCAAGATGTAACGCGTATCTGTATGCTGTCATTTCCGATTCCAAGTTTGTAATCTTGTAATAGGAATAATATTATTATTATTATTATAAATTTCTACGCTGCACTCATTTTGTACTATTTAATAATAAACTTTGTATCGACTTAGTATTACCTACAAGTAACAAGTCAGATTGACTCCAGTTCCTGCAGGCGAACATTTACATCGGCGTGAACGAAAGTTTGAATGTTTCAAACGCGCTGCCCGAAATTTCAAGAAAAGCGGCAAGAATAAAAACGTGGCTTTTATTTGATAAGTACCACGCGTTCCTTTTGCCGCTAGCCGAATGTTATTTTATTACGTCATAAATTTTCGTAGTTTAGTTACCTACTTATTGAAAATTTTTTCTTCTCGACTGTTTGAGCACCTCTGCTGTAGGCGATATAATGAATTTGGATAAAAATAAATATTTTGTATTTGCAATGAAATAAAACTAAGGTATTTAGATTTTCACTATATTAACATAACTATGACCGGTTTCACCACACTGTGGCTTCATCAGATAGATACAAACTAATGAACAGAGTTATTTCTTATATATTAGTCTTATTTCCTACTTAATATTACAATAGGTACAAGAGGTATGTTGGAAAACCCATCGGAGTTGCTTACTTTATGAATTGAAAAGATTGAGTAAAGGAGAAGGATTTAGATCTAATCGACTATTAAGTAACCTACCTGAATTCTTTTCTTTGTTGATCTCTAAAATTTCCGAAAGATTAAGTTTTGTCTGTTATTTTCATTGTGTAAAATTTTGAAATCATCATTAAAGTTATGGTTTTCTTCGAGTAAGTGATTAGAATAATGGGAATCTGATTTATGATAATTAAAACTACGTTTGTGCTCGGATAATCTAACTTTGAAATTTCTGAAAGTTCTACCAATATAAATTTTATTACAATCCCCGCAGGACAGTTTATAAACACCGGATTTATTACTTTTATCAATTTTAGATTTGCAGTTTTTGATATGTCGGTCTAAAGAATTATCAGTTAGCCCTCTGCTCGCTGAAAATTTCATGGATAATATTGAAAAACTATCCAAGAACATCCATTATTCAAACACTTTATTTATTGGTTTAGATATAACGACGATATTATTTGTTGTTTCACTGGCACAAACAGACAATTAGAGTCATTCAAAACATTCATTAACAAAATTCACGATAATATTAAATTCACTTTGGAGATAGAAACAGAAAACTCCATTAACTTTCTGGATTTAACTATTACTAAAATTAACAGCAAACATGATTTTTCTATTTTTCATAAGCCATCGCATACAGATATTACTATTCACAGCTCATCTACACATCCTTATCCACATAAATTAGCAGCTTACAATAGTATGGTACATAGACTCATTAATATCCCAATGTCACAAAATGATTTTGGAAAAGAGCTAAATATAATTAAACAAATAGCAGTCAATAACGGTTACAATCCAAGGATGATTGAGAACATGATTTCACGAAAAAATTTCAAATAGCAATCCAGGAAGTATTTCCAAATATAAAAGTTCAGACACAAAATACAACAGCTTAACTTATATTGGTAATCCTAGTCTAAAATTAAAATCATTCCTCTCGCATTATAATTTCAATATAGCATTCTGAACTGATAATTCTTTAGGCCGACATATCACAAACTGCAAATCTAAAATTGATAAAAGTAATAAATCCGGTGTTTATAAACTGTCTTGCGGGGATTGTAATAAAATTTATATTGGTAGAACTTTCAGAAATTTCAAAGTTAGATTATCCGAGCACAAACGTAGTTTTAATTATCATAAATCAGATTTCCATTATTCTAATCACTCACTCGAAGAAAACCATAACTTTAATAATGATTTCAAAATCTTACACAATGAAAATAACAGACAAAAACTCAATCTATTGGAAATTTCAGAGATCAACGAAGAAAAGAATTCAGGTAGGTTACTTAATAGTCAGTTAGATCTAAATCCTTCTCCTTTACTCAATCTTTTCAATTCATAAAGCAAGCAACTCTGATGGGTTTTCCAACATACCTCTTGTACCTATTGTAATATTAAATAGGAAATAAGACTAATATATAAGGAATAACTCTGTTCATTAGTTTCAATCTATCTGATGAAGCCACAGTGTGGTGAAACCAGTCATAGTTTTGTTAATATAGTGAAAATCTAAATACTTTAGTTTTATTTCATTGAAAATATGTATATCGATTTTCATCAAGTAACGACCTCCTCAATCAAAATATTTTGTCCAATTCCCGGTACTGTTTCGACAGAATGTATTCTCAATATTTTTTGATTTGAGCACAAAAACCGACACCGACCCGAACATTGCTAAACACATAGACCTGCTGTTGTTTGCCAGGCATGTGGTGCCGGTCTAACTTTTAGTCACATTGAACAAAACTTAATTAAGAATAATAATGATATTGAAGTAGTTTTAATTGAAAAATAAATATAATACATAAATTGAGGATCGTTAACAATATCTTACCTGCTAGGGAATAAAGTGTTGGTAACCAGTCAGTGATGTGCAATATCTCCTCATATACATAACCTTTTTGTTTCAGAAGGGGACTGTACAAAACTGCTGCGTTGCGAATACCACCATCATGCAGCGACGATTTACTCTAAAAAAAATTAAGACATATGGAACGTCAAAGTAATCTTGAATGATGATATCTTATCAGTAATTCTTTTTCTCTCTTTCTTAACTTGGGTATTATTTTTCAACAAATTCGGGACAATATATTTCGACAGACTGACTCAAAATAATTTATAAGCACAGTGTCTAACAGAATAAACACAACTCAAAACGGTGATTTTGGTTTACTTTGTGAAGGATATAAGGATATTTTTTTCGAATTGGTGGAATTCAGCCAGTTTTTTCCAACGATCTTTATTTATACATGCAGTCGACATTTCAGCACAATATTTTGCCTTCTTCAGACTCTAAAATGAATTTTACTATCAGAAAATAAAATTTTCTTCTTTGAGAAAAGTGAAGCAACAGAACATTTATGTGTATAAATTAAACAGACTCTCCTCTATCGAAAACCGAATTGTTAGACATTACACGAAACACTCACAAGCTCGAACAAATTGAAAACACTATGAAATGTATATATAAAAACTGCCATAAAATAAAATAAATAAATAAATAGGATAAAATTTTCTTTTAGAAATAAAAGAAAACTAGGTACTCACAAGGTGCACTCGGAGGCAAAATTAGCGGAACACTCGAAAATTTAACCAAATTCGAAGTCCGATATTTTTCCTAATTCTCAACCGATTTAGATGAATTTTTCGGTTAGTTATAGATCAACTCTTCTGTTTTGTAGAAATTATAAGAGAAAACAAAAACAAATTGAAAAAAATTTTATACGGGGCATTTTTTGTCAAAATTCGTAACACCCTGTGGAATTTCTGGCCCGAGTTGAAACGTTCAATATCATGATCTGTCAAGACACAACTTCCTGCAGTAACGCCTTTCTTGTTTTATGCATTTATCTCTATTTTTACAAGAGATATCCAATTTGAAGCGAAAAGTCACAAATTTCAAGAATTTATTTTCAATCTTGCGTAGGTGCATAACATCGGAGGTTAGCCAAAAATAAAATCAAAATTAGAGAAGCGGAAATCTAACGAAATGAAAATTTTGAAATTCACTGGCCAATTTCACGCTACGGGAGAACTCGAAGTACACTGGAAAAATCGTTGATTTTGCACATTTATTTTGAATTTTTTGTGTGACAATCTATAATAATTATCATTCCTGTCCAAAATTGAGAGCAGGTGTATATCCTGGCGATACACTCGTGAAATGAAATGAACATGTTGAGAAAAATGTTCATGATGACCCACAAAAAACATTTGATTTTAGTAGCGAGTATGACCCCCCCGAGCTCTTAATACAGCGCGCATACGATTTCGCATACTCCCAATGATGTTGTCTATCATCTATTGAGGTATATTGTCCCACTCTTCCACCAAAGCCAATATCAGCTCTTCAACGTTGCCTGGATTCCGTTGTCGAACCCTTCTTCCAAGAATGTCCCAAACGTGTTCGATCGGGTTTAAATCCGGTGACCGCGACGTCCAGTCCATTCGTGTGATCCCAACTTCATTGAGATATTCTATCACTATGCGCGCAGTATGAGGGCGCGCGTTATCGTGCATAAAAAGGAAATTTTCCCCTATGTAAGGAGCAAAAGGCACAACATGGGGCTCCAAGATTTCTGTTATATACCGATGGGCATTAAGTGATCCATTGCCAATAATCTCCGGTTCTGTTCGTACTCCCAAGCATATGCCACCCCATATCATAACTGACCCTCCTCCGTATTGCTCAGTTCCTGCGAAGTTTGCTTGATTGTACCGTTCCCCTCGATGCCTCCATATTCTATCTCTACCATCCAAGAAATTCACACAATATCGGCTCCCATCACTAAATAAAACTCGTCTCCACTGATTGATTGTCCATGATACATGCTCCCTAGCAAACGCCAATATTGCTACCCAATGGGCTCTATCGAGTCTTGGTGCTCTTGCTTGCGCGTATGATCTCAGACCAACTTCATTTAATCGTCTTCTGACTGTCCTCACACTGACGTTAATGTTATCCACTGCTTGTAAAAGGTTACGTGCCTGAACAGCAGTAAGACGAGGATTTCTTATGATTTGATTGACGATGAAACGGTCATGTATAGCGCGGGTTGCTCGATTTCTTCCTTGTCCTCGCCTCCTCACGTACAATCCAGTTTCCCTGTAACGTCGGTAGATTCGATGGATAACCGACGTCGAGACACCCAACATGGTACCGACTGAGCGGTAGGTGCGCCCTTCCTCGATCAATGTAACTGCCCTTGCTACTGAGGTTGGTGGTAAATCTCTCATTCTGAATGAAAATACCGTTTCGAATCGTGAACAGTAAAATAATCACAAAACACCGCAACCGATCTAATTTGTATCAAATCAAAGAATGGAAAACTCTCATTCTTTAAACAAGTGCAAATGTGGTCATATACGAAAAAACGTGTGTTGTATTTCATATTTGATAAAAAAGGTGTGCACTTGTGTAAATGAAAAGTTTTATCAATGATCCCAGAATTCGGTTGTGTATTTTAATACCTACCGACTGTTATCTCCTATGAATTCCTAATTTTCACTAAATGAACCAAATTGTCATCAATAACTAATGCAATTCGAACATAAAAATCGCAAACGACAATTTCGACACGCCTGAGTGATAATAAGAAAATTCCAAATTGATAGACGAATTTTAATGACAATTTCATGATTAAATGGAATTTCTCCAAAATGGTGATTTTCCACTTGAAATTGAATAAATTTTGCAAAAATAGAGATAAACGCATGAAACAAGAAGGGCGTTACTGTAGGAAGATGTGTCTTGACAGACCATGATATTGTACGTTTCAACTCGGACCACGAAATTCCACAGGGTGTTACGAATTTTTGTCAAAAAAAACACTTTTAGTTTTGCCCCCGTATCAAATTTTTTTTTCAAATTTTTTTTTTGTTTTCTCTTATAATTTCTACAAAGCAGAAGAGTTGATCTATAACTTGCCGAACAAATCATCTAAATCGGTTGAGAATTAGGAAAAATATCGGACTTCGAATTTGGTTAAATTTTCGAGTATTCCGCTAATTTTGCCTCCGAGTGTATATACAGATCTCCAACGTAATAATAAAACGAAAGATACATATCTAGATAATTCAAGGGCTGCTTAGTCTTACTGAACGGTAACAAAGAACACGGAAAATATGCCTTCTCCACTCTCGAAATCGAACTGATATTCGGGAGCAGTTGGCAAAACATCGACTATGTGCGGTCTGATATTATTATTATTTTTACGTTGTCATAATCTACTGAGGAAACGATTGATACACACGGCATTTCAAAACGAATAATGGTGGTTTCAACTTCAAGAATTGATTCTCCTTATAAGGTTGAAATATGAATTACTTATGCCTTCTGTATCCTGTTTTCTGTTGACACTGTTTGTATGTTTTTGTATGTGTATCATGCTCACAAAACATTTAGCTGATATTTTGAAGTTCGCTTTTGATAAAGGTCAATACTATGAGAAAGATTCCTTTGAAGTAGTAACACATTTGCGAGGTAAAGAGGTGCCTGATGGTTACAGATTCATATCTTTGGATGTGATTTCTTTGATTTGATGGAGTTTTTTATAGACAAGTTTATGGCTTGGGTATGGGGAACTGTCTTTCTCCGATATGTTTCGATTTGGTCAAGAGTGAATTGCAGGACTCGTGCATACCAAGGCTCAGTTTTGTGCTTCCGTTCTTTAAGAGATTTGTTGACGATATTCTTACATGTGTACCCATGTCAAAAAAAGAAAATACTTTCAATTCTTTCCATCCAAAGATACAGTTCACTGTTGAAGTAGAGGAAAATAAGAGTATATCCTTCTTGGATCTTCGAATCATAGGAAAGGAGACCTTCCATTTGTCTGATACAGTTTTTCATGAAAAAAATATAAGTCTCATTAAGTCGTATCTCGTGAGAAATGGTTATCCAGTGAAACTTATAAATAAATTACTTAGAGAGGAAATGAAACTGACAAAACAAACTTATGTCGGAACAAAAGGATATATTGTAAAATTCCGTATGTACAGAATTTATCTGAGAAAATTGCGAAGATCTTAAATTCAAATGACGTAACTATCACTTTTGAAAATCAAAGCACGTTACATAAGTATTTCACTAGATTGAAGGAAAGAACTCCACCACATTTAGAAAGTAACGTAATATATAGAATTTCATGAGAACAATGTGAGGGAGTTTATATAGGGCAAACAGGAAGATTTCTAGGTACAAGAATTTCAGAAACGAAGTATAAATTCAGCAAACCGTGGAAATTCAATAGGTAAAACCGCTCTGGCAGAGCATGCGATATCTATGAATGATGCATTCGATTTTGAAAATGCAATGGTTCAGGATAGAGAATCGCATTATAAAAGAAGACTTATTAAGGAAATGATACGCATACAAAAAATACAAACAGTGTCAACAAAAACAAGATATATAAGGTCTTAGTAATTCATATTTCAACCTTATAAGGAGAATCAATTCTTGAAGTTGAAACCACCATTATTCGTTTTGAAATGCCGTGTGTATCAATCGTTTCCTCAGTAGATTATGACAACGTAAAAATAATAATAATATCAGACCGCATATATTCGATGATTTGCCAGCTGCTCCCGAATATCAGTTCGATTTCGAGAGTGAAGAACGCATCTTCTCCGTGTTCTTTGTTACGGTTCAGTAAGACTAAGCAGCCCTTGAATTATTTAGATATGTATCTTTCGTTTTATCATTGCGTAGGAGATCTGTATATACATTGTGAGTAACTTGTGTTCTTTTTATTTCTGAACGAAAATTTTATCCTATTTATTTATTTATTGTATTTTATGGCAGTTTTATATATACATTTCATAGTGTTTTCAATTTGTTCGAGCTTGTGAGTGTTTCGTGTAATGTCTAACAATTCGATTTTCGATAGAGGAGAATCTGTTTAATTCATACACATATATGTTCTGTTGCCTCACTTTTCTTAAAGAAGAACATTTTATTTTCAAACAGGCAAAATATTGTGCTGAAACGTCGACTGAATGTATAAATAAAGATCTTTGGAAAAAAACTTGCTGAATTCCAGCAATTCCAACTTAGAAGAAAAATAGCCAACTAATCATTACCTAGATATAAGGATAGGTGGAAAATATTTAATTAACAAACTTGATAGCTATTTCGATATTTCTATCATCATCAGACGTTTACCAATTGTGAGTTACAACTAAGATACAGTTGTACAATTTGTCTTAAATATAGAAAAACAGGTATGAATTATAAAGAGAGAAGAACAAGTTTCTACTATTGGAATATAGATAGGTTTTCAAAGGTATAATCATAATTACTTATTCGATATTAACTAATGGGTCTGTGTTGTCGTTAAGAAGGTAATATTGTTTCTATTGTGTTCAGCTTTGAAAATTTCCAGAGATTCTAGGTAATTGAGTTTATAGCTTTTCGGGGCACGATGAATAATGTTAAGAATATCTATACTAGGGAAGCGGTGGTTGATATCTTGGCAATTCTGTGGGATGGTGGGGTTTTTTTCATTTTTACAAAAGGAGGAGTGATGCCCTTTGTATCTAATGCGAAAAGAGCTTCCTGTCTAGCTTATGCATACTGGATGTTACATAATAGTATGTAACAACTTGAGGAGGTAAATCTACATGCAATTTTAAGAAAAAAGTTCATATAAACATAGGTCCGCAAAAGCTTCGTTACGGAGCTACAGGGTGTTGAAATTTCCAAAAAAATTGTTTTTCTCTTCAAAACTCCTGCAGTTTTTGAGATATTCAGCCCAAATATGGAATGGAATCTATTTTTTACAGCCTCCATCATTATACGTCCTAAATTTTAACTGAAATTCACAAGGTGTTCTCTTTTCCGAGGCCATGTCTCTTTTTGCAGTACGCTACTGATCAGCGTACAATCAATTTTCGTCATTTTCGTTCAATTGAGAAACTTTTTTGACACTTGTAAATTTTTAGTATCTCCAACCGTTTTCGAGTGAAAATTTATTGACTTTGAATTATTTGAATTTTATGTTATTCGCTAAATAAAAAAAAGAATAGAAACACGTGATAGGTATACCCAAAATTTGCTTTGATAATAATGAAAATAATAATAATAACCATGGAAACTCAGGGGCTCAGGAACATTGTTTCTGAGTACGGGCTTAGCGAACCCGAGGTATCCAAGCTGAACCTGGCAGTAGGTATAAAATGCAACTAATAAACGGGTGAATCGACATTGTACCACCATAACCTCTTGTCGCGTTCAAGATTTAGGAAGAGGGTCTTGTTCGGAAAGTGAGTCACAGTCTCCCTCGGTTAGCGACGGAAGCAGCGTGATATCGAGTAGGGATACTGCAACACAAAACCAAGTGGGAAATCACATCAACACCTCCCAACCGACTCTTGATGTTTCAACGGCGGCGCAAGCCATTATGCGTACGACCACGAGAGCCGGATTCCCGCGAAAACGCATGAAGTGGACTCCAGAAATGAATACCTTCATTATCCGTTCCTATTACAAGATTACAAACTTGGAATCGGAAATGACAGCATACAGATACGCGTTACACCTTGCGTTCGTAGAAGAATATCCTGAATTACAGCACATATCCGAGCAGAGAATTTCGGATCAACGAAAAACAATCGTTAAAAACAGGCTACTTTCTTCAGAAACGCTGCAAAGCTTACGAGAAGAGGTCATAATGGAACTCAGAAGCGAAAATGATACTCATAACGGTATACCTGCTGGAGTCAATGAAAGTGTTACAGATAACATCGAAGCCACTGAAACGAATATTAACATGGAACGCACTCCTGAGCCGAATCAGCAGAACGAATATATGTATTCAACAAGATCAGAACTCAACAGAGCAATAACTGAATTCAGCGGTAGTAACCCAACTAAAAGACTTAAACTGCCCAAACTCAAGACGAACAAGAACACCAATATCATCCTAGCAAGCGTAAACTCAGTGTTTGAAGTGTTTGAATATACCGACCAGAACACCTTGGAGAAGATTCACACTTTGATTTACTGAGGAGCAGTAGCGGTTCTTCGAATTCACAAACAACAAATCTCCACAACTCTGGGCTGAGCCAAAAAGCGTCAGAAAACCACCATGGCAAAAACGACTGGAGAAGGGTATTGATAATATTAGAGCAGAAATCGGTCGCCTCACAGAATTCCTGAGAAACAGAAAACCCTCAAGGCGCTTGAAATCACATATACGCAAAATTTATAGGAAAATTGGTACGAACACAAAACACCCTGATCACAAACAACACATCGACGTGTATATGGACACTTTGAAACAGAAACTTCAAGCAAAAGCAAAGAGGCTTTCAAGATACATCAAGTGTACTGAAAAGAAAAACCATAATCAAAGGTTCCTCCAAAACGCAGCCAATTTTCATAAGGCAAATAACAAAATTGCGACCAACAATAACAGTGAAGTACCCGACGCACAGTGCTTGACCGACTATTGGTCATCACTGGTCGAACCCCAAAGAACACAATAGGGATGCGGAATTGTTCACGAATGAAAAAGAACGCCTCGATATCAGACATATGGACTTCGATGGAATAACGGAGGAAGAAATCACAACAGTAGTTCGAGCGACCAACAATTGGAAGGCCACAGGTATAGATAATATCCACAACTACTGGTACCAGAAGTTTGATGAGCTCCATGGAGCCCTAGCGAAACAGCTCACGTATGTTCTTCAACATCCAAAGAAAACACCCACTTTCCTAACACAAGGCTTAACATATATGCTACCTAAGAGCGATAGAACACAGGATCCGTCTCAATATAGGCCAATCACTTGCCTGTCAACACTCTACAAAATACTCACCTCATGCATATCCAATCGAATATACCAACACCTTGACGATAACAATATATTAGCAGAGGAGCAGAAAGGATGCAGAAAGAAACACTACGGGTGCAAGGAACAACTCATAATCGATTCTGTGATAATGAAACAGGCATGCGTAGGGCATTGGAATGTTCATGCAGCTTTTCGCGATTATCTGAAGGCATTCGATAGTACCGCCGATTCTTGGCTTGTTGAAGTATTGTAGATATACAAAATTCACCCAGCCCTGGTAGAGTTCTTGAAGATAACAATGACACACTGGCGCACGTCCCTCCTGGTCAATATAAACAATAAGTCAATTAAAACCGACGAGATATCCATACGTCGTGGAATTTTTCAAGGAGACTCTTTGAGTCCACTATGGTTCTGTTTAGCTATGAACCCATTGTCTTCAATGCTCAATAGAACAGAATACGGATTTAGGATAAAAACGAATAAGAATTATCATACAATCTCCCACCTGCTGTATATGGATGACATCAAATTATATGCTTCGAATAAATAGCTAATGGATGATTTACTAAAAACTGTCAGTAAGTTCTCGGCAGATGTTCATATGAAATTCGGGATTGAAAAATGTAATAACCTGATCATTCAAAGCGGGAAAGTCACAGATGGTGAAACACAACTTCCAAACGATGATATTATACAGTGCAT
Source organism: Cryptolaemus montrouzieri (assembly GCA_013387265.2). NCBI lineage: Eukaryota > Metazoa > Arthropoda > Insecta > Coleoptera > Coccinellidae > Cryptolaemus > Cryptolaemus montrouzieri. The sequence continues at coordinate 40,752,838 of JABFTP020000042.1, forward strand.
GAGGATGGTGAAACATACAAATATCTAGGAAACCAACAAGCCAGATTACTAGACCAAAACAATCAAGAGAGAAGATTCGTTCAGAATACAGTCAGCGTCTGTGCTGAAATCAATGTTAAACTCGGGGAATCTAGTCATGGCAATTAACACCTACGCCATTTCAGTGTTGCTTTATTCATTTGGAATAATCAGATGGACTAAGATAGAACTGGATGATACTCAAAGGCAGACCCGAACGGTGCTGACAAAGTACAACAATCATCATCCAAAATCGTCTGTGATACGAACAACTTTGAAGCGGAAAGAAGGAGGACGCGGATGTATGTTGTCAATTTATACACCGAACAGATAAAAATCTCAGAGAATTCTTCTCTGCAAAATCTTTCACTTCTGACCTCCATACAGTGGTTTCGTTGGCTCTTAAGGGATATACAACTCTAAATCTTGCTACCAGAGATGACCGTATGAATCTACCGTTTCTATCAGATACTGAAAAACAAGAGCAATGGTCAAGAAAGGAATTGCATGGACGACATCACCATGAGATTAATCAACCACACATTGACAAAGAAGCCTCCAACAAATGGTTGATGAAAGGAGAATTATTCGCGGAAACAGAAGGATTTCTTATGGCCATTCAAGACCAAGTGATCGCCACAAACAACTACAAAAAATTTATTATGAAGGACGGAACATTACAAACAGATAAGAGCATCGCTATTCTGAATCAGTTTCAGAATATCTGAGACAACTGATTTATCGGTTTATCGGTTCTTCCGCGTTCACTCGCATCGGCATTGTACAACTGTATCTTAGTTTCAACTCACAATTTGTAAGAATCGGATGATGATAGAAATATCAGAATAGCTATCACGTTCGTTAATTGAATATCCACCAATTCTTGTGATATTCTTCACAAAGTAAACCATAATCGTAGTAACGGCGGACTCGATATCATTTTTAAAAATAAGATTTTTTCTTCTAATGTCGTACTCGATCTGCTCTAATGCATTGATACATGAACAGAAATATTAAGAAATATGAAAAACATTTTATCGACTTTATTCAACTTGTAAGAATGATCTGCATAACTTAAATAACTTGGACTTACCCCTCGTAACGGGTAATTTGAGCCTCCGTTGCGATAGTCTCCTACCAATTGAGCTCCATTATCTGACATAAATATAACCACAGAGTTTTCAAGCATATTCTGTTCTTGTAGTTTTTCCACGATTAGCCCTACAGACTGGTCTAATTGGAGTAAAGCATCTGCAAAGAAAGTTAAATATATAGAGTGTTCCGTGAAACACTCCCTAAGCTAATAGTTCCTACAACTGCTGACCGAAGAAAATTTGAAATGAAAGTCAAGGAAATGATCCAAACCAGTTAACGACAAATCATTAAAGTGAGAATTGAATGATATGTAGGCAGATATGAGTGATGGCAATAGGAGAAGCAGAGGAATAGTAAATGTTTGTTCAAACGAATCTATTCGTTAATATTTAATAAACCAGGAAGTACGCTACTACCTGAATTATACCTCACGAAAGCTCTCCCTGGTGGCTTAAACACTCTGGAGTAAGAGACGTGTGACGTGCCTTACTCAGGACACAGCTACTGCGTAACACGTCCACTCCCCCTGAGGCTACATATGATAAAAGTACGAAACGTTTTCTACAATAGGACATAGCAACTATGTAGGGTGTTTGTATAACCCGATTAGGAAAACGACCATTCAAAAGTAGGGGCCGCTTCATGCTCATGACACAGCAACTGCGCAGGGCTTTTACCTATTTTCAACTAGAACAATCAACTCCTTTCGAGCGCATTATCATACCTGGAGTACTCCGCTCTGTATAACACACTGCAGTTCAGCACAAAGGTGGTCTCTCGAATTCACACACAATTTGACTGGAAGCTGGTCCTCACCTCAAAAATCTGGTCAGCTCTGGAAGTCAGGTCGGTAGCTGAGCATGCACTATCTTGAAACTACCTGATTGCGCCTATTCAAACTATTTCGTGATTCCCGAGAATGAAACAATGCGCAGATTTGCGTAAACTCCATAGTTTCTCACTTCTACCTCGATACCCTTTCGATCATGTCAACTAATTCCTTATTGTTTTCCCTTGCTTTCTATTGTCTGCTTCTATCTGGTTAGTGTCTCTTGGTATGGCTACAATGTTCTTGTTTCTGATAACCGGTCTATTGGAATATCGATGAAATAAAAAGAAAATAGCGCAAAACGGACAACGGTTTGTCACAACTTTCTCCAGAGGTGTGCCCATACTCCCAGCATTCATACTACTTTGCCGCAGGTTCTTCTTGAACTTCTTGAAGGTTATAGCATCTATTTATTTGATGTGAACGGTAACCCTCTGGTTGTTAGCTTCCACCTTCCTCATTTTCAAAACCTCTCTATTCTCAAGGGGCTTTCATACCTGCTCGTCGGTCATCGTGAGCAGTAGCTTTCTATTATTACTATTACTATTTAATATAGGTTAGAGTTGAAGCGTGATGCCTATATAACTCAAAAATCATAATATACATTATGTCTAATAGGTTGCAAAGCAGTGAAAACAAAGTAATACAAAATGACTTAAAAAATAGGTCAGGCTATTCTAATCTGATAAAAACAAAATAAAAAGATTCTCAAAATCAAGTAGATCAAGCATTTAACCTACCTACAGAAAACTTAAATGAAATACAATAATTGCTTATCAAAAACATATTGTAGTTACTTAGAAATCTTCAGTTGCCTGTTTCAGATAATATCCATGAATCATAGGCATTCTTGAAAGCATTGACAGAAGTAGAAGAAATTATATGTGGTGGTAGATCATTCCATGCCGTGAAGACTCGATTGGAAAGAAAATTCTATCTTGGGGTGGATTTGAAGTTTTCTCGGTATAATTTCAGTCTGTGGCCTCGTAGACGTCTGTTGCGATTGATCGTTAAAAGTGGAGATAAATCTGCACCGAACCTGGTATTCAAGGCCCTGTAGACAATAATAAGATCACCTTGAAGCCATTTATTATTGAAAGGTTGAAGATCGAATATTTTGAGGCGTTCGGAATAACTTGGCCTTCGACGTCCGTACGGAATTCTTGTTATCCTCCGCTGAATAGATTCAAGAGAATTCGTCTCGTAATTGTAAATGGGAGACCACACAGGATCTGCGAATTCCATTAATGGACGAATATAAGTTTTATATAAGAGACTACAAGTTTTGGGCTGACAACCTTTGAAAGATCTCTGAAGCAGAAACGAAAGTCTAGAAGCCTTGCTGCAAATACTTTGAATATGATCAGTCCACGTTAGGTAATTAGAGACGATAACTGCAAGATCAACTTGTTTCGATGTGGTGGTCAGAGCAGTTCCAGAGATTTTGTACATCTGATGGGCGTTGTTTTTGCCAAGGTGCAGGACCTTGCACTTATCCAAATTCAAGGGTAAAAGCCAGTCGGTGCACCACCTGGACAGATGATTGTGATCTTGTTGAAGAGTGTGGAAGTCAGAAAATGGATTATTATATAATTTTGTATCGTAAGCATAGAGAGAGCAGGTGAAAGAAAGTATAGAAGGAAGTACAGTACAGTAGGAATAGTAATGGGCCTAAAACGGAACCCTGAGGAACACCACTTGAAACCGGCTTCAGTAAAGACTTTTCATTCGAAACTTTAACGCTTCTCCCAAGTAGAAATGCTCTTGTCCATTCTAGAAGCCGACCTCCTTTGCCAAGGTGTTCAATCTTAGACAGCAGTCGTCGATGTAGGACTCTATCAAACGCTCTCGAAAAATCAGAATAAACTACATCAATCTACAGCCTTCGTCCAATCGTTAATACATAGAAGCAGGTTTGTAATCACTGAACGACCAGGAAGGTAACCATGCTGGTTTTTCAGGAATAAATTTATTGAAAAGGAGAAAATCGAGCATTTGAAGGTGAATTATTCTTTCATATATCTTCGAAGTAATCGATACAAGACTGATAGGTTTGTAATTATCTGCTGAGAATTTATCTCAGATTGGGGTAGCTGTTGCTACCAACCAATCATCCGGAAGAGCACCTGTTTCGGAAGATATGGTGAAGATGATAGACAGCGGTGTTGCCAATATAGATGCACATTTCCTCAAGAGAGTAGAAGATAGACCATCCGCACCAAGGGCTGAATCACTTAGATTGTTCCATTGTTCCTCTATAATTGCTGAACTGAAGGTTACGGTAAAGGACCATTAGGTTCGTGGTTGAAAGATGCTGAGAAGGACTTTGCTAGCACTTCAGCAGATTCGCAGTTATTTGTGCAAAATTCACCATCTGAGTTGCGAAGCATTTGTGTCGACACTTTTGCGTTCATTATTGGGCGGATGTATTTAAAAAGTTTCTTTCTGTCCTTGGTTCTCGCAAGATTATCCTCGAATGATCGTTTAGATTCTATTATTGATACCTTCATCGCATTCGAAAAGGATCTGTGACTTTCGTAATCTCTATTGGATCTATAACGGAGGTATCTCTGCCACAAAGATATTTTCCGACGAATCATGTATATTATTTTGGTATTCAGCCATGGTTTGGATGGGTTGGAGAAAATTTTCATCTTAGTTGTGCACTCACTGGTTTCAGAGTTCAGCAAGTCCAAAAAGCATTTCCATACAACATTGATGTTATTCCCTCACAAAACATATTTCCAGTCTATTGCACCGAGCATGCTATTCAGCTTGTCGTAGTTGATAGTAGATATAAGTTTATGAGATTGTATACTCAAAGAAGAAGGAACGTTCTGAATACTGGACTTCACAACGACGTGATCTGATTTTCCAAGTGGGGGTCAATAGCTCCCAGGTGATGAGAGATTTGCGTCATTCACCAGAATCAAGTCCAGTAGAGAAGGTTTATTACCAGGGCAAAAGCGAGTAGGTTTATCAACAATTTGGGTCAAGTTTGAATCTAACAAAATCGAAGCAATAATATAAGAGGTCGACTGCCCGGGAGGCATGTTGGATAAGGTGATTGGCAAAACTATATCACGACAATTGAAATCTCCAACAAATAGGGTTTTTTTTTCTGAAGACATGACTCTCAGATGTTCTGCCATATTAGCATCGAAAAATGACTGATGAGGTCGGTACACACAACCGAAATAAATACTGAAATCTTTGTGTAAATATTTAAGAAGATATTGTCAATGCCCGGAGGATCTAATGAAGAAACATCTACAGTGAACGAATTTAGGATACTGTTATGAACATAGATGCATACTCTAGCATGTTCAGCTATCTCTGGTTCTTCTGATTCTCACTCCGACGGATATTGTCTCTCTCACGGCCCCTAAGGGTCTCATTGAAGGTGTCCGAGGGCCGTTCCACCTCTTTTTCTTGGCGTTCTGCAATTAGGCTGCGATTTATCTGGATCTGAGTGTCCGTTTCAGCTCCATCAGTTTCCCATATGTTGTGGGGGCGTAACCGTAAGGCGTTGCTTCCATTTCGTTCATCTCGTTGATCACTTTCTCTATTATATCGAGGGACTCTGTCAGGGGTTCCGGGAAGTGAGCCTTAACCCAGCGATTAGTTTGCTCCCTTCATTGGCCATTGGTCCTCACCCTTTGGAATCTCTCCATAACTCCAAAATTCGATTTGATTTCCGAATTAAAATATTGGTTCTATTTTTTCGATTCAGCTGGCATCGTAACCCGGAAAGTATTCCTATTTCTTGTCAGTTGTTGATTGGTGTCTTTTCCTCGTCCCGGAGTGACGAGTTTTGCCTTCCGTTTGATGGGGCGTGTTGTTTCCTCCATACGTCTGGGTTGCCCCATGGTCTCCCTTATCGGCAGCTTCCTTCTTTTTGCAAGGACGGTGTGGTCCTTGCTTCTGACAGCGACAGGCTATGTCTCAAAGAGGAGGGGGGAGATCGGGCCGCTTCCTTGTTTTATCTTCTCCCTTCACCTCTCAGGATCAGGTGCCAGTCTTCTTCATACTTATCGCCACCACCCCTCAGGCAATTAGGCTCACTTCAAGCTGGATTCACACTCCTTCTCCGTTCTATACAGAGGTGTCTATATGGTGTCCCAGTAACAATAGAAGCTTCACCAGGTTCGGGTACCCTCTGGTGAGCTACACAGAAACATGCTGATGGTGAAGGTCAACCCGCGCGGCCATCTTCTTCCAACATGGTTGGGATACCTCTCCCCTTCTCTGTAAACAATGTACCATCCTTGTCCTTCATTCTACTACCAGGAGTTGGTCATTCATAATAGTTCATCTTCATTTTTCAATTAATGTTTTTGTGTCTACAGCTTTGTGAAGTTTAGGGTAAGTGAACACCATGCAAATAGTGTGTGGCTGTGGAAAAAATTGCCCAGTTGCTGCTATTTCAAGAATTGAAATGGTTTTTTCTAAGGAAAATGTCTAGACAACATAGAAGGCGAGCTGTAGCTTGGTCTTATGCATGGTACACGCAATGCAATTAATGTAATCAGAACAAATCTCTTGATATTACAAGAAGTTTCTCTAATATATATATATATATATATATATATATATATATACAGGGTGTTTCGAATAAGATGTCATAAATGAAGGATGCGAATCCCTGAATGATTTGAGCAAGAAAGTTCGAAAGAACCAATGGTCAAAAATGCTTCGTTGCCGAGATACAGGGTGTTAAAGTTGAGAAACCTAGACTTCTCAAGATTTCGGGCTCAAATTTTCCACATAAGCTATTAAACACAATCTGAATCACCAGGTGAGGCCAAATTTTGAAACAGTATACAGGGTAATACTTTTTCATGGGCCATGTTCCATTTTACCCTCGGAACTTTTTTTGGTACGCCACTGGCACTAACAAAAATAAAATCTAATAGATCATTCAATTTGAAATTTTTTGACTCTTGCATTTTGATCGTCACTATCACCGTTTCTGAGATATTAATTATTGAAAATAATCCAATAGTTTTTTCCCATATCGAAGCCATGGAGATATTATCTTAATAACTGATGCAATTTTTCAGGAATTGAGCTAAAATTTACATCAGATATCTCCTTATTGTATGTTTATAACAAAATGAGGCAGAAATTCCTGACAGTATACAGGGTGTTATTTTTTCACGTGCATTTTCCTCTTTTGCCCCTGAACTTTTTGTGGTGCGCTACTGGTATATTCTGAAAACAGAATCAAACAGATTATTCAAAGTGAAAACTTTTCTGTTCCTTGTATTTTTCCGTATCTGCCACCATTTTCGATATATTAATCAAGAAAAGTAATCGTATAGTCCTTCCGTATTGAAAGCTTGAAGATATTTTTCATGTTATTTCGGCAATTTGTGAAGACCTTGAGCTCGAATTTCAAACGTTCACATTTTAAGATCTGCACCACTAGATTGGTAGGATTTATGAGAAAGTATAAAGGGTGATATCATTTCCTGATCATTGAATTCGAATTCAAAATGTGTTTTATTGAGTGTATAAATCGGAAGTAAATGAATAAACAACATAAATAATCGCGAATGATTTCAATAACAAAAACTCATAATGATGAAAACAAAATTGAACAAACAGAACAAATCAAAGATGATGTTGAAAATGTCCTCCACCTGAAAGAATACATGCTTCTGCTCGTCTCCGCATATTAGTGCGCACCCTTTGAAATATTCCTGGGGTATTTCTGATGACGTCACATGATGCTGTAATTCTATTCCTCAATTCTTCAAGTGTATTCACGGGAGAGCTATAAACCAAAGTTTTCAGATGTCCCCAAAGAAAAAATCCAAACTGTTTAAATCTGGCGACCTTGGAGGCCAAGCTTCTGGTCCACCACGCCCTATCCAGCGGTTATTGAATGTCATATTCAGATATTCTCTAGCTTCCATGCTGAAGTGCGGTGGTGCTCCGTCATGCATAAACCACATTCTATTTCTAGTTTGCAGCGGCACATCTTCTAGCAACACAGGTAAAATCTCTTCTAGAAAGTGGCGATATAAGGCTCCATTCAGCCTGTCTGGCAACAAAATGGCCCGATCAGGAAATCCCCAATTATTCCAACCCAGACATTAACCGAAAATTGTTCTTGATGGTGACATTCCTCAATCATATGGGGATTTTCTTCAGTCCAATAGTGATTGTTATGAAAGTTCCTGATTGCATTTCTCGAGAAGGACGCCTCATCTGTGAAGATGATTTCGCTATCGAAAAGGGGATTATGAGCCATGTTATGAAGGAACCATCGGCAGAAATTGAGTCGCAGAGGAAAATCGCGGGGTAGTAGAGCTTGGACGCGTTGAATATGGTATGGGTAAAGTAAGAAATCATGGAGAATTTTCCAGACCAATACAAATGAGATATTCAACTCTCTTCCAATTTTTCTTGTACTCAGCTGAGGATCCTCATCTATACAATTTAGGACTGCCTCTTCGATTTCCGGGGTCCTTATTGTCCGATTTGCCCCTTTCAAGTCATGATTCGGTTTGAATGTACCCCGTTCTCTCAATCTTCTGTGGATGTCAGAAAACGTACGCCTATCAGGAATGATTCGATTAGGGAAGCGTTCTTGATACAAACGCCTTGCGTGCACTGCGTTTCCTTCAGCCACACCGTACATGAAATGTATATCGGCCATTTCTGCATTAGTGAAAACCATTTCAAAGATTATTGGTTACTACTTACAGCTGTTTCAAATGTAGGCACAACAAACTGAATGACAAAACTTACAATCATTGAAGTGTCAAGTTTTTTTTCTATGATTTCATTTGCAAAATTGTATCAGAGCCTACTAAGCCTTTTGAAATCACCAACGTGTTCTGATATGAGGAAGACACGATAAATTCTGATGATTTTCAATTCAAAACGGTGAAAGACATGAGGATCAAGATGAGCACAAAATTATCCGAATTGAATGAAGAATCCATTTCTGATTACGAAAAACGTCAGTTATGCACCGAAAAAATATACAGAGGCAAAGGGGTAGCCTGTTCGGGCGTTGTTGATTAATTTTTCGAAAATGGTGGCAGATACGGAAAAATACAAGGAACAGAAAAGTTTTCACTTTGAATAATCTGTTTGATTCTGTTTTCAGAATATACCAGTAGCGCACCACAAAAAAGTTCAGGGGGCAAAAAGAGGAAAATGCACGTGAAAAAATAACACCCTGTATACTGTCAGGAATTTCTGCCTCATTTTGTTATAAACATACAATAAGGAGATATCTGATGTAAATTTTAGCTCAATTCCTGAAAAATTGCATCAGTTATTAAGATAATATCTCCATGGCTTCGATATGGGAAAAAACTATTGGATTATTTTCAATAATTAATATCTCAGAAACGGTGATAGTGACGATCAAAATGCAAGAGTCAAAAAAAATTTCAAATTGAATGATCTATTAGATTTTATTTTTTGTTAGTGTCAGCGGCGTACCAAAAACAAGTTCCGAGGGTAAAAATGGAACATGGCCCATGAAAAAGTATCACCCTGTATACTGTTTCAAAATTTGGCCTCACCTGGTGATTCAGATTGTGTTTAATAGCTCATGTGGAAAATTTGAGCCCGAAATCTTGAGAAGTCTAGGTTTTATCGAGAGAAAATCGAAAAATTTTCTCAACTTTAACACCCTGTATCTCGGCAACGAAGCATTTTTGACCATTGGTTCTTCGAACTTTCTTGCTCAAATCATTCAGGATTCGCATCCTTCATTTATGATATCTTATTCGGAAACACCTGTATATATATATATATATATATATATATATATATATATATATATATATATATATATATATATATATATATATATATATATATATATATATATATATATATATATATATATATTAATTGAGAATACTCTCAAGAAAAAGAATAAGGAAATCGTTTCAAATTGTGACATAAACCAGGTAGTACATTTTCGTATTTGACATTTCAGAGTTGACAAACCGTTTCGGCGAAAATATATAGAGGAATGGAGCAGCAGTTTCACTTGAGGTTATCAATAACTTTTCCTCATCTCAAAGAACAACGCAGATGCATTGAGCCAAGAGCTGTAGTTAATTACGATGAAAGTAATCTAATTGACTCACTGAGGTACTAGTAAGAAAATAGACTAAACATCCAGAGCGTTATTTGGATCTACAAAAATGAGCACGTTGATCGTGATGGCATGCACTACCAGTGGAACTCTATTTCCTCCATGCGTGATTCATGAAGCAAAATATTTGTACAATTTTTGGAGACAGAGACGTCGAAGAGTGCCAGGTACAAGAGAACAGAAAACAAAGTCGGAATAGCCCGATTCGAGAATGTTCGAAGATTGGTTAACTATAATAATTCATTATTGCAATAAACAGACAGTTCACTGTATTCGAAAATTTCATCAACAATTTGCACCCAAAATAAAATTCACTTCTGAAATAGAACAGATTAATTCGATCAATTTCTAGACCTAACAATAACAAGATCAAATAATAAACACCAGTTTTCAATTTATCATAAGCCTTCTCATACAGGTATCACAATTCATTACACAGCGGCACATCCTTACCAACATAAAGTTGCAGCATTTAACAGCTATATACATAGACTCTAGAACACACATGTGTCTAAGGATAATTATTTCAAAGTATTGAATTTGATGAAACAGATCGCAATAAATAATGGCTATGGTGCAAATTTAGTTAGCAGCATATTACATAAGAAAAAACAAAATTAGCTTTACAACATATATATCCAATCGGTGAACAACAAGACAAGAAATTCAATAGTTTAACATATATAGGCAATATTAGCAATAATGTGAAATCCTTTCTTAAAAATTCAAATTTAAATATAGCGTTCAAAACATCAACAAATTTAGGTTCATTTATCAGGAATTATAAATCTCCAATTAATAAAGAAAATAAATCAGGTGTTTATAGATTGGATTGTGCAGATTGCAATTGTTTTTATATAGGTAGAACAGGAAGAAATTTTAATTTTAGAATCTCTGAACATAAGCGCAGTTTCATCAATGGAAATGCCGATTCAAATTATTCAAATCATCTTAGGGAAAATGATCTCTCTTTCAATTTAGATTTTGAAATCCTTCATTCTGAGAATAGAGGTATAAAACTCAATCTTCTGGAAATACTTGAAATTAACAGATTTAGGTATTCACCGGAAATTCTAATGATCAGGTAGACATAACTAACTAACCCTTATTAAATTTATTTTCTCAACATTAGTTCAAGTACGGATAGCTCTGAGTGGATTGCCTGTTTAGTATAAATAAAAATTTGTTAGTGAGATATATTTTTAGTATTAATTCGCTCTTGATAAAGATACTGTGTATCGAAACGCGTCGAGAATTTAATAATTTATTTTGGTAGAAATCAGCGTTTACTTGTATTTGTGAAGCATGCACGCCTGGCTTACCAAATAACATTTACCAAAACTGTGTTTCCGATCATTCAGACTGACTTTTAGCACTTTGACTTTCATAATGTTAACTAATTGTTCATTGAAGTATATACATAAGTAACTTCCAGAATACCAAAGAAAGTGGTTATATAGGATTCCTTTTAGTTACTTCCGTAAACTATCTGAGTTTATTACATAATGGTACCACTGATTAATGTGAGTTTTGTTCACATAAAAAATTCATGATGTGTAGAACAATTTTCCTTGTTTTCTTATGGAGAATTAGTCACGTACAATATTTTGTCATTAATAAAAATAATCTTTTAATTTAGATAAATGTTTCATTTATTGTACCCATTTTATTCCTCAAATCACTATGTGCCTACCGACCCCAGATACTGTGACAACCATCCCTGACATGAGGTTAAAAGTATGTGGTGTGAAACCACCACATACAGCTATAGGTCCCGTGAATTGCTCATCTGTGTGACTAAGTTTCGGGATCTGGCGAATGATCCGGTTTTCAGGGTGGGAAGGATTGGCAACAAGGCATGATGAGCTCTTTTGAGACAAAATCATTCTGAGTTAAAATAGTCTCCCATTCAGATCTCCTGGGGAAAGCCAACTCTTGACAGAATTCTACAATATCAGAGGTCTGGAGCACAACAATGGTGAATGTCGAAGCAGTCCAACAGCATCTGCAAAACGCACAATCCCATTTGCTGGTCCTAATCAAAACCCAAATAAGTCAAACAACCGATACAACTTATTTACGCCAGATCAGATGTTGCATGCCAGAGAGAGGACACGATTGAGGACGACGCTTTCGACCTTGCGTGGTTTAAAATCTGTTTGCAGGATAAAACACTGTTCTTATGCTGTCTATTTCGCTCGCCAAACGATATTCACCCTAGACTGTTTCAGTATCTAGGTGATAAGGTGGATTGGATTCAGACACATCATCCGGAAGCCAAGGGCGTACCCTGAAATTCAGCAAGAGGGGGGCAGGCACATGATTGTAATGAAAATTACCAGATAATTAAGCGCGAAAAGCTGCGCCGCAGACGAAAATTTTTGAATCAATAAGGTTGAACTTATTTCTGTTGAGTGAAATTATTTCTATTATCATATTTTATTTGATCTATCAGAAATTCAGTGGTAGTAGTCTCACACAAAAGAACAGATTTACTTAGAAACTCATTAATAGTTGCTTCACAACACAAGATAAAATGCATAGCATCAACTCACCAAAACAATTTTTCAAATGGAACTTCATTAGGTCTTAATCAATTAAAACACACACACATATATATATATATATATATATATATATATATATATATATATATATATATATATATATATATATATATATATATATATATATATATACAGGCCTGCCGTACATAGCGCCATCTATTGAAATTCATGAGAACAAAGTTAATCCGTATCGTGCTCTATGCGAAATAGGTAAAACCCACAGATATCAGGAGAAATCCTCTTAAAACTATATACTCATTTCTTTGTTTTTATTTATTTAACACAAATGCAAAAGTGATGTGAGTGAACAACAAACTTCAATTATTTGGTTATAGCCCTAATGTGAGATCCGGAAACGGTCCAGGGTACTTAAAATTAATAATATTCTGCATATTTTTGTGCGAAGTGTGACTATAAAAATAATTTAGAAAATTATTTATATTATCCGTCGGCGCAAAAATCATAATTATGGTAAGTGTCTTTGTTTAATTAATCATCATATGGGCGCATTCATATAAACAGCAGGTATTCATGTAAAATTTGAAGGTTATTTTACTGAAAAACTTAAAGTAAAGATTTATTAAAAAATGTATTAAAATTAATACAGAGTGTAACAAAAGTAACTTAAGTAACGAAAGGGGACATTCCATCTAATCAATACGAACAACTTTTACTATGGGGTCAACTCTGAAGTCGCGAAAAAAAATTAGTTATTCCATTACATTTGTGTGCAGTAGGTATGAACATTTTTTTCGCAGTAGTATTGTGATTATTATTGTGATTTAAAGGGTATTTTTTCTGTTATACAACTTAAGAGTGAAGATTTATAAAAAAATATTAAAATTATACCTATACAGGGTGTAACAAAAGTAACTTAAAGGAAACGAAAGGAGTCATTCTACATAAATACGAACAACTTTTACTATAGGGTCAACGGTGAAATCGCGAAAGAAAATAACTATTCCATAGAAAATGTATGGAAAAGCTGCATTTTTTCGCGATTTCAGTGTTGACCCCTAGTAAAGGTTGTTCGCAATAATGGGTGGAATGATCGACCCTTTTGGGATTCAAGTTACTTTTGTACAACCGTATACTAAACTTTTCAAAAAAATTTCAGGAACCGTAAAAAGGAAAAAAATTTCAGGAGCTCAATTTCGACGGCAAAAACGAGAAAAGATACAGACAAAAAAAACTAGCGGGATCTCTTGAGAAATTTTTAGCAAACCAGAAAATAGGGACTCTGAATGTCAAGAGAATGTTGACGTAGATGTAGCTTCAACAAGCGCAGCTTTAAATCTAGAAGTTATAGAGGTATCTGGAGAACCTCCTATAATGATGCAAGGCCAACAAATTGCATCCAAAGATTTGATGCACCTTCTCAGAATAACGGTCAACTCCTGGTTTTGCTACCATTAACAAGTCTGCACCAGCTAGACATAGTTTTCTTTTCAGAGCTAAGCGATACTTCACCTCATCTCAGCTGTTTCTTCTATATAAGGTACAGATTCGACCTGCTTTGGAATATTGTACCAACGTATGGGGATCTGCACCCAAACGGGCTGTGCGTCTCATCGACCACTCGGAGATCACCCGCGATCTCCAACCGCTGGCTCTCAGAAGACAAGTTACTGACCTTTCTCTATTTTACAGATACTTCCATGGAACATGCTTCAAGGAGCTGAAAGACCTTGTTCCGTGAAAACTCATGTTTTGCTGCAACACTAGGCTCGCAAGGAGCTCTCATCATATGGCGGTACATTTAACGACCCCTTGAACCTCTCTCTACGAGAATTCATTTGTTTATAGGGCCAGTGAGTTGTGGAACTAGCTTTCGTCCAACATCTCCCCAACATCCTACAATTTGACCCTCTTCAAGAAGCGAATGAACAGACACTACTCAATTCTTCCCAGGTGCTTACTCCTGTGGTGTAACAAGTTCACATATTCCTGGGAAGCGCGCTTAAAAAAACACTTCGCTTATTTTTTAGAAATATCGCTATAATTTCTCCATGGATAAGGTTAGATCAAAATGTGTATTTCTTTTTGAAAACAAGAGTATATACACTATTAACTAATATATGAGTGTCGTTGATGAAGAAAGCCACTAAAATTGCGGAAGAAAAAAATGTGATTTGCAACCCCGGTCTCCTCTATATTACTGGTTGAAAATTGCTGGATAGTGTCGAAAATAACAAGTCTAGAATTGAAAGCTCAAGGAAGAACTATCGTGGGGCAAATTGCAGGCGTCCAGCATTCCATAAAAAAATCTTCCTATTCTATTAAACTTTTCATTACCTACATATTTTCTTCTAGTCAAATCCTGTATGTACCCAAAGCTATCGTTCATAACTTTCTCATCTTTTACTTCAACCAGATTATCTTTTCCTGTATGGACTGCTAAATGGGTAACCGCTAAGAACATCGGAGTATTTTTGTCCTGATTTTCAATGACTTCAAGTGCTTTCTCAGTGAATAGATCAGTAGCATACTTCCCTTGTTCACTCCATGCATCTCTGAATTTTTCTTTCAAATCAAATCCAGTATAAACCTAAAAAAAAGAATAAACGATTTTTGTGAATGTAATAATTTTGAAATCATTGTTAATGAACGAATTTACAACATTCTCACTTTTGAGGTTGAATATTCATTCTGGAAAACTTGACTATTATGTGTTTTTCAAGTATTTTCATTCTATAAGAAGCTACGGAATGAATATTCCGTAATTGAACCAAACATCATCGATTGTTATGAATTTCAAAACAGCGTCTGTGCATATGTAAATGTCAACGTCATAACATTTATCTTCGAAAAGTCATTGTCTATATTTTTGAAGTCGTAAGACTTCTTTCGGGAATAATCCGAGGGGATAACGGTAGTTTGAACCGGGCGGAGAAGAATCGATGCGGCGAAAAATCGGGGACCACTGGCCCCCGCGAGTATTTTGTTTCGGTGAGGAAGGGTCTGAGGAAGATCCGTGCCAAATTTGGAGCCCTTAGCTCGAACGACGGAGCCCTGAGGATTTTTCGAAAATTTTCGCCGAAACGTAACCGAGAGCGAACGGAAAGTCGAAACGGCGAGATTTCTTCGGAATCGGAAACTTCGGTCTTATGAAAGTCGATCGGAACGATCGATCGAGCGAAAATTCCCAGAAAGCCCGAAAAAAAAAGGTCTCCGATTTTTTGCGAATTTCATCGGACTTTAATGTCTATACAAATTCTTCGATCGCTTTCGATCATTTCGAAACCTGGACGAAGAGCAAGCCTCGAGCTTCGCATATTGCCCCGCAATAGTTTCATTCCCGTTAAACGACGGAAAAGTGGGAAATCTTTTATTCAACGAAGGGCTATCGGCTGACTTTTGCAAAATTTCCCTCCATTTTCCTCATTCCGAATATCGCTGACGACCAGAAATTAACTAACGTCGAGCTGTCAAAAAAGTGGTTTTCTGGCACCCTTCCTACTTATACGGGGTTACCGGGAGAATGGATTCGGGTGTCGAACGATTCCTACATATCTCGATATCGGATCCGCAAAGAGGAATCGTTAATATACAACTCAATTTTCGAATTTGGGACAAATTTTGAGATCTAGAAGTTTGAGAAATAAACAGAATCACCGGGATGGAGCCAGTCACTCCCCTACCGCCCCTTAGATCGTTATTCAATGTCGGAAGTGAGCTTTACCAACATGTAAAATTTAATATTCTCTCACTTTTGAATAAAAAGATTAAGATGGAAATAGTTAGTAATTTTTATTTTCACCAACATAATTTCGGTACTACCAACATCTAGAATATAGTGCTCTCTGTATTCTGAGTGACCATCGAATCCAACCTTATTTCAATTAGTCTTATATTCGATCTGTCGAAATAAGTAATTCGAATTTTATTTGAATGAAGAATTTGATCATAAACTTTGTTTGAGGAAAGAAATGACAAACTTTCAAAATTCATAAATTTAACATTTTGTGGTCATACTAACCTAAACAATTTAATTCAAACAGAATGAAAAAATAAAAAGAAGTTAAGGAGACAATAATGTTTGAAAGGTAATTGAAAGTATTTCGAGGTTCATTTATGTATTTTAATGTATATTTTTTCAGAATGCTCAAGAAATGTACTCAGAATTCACATATTTCATTTTTCTTTCATAGTCATTTTAACCTCAATGCGTTGAAAAATGTCCTGAAATTACTAGGATTTTTAACGAATCGATTGGGGATCTTACGAAATGATGGGATATCCTTTGAGTTGTCATTAATAGGTATTGAGCTCTTTTGTATAATAATATTTTTTCTGGAAGAAACTCGATAAAGTTTTCGTTAGGTCATTTGGAGTATGTATCACATGAATATTGAAAGATATCCACTAAAGGCTATATCTGTATTAAAATATTTAAAACTGGATGTCAATAAGACCGTGCCATTTCAAATTAAAGTTTCGTTTCATTTTATTCAAGAGGAAGTACTTTTTATTCTACAATTATCCAAATGTAAAAGTAAATGAGATTCAATGAAAATGGAAAATCTAACCTGTACTAGTTTAACACTAACCTGGTTTATAGATTCAACTTGTGTTTGAATCATATAATCAAAGTATCCCACGTAACCACTCCAGTAACCAAAATGTGTGTCGAATCCTTTTCCAGTGGGCGTATCATTTCTTCTTGCTGCACCCAAATGCCACTTTCCTACCATATGTGTGCTGTATCCCAGATCTTTCAGAAGCTGAGGTAAAGTTTGAATTCCTTCCGGTAGATGTCGGTCTTCTCCAGAGTTTAACGGTAAACCTTGCATACCTGAATTGCATTAAAATATTAGTCTTAGTAATCTGATATATCGGGTGTCACTGAAACTAGAGCCACCCCTGTAACTTTTTTCTATTTGGAATATTTTGATGAAATTTGAAAATCGGATAGAAGATTCTGAATTAGATTACATCAAAATGTTTGACATTTGCCGGAAACGATACCAACTTATAATTTTCAAATGGGACACTCCGTATTTTTTGCCTATTTCAATTGTTCACCTCATCTTACGACCTTTTGACATATTTTTGAGAAAAAAATAAAACACAACCTTTTTTTTGCAATTTTCATCTTTCGTTCTAGGAGGCCATGATCAGTGAGAATTGGCTTAGTTCAACGTTTCCTATCACGAAAATACAAGATTGTATCTAAAAATTTAATTGCTTGTTTTTCACGGGGTGTCAAAGTTAATAACAAAAGAGCGAACAGCGAAAACGAAATAATTAAAATAAATGTTCAAAAACACCACCATTCTCAGGATCACAACATCGTGCACAATTGATGGTTCCCCTCACAACATTATTTAACTGTTGAGCTGTAATGCCAGCAAAAGCCTAATACTATCGTTAATATACATGTGTTGGTGTAGTTGATATTTAAATGAGCAGTACTTATGTTTTTTCAAAATTCTCCATGCGCTTTGGTGGCTAATGTCAAGTTCCTCGGCAATTTCCCATGTTGATGTGGTTGGATTAATATCAATAAATGTCAATAACATGCGATTTCTTCGTCGATAACGAAATTCTTCTCTTCAGCAGGTTGCACCTCACGAAATTTTCATTGGACTTTAGAGAAATAGGTTCCATGAAGTTTCCGGATATCACTCTCTGTATAATTGTTCAGCTCGAACGCTTTTTTGCCTGCACTCTCCATAAACAAGGAGTGTTTCGTCTTCAATTTTGAGTTTAAGAATTTTTAATTTTTTTTTCACATTTAACTTTGATTGTGTACAAACCAACTTATTTTTTAATGTACATTTTTTCGTTGTGTTTGCTTTTTGAGACTGGAAGTTAAACGAGAGAACTTTTTCTTCCGATTTCGCGGCATTCAAAATTCGTTACATTAAATTAAAATTCAAATACATATTGTCTTGGCGCTCTTTATCGGTTTTCAATTTCCCGCACATCTGTGAATGGAAATCGTGCCTCAGGGTAGCGCGCCAACCAGTCTGCTACAGAGAGTACTATCGACTAACCAAATTACAACTAAGCAAATAAATCTATAATTTTGAATATTCAAAGCAAGCGAATGTGCTTTGTGAGTTGTTGTACAATCCCATTCCGACGAATTGTTATCTGATATTTCAAGTAAAGCGTCAAATATTTTTTCGAGGTGATACCGTAAAGGTTTGACTGCATCGATTCTGCTAGACCATCGCGTGGCACTTAATGCCTTTAGTTTTAAATCAGGTAAATGCTTGCAAATTATGGACCACCTTTTGGTAGAAGACGAAAAGAAAACGTAAATTTCTTGAATTAAGTTGAAAAAGTTGACCGTGTCGTGCGTTATATTTGCCGCATCGTTAACGACCAAATTGAGACTATGCGCCGAGCATGGAACGTAAAATGCACGATTATTCATTTCCAATATTTTTTTATGTAATCCATTGTGTTTTCCACGCATATTAGAACCATTGTCATAACCTTGGCCACGTAAGTTTTTAATATCAAGGTTTAATTGCGAAAATAAAGGAGTGTTTCGTCTTCAATTTTGAGTTTAAGAATTTTTAATTTTTTTCACATTTAACTTTGATTGTGTACAAACCAACTTATTTTTTAATGTACATTTTTTCGTTGTGTTTGCTTTTATGAGACTGGAAGTTAAACGAGAGAACTTTTTCTTCCGATTTCGCGGCATTCAAAATTCGTTACATTAAATTAAAATTCAAATACATATTGTCTTGGCGCTCTTTATCGGTTTTCAATTTCCCGCACATCTGTGAATGGAAATCGTGCCTCAGGGTAGCGCGCCAACCAGTCGGCTACAGAGAGTACTATCGACCGTATAGTGCCGCTCGAAATATAAGATTCGCTTATATGAATTGCAGTCGCGCCAAAAACCTCGTTTTCACTTCCATGTGGAATCAAGTTTGTCTATTGTGACATAAAAGACTATTGAAATACATTTACCTTATAAATCATTAAAACCCAAATTAAGTCATTTTCCAGGCCTGGACTACAGTAAAAACTACAGTGCATAAAACCTAGTGTCCTATAGTGATTGTGAACTGAGTTTGAATGCATAGCTGTTCGCATCCTGGGTCTCCTCTATAAGTAAGTCAAGACAATAATTGAATAATCTCGGTACATTCGTTTCTTTCAATCTTTCGTAAATTTTATACATATTTTTCGTTCAGCACTCATAACTGAATCATACAATTTAGCGTATCAGTTTCTCCTATGAGTTTTTTATATACAGTCCACAGAAATCATCAATATTCTCGCTTATAACACTCCAAGGAGCATATCGACTTTTAACAACCATGGAAATTTGACATGCCACACTGATATTTTATGATCACAGAATATTATAAGTATGAACAAAAATTTTGCATCGCCAACGTAGTTATTGTTATTAGCGATTGAGGAAACTGCAAAAACTGTATTTTCCATTAGAACTCGCGAAACGTTAAGAATAGAGTGACATGACAAAAAAAAGATGAAAAAATACTGCTTTTATAATACAGGGTGGCCCGATATGGTTGTCTCAGAAGAAAGCTTGCTTTTTGAGGAATAAACTGAAATTTAAAACTTTGACAATCTTGTATTTTCGTTAAAGGAGAGCTAAGCCAATTGTCACTGTTCATGGCCTTCTAGAACGAAAAATGAAAATTGCAAAAAAATATTGTGTTTTGATTTTCTCTTCAAGAATAAGTCAAAAGGTCGTAGGATGAGATGAACAATTAGAATGAGCAAAATAATACAGGGTGTCCCATTTGAAAATCGAAATTTGGTATCATTTCCGGCATAACCGGAAACGAAATGTTGAACATATAAATATTATCAAATTCAAATTGTTGTGATTCCCAAATTTCATCAAAATATTTCAAATAGAATGTATATATATATATATATATATATATATATATATATATATATATATATATATATATATATATATATATATAAGCACCTCAAAAAGTCTAGGAACACTTACCAATATCTTTAAAATATTAATTTGATGATTCGAATTTGTAGAAATCTTTCGGATTTTGTTAGGATGTATTGTATATAATGTATTCTCAAAAAACAAAATAATATTTGACTTCTCCAAAGCACCTATTATAAGAAAAATTTGAAATTTGAAAATGACGAAATTTGGTAAAACACAAAAAAATCCTAAACTAATATTTTCGAAACGATATGGAAGCACTTATATTTTTCAGTACCCAGAAGGCCCACCTCTGTTTTTAATGACACTTTGGCATCGTCGCGGCATGCTCAATATTAAATTGTCTATTACATTTTGGCCTAAGTCATTCCAAGCCCCCTGAACTGCTAATCGAAGCTCCTGTTCATGATGGAAGACGTTTTGACGCAAGAGATTTCTTTTAGAGTGTCCCACACATGCTCGATAGGACTCAGAGCTGGGGAGCATGATGGCCACAGAAGAAGATCGATATCATTCTCTTCAAGAACGTTCAAGACATTTCTTGCACGATGAGGAGGGCATTATCTTGTTGGGAGAGTGGATTTTGACCCATTGTTTGAAGATACGGTACCACTACAGGTAAAACTATCCCATTTGGGTAAAATTTTCCGTGAGGTTGTTCTGTATGAAAACGAGGTCAGTTCTTCCACCAAGACATATACCTCCCAAAACATCACTGATTCGCCTCCCTGTCTAACAACTTCTCGAGCATGCTGGAGACGGTTTTGCTTTCAGGGTCCCTCCATATTCAAATTCTTCCCAAATTGGTATAATAACTAAATCTAGATTCATTACTGAAGAGAACTGTGGACCACCTCTCTTGATCCCAGTTTACGTGTTCTTGGCACCAAGCTAAACGAGCAGCGCGATTTCCATGGGTCAGTTGTGGAACTCTTAAAGGACGTCTGGAATGAAGTTGACCTTCGTGCAGTCGATTTCTCACAGTTTGGTCGGAAATTTGTACACTATGAACTCGTGATAGCTCTTGAGCTAATTGAGATGCTGTGGAAGTACGATCTTTTCTGGCTTGTAAAACTTTTATGAGAACTTTATAAAAAATGAAATCTGTTGCGGCACTCTACATAATTTGGTGAGAAATTGATGCAGGTGTTCATTTCTTAAAAAAGTCATCCATATTGATCGTTCTGGATACTATATATCGATATTCAGAATTGTTCCCTAGACTTTTTGAGGTGTTTGTATATACATATATATATATATATATATATATATATATATATATATATATATATATATATATATATATATATATATATACAGGATATCCACCAGGAACGTTCGTTAAAACTTTTTATGTTCCAATTACAATATCAAGCTGAAATTCTATACGCAGCCATAACTAGCGATTTACAATTGGAGCGAAATATTTTCGAAGTGATACATTTTTCGGTTATACCGGAAGTGGGTCATCACTTTGTTATTTCAAATGGCAATCTACCTTTTTATTATACATCTAGAACCGACATTTGAGCAAGGGATAAAATACCCAAGTTGTTGGCACTTATCTGTCAAAACTTTTGACAGATATAATTATTTTGTTATAAACTCCATTTTTGAGGAACATTTAAAAAATTGTAGCTCGTAGATCTTTCCTTTACAGACACAAATTTTGCTTGGGTGGATAGAATCAGGATCAAGGAATTTTGCAAGCAGTCGACACATGTCAAATGTTTATTGCTTTGTTTTATATGATTTTTTCAATTTGGCTTCTTTCAAACAGCAATAACTCAATTTTTTCAAATGGCAATTGACCTTGCCAAGCGGCTCAATTTCCGTGAAAATTTATTAGACCGACTTCAAGAAGTTGAGACAATTCTGCAAAAAAATTATATGGTCTGATGAAGCCAAGTTCAATGAAAGTGGAATAACCAACAGGAGAAATCGACATTTTTTGGGCTACAGAAAATACACATTTCATTGAGGTTATTGATTTCCAAAATAAATTCAGCGTGAACGTTTTTGCAATTTTAATGAATAATTTGTTAGCTTATCACATTTATGAGGAAAATATTAATCGACAAAGATACCTGGAAATTTTGAGAGGAACATTAGTAAATTTTTTAGATGGATTACCCCTTAACATTCTGAGGGATTGCTATTACCAAATGGATGGTGCACTAGCACATAAAACACGAGCTGTAGATCGGCAGCTAACAGAAATTTTCGAGGATAGATGGTGGGGCAATCATAGACAAAATTTATGGCCTCCGCGTTCTCTGGACCTGACGCCCCTTGATTTTTATTTATGGGGCAAAATCAAGAGTGAAGTGTATCTTATTCCTGTAAGAAGTGAAGAAGAGTTACTAGAGTGCATTCATTATGCTTTTCGTTATATTGATCGTGAGGAAACTAGGAGGGCAACTCATCATGTTCGTATACGAGCTGTCAAGTGTATCGAGCAAAATAGGGTCCATATTGAACATTTATTCAGATCGTAAATTAGTTTTCTCCTATGATGGTTGCTTTCATTTATTCGTATTAATGTTATTATCGTCGATGATTGGTTTTCGCTTAGTTCCTACAATTTTTATTCGTCCGAATTGTAGAAAATTGCTTCTAATGCTTCGAAATTTTGTTTTACTCATAGACGGTAAATTTGGAAATTGGTTATTGAATTGCCAGCAGTTTCTACCCACTACTTTTCGACATTCGAAAATGAATTAAGAAAAGATTAAATATATTTTTGTTTGAATAACCAGTGGTTTTATTCCAAATGTGTTGTATATTTTGGATATTTTCAATCAGAAATAACGACATTTCCTGTTGAAATATCAAATTCGAATGAACGAAGTGACAAGTACATTAATTTTAGGCACCTGTCAGGTGAGCGTAGCCAGTTCAGCTACTTGATTCAAATATTTCAAAGCATTCTCTGTTAGTTCTTGCAAAATCAACAAAATTCAATATATTCCCAAATTATTTCGGAACTATAAGAGATGGGTATAGTACATGCTTATACAATTCCATCTGAAATTTGACGCTCCAACTAATGGCGATATGAAAATTGGCACGTGCAATTTGAAAAATCGAGTTATTGCTGTTTGAAAAAGGCCAAATTGAGAAAATCATATAAAACAACGCAATAAACATTTGACATGTGTAGACTGCTTAAAAAATTCCTTGATCCTTCTTCTATCCACCCAAACAAAAATTGTGTCTGTAGTGCATAAGATCAACGAGCTACAATTCTTTCTAATGTTCCTCAAAAATCGAGTTTATAACAAAAATAATTAAATCTGTCAAAAGTTTTGACAGATAAGTGCCAACAACTTGGGTATTTTTTGCCTTGCTCAAACGCCGGTTCTAGATGTATAATAAAAAAGGTAGATTGCCATTTTAAATAACAAAGTGATGACCCACTTTCGATATAACCGGAAGTGGAAATGTGTAAACTTGAGACAGACAAGAAGAATTATTGAAAATTCGTAGTTCAATGAATAATCCCTCCTGACAAGAGCTACTTCCCAAATCTGCCTGCCATGCACGCAGCCCCCAAGAGCCACAATAGTGAAACTAAGCAGGATGCCAATAAACTGAGCGACAGACTGCAGTTTCGCCCTTATTAGGAGCTCATCATTGTCTCATATCTCTTCTCAGCATCCTATCAAGCTACACCGGGCTACCCTATCGATTCCGGAATGTACGCACCTCGTACATACGTAAGAGAGTCGCCCTCTATAGACCGAAATTTGGGACATTTGGGAGACATCTTTCGCGTTCCGTAAAGTACATCAACGGTACAAAACGAGCGAAATAATCCAGCTGAAATAGTGCTCTGGGCCTCTGTTTCCGAGATAAAACCTCCCGTCGGTAAATATTTGATGGGACAAATATCTTCCGCAATAAACTTCGCGAGGAGTCATATGTAAATTTGAGATAAGAAGAATTATTCAAAATCCCGTGCATGGCAGGCAGGTTTCGGAACTTGCTCTTGTCAGGAGAGATTATTCATTGATCTACGGATTTTTGAATAATTGTCCTTGATATTTGTTCCATAAAATATTAACCGACGGGAGGTTTTATCTCGAAACAGAGGCCCAGAGCACTAAATCAGCGGGATTATTGCGCTCGTTTTCTACCGTTGATGTGATTCACGGAACGGCGAAAGATGTCTCCCAAATGTTGGAATGTTTAAAGTTCTCACATATGTTTGTTATTGTTCGTATCTTTCACGAAGTCCGCTAGCGGTTTCGGTTTATAGAGGGCGACTCTCGTACGTATGTACGAGGTGCCTTCTTTGCGTTCTTTCTGGAATCGAGAGGGGAACCTGATGTAGCTTGATAGGATGCTGAGAAGCGAAATTAAAGTATGCTGCTTCGTTTCTCGGCATACTGCTTAGTTGCACTATTGTGGCTCTTGGGGGCTGCGTGCATGGCAGGCAGATTTGGAAACTAGCTCTTGTGTTTATTATTTGATTTTCATGTATTCACCTGTTCTTATTGGATATTTTCCAGTCAAAAGCGCAGCCCTCGATGGTGTACAAATGGCTTGTGTGTAGTGTTTATCCAGAATAACACCATTGTATCCCAAAGCATCAATATTGGGAGTTGTGACTTGATTAGATCCTCGATAACTTACATCGTTCGAGCCCTGAAATTGAAACACACCATTCGTTCCAGGTTAAATTTCAACAGATTTACACGCGAATATATATAAATAAATACATGAAAATCCTCACAAATATGCTCACCATATCATCGCCAATTATCATGATAATATGAGGAAGATTCCCTAGCTCTTTTCCGAAAGTAGGTCTGGAAATAATTCCAAGTAACACCGCCCAAAAAATCATAAGATCCATGATTTCTGCGTAATTATAGCAAGTCTTCAAGTAGTCTGTATTTTCTGAAATATACTGAAAGATAATATTCGATATATCTGATTTTTCATTCTTCGATAATTCATATTCGTGTAGAACACTTGAATGTCGTGAATTACATACATTATCTTTGATCAAAATCTTTAGTGCGTCATGTCATTGAATAGATGGAAATAGATTTAGAAAAGTAAGGTAATAGTTCATCTGACTGTCAATGTCCTATCGAAGTTTCAACAAATTTTTGGATTTCTTTCCTGAACGAATTTGACTGGGTAGCTCGTTACTTGATGAAAATTGATATAGATTTTTAACAAAGTAAAACAATGATTGAAGACTTTTATTCAAGGAGCAATATTCAGTCTTCCATTCTATGTTAAACATCCCTCCCTGAAGGAGGTTTTAAGATCGTACCTTTACTATGTGGCCCAGGTTGGCGATTATTATGAAGTGTGGTCATAATAATCGCCAACCTGGGCCACATAGTGAAGGTACGATCTGGTCGGATGTCATGAACGGGAGGAACATACTGCAGTTTCGATCTCTTTCGACCTCGTCATAATTGCACATTCACTCACAACACCAGGTCGAACTGCCACCAATTCATCTCAATCCATTGAATCGCTACAAGCACTGTGTGACCCTGCTTGACGATGATTACGAGGAGTTGAAAATCAACTCTTTAAGTGAGAGATACAACCATAACAAAAGTAGTCGAACTTTTCGAAAATAGAAACAAACATTATTGATTTCGATACAAATCTTTATTATTAATCAATGTATACTAGCGTATACTACAATGAAAGTAAAATGAATGCCGCTGATGGGGTTGTAATATACATAAAGAAAAAATTAACGGAAACTACGAAAATCATTGAAAGCTGGGGATTTAAAAATACTTGATACAAAAATTAACCTTAATTATCATAAAAGTGCAGGGTGTTACATAATAGTATGTCACAACTTGAAGGGGTAAATCTACGTGCAATTGGAAAAAAAAGTTTATATAAACGTAGGTCCACAAAAGCTTTCTTACGAAGCTGCAGGGTGTAGAAATTTCCGAAAAAAAACTGTTTTTTCTTCAAAACTATTGCAATTTTCAAGATATTCAGCCCAAATCTGGAATTCAAGCTATTTTCGATAGCGTCCATCATTACACGTATTAAATTTTAACTAGAATCTACAAGGTGTTTTTTTTTCCGAAGCCACGTCTTCTTTTGCCCTTTCAAACTTTTTTGCAGTACGCCACTGATCAGCGTGCAATAAATTTTCCTCATCTCCGTTCAATTTAGAAACTGTTTTGACACTTGTAATTTTTTCGTATCTTCGACCGTTCTCGAGCAAAAAATTATTAAGCGAAGAAAAATGACTTGTAGGCTTTGATTTTTTCATTTAATTATTTATTTTTGCAGTTGCTTGAGTTGATCGAGTGTCTGCTCGAATTGCTTATCAAATTAACAATTAGTTTTAAGACTTTTGAAGTTATTGCTGTAAGAAAAAATGGCTAATTTGACTAACGCCGAATTGGCTGATATCCATTACATGTACGATCTGGCTGACGAAAACACAACAGAAGCTAGGCGATTATATCAGGTGCGCTTTCCAAATCGAGTTACACCAGACAAGCGAACATTCTCAATATCTACAAAAGGTTGAGGAAAACTAGTACTTTTACTGCTATGAAAACTATGAAAACTCCAGATATTGAGGCAGTAGTTTTGAATTGTATTGATTTGAATCCTCATGTGAATACAAGAAAAATTGGAAATCAGTTCAATATTTCACATGTTCTAGTTTGGAGGTTTCTCCACGACTTTTTATTTTACCCGCTTCATATTCAACGCTTCCAAACTCTACTTCCTCGAGATTTTCCTTCAAGACTGAATTTCTGCTTATGGTTCTTAGATTGAAGCGGAGAAAATGCTCATTTTGATAGTTAAATAATGTTCACAGACGAAGCTAACTTTTCGAGAACTACTATCACAAATTTTTACAATAATTATTATAAGGCTGAGGAAAACCCCCATTTGATTGAAGAATCTCATCATCAAGAACAATTCCCACTAAATGTCTGGGTCGGAATAATTGGAAATTATTTGATAGGGATATTTTTGTACCTAACAGACTAAACGGTCCTGCTTATCGACAATTTCTTGAGAAAGAGTTACCTTTATTGCTTGTGGATGTGCCACTTTTGGTGGGAAACATAATGTGGTTCATGCATGACGGGGCACTAGCACATTTCAGTGGAGAAGCTAGAGAATTCTTGAATAGTACATTCAACAACCGATGGATAGGTCGGGGTGGGTCAGAACTATGACCTTCTAGGTCCCCAGACTTAAATAGTTTAGACTTTTTCTTATGGGGATATCTCAAAACTTTAGTTTATACCACTCCAGTGAACACTGTAGAAGAATTGAGAAATCAAATAATAACCTCTAGTGACACGATAAGAAATACCCCAGGAATATTTCAAACAGTGCGTGATAATATGCGAAGAAGGACAAAGGCCTGAATTCTTGCAGGTGGAGGACACTTCTAGCAATTCATTTAGTTTTTAATTGTTCTTATTTTCAGCTTGATATTGAATAAGTATAAGTTGAGTCTCAGAAGTCGAGCGATAAAAATAAAAGCAAATTTTGGGCATACCTATCGAGTATTTCTATTATTTTTTTTATTTAGCGAATAACATACAATTCAAATATTTCAAATTCAATAATCTTTCACTTGAAAACGGTTGGACGTACGAAAAAATTACAAGTGACAAAAAACTATTTCTGATTTGAACGAAGATGACGTAAATTGAGTGTACGCTATTCAGTGGCGTACAGCTAAATAGATTGAAAGGGCAAAATAAGACATGGCTTCGGAAAAGGAAACACCTTATGAAAATTGAGTTTTGTGCACCCATGCTTAGGGGGTTGATGTAAAATAAAATCGCCGTGTGTTAAAAGATAAAAAAAATTATCCGTTTCTGCTTTTTGTTCAGAAACGAATTGTTTAGCAGTTATTCAGTCTTTTTCATTTGAGTTGCCTCACCCGGTAATTAAGAATCAGTATTTGGTGGATTTCATTATAACTAAATGCAGTCTTCATCTGAGCTACAATTAATATAAATAGAAGATATATTTTCTCTTGTAACACATCCTACATGTGCCACATCTTACGAATGATACACTACCCAATTTTCTTTATTTGAATCTGTGTATGCTTCACCATATAGTGCACAATACCACTCTTCTGATTCTGATTCTGAATATGAACATGAAATCTTTACCAGTGTCTTTTCCCTACCCCTTTTCTTCTCCTTCAATTTTTCCACCTTTTTTCTGTTTGTTCTACATATTTTTCTCATATTCCTTTTGTAAAGTTTCTTTTTCAGGAGTACCCGTAGATACTGTAGATTTTCTTCTGCGTCTGCTATTTGCATTGGTTTTTATTGGTGGCGCATTTGGTAGAAGTCTAATCTTCGATAGCGAGAGAGAAAGCCGATCTCTTTTCTCTCTTGTTCTCGAAGAATTCTTTGCTAGATTCATCTAAAGCGGAAATGAAATTTAAATATCTCGGCATAGAGATTTCGGGCTACGGAGATGTCGAGGCGGAGGTAAGGAGCAAGCAACAAAAGCAACAAGAGTAGCAGGATGTCTGAATGACACAATATGGCGCAATAAACATATCGGAATTGAAGCCAAGGCACGAATCTACAAAGCAACTGTAAGGCCCATTATGACATATACTGCAGAAACTAGACCAGAAACAAACAAAACCAGGCGACTACTGGAGACAACCGAAATGAAGGTACTTCGCAGGATAGCCGGGAAAACACTGCTCAACAGAGAGAGAATTGAGAATATTAGAAACATGTGCAAGGTGGACAACATTAACAACTGGGTATTGAACAGAAAACAGGAGTGGAATGACCATATAAACAGAATGGATGACAGAAGAATAGTGAAAATCACCCGTGATAGATCTCCACTGGGGCGCAGAAGCGTGGGACGACCACGAAAAAGGTGGAGTGACAACTTGAACGTTCCGTAACAGACAAACGACCGAAGAATAAACAGGCGGTTTCGCCTAAAATAAAGTTGGAAGAAGAAGAAAAAGAATTCATCTAAAGCAATTCCACCGAACATCCTACCTTCAAATTCTTCCATGGCAGAAATTAACTTCAGAGCCTGCTTTGTGAGACAGACGCTCGAGCAGTTGAACTGCAAGAAGGCAGTTGGTCTAGACGAAATACCGCCAGTCGTTCTGAGAAAGTGTGCTCACGAACTGGCACCCATTCTTAACCGTCTGTTTCAGATTTCTCATGAAAGCCAGATTTTTCCGAACAGCTGAAAAATAACAAAATTCAACCGATCCCAAAGAAAGGAAAGAAGTCCTTACCCCAAAACTACAGCCCTGTTACACTTCTTCCCATTATGTACAATGTGACGGAGAAAGTCATAAACGATGAACGCATTAAATACCTTGAGTTGCAGGGAATTTTTAACAACTGCCAGTATGGTTTTCGCAGGCAAAGATCGACAGGAAATCTGCTCGCCTTCGTCATTCATGTTTGTACATCAACGAAGGTAAAGCATGAGGAATCTAGAGCAATAGCCCTCGCTATCTCTAAAGCCTTCGATAGGGTTTGGCATGCTGCCTTGTAGAATAATCTTGCTCTATATGGGCTTCTCCAAAAATTGCGTGTTTGGGTAAATAGCTTTCTTTCGAATAGATCAATACAAGTTGTGGTTGACGGTATAACATCTGATTGTTTTCAGTTGCAAGCAGGAGTACCTCAGGGATCCATTTTTTCGCCAACCTTTTTTCTGTTTGTTGCAGATAAACAATCTTCTGTCATCTACAGAGAACAAGATCTTCGGTTTTGCAGATGATTGTAACCATGTTTCGTCTTTAAGTAGTGTGTGGCGGATTGCAGAATCTCAGCATCAGAGATGTCAACAAATTAATAACTCAAACTCTGACTTTTAGGGTCAGTTGAACCTGGTGAGCTTCAACGCGAGCAAGACGCAAGCAACTACGTTTTCTAGAAAGGTCCCCGCTGGAGAACCTCCTCTAACGATGCAAGGCCAACAAATTGCATCCAAAGATTAGATATACCTTCTTGGAATAACGGTCAACTCCGGATTTTGCTGGCATGAACATGTATCAGCAATAGTTAAGTCTGCATCAGCGAAACTTAGTTTTCTTTTCAGAGCTAAGCGATACTTCACGTCATATCAGCTGTTACTTCTATATAAGGCGCAGATTCTACCTGTTTTGGAATATTGTTCCCATGTAAGATCTGCGCCGAAACATTCGTTGCAGATGAAGGATAGTGTGCAAAAACGGGTTGTACGCCTTATCGACCACAGGAAAATCACCCGCGATCTCCAACCGCTGTCTCTTAGAAGATAAGTTGCTGACCTTCCTCTATTTTAACGATACTTCCACGGAAGATACTCCAAGAAGCTGACAGACCTTGTTCCGGGAAAAATCATGTTTTGCTGTAACACTAGTCTGGCAAGATAAATTAAGCGACCCCTATAAGAATTCCTTCGTTTACAGGACCGGTGAGCTGTGGAACTCCCTTCCGTCCAACATCTTCCCAACATACTACAATTTGGCCCTCTTCAAGAAGCGAGTAAACAGACACTTCAATTCTTCCCAGGCGCCCACACATGTGGTGTAACAGGTTCGCCTATTCCTGGAAAGCGCACATACGAAAAAAATGAAATTTTTTTTTAATCTAATATTGATATTGAGGGGTCGCGACGCGATTCATAAAACGGGAAATTGAAAAATAGGCTTTTTTATATAAATTACAACATAATTTCGTAACAGTGGAAATAAAAAGAAATTAAATGTCAAATTATTTAAATAGTCAAGTTTAATTCGGAAAATCCTAATGATGGTTTAAGAATAGCAAATGAGCTTTGTGATTTCTTTATGAAAATTGATCCGTCTATGGAATGAAATCTTATTTAGGGATAACTCATGCCAAATCTGTAACAACGCAACTGAATCCGCAGACACTCTAGCTTAAGAATTCTCTTCGTCCTACACTACAGAACCTGGTGGCCCCATTCCTGTACCTCAAACACTGCGTGGGTGGATAACGCTTGATTGTATCAAAATGAAGGAGTAAACAGTCAGAGAATATCTAATCAAGCTCAAAACCAACACTGCTCTTGGATCTGATAACGTTTTACCATATTTCGTTCAACGTTGCGCAGATGCGCTTGCCAAGCCTGTCTTCATGATCCCACAGTCACTTAGCACTTCTTCACTTCCCGCCACTGGCGTACTGCTTCAATCATAACGATTTTCAAGAAAGATGATAAACTTTCTGCCACTAATTATCGCCCTATAAGCCTCGTATCGGCGGTTCGCAAAGTTCTGGAGAGAATTATATGCAACCAGATCATCACATTCACTCTATCCAACAAATTATACCTGATCTTCCTGGTTGATCGACCCTCACACACTTAATTCTATCAATCAACGACTGGACGAAAGCTTGGGATGCTGGAAATCTTATAGATGTGATATACCTTGAATTTGCAAAAGCGTTTGATCGTGTACCACATCGCCGTTTGCTGCATAAACTCGAGCATCTGGGGATTAGGGGTGATTTACTCTCATGGATTAGCTTGTTCTTGTCAGAAAGAGGCTTCCGTGTGAGGGTCGGTGGTATGTATTCCTCCGAGGAATGGTTAGTGGTGTTCCCCAAGGTTCTGTCTTTGGGTCCATACTTTTTCTTCTATATACCTCCGATCTGCTTTCCTTAATCAGGTCAAAATGGACACTCTTTGCCGATGATACTAAGCTGTACAATTTCCTGCTATCAGATCCACGTACTCTACAGGAGGCCTTGTCTGACATAGAACAATGGTCACGTGAATGGTTACTTCCACTAAATTTGAAGAAATGTGTCGTTCTACACACTAGGTAGGACTAATCCAAACTTCACCTTTACCATTGAGGGTCACACTCTGAAAACCTATGTCGACCTAGGCTATGCATGTTTGGAATTCCTACATTCCCAGACCGGCGGATCAGAGGTGACATGATATTCACCTACTTGTCTACACAGGGAGTTCTCGGTAATGAAGTCAAGAACCTTTTTTCTTTGAACACTGGCAATTTTCGCGGTCGCTCATTCAAACTGACGAAAGAAAATTTTTAAGGCAATTCTAGGCCAGAATTTCTTTTCGAACAGAATTTTCGACTTGTGGAATCGTCTACCTAGTGGTGAGTGCAAACACAGTCAATCAGTTTATGTCAAGTGCGCGCTTGTTTACGACCATATTGTATAGCTTAGTTCTATATATTTTCTTGAGTTTATAGGATTTTCCTTAAGAGACAAATTGCTAAAACCTCTGCTGAATTTCAGTCCGAATTGAAGGAGCTTTTGAAAACTGCCAAGCAAGAAAAAACTATAAAATTCTTCAAATCCTTACCTGAGCCTACAGAAAATAATTAATCAATACATATTCACAGTACACACTATATGCTATTAGGCAAGATCAGCACATTTAACCAATGACTATCTCAATCAGTTAAAATATATTGAAAGAAATATTCAAATATTCAAACTGTTTTGAAATGATATTAGAGCAAAAAAAGGAACAATTAATTGTACAAGCAATGCATTTAAATTGTTATTCGGAAAACCAGACACAATAAATCAATTAATTAACAATCAGAATGATATAAAAGTGGTTATGTATCAACAAGTGTCAATCATTTCTGAAAAGATTACTAATTTCAATAATTCATAAACAAGGATGAACGGAAATAAACACCTCAAAAAAGTATAGGCAATATCTTTAGAATATGAATTTGATGATTCGAATTTATAGAAATCTTTCGGTTTTTGTAAGGATGTATTGTATATAATGTATTCTCATGAAAACAAAATAATATTTGACTTCTCGAAAGCACCTATTATAAAAAAATTGAAATTTGAAAATGACGAAATCTGGTAAAACACAAAAAAATCCTGAACTAATATTCTCGAAACGATATGGAAGCACTTATATTTTCAGTACCCAGAAGGTCCACCTCTGTTATTAATGACACTTTGTCATCGTCGCGGCATGCTCAATATTAAATTGTCTATTACATTTTGGCCTGAGTCATTTCAAGCCCCTGAACTGCTAATCGAAGTTTCTGTTCATGATGGAAGACGTTTTGACGCAGGAGATTTCTTTTTAGGATGTCCCACACATGCTCGATGGGATTCAGATCTGGGGATCAGGATGGCCACGGTAGAGGATCGATATCATTCTCTTCAAGAACGTTCAATACAGCTCTTGCACGATGAGGAGGGGGATTATCTTGTTGGAAGAGTGGATTTTGACCCATTGTTTGGAGATACGGTACCACTACAGGTAAAACTATCTCATTTGCGTAAGAATTTTCCGTGAGGTTGTTCTGTATGAGAACGAGGTCAGTTCTTCCACCAAGGCGTATACCTCCCCAAAACATCACTGATCCGCCTCCCTGTCTAACAACTTCTCGAGCATGCTGAAGACGGTTTTGCTTTCCAGGTTCTCTCCATATTCGAATTGTTCCCGAAACGGGATAATAATTAAATCTAGATTCATCACTGAAGAGAACTGTGGCCCACCTCTCTTGATCCCAGTTTACGTGTTCTTGGCACCAAACTAAACGAGCAGCGCGATTTCCATGGGGCAGTTGTGGAACTCTTAAAGGGCGTCTGGAGTGGAGTTAACATTCGTGCAGTCGATTTCTCACAGTTTGGTCGGAAATTTGTACATTATGAACTCGTGATTGCTCTTGAGCTAATTGAGATGCTGTGGTAGTACGATCTCTTCTGGCTTGTAAAACCAAAAATCGGTCTTGGGCGACTGTAGTAATCCTGAAACGACCTATATGGCGTTCTTCTACGCTA
This sequence comes from Cryptolaemus montrouzieri, assembly GCA_013387265.2. Lineage (NCBI taxonomy): Eukaryota > Metazoa > Arthropoda > Insecta > Coleoptera > Coccinellidae > Cryptolaemus > Cryptolaemus montrouzieri. The sequence continues at coordinate 40,787,177 of JABFTP020000042.1, forward strand.
CCTGTTTCATTGAAACTCGACCATAAACGGTTTATGACACTTGGGCTACTTCCCAGAACCCTGGATATTTCCCGTTGTGAGCTCCCAGCGTGGAGCATGCCAACGGCTCGTAACATGTCTTCTCTAGTCAAATGTCGTCTTTCCATGGTCGAATCACAAAACTTGAATCTTTTATTTGTGCTCACAACAGAAACAAAGTGCCAACTAACTGATTTCAAACACTCAATACATGAAATGATTATAAAGCAGCGTCGCATCTGCTGCATTTTTAGTTTTTTATAAAAAAAACTGAAATCTGTTGCGGCACTCTACATAATTTGGTGAGAAATTGATGCAGGTGTTCATTTCTTAAAAAAAATCATCCAAATTGATCGTTCTGGATACGATATATCGATATTCAGAAGTGTTCCCTAGACTTTTTTGAGGTGTTTATAAATTCCTTAAGCCTCAACATAAAATTGTTCAATCAGTTCCAAGATGATGTAAAAGTAACTATTCAACAAATCAACATAGAAATAATATTATCAAATCATCTCATTTCACTTATAGAAATGATAAATATGTCATTGATTTTATTAATGATAAATAGTAAAGTAAACTGTAATCTTATCACCACAAATTTTTTCATGAAGAATTAAAAAATAGCAACTAAATACGCTTTATTCTCTTTCTCTATCAATAGAAGATATTTATTCACTTATAAAATAGACTGCGTCACGAAATTTTCGCATAATTTCGATGTTTTAAATTCATTATCTGGAAGGCTTCTAATTACACTGCCCGACAAAAAAATTGTTGTGGATGTAACATGAAGCTGAATACCATAAAATGATAGAATGGGCGTAACCGATTACGAAAATGAGAAGAGATAAGATTTCACACTTAAGATTTTCACGTCACATTTATAGAACAACCTATACTAAACATTATTTAAATTATTCAAGAGTATATAGATACACACAACCAAATTTAATTGGAATAACTCGGTATTTCACATTATTGATTGTTTTCAGCCATGGATCTTCGACTACTTGTGAAGAATGATGTTTTTGTTGTAGAAAAATGGATAGTATGATAAGAAATGTTGAATTATTACCACATGTTCGGGATATTGAACTCAATCCTCACTGGATTTGAAAAAAGTCTATAATCATAATTGAAAAAGCCTTACGTTGGATTTTCCGATGTGCAGAGGGGTTGAATAATTGCTCTCGTTGAAGAAGGGGTGACCCAGAGAGGTATACTGGCCACAATGGGGGTATCACAGGGGGTTATTTCAAAAACCTACGCCCGATAAGTGGAGATACAATCTCTGCAAAAACGGAATAGAAGATGTCGTAGGAAGATCACTTCTGAAGAACATAACTGTTTTTTTGCCAAATTGCAAGAAGAGACTTCAGTGCGTTGTACCCCATCAGTATCAGTATCAGTGTATCAGTGTATCAGTGAAAATGATACGTCAAAGAATTCATTCAAGGGGTTCATACAGCAGAAGCCCTTAAGAGTTCCAGAGCTAACCAGACAACAAAAAATCTACAGACTTAATTGGTGTAACGAGCACCGAAATTAGAATATCGAAAATTGGCGAAATGAGACCAGAATTGGTGTTCGATCAGATGACTGCCAGATTCGGGATGATGGGTGAAGTCCACAACGGTAGGAGTCTTCTGGCGGAGGTGGCAACCTAAGTCTTTAGGGGTAAAATAAAGACAAGGGCATAGGGGCTCTGAAGCTGTAGTGAAAAAAACCTATCTAGAGGAGCAAACCTCGACAAAAAATCCTAGCCCACCAGGTTGGAGATTGAGTCAACAGGCTAGCAACCTGCTATTCATAAAAAATCTTCATAATGCTGAAAATTTTGACAAATCGCCTCGGAATCAGGATTGATCAAATTTACTTCAAACGCTAAGAAAACGGACTTCGAGAATGGGTACATGGAATATACAGGGGATCAGAAACAAAAAAAAAGAAGTGTTGGAGGAATTGAAATCAAGGAAAATAGACATATGCGTATTAACGGAAACGAAAATGAAAGGAATAGGCAATGAAGAGATTGGAGATTACATTCATTTCTATAGTGGAGTTAAAAAGGATCTGAGAGCAAAGAGAGTGGGTTTCTATAGCTATACACAAAAATTTAAAAGAAAATATCAAAATCGATCGATGAGCAAATCATAATGTTGGAAATCAACAAAAATAGCCAAAATATAGTCATAATTGAAGTGTATACTCCAAGTAATGCTGAAGCAAAAGATTTTTTCTACATTCAATTGGACAATGTTTTATCCAAAGTCAGGAGAGATGAGGAGGTATTCTTGATGGGAGATTTGAAGAGTTGGAGTCGAAGAAAACGATTCAGTTATAGGAAAATCTGGCGAAACAACAACAAATGATAATGGAATACGTTTGAGATACCTGTTTCAAAGATTGTATCTGAAAGTAACGAATGGTTTTTTCCAACACCAGGATAGACATAAATTCACGTGGAGACAGCCAATAAGAGGACTATAACTTTCTACGTTACACTACGTCAGAATTGAAAATTAGAAACAAGGGAAGTGAGGTTATACCGTGGGACAGATCATTATCTGCTGATGGCAACGGTAATTGTAGATTTTAGAAAAAAAAAACACAAGACCTTGAGCAAAACAGTGACATCAGAAAGATGAATCATGCCAATTTCATAGTCCAGTCAAAATAGACATTTCACCTAGCCAAAATTCGCATAGAGCTGAAAATTTGCAGAGACGTTAAATACATCATTATAAATGAAATGTCAAAAATCCCCTTCGATCCTACTTCTGCAAAAAATTTTATTGAAGGTCAAACATGCAAAATTTAGGTTTTTTCCATTTTTCTCCGAAACGGTAAGTTTTATCGTAAAAATAAATCAGACAAAATTGTAGATCATATTATTCTCTGCAAAAATGGTTCAGTCATTTTTTCTCTTACAACTCACCATTCGTGAGATATCGCGGTTTTAACTATTAGAAAATTCATATTTTACATAATATGCACACGTTTCCGCACCACCTATGAGGTAATGTACTTGGCGCATTTTTTTAACGTGGTTTCCCCAGTAGGTATACTCCACGATCTATTGTAAAAAAAAATCTCGATCAGATCATATCCTATTGAATGAAAGAATGGTAATATTGATAATAATTAAAGTGGAATAGGTTTTTTTCTAAATATTATTATATTAGATAACTGTCTAATTCTACGTCGACAATTATTTCTTCGTCTTCATTTTCTTCTTGTAGAATTTCTATTCGCTGTTCTAAGAAAAGGATGCTTCAACTTCTCTTTATTAATATCATAAATATTTTCATCTGTCATATTTTCTTCAATATTGGAGCAAGTCTGACCCTGACAGTTGATGCATACTGGCGAACAAAATAATCCCACTTTTCGACAGCCACAATTCTTACTACAATCCGTCTTGCAGTTACAAAAATAGTATTAAGCAGTTTTTCTGGAGCAGGCGGGAGTAGAGTTTGAATTGGCTCCAAATAATTGTCTGTTAATTTCCAACCCCATTCTTCTGGGTCCAGCTCATTGCCTAGCCACACTTGAACTTGATAATACACACGATACAAGTGTTGAAAGGCAGAAGCAGATGTTGGAGGCAGACAAGACAACTGTACTGTTTTATTGTTCCAAGCAGATTTTACAAACCTCAAATATCTATATTTGTCTATGGAATCAATTCTTTTGGAGCACCATACTGTGGTAGTACGATCTCTTCTGGCTTGTGAAACCAAAAATCGATCTTGGGCGACTGTAGTAATCCTGAAACGACTTATATGGCGTTCTTCTACGCTACCTGTTTCATTGAAATGTGACCATAAACGGTTTATGACACTTGGGCTACTTCCCAGAACCCTGGATACTTCCGTTGTGAGCTCCCAGCTTGGAGCATGCCAAGGGCTCGTAACATGTCTTCTCTAGTCAAATGTCGTCTTTGCATGGTCGAATCACAAAACTTGAATATTTTATTTGTGCTCACAACAGAAACTAAGTGCCAACTAACTGATTTCAAACACTGAATACATGAAATGATTATAAAGCAGCAGTTTTTTAAAAAACTGAAATCTGTTGCGGCTCTCTACATAATTTGGTGAGAAATTGATGCAGGTGTTCATTTCTTAAAAAAATCATCCATATTGATCGTTCTAGATACGATATATCGATATTCAGAAGTGTTCCTAGACTTTTTGAGGTGTTTATAAATTCCTTAAGCCACAACATAAAATGGTTCAATCAGTTCCAAGATGATGTAAAAGTAACTATTCAACAAATCAACATAGGAATAAAATTATCAAATCATCTCATTTCACTTATAAAAATGATAAATATGTCATTGAGTTTTATTAATGATAAATAGTAAAGTAAACTGTAATCTTATCACCACAAATTTTTCATGAAGAATTAAAAAATAGCAACTAAATATGCTTTATTCTCTTTCTCTATCAGTAAAAGATATTTATTCACTTATAAAATAGACTGCGTCACGAAATTCTCGCATAATTTCGATGTTTTAAATTTATTATCTGGAAGGTTCTAATTACACTGCCCGACAAAAAATTGTTGCAAGAAGGAAACGAATTCCATTTGTAACGATGTCGTGTGGAGAAGAACCAATCTTTGTACGCAAAAAAACAATTTAAATACTACTATTTTACCTCTTTTAAAATTGCTCACGTAGTATCGCAACCAGTTATTGCATGTAAAAATAAAATATGAGCTTGACATTTCGGATATGCAGTCAGACTTTGTGATGAATATATTGTTGATTGTACTTGAGCTTTCCCAGATTTCAAAAAGTAAATAATTTTATCATTTGGAGTCCGTGCAGTCAGTAATATCAACAAATCAACATCTTCTCCAACAACGACTGTTGTATTTGAACTTTTCCATTGTTCTATTGCTGTTTCAATTGTAAGGACATCAGCATTATTATCAGCTTGTTTTATTGGAATACCAGCATCTGTAAATTCTTCATATAACATTGAAATGAAGCGAGACTTATTGTGAGTATTTGCAAGAAATTGTTGATGGTTTGTTGGAACTTTCATAGATCGATCAAAAAACGATATCAACAGATGATGATGTTTTTGTAGTCCGACGACGTTGTTCTGCAGCTTTAATATTTTTCGTATGATTAGTATAACCATCAAATACAATCGTACTGTTATGACCAAAATGTCTTTGTACATACTGAACATATTTTAACAGTATAGTCTCTTATATTAAAATACTTATTCAATTTATACAAGTTTTAGTGTGTAAGTAACACAAACCAATAGTTTCTTATTCTCATTTGTATTGAACGTCCGGTGACGTGTACAGGCTGCATTGAAATGCATATCATGTAAAATATGAATTTTCTAATAGTTAAAACCGCGATATCTCACGAATGGTGAGTTGTAAGAAAAATAGTGACAAAACCATTTTGTAGAGAATAATATAATCTACAATTTTTGTCTGATTTATTTTTACGATAAAACTTACCGTTTTGGAGAAAAATGGAAAAAACCTAAATTTTGCATGTTTGACCTTCAATAAAATTTTTTGCAGAAGTAGGATCGAAAGGGGATTCTTGACATTTCATTTATAATGATTTATTTAACGTCTCTGCAAATTTTCAGCTCTATGCGAATTTTGGCTAACTTATGACTTTTTTTGTCTATTTTGACTGGACTATCAGTACAAATGCTGATTGGCAAACAAACTTCAGTATGTTCGAACAGAAGTTGGAGCCAATGAAATTCATGAAAATCTGAAGCAAGAGGCGGCCATAGAATCCATAGGAGAAAGGAAAAGAACTGGAAAGAAAAAACTAGAATGGTGGTCAGAAAGTCTAGATGAAATGGTAAAAAATGAGAAAAGGGCATATCATCAATAGCTTCGAATACAGGGGGAAGAAGACAGAATAGAAACGTCAAAAAAGAAGATATGAAAAGTAAAATAGAAAGATGCGAGAAGAAATGCGAGGAACTAGAACAAAAAATGGGAGGTACGAGAGTATTAGAGGCCTGGTAAACTATAAAAGGGAAGCAATCAAATCACATTTCATTGATTACCTTAGACAAATGGAAAATCTGCTATGCAAAACTGTTCGAAGAAAACTGAAAAGAATATGAAAGAATGAATTATGATTTGAATGAAGCTAGTGAAAGATATATGGAGGATGTAACAGTAGCACAAATAAGAGGGATTTTAGCTGAAATGAAGAACAGAAGTGCGGTGGGGCTTGGAAACATTCCGGTCGAACTAGTTAAGAATGGACCTGACATCCTACTTGAGATCTTTGCAATTATTTTCAACTAATGTATGATACAGGGAGATGATATTTCACAAGAATGGAATTTGGCTTATATTACTCCGATATTTAAAAATGGAGATGAAAAACTTGTAAAAATGATCGAAAATGAGTGAAACAAGTTCGGTTGTGAGGTTGTACGGCAAAATTCTAAGGAGAGGAATAGGAAAAGAGATTCAAGATATTAAAGAACAAGCAGGATTTCGTGCGACTAGAGCCTGCGTGGACAACATCTTTGTTCTGCAACAAATAATAGAAAAACGGAAGGCGAGAGACTTGCTTACCTCTCTTCTTTTCGTCGACCTAGAAAAAGCATACGACACGATACCCCGGAATGAACTTTTTAAAACATTGACGATGATCGAAATGAATAAGGTGTATGTTCGTAATGAATAATAAAATAAAACAAGTTACTCCGTTTTAACTATCACTGATTTATTGATGTAAAGAATAACAAAATTTTTACATTGGTTGGACCGATTTCGGACATACGTCCATTATCAACAACAAGCTAATGAAAACTGAATACTCATGTACAATACAGGAATTACCATCAATAAAAAGCTAGTAGAGGTCACAGTAACTTGAATAATGGTGAATGGTAGGTAATTAAGTCTACCTGGTCGTTAAGGAGCTTAACCCTTTCTACCCAAGATGCCTTGAAAATTTCCATCGATTCAAATAAATTCAGTTTATAAGATTTATCACAGGAATGAAGAATTTTTAGCTGTTGAAGTTCTGGAAAAGGATGATATTCATGCAGACAATGTGCAGCTAAAGCTGAATCATATTTCTAATGTAGGAATGACCGGAAATGTTCTTTGCATCTAGCCTTGAAAGAGCGTCCTGTTCGACCTATATAAAAGGAATTGCACTCAGAACATGTTAATTGGTATACTCCTGATTTTTCGAATTTATCTGTTTTATCTTTTGTGTTGAAAAGCAGGCCTGACAATTTGCTAACTGGTTTGAATGCAATGTGAACTTTTCTACTATCAGACAAAACTCTCGCAACCTGTTCTGACGTCTGCCCAAAAAATGTTAGAGACATAAATTTTTCGGGTTTTCTCTCTTGGATTGGGGATATATCATGTTGAATATGTTGTTGCGTATTTTTCGATTAATTAAACTCTCTATTGTTTTTATATCGAAGCCGTTGTTCTTTGCTATTAACACAATGGTGTTAATTTAATTAATTAATTAATTAATCTGATTTTCGGCCCTTGTCCGATAAAGGTAAAGAAATCGCTCTCTGAAACATGGATCTGAAGTCTGCTATTTTTGAGAATACAGGTGAAATGAATCTATGGGTATGACATTATCCATGTACGATGGTTTTTTTTCTCCCGGGTAATTGTTAGATCTAATAAATTGATTTTACTATCGACTTCTGTTTCTACTTCGAACTTAATTTTAGGATGAATGTTATTAATGAAATTCAGGAAGATTTCTAGTTGTCTATTCGTTCCAATGAAACAGGCTAAAATGTCATCAACACATCGATACCAAAATAGAATGTTCCACAACCAATCCAAATAAACGGAAAGATATTAGAAGAAGTGGATAGGTTTCAATACTTGGGATGCTGGATAGACAACAAACTAGATCCAGACACAGAAATAAGATCGAGGATAGAACAAGCCAGAAACTGTTTTGTACGACTCAGAAAGCTCCTCTGCGACTCACGAATCAGTCTCGACCTGCGTTTAAGACTCTCAAATTGTTATGTATGGTCTACTTTCTTGTACGGAGTCGAAACATGGACCCTAAAAACACAAACAATCAACAAACTAGAAGCTTTCGAGATGTGGACATACCGCAGAATGCTCAAAATACCATGGACATCGCATACCACGAACGAAGAAGTCTTGCGCAGGATTGGAACAGAACGAGAACTATTCAAACTTGTAAGAGTCCGTAAAACTGCATACCTAGGTCACATCCTGAGAAACGACCAATACCGTTACGCACAGCTCATCATCAAGGGAAAGATCGAGGGCAAACGGGGTCTAGGACGGAAAAAACTGTCATGGCTGAGGAATATACGTCAGTGGACTGGCATGAACTTCGAAGAGCTCATCAGAACCGCTGAAGACAGAGAGAGATTCGCCGTTGTGATATCCAACCTTCATTGATGGAGATGGCACGTCGAGAAGAAGATTGTGATTTTAAGGAGCAGGTTATCCTCACCCTACTATGTGCGTGTTATTTATTTACTATCGATCTTATACAGTTGGTGGTGCTATACATGTTGTTTTGTCTGGGCTTTTATACCCTTTTATAATTTTCAAACATGTTTTCTAGTCTTTTGACACCCTGCTTACACATAAGGTTCTGCGGGCGAAACCTTATATACACTCGGAGGCAAAATTAGCGGAACACTCGAAAATTTAACCAAATTCGAAGTTCGATATTTTTCCTAATTCTCAACCGATTTACCGACGTTACAGGGAAACTGGATTGTACGCGAGGAGGCGAGGACAGGGACCAAATCGGGCAACCCGCGCTATACTTGACCGTTTCATCGTCAATCAAACCATAAGAAATCCTCGTCCTACTACTGTTCAGGCACGTAACCTTTTACAAGCAGTAGATAACATTAACGTCAGTGTGAGGACAGTCAGAAGACGATTGAATGAAGTTGGTCTGAGATCATACGCGCAAGCAAGAGCACCAAGACTCGATAGAGCCCATCGGGTAGCAAGATTGGCGTTTGCTAGGGAGCATGTAGCATGGACAATCAAACAGTGGAGACGAGTTTTATTTAGTGATGAGAGCCGATATTGTGTGCATTTCGTGGATGGTAGAGATAGAATATGGAGGCATCGAGGCGAACGGTACAATCAAGCGAACTTCGCAGGAACTGAGCAATACGGTGGAGGGTCAGTTGTGATATGGGGTGGCATATGCTTGGGAGTACGAACAGAACTGGAGATAAGTGGCAATGGATCACTTAATGCCCATCGGTATATAACAGAAATCTTGGAGCCCCATGTTGTGCCTTTTGCTCCTTACATAGGGGAAAATTTCCTTTTTATGCACGATAACGCGCGCCCTCATACTGCGCGCATAGTGATAGAATACCTCAATGAAGTTGGGATCACACGAATGGTCTGGCCGTCGCGGTCACCGGATTTAAACCCGATCGAATACGTTTGGGACATTCTTGAAAGAAGGGTTCGACAACGGAATCCAGGCAACGTTGAAGAGCTGACATCATTGGCTTTGGTGGAAGAGTGGGACAACATACCTCAACAGATGATAGACAACATTATTGGGAGTATGTGAAATCGTATGCGCGCTGTAATAAGAACTCGGGGGGTCATACTCGCTACTAAAATCAAATGTTTTTTTTTTGTTGGTCATCATGAACATTTTTCTCAACATGTTCATTTCATTTTACGAGTGTATCGCCAGGATACACACCTGCTCTCAATTTTGGACAGGAATGATAATTATTATAGAGTGTCACACAAAAAAATTCAAAAATAAATGTGCAAAATCAACGATTTTTCCAGTGTACTTCGAGTTCTCCCGGAGCGTGAAATTGGCCAGTGAATTTCAAAAATTTTCATTTCGTTAGATTTCCGCTTCTCTAATTTTGATTTTATTTTCTGGCTAACCTCTGATGTTATGCACCTTCGCAAGATTAAAAATAAATTCTTGAAATTTGGAAGGAAGATGTGTCTTGACAGACCATGATATTGTACGTTTCAACTCGGACCACGAAATTCCACAGGGTGTTACGAATTTTTGACAAATAGAACACTTTTAGTTTTGCCCCCGTATAATTTTTTTTTCAAATTTTTTTTGTTTTCTCTTATAATTTCTACAAAGCAGAAAAGTTGATCTATAACTTTCCGAAAATATCATCTAACTCGGTTGAGAATTAGGAAAAATATCGAACTTCGAATAATTTGGTTAAATTTTCGAGTGTTCCGCTAATTTTGCCTCCGAGTGTATTTGGTTTATATTTTTACTTTGAACCTATCAATTGAACACATCAGGAATATTAATGCAACCCTAGTTTCCAAGATTAGTAATGAAATTGCCTATTTTTACCATATTCAACAATTTTGAGTGATGTCATATTCTTTTAATGAAAACTTCTTGAGACAGTTATTACAGCGTTTTGTCTATTTTCAGAAGCAGTATGGGGTAACTGCTGTGAAGATGACAATGAAGGCAGTTTACCCCCCAACGGGGGACTACTGGTAGCAACAGAGGACCAATAATATGGCTGACCAAAATATTTCAGAATTTCTTTTTTATTTTGAATATTAGAATGTACCTATTTTCTGTGATATGTGATTTATATTTTTGATTTACCTGTGTTAAGAATTTATTTTATTTTTGGAAATGTGTTCTGTTTATATAGTTTAAGAGATTTTTGTTATTTTAAAATAAAAGTTTTATTGTGAGAAAATACTCATTATTTTCTCAATTTTTGAACAGTCTAATTGAGGCAGAAATGGTCTGCATCGACTAGTTCATATACCCCATTTCAGTCAAGTTAAATTCGATCGTGGGAAATATAGAATTCAAAAACGGCGCCTTTCGGTTTAGTTTCCCATAATGGCACGTGTAGCGCTAGTTTCTATGCAGAGACGACCATATTGTTTCCTATGTCGGAGCACTGAGTTTATGCTTCTCATTAGGGTCTGTTTTGTGATGGTACAAGCAAATATCCGCCGTTCAAAATGAAGCACGAGCTGGTAATTTTTGTTTTTTCTTATATAATATGCTGCTGACTAAATTTGTATTATAACCATTATCTGTTGCGATCTGTTTTATCAAATTCAATTCTTTGAAATAATAATCATTAGACATCGGTGTGTTCAAGAGTCTATGTATATAGTGTATATAGCTATTAAATGCTGCTACTTTATGTTGGTAAGGATGTGCCGATGTATAATGAATTGTGATATCCGTATGAGAACGCTTATGATAAATTGAAAACTGGTGTTTAATATTTGATCTTGTTTTTGTTAGGTCTAGGAAATTGATCTAATTGTTCTGTCCTATTTCAGAAGTGGATTTTATTTTTGGGTGCAGGTTGTTGATGAAATTTTCGAATACAGTGAACTGTCTGTTTGTTCCTGTGAAACACACAATAATGTCATCGACATATCGATACCAATATAGGAAATGTTTACTAAGCGGGTGTTTGTGAATAGTTTTTTCTATGTTATTCATGAAGATTTCTGCTAAAAGAGAGCTTAAGGGGTTTCCTATTAGAAGCCCCTCATCACTTTTATAAAAACAATCGTTAAACAAAAAATAATTTTGAGATATGCAAACATCTAATGAAGCCATAATGTCGTATTTAATTCGTGGATTCTTCATATTTTGTGTTAACAAATTATTAATTATATTATAGGGATCTTTCGGTGGAATACTTGGAAACAAATTCTCGACATCCAAAGAGTGTTATTTTATCACGTTATGAACTTCTTTAGTTTAGTTACCTACTTATTAAAACTTCTTTCTTCTCTAGAGCTACCCAAAATGCACTCGTGATCGACCGTTTGAGCACCCCTGCCCTATGGTGATGAACTGAAAGTTTTCAAAAGTGAATACATAGGCCATGTTCAGAAGAGTATGGGAACTCGGCTCCGAAACGTCAGGAAAACTAGAAAACTGGGCGGAAAATGAAAGTTGACAGACGCTTTGGTGAAAACGCTCAACAGATATTATGGCAGAGCGATTCAAAGAAATATGAACAGTGTCACAGACATGAAGAATAATGTAATGTAATCTTTCCACCACATGATATTCACAGATAACATTCCACAACACGACAATTGTCCAGAGGGAGAAGACAGCTGGTGCAAGTGGTAGAAAGCTAAAACACTTACTAAACTGAGCCTGGACCGCACCCTGCTCCATTAGAGCAAACCTATATATATATATATATATATATATATATATATATATATATAGGTAATGAAAAATTGGAGAACCAATCTTTATTTAAATATTTCTAAACAATCGTTAAAATCCGAATTAATTCCAATCAAAAGAGGCATTCTTTAAGGGCTCTTTGGTTTTGTCTTTGCCTTTATCCATAATCTCATGAATTAAATATTACTAGTTTCGTCTTCAAAATAAAGAGAAACTGAATTCAAATTAAGTCACTTAATTTATTTAGATGAAATAAGTTATATGCCGGAACCAGATCTCATTTAAAAAGTCTACTTGAGATTACTTTCAACTATTCCAATGATATTCATATGAAATTTGGGCTTCCAAAATGTGAAAATCTTTCTATTGAAAAAGGAAAGATCACCCTGATTATATAAAGATTTTCAATATCGAAATCGAGCCAATGCATCAAGGAGATACAAATAAATATCTTGGATTTTGTCAAGAGAAGACAATTAACCATAGCAGCACTAAAGAACATATTAGAAGTTCATATTACAAAAGACTAAGAATTATCATCAAGAGTCATTTAACTAGTAAAACCCTTTTCAGAGCTATCAACTCCGATGCAGTTCCTATTCTTACATCTTCTTTTGGAATTATTTAATGGTCTAAAACTGATCTAAACGAATTACAATGTCAAACGAGGAAAATGCTTTGTAAATATCATAAGCACCACCCAAAGTCAGCTGTTCAGAGAGTTACACTACCTAGACATCTTGGAGGTCGTGGATTAATTGATTTGAATAATCTTCATAGTAAACAGATTTTTCATCTACGTTCCTATTTTCATGATAAACAGAGAACGTCTAAATTACATGATATTGTTGTTGCTTCAGATTATAATCTCAAACCTCTGAACTTGACAATGCAAAAGGTAGATTTTGATATATTTGATGATAATTCTGAAAGAGAAAGATGGATGCAGAAGGAATTACACGGAAAGCACCCTAAAGAATTGAAAAATGATTATATTGATGGAATCGCATCGAATAAATGATTAGTTTCTGGAGAATTGTTTGCTGAAACAGAAGGCTTGGCAATAGCGATCCAGGATCAGGTTGTTTTCACGAGGAATTATAGAAAACACATCATCAAACAAAATATAGATGATTCTTGCCGTAGATGTTTCTGTTCTTCAGAAACAGTTTTTCATATATTATCATCTTGGTCAGTCCTTGCTTCAACAAATTATTTAGAAAGACATAATGCCGTCGCTAATATTAATCATTTTAATCTAGGAATTAAACATGACCTAATTCCCAAAGGAAAAAAAATTTACAAATATGAACATGAGATTATTTTGAAAATGACAAATATAAACTTTAGAAAAATTCTTTGCTACAGAGCTGTAAAACACAATAGACCAGATATCATTCTTAATGATAAACAGAATCAAATAACATATATAATTGATATTGCTATACCCGACACACATAATATACAAAATAAATACAATGAAAAAATTTCTAAATATATGATGCTTGGTGACGAGATTAAAAAATGTGGAAAATGAAAAAATATTTATTCTACCCATTATTATTTCCACAACAGGTGTTATTCCTAGAAATCTTCACAAAAGTATTGAGATTTTGGGTCTGAAGAAAAATTTGTTCGAACAGTTACAAAAGATAACAGTCGTAAAAACTTGTAATATTCTTCGTAGGTTTCTTTCCGAAAAAATAATGAGGTAGAGTCATATGTTTTCTCTTTAGTTTATACTGCTCAGAATCTCATTTCATATTTTATTTATTTATTTATATAAATGTAATATAATTAACTGACAATTTTGTCATATTTATATTCAGAGCAGTATTCTATTCGATCGTTCCTCACTTCACACAAAGGAAACTATTAATGAGTAACATTCAGTGTTACTTGACTAAGGTCCGTACACTGGATTTTTCTGGGAAGAAAGCCTCGCACACTACTCGTTGGTACATTGATATCATTGTCTGATGATGCTATTGTATGTATATATTCTGGTAGATTGATATATTCTCATAACATTTAACGTTATCCTAATATATAATTATTCCAGGATATGTTTTGATTATAATCATTGCCTGGCAATGGTATTAATTACCGGGTGGTGGATTTATATTTTTCATGAAATCAGTTTGATTTGAATGATATATATATATATATATATATATATATATATATATATATATATATATATATATATATATATATATATATATATATATATATATTTGATACTGTAAGTTGAATTTAATGAAGACAACATCTTTATAATTACCAGAATCTATTTATTACTCATCAACAAAAATCAATGACAAAAAAACAGAGATTGTATAATCAGGAAACTTATTTCATTGGAGTTTTAGCACACAGTTCATCATCCAACCAGGTACACCATGTGCCATTATACTTAGCTGGATCAGAATTAACATCAACAGGTTTGTTAGTTTGCGGTATCAATTGTTTCCAGAATTCAGAAATTCGGGCTTTCAATCCACTAACAATCTCTTGCTTCGTTTCGTCCTCTATCAAATTCTCTGTTTCACATGGATCTTCCAGCAGGTCGAACAGACAGAAACCTTTACAAATTTCAACATTTTCCCGATTTTTCGAATTCTTACATTTATTGTTTTCAATTAATTTCGAGGAAATTTGCCGCAGATTTTGGATTGATTCAGGACTCAGGTATTTTGTGGATGTATCCAACTGACGTATTGCTTTGTTCACTGGACTATTTAAAATGGCAGGAATGTTGTAATCAATATTGTCTTTTAGTGCTGGACCGTAAACGTCGAATAATCCTGAAGAAGTGGTACCTGAAACGAATGGAATATGCTTTAAACTTGAAACATTTCAATTTATCAATTATGTTACTACTTATAAATTTTATAATATGAATCTAAAATATTGAATAATTCACTATGTAGCGTAGTTGGTCGTGTTTTCAAATTCTATATAATTAAATGGTTATACTATAATTAAAATTCAATAATGAAAAACAAGTACTGTGTTTTAACGAATTTTACTTAATAATTGCGATTCATAACGCGTTTCACTACACCGTAGCTTCTTCAGACGAATGAGAATTATATAAGCCAAAACTCTCCAGAAGCTGTCAAATCATCCAAAAACAGATGTAGAAAAGAAAATGTGAAGAAATATATATATGGACGATGTCAATCCAAATTATATGGGTCCATAATGATTATATAAATATCGACTATTTTTTTACGAGCAAATTTTTCTTCAAATTGGAAAAAATCCATGAAGAAATAATATATGGACGATGTCAATCCAAATTATTGGGTCCATAATGATTATAAAACATCTATAGATCATAATCGGCATCCCTTGGAAGACTGAACCTGGCCATCGGGGCTCTCTCGGTCAAACAGAGAGGGAATTGTTTTGTTGAGTTTGAATATTGAAGGGATTGTGCGAGATTATACTTCAAAATTGGCAAGCCAGAACAGGGAAGTGATTTTGTTTCAGGAGACTCACACTTCGACTGAAGAACATCTCTGCGAAAGAGGAAATATCGCAGGTTATGTACTTTTTGATTATCTCTTTAGTCCTTTTTATGACCTTGCTTGCTATGTAAAATCTTTTCTTAGATTTGTTTAGACATATAAAAAGTATGATTGTTGGAATATTTTTCTGCTGGTTTCCTTTTTCCATTGTTACAGATTCCTGTTCCAAACACCCTTCCTTTCACCCTTGTCTTCGTCTGGAAATCATGGAATGCAAGAGAGAATGACGCGGCTAAGCAGAAAAATCTTTGGTACTCTTTATGTACACACGACACTAACACAACATGAACAGACAAGCTATTGCTAGTGCAATAGCGACAGGGAAACGAGTTTTTTTCTCAGGTTTTTCCATTCGTTTATTGAATCATATGCAAGATAGTATGGGTCCCCTGTTACATTTCCTGAGCTCCTGGATTATGGACATTTATCCTAAAACTTGTGTTCTTTCTTGCCACTTTACCCTTTACCTGTGCCCATGTTAGATCAATCGGTTTGAATTCGGAGTAGTAAGGAGAAAAGTGGAGTATACTCACTCTGGTTTTTACCATTTCGTCAGTCTTATACTTTTTGTGCGATTTTTTATGCAAATTTAAAATTGACAATAATTCTTTTTTTACCATATTTTTTTCAAAGGAAATATTTTTATCCGTCAGCCATCTGATGATGTCTGCTTTACGCCATGAAGATGTTGGCGTTAATTCAATCTGTCGCGAATGGTAGGTTGTTTTATCCTTTACTATAACATAGCTGGAATCGAATCCAACAACTGTTTGAAATATTTTTCGAAAACATCCGCATTCATGTTCTCATGGTAGTCTCCATTACATTCCAACTTTTCTGAACCGTGTACCTTTTATCTAACCATCTAACCATCCAGATAAAAAATTTTTTTCTTACTTTGAGCACGATATTTTTCCATCAAGGTATATGCGGGTATTGAAGCCTGTCGGCTAATAAGGCCTAAACATCAATAATCTTGTTTAGAATACGATTTTGCGCTCAAGGTCACACTCATACATGCATATGACAAGTGTAAAGCGCCACGCGGCGGCAAACGTTGATACCTCACTCCCCCTGTCAGTGGCAAGTTAAAAGTTGTCGTGAGTTGGCGCAAATGACGATTTTATAAATATTGCCGCCTCCGGTAAGACGTGAGTATTCAGTATATTATTATTTGTTATAATTCAAAAACGAATGTCAAAATAATTTTGCGAATTTTTTCTATAATTTGCTCAAGATCAACGTAGAAATAATATATGGACGATGTCAACCCAAATTTTTGGGTCCATAATGAATCCAGAACATCTATAGTTCATAATCGGCATCATTTAGGGGACCGAACCTGGCCATCGGGGCTCTCTCGGTGAAACAGAGAGGAAATTGTTTTGTTGAGTTTAAATATTGAATGGATTTCCAAGGATAAATGCAATCATTCTTCAAAATTGACAAGCAAGAACAAGGTGGAAGTGATTATGCTTCAGGAGATTCACACTGCGATGGAAGAAAATCTCCGCGAAAGAGGAAATATCGCAGGTTATATACTTTTTGATTATCTCCTTTGTCAAATTGATGGCATTGCTTGCTATGCAAAATTTTCATCATTCAATCACATTGAACTTGTACAGAAGGGTATGTTGAGTGATGTGTTCTATATTGCGTTCAAATTTTTTGATGTGTTTGTCGTTAATATTTATAAACCTCCTGGCGAAATCTGGCCGATCAATTTCGGTATTATTTTTCCTCACCCTACTATCTATTGTGGTGACTTCAATTGTCATCACAATCAATGGAGTTATACAGAAAACGACAGGAGTGGTATTTCATTAGTTGAATGGATGGAAACAAATGATTTTCAACTTGTATTCGATGCGAAGGCAAAGGGGCACTTTTCATTCTGCCAGATGGAATCGTGACTATAATCCTGATCTTTGTCTGGTTTCTAACGATTCTGCATTATTTCCTCTTCCTGTTCGTCGTAGAGTACTTTCAGATTTTCCTCACAGTCTACACAGGCCAGTTATTATTTCGTTAGGTTTTCAATTTACGTTTGCAGATTCATTAGAAAAACCAAGATGGAATTTCAAAAAAGCTCGTTGGAATGATTTCACTAATCAGGTAGATAGTGATTTGAGATGGGTTCTCCTTGGGTAGAAATTATTTCCTGTTTATAGGAGTTGTCGAAAATGCTGCTAAAAAACATATTCCCAGAGGCTTTTGAAAGGATTATATACCTGGGTGGTCAGAGCAATTAAATGTTTTTTATAAGGATTATCGGCAAAATATTTCCAGAGAGAAACCCGAGGCAATACTTAGTTCTTTGAATGATAGCAGAAAGAATAAATGGAATGAGTTGATGACTGGTACAAATTTTCGTCATTCTAGTAGAAGTTCCTGAGATTTGTTGAGGAAATTAGGCAATGCTGATCCCGTTTCAAAAACTCCGTCTAATATGAATCCGAATTTTGTAGCATCTAGGCTTGTTAATGTCTCTAAAAGTGTGAAGATTAGTAGAGATGACAGGAATGGAATGAAACGAATCTTACATAAAAGGAGGAGGGATGCTATCACGGTTGAGGATTTATTAAATCCTCTTGAGGAAGAAAAGCTTAAGTCTGCAATAAAATCTATTAAAGTTCGTAAAGCTCCAGGATTTGATGACATTTTCCCTGAATTTTTTAAACATCTAGGAAATAACGCTAAAAAGTGGTTACTATCCTTTTACAATGACATACTCAGCTAAGGTAGTATTACTGTTGAATCTAGAAAGGCTAAAGTTATTGCCATTCTCAAACCTAGGAAAAGTCATGAACTTCCTTGTAGTTATCGGCCTATCAGCTTACTTTCTGTTTCTTTCAAAATTTTAGAAAGACTTCTTTATCAGAGGTAAGGACCAATCATTAACAGAGCTCTGTCCCCTTCTCTAGGAGGTTTTCGAAAAAACTGAAATTGTTATGATCAGGTTTTAGGTTTATCCGCTTTCATTGAGACATGAATTCAGGGTAAACTTAAAATAGGCGCTGTATTGGTAGATCTCTCTTCGGCATATGACAGAGTTTGGAAGGATGGTTTAGTTGATAAACTCTTTGAAGTAGTTCAATGTGGAAAAATTGTGAAGTTGATTGAAAATATGTTATCTGATAGAAGACTTCGAGTTTTTATCGGAGAGTAAAGCAGTAGATTTTACACTCTAAATGATGGCCTACCTCAGGGATCTGTTCTTGCGCCTCTTCTCTTCAATTTATATATGTCTGACATCCCAGAAACTTCCTCTACACAGTTCATTTATGCTGATGATATTGCTTTGGTTTTTCGACACTATGACTTCGAAACGATTGAGCAAACACTGACTTCTGATTTAGAAATTCTGAACATTTTCTTCGAAAAATGGCGCTTATGTACAAATCCTTCGAAAACTGAGGTTTCTTGTTTTCATCTGAATAATCATGAGATAGATAGGCAACTAAGAGTATTCTTCAATCAATCACTATTAACTCATAATTTCACTCCAACATATCTTGGTGTAAAGCTTGATAGTTCTTTGACTTTCAAATTTCATATTGATGAATCATGTCAGAAATTGAAAACAAGGAACAATATACTACATAATTTAGCTGGATCAAATTGGGGCGCTGGAGTCTCTACCTTGCGAACTACTCTACTACGAATGATGCTTTCAGGTGTGGTTGAATAGTGCTCATGTTAATTCGTCTAATTCAACTGATTCTCAGTTGAACTGTTGTATGAGAGTTATAAGTGGATGTATCAGTTCAACTGCTACCCCATAGCTTCCAGTTATCTGTAATATAATTCCTTCCCACATTCGCAGGAAATTAGCTCTTAAATCGTCTTGGGATAAGTATCACTCATTTCCAGAAGTTTTTCCGAAAAAACAAGATCTTCAAAATCTATCTAACCTGAGATTGAAATCTAGGAAACCTATTTGGTCGATTGATTTTTGCGCACACGGGTGAAGGCTGTTGATCTTTGGAAAACTGAATGGCAGGAAGTTGATGTTTTCAATAAAGTTCTCATAGATGATCCTTCCAAAAGAGTGCAGGTTTCGATATAAGTAGGAAAAATTGGTGTACATTAATTAAATCGTCTCAGGACAGGACATGGTCGTAATAATAGTATGTTGTTCAAATGGAATACTGTAGAAAGTCCGCCATGTGAATGTGGCGCAGCTGAAGAGACAATAAGACATTTAGTCATCGATTGTCCTATATACCATTTTACGGGTGGTTTTCAAGAAATTCATTCCGTTTCAGATAATTTCATTAACTGGGTAGAGTAATTTAAGTCTATTTAGGAGATAGTTTTTTAATCTTGAGGTGATTATGGGCTACATC
This sequence comes from Cryptolaemus montrouzieri, assembly GCA_013387265.2. Taxonomy (NCBI): domain Eukaryota; kingdom Metazoa; phylum Arthropoda; class Insecta; order Coleoptera; family Coccinellidae; genus Cryptolaemus; species Cryptolaemus montrouzieri. Next base: position 40,807,291 of record JABFTP020000042.1, read on the forward strand.
GTCGAATGGTGTATGAGATGTTCCCTGTTGAAAAACAGCGGAGCAGTAGTTGAGTTCTTAGATAAGGCTAGGACTGCTCCCCCTTAGTGTTTTTTTCCCATGGTGTATGTTAATAAGGCAAGGGCTATACCCATGTAGGGCTTCATTTCGAAAAGGTCTATGAGATGTTCCCTGTTGAAAAACGGAGGAGCGTTAATTAAGTTGGTTAGATTCAAGTGAGTTTAGACATATGAGAGTTGAGTATGTTTTGATGAAATATTTTTCTGCTGGTTTTCTTTTTCCATTGTTACAGATTTTTCCTGTCCTAATCCCCCTTCCTTTTCACCCTTGTCTTCGTGAAGAAGTCCTGGTAATCATGGAGTGCAAGATGACAATGAGAGAATGAAGCTGCTAAGCAAAAACATTTTTGGTACTCTTTTTGTATACACGACACTAACACAACATAAACAGACAAGCTATTGCTAGCGACAGGAAAACGAGTTTTTCCACAGGTTTTTCACTCGTTTATTGAATCATAACGAGATAGTACGGTTCCCTGTTACATTTCCTGTGCTCTAACTTAAGGGCAATCGTAGAGGGCATGATGCGAGTTTAGATGCCTGATTAAGGAATGGGCATGGTCTGTTTATTCGCTGGCTATATATATATATATATATATATATATATATATATATATATATATATATATATATATATATATATATATATATTTATATGTATTCTTTTGTAAATAGAGGATTTTGTAAAGCGAATAAATATATATATATATATATATATATATATATATATATCTTATTATACTTTTCTATTTTCAATTACTGTCTGTATTAGTGTTAACTTGACATATCGATTAATGTGATATAGTCCAAATCGTATTTATTTCGTTTTCCATAAATACCTACTCCGTGAGTAGACCACTTAAATTTTGTAGTAGGCCTTATTATACTTCTGGGCTTCGCGTGTTTCTTTTAAGTAAATTTTATTTCTAGCCTTTGCTCCTTCAATATTGACAGAATTCCTTGAACCTGCTGATGGTGAACAGAGAAAGTTGCAACTTCTCGATAATTTTGGGACAAGTACTAGGGAACGCGAAACGACATCAATTTTGTCAGCGGTGTTAACGCCTGACTTCGTGGAAGAGAATGAGAATTATATTCGCTAAAACTCTCCAGAAGCTGTCTCTGTCAAATCCTCCAAAAAATTTAGCACCAGATGTCGAAAAAGAAAATATGCCACTTCCCGACCGGAGAGTCTTGATCCTTCAACAAGTTTTATATCGCCAGCTAAGTTTTTATCAGAGGTATTATCAAATCAGTACACTTCAAGCTGATCACCTGCAAAACGCAGCTATTATCACCAAATCTACGGAACTTCTTCAAGTGATTCTGAAGAAGAACTATTGGTCGACAAGACAAAGGAAAAAATCTGGATTTCATGATCTCATGCCCATACTTGCTAAGATTCAAGGAAAAAACACCTTCTGTTCGACGCAAGGCTATCAATTACTAAAGATCTTCTTGAGGCATACGATGAGAGTAAGAAAAAATGCAGGAATAGAAATACATTACAGAAAAAGAAAGGGTCTCTGAAAATTCAAAAGTTTAGAAAAAATGCAAAAGCAAATAAAAAAAGTCATCTCGCGGAACTGCTAGAACCAAAGACACTGCTGACACCCAAGACAGTTGGTACTGTCATGCCTGTGAAGAAAACCGAAAGAATGACATGAGGGAGTGCTCTAAATGCTACTTATTTAATTCTTAGTCTGCTATATTACTGTTTTGCCTTTGGCTGAATGCTGATTGATCTCAAATACCAAATTATGTAGTTTAAGTTGATAATCTAAGAAGTTTATGCAGTAGGTTTTATTACCATACCTAATTTTAATAAGGCTTAGTGAAAGTGTTTTAAAAACTGTTAAATTTTTAACTTTAATGTACACTTTATTTGAAAAAATTCGACGACGTTTCGCTGACACAGCAGCTTTATCAAGAATGAAAAATAGAATGAAGAGTATGGTATTATAAACAAATCGTAGAACAAGTTGGATGAATAACAGGAAAATCCACACCGAGCCATTGTACAGTTAGTATGAAAGGTAATGAAAACTAATTAAACAAGTTAAGTATCACGAGCAGTGTGAAGGTTTGTCAGTGGATGATTCTGATGACCTCGTGTGGCCTGGTGAATGCTAGACGAGGCTACTTATTTAATTCTTAGTCTGCTATATTACTGTTTTGCCTTTGACTGAATGCTGATTGATCTCAAATACCAAATTATGTAGTTTAAGTTGATAATCTAAGAAGTTTATGCAGTAGGTTTTATTACCATACCTAATTTTAATAAGGCTTAGTGAAAGTGTTTTAAAAACTGTTAAATTTTATTCAAGTTTAATGCAGCTGTTGCTATTCTTCATTTTAATTGTGTAGTTACCTAATTAAACGACTGATTACCTAATAGAGCTAGTCGATTAAATTATTTGTACTTATTTAATAACAAATTTCCTTAGCTAGGCCTTAATACCCTCATGTAACTTACTCCTTGGAGACTATCCTTGGAAAAAGACTTGTCCAAGTTTTCTTAACCAAAAAACCTTCACTATCCAAAGTTTCATCCAGATGAAAAATTTTCTTCGTTTGAGCACGATATTTTTCGATTGCTCTTGAATTAAAATTTATTCTCCAGCAAACAATTTCATCTTTATCTATTAGAACTGACTTCCTGTTGTTCTTCGATAGTCTCCAGTACTTTTACTTTGAAAAGATAATAACCCTCTTCCAGAAAACCGTTAACACTATCTATATGCGTTATCATTATATAAATGAGATAAAAACACAAGGTTTAACTTTAATGTACACTTTATTTGAAAAAATTCGACGACGTTTCGCTGACACGAGAAAGGATTTAATATTTGTACTTGCAGAACCGCAGAATGTTAAACTGTTGAACATTCTGCGGTTCTGCAAGTACAAATATTAAATGCTTTCTCGTCAAACAAAATCTTAATATAGCTTTCAAAACTTCTAATAACTTAGGTAAACATATTAAAAATAATAAATCTCGTGTTGAAAAATCAAGTAAATCAGGAATCTATAAACTCAATTGCGGTTCTTGTGATAAAATTTATATCGGTAGGACCTATAGGAGTTTTGGCATAAGAACATCTGAACATAAACGTAGCTTCGATAAAAATAAATCTGATTCAAATTATTCAAACCACCTAATAAAAGAAAACCATTCATTCAATAAAACTTTGACATATTACATATAAAATCAAAAGTTCAAAATTAGATCTCCTAGAAGCATTAGAAATAAATAGATACAAACATTCGGACAAGCTTTTGAATGAACAGGTAGATTTGAATTACTCACCCCTACTTAACTTGTTTAATTAGTTTTCATTACCTTTCATACTAACTGTACAATGGCTCGTTGTGGATTTTCCTGTTATTCATCCAACTTGTTCTACGATTTGTTTATAATACCATACTCTTCATTCTATTTTTCATTCTTGATAAAGCTGCTGTGTCAGCGAAACGTCGTCGAATTTTTTCAAATAAAGTGTAGATTTAAGTTAAACCTTGTGTTTTTATCTCATTTATATCATGGATCTACATCAAGTAACGGCCTCCACAATTCAAATGTTATCATTATAAGTCGTCCTTTTCCTGACTTAACCTGAAATCCTGTAGACAATCCTTAGAAGAAGACTTGTCGACAATTTTATGTTTTTATCATTCCAAGTACCCTTGATTAACCCAAGTTTCATTCAGATAAAAAAATTTCTTACTTTGAGCACGATATTTTTTCATTGCTCTTAAATAATTTCTTGCCACAATTGCAAAACTTGCCACAATTTGTCTTTTGATATTAAAGACAAGTTCTGATCTCGTACGAGCACAGCGTGTATTTTTTCCACAGTGTGAATTTCTGCCAGGAAATAAAAAGAATGCACACTTTTTGGAATAGTATTTCCAAAGTCTTCATCTTAACAATTCGGGGCTTTCCTGGAGAAGTTTTTGAAGATTTCACTCTGAATCCATTTTCTGATCTTCTTTCTTTGAAAAGCTTGTATATTGTGGACTGTCGAATTCCTGTTATCTCAGAACACATTTTAACATTTTCATAGTATGCATTTAATATAGATAACTTTTCACTTTGGAAAAGTGGTATATTTTAGCACGTTTAATAGGGGTTTAATAGGGTTAGAAAACTTTTCTATTAGGATAAACTGGGTACGGTTGAAACGGTGGACGGTTGAAAGTGAATATTTCGTGAATAGTGCATGATCAGGTGAGGGGTACAAGGGGAGTACTAAGCGGGCGATAAGTTGAAACTTGAATTTTAGTATTGCGTCGCTCTTCGGGGCATTTTTGCAATTATTATGATTTCGTTTATAGTTGGATGATTGAGAGTTTTGTCTCAGTTAAATTGAAGTTTGTACAATATTGTAGTATGATCAGTTTTTATTTTAATTTACTATCATTCTTACTGTAAACCGTTTTATACCTAGATGGGGGCGTGGGGACAGTTGAAACATTATTTGTGGGTACGGTTGAAACAATCTATTAATTAAACTTTCTTGTTTCTCAGTTGCCAAGGGTACGCCAAAGAAAGACTACGAAAGTTCGAACCGACTTATCAACGTACAAACAAGCCTATGAAGATGTGAACGCGGGATCTTCGTTAAGAACAGCGGCAGAAAAAAATGGATTGAACCATTCTTCCCTGTTCAGATATATAGGTAAACGAGATGCGGCTGGTAACGATGAAAATCTAGAAATGGGGTATAAGGCCCACAATCGTGTGGTTATCCAGGAACAAGAGCGTGAGTTATCTAAATATTTAATTAGATGTGCAGATATACAGGAATATCCACCGGGAACGTCCGTTAAAAACTTTTTGAGTTCCAATAACAATATCAAGCTGAAATTTTATACGCGGCCATAAATAGCGATTCCCAATTGAAGTAAAATATTTTCGAAGTGATACCATTTCCGGTTATACCAGAAGTGGGTCATCACTTTGTTATTTCAAATAGCAATATACCTTTTTTATTATACATCTAGAACCGACATTTGAGCAAGGCATAAAACACCCAGGGTTGTTGGCACTCATCTGTCAAAACTTTTGACAGATTTAATTATTTTTGTTTTAAACTCGGTTTTTGAGGAACATTTAAAAAATTGTAGCTCGTAGTGGATAGGAGAAGAATCAAGGAATTTGTAAGCAGTCTACACATGTCAAATGTTTATTGCGTTGTTTCGTATGATTTTTTCAATTTGGCCTCTTTCAAACAGCAATAACTCAATTTTTTCAAATGGCACATGCCAATTTTTATATCGCCATCAGATGAAGCGTCAAATTTCAGATGGAATTGTATCAGCATGTACTATACCCATCTCTTATAGTTCCGAAATAATTTAGGAATATATTGAATTTTGATGATTTTGCAAGAACTAATAGATTGAATGCTTTGGAACTTAAAAGTTTTTAGAGAAGCGGACGGTCCCGGTGAATATCCCTATATATTTTGGCCTAACTAAAAGGATGTTATGAAATTGGAATACGAACTAACCATCAAATATGACTTATCACAACCTCGGACATGGGATGGTAACGAAATGGCTGGCGAAGAATGGTTTCCTATGTTCATGAAAAGAAATCCTGAAATGTCAGTACGTGCAGCACATGCTACAAGTCTTTCTAGGGCGACTAGTTTTAAGAAGAACAATGTAGATAAATTATAACCACAATGTATATATAAAATTTTTATGAGACCGGCATAACTACTGTGCAAAAACCCGACAGAGTAATAGCTAGACGTGGTGCTCGACAAGTGGGTTCAGTAACTTCGTCGGAGAGGGGTACTTTAGTTACAGGAGCCATTGCAGTCAATGCCATTAGAAATTCTATTCTGTGTCCTTCGTCTTTCCGCGTGTGCGATACCAAAATCACTTCATCAGGGATGGACCAATAGGATCTGCTGAAAGTGCAAATACTTCAGGCTGGATGCAGCACGAATCATTCATGCTTTTCCTGGATCACTTCAAAAAACATACGAATGCTTCTCTTTTGTATAAAATCTTACTTGTCCTTGATAACCACGCGTCACATATACACATTAACGCACTAGACTTTTACAAGACGAATGGTATTGTAATGCTATCTTTCTCTCCCCACTGCTCACATAAACTCCAATCACTTGATCGATCTGTATTCGGTCCACTGAAGAAAGCTGTAAATTCGACCTGCGATGTATGGATGCGAAGCTACCCTGGAAAAACAATCCCAGTGATTTTATCTACTGCTATACCGCTTGCTCTTACACAATCCAATACTCACGGTGGTTTTCGCATTACTGGGGTTGTTCCTTCCAATCGGAATTTGTTTACTGAACTCGATTTTGCACCTGCATTTGTTACAAATAGGCCAAATACCAATAGAGACACCGTCGTCATCCATTTTAACCCTTGAACCCCCGAAGAGTTGGAGGAGCCTACTAAGGCAGCTTTTCTTGTACATCAACCGATGGAAAATATGACACAATATTCACAAGCACTAGACGAAAAACAAGGAAACATTATTGATTACACTACCCGAATATCGTAGTAGTAGTTGTAATGTTAGGCTTTCACCAAAACCTTCTACAAGTTTTCAATCCACTCCTGTGTTAACAAATCAAACGGAAAATGTCACGACTTCGACTACACCACCTTTATTTTCTCCGAAAGCAATACGACCACTACCAAAAGCGCCTCCAAGAAAATTAACGAATAGGGGCCGAAAAACAAGGAAATCTACAATACACACAGACACACCTGAAAAAGAAGAGATGAGAAGAGAATATGAGATCAGAATGGAACAAACCAAAGCTAAGCAAGTTAAGAAAAGATTAGATGGAAGAAAGACTGAAAGAAATACTACAAACAAGAAAAAACTAACACGCAACAAGAATCATCATCAGAAGAAGAAGAGCGCTACTGTGTTGTAGGTATGTCAGCATATTCAGAAAGCAGACCGAGAGAAAAATGGATACAATGCACAGTATGTAAAATGTGGGCGCATGAAGAGTGCACAAAAAGTAGCCTTACTTATGTTTGCCACAATTGTGACTCCGAATGATCTCGTAACCATTGAAGTATTTCTGTTTAAAATTTTAATTTTAATTGATAAAGTTAATGTGTTTTGTTTCTATAGTTTATAATTAAAAGTGTTGATAGTTAAGAATTATAATAGCATGTTTGCTTGGTAACTTCATTTCAAAATTATTATCGCAACCAACATCTGATTATTATTTAGTTTGAGTTGTACTTAATATAAAACTTTGAAGGCTGATAATGTTAGATTATAAATAAAGCCAAAGACTTAAATATTACTTACTTACTTAATAAAAATATTTGTGATAGTCAAATGTGCCATAACAATTCGAAAAATGTTATTAGATAATCAATAAAACATGATAATTGATTATGTTTTGTATATTTTCAATGAAATAAAACTAAAGTATTTAGATTTTCACTATATTAACAAAACTATGACTGGTTTCACCACACTATGGCGTCATCAAATAGATACATACTTATTCCTTATATATTAGTCTTATTTCCTACTTAATATTACAATAGGTACAAAAGGTATGTTGGAAAACCCATCAGAGGTGCTTACTCTATCAATTGAAAAGATTGAGTAAAGGAGAAGGATTTAGATCTAATTGACTATTAAGTAACCTGCCTGAATTCTTTTCTATGTTGTTCTCTCAAATTTCCAATAGATTCGAGTAAGTGATTAGAATAATGGGAATCTGATTTATGATAATTAAAACTACATTTATGCTCTGTTAATCTAACTTTGAAATTCCTGAAAGTTGTACCAATATAAATTTTATCACAATCCCGCAAGACAGTTTATAAACACCGGATTTATTACTCTTATCAATTTTAGATTTGCAGTTTTTGATATGTCGGCCTAAAGAATTATCAGTTCGGAATGCAATATTGAAATTATAATGCGAGAGGAATGATTTTTATTTTAGACTAGGATTACCAATATAAGTTAAGCTGTTGTATTTTGTGTTAGAACTTTTTATACTTGGAAATACTTCCTAGATTGCTTTTGAATTTTTTGCGTGAAATCATGTTCTCAATCATAGTTGGACTGTAACCGTTATTGACTGCTATTTGTTTAATTATATTTAGCTCTTTTATGAAATTAATTTATGACATTGGGATATTAATGAGTCTATGTACCATACTATTGTAAGCTGCTAATTTATGTGGATAAGGATGTGTAGAAGAGCTGTGAATAGTAAAATCTGTATGAGAATGCTTATGAAAAATAGAAAAATCATGTCTGCCGTTAATTTTACTAATAGTTAAATCCAGAAAATTAATGGAGTTTTCTGTTTCTATTTCTAATGTGAATTGAATATTATTGTGAATTTTGTTAATGAATGTTTTGAATGACTCTAATTGTCTGTTTGTGCCTGTGAAACAACAAATGATATCGTCGACATATCTAAACCAATAAATTAAGTGTGAATAACGGATGTTCTTGGATAGTTTTTCAATATTTCCATGAAAATTTCAGAGAGCAAAGGGCTTAGAGGATTACCCATGATTAAACCTTTTTGACTAGTATATAATAGTTCATTGAAGTTAAAATAATTTTGTTCTAAACAAATTTCTAAAAGGTGTAAGATTTCTGATTGAATTATCGGATTGACTTTATTATTTTGAAGGGCGTACTTGATGAGTTTCACTGTATCACTAGGTGGAACACTAGGAAGAGATTTACTATGGGTTTATATGGTTTAGATATGTCGACAATATCACTTGTTGTTTCACTGGCACAAACAGACAATTAGAGTCATTCAAAACATTCATTAACAAAATTCACGATAATATTCAATTCACGTTAGAGATAGAAACAGAAAACTCCATTAACTTTCTGGATTTAACTATTACTAAAATACGCATACAGATATTACTATTCACAGCTTATCGACACATCCTTATCCACATAAATTAGTAGCTTACAATAGTATGGTACATGTCCTCATTAATATCCCAATGTCACAAAATAATTTCATGAAAGAGCTAAATATAATTAAACAAATAGCAGTCAATAACGGTTACAGTCCAAAAATGATTGAGAACATGATTTCACGCAAAAATTTCAAAAAGCAATCCAGGAAGTATTTCCAAGTATAAAAAGTTCTAACACAAAATACAACAGCTTAACTTATATTGGTAATCCTAGCTCTCGCATTATAATTTCAATATAGCATTCCGAACTGATGATTCTTTAGGCCGACATATTAAAAACTGCAAATCTAAAATTGATAAAAGTAATAAATCCGGTGTTTATAAACTTTCTTGCGGGGTTTGTAATAAAATTTATATTGGTAGAACTTTCAGGAATTTCAAAGTTAGATTATCCGAGCACAAACGTAGTTTCAATTATCATAAATCAGATTCCCATTATTCTAATCATTTACTCCAATCTATTGAAAATTTGAGAGATCAACAAAGAAAAGAATTCAGGTAGGTTTCTTAATAGTCAATTAGATTTAAATCCTTCTCCTTTACTCAATCTTTTCAATTCATAGAGTAAGCAACTCCGATGGGTTTTCCATCATATCTCTTGTACCTATAGTACTTAATATTAGGTAGGAAATAAGACTAATATATAAGAAATAACTCTGTTCTTTAGTTTGTATCTATCTGATGAAGCCACAGTGTAGTGAAACCGGTCATAGTTTTGTTAATATAGTGAAAATCTAAATACTTTAGTTTTATTTCATTGAAAATATGTATATCGATTTTCATCAAGTAACGACCTCCTCAATCAAATTATATTTTGTATTATTTGGATGTGTTTCAATTGACAGCAGACACAGTTTCATGGGGACGGTTGAAACAAATGACGGATTTTTTAAATTTGATTTTACACAGAAAAAACTATACAGTGATCTTAAATAACATTACCCTATAGTAGACAGATATAAGGTCTTTTATTTAGTATATTTCCGACATCGCTCGCTTAACAAATCCCGATGCTATGCATGATAAATGCTAAAATGTTTCAACCGTACCCAGTCTACCCTATTTGTAAAATTAACTACTTCATAAACTCTTCTTAATATATATTTATGTGATAATTAATTTTCTTGGGGTTAAATTCGGAGAATATACTTAATAATTCGCTTGAACCCGTATCCGAGTGGACATCTGTCTCAACATAAACACCTCAAAAATTCTAAGGAACACTTACCAATATCTTTAAAATATGAATTTGATGATTCGAATTTATAGAAATCTTTCGGTTTTGTTAGGATCTATTGTATATAATGTATTCTCAAGAAAACTAAATAAAATTTGACTTCTCCAAAGCACCTATTATTAAAAAAAAAGTTTGAAATTTGAAAATGACGAAATTTGGTAAAACACAAAAATAAATCCTCAACTAATATTTTCGAAACGATATGGAAGCACTTATATTTTTCAGTACTCAGAAGGTCCACCTCTGTTGTTAATGACACTTTGGCATCGTCGCGGCATGTTCAATATTGAATTGTCTATAACATTTTTGCCAAAGTCATTCCAAGCCCCCTGAACTGCTAATCAAAGCTCCTGTTCATAATGGAAGACGTTTTGACGCAGGAGATTTCTTTTTAGGGTGTCCCACACATGCTCGATGGGTTTCAAATCTGGGGAGCAGAGTGGCCACGGCAGAAGATCGATATCATTCTCTTCAAGAACGTTCAATACAACTCTTGCACGATGAGTAGGGGCATTATTTTGTTGAAAGAGTGGATTTTGACTCATTGTTTGGAGATACGATACCGCTACAGGTAAAACTATCTCATTTGCGTAAGACTTTTCCGTGAGGTTGATCTGTATGAAAACGAAGTCAGTTCTTCCACCAAGGCGTATACCTCCCCAAAACATCACTGATTCGCCTCCCTGTCTAACCACTTCTCGAGCATGCTGGAGACGGTTTTGCTTTCCAGGTTCCCTCCATATTCGAATTCTTCCCGAATCGGGATAATAACTAAATCTAGATTCATCACTGAAGAGAACTGTGGCCCACCTCTCTTGATCCCAGTTTAAGTGTTCTTGGCACCAAGCTGAACGAGCAGCGCGATTTCCATGGGTCAGTTGTGGAACACTTAAAGGACATCTGGCGTGGAGTTGAACTTCGTGCAGTCGATTTCTCACAGTTTGGTCGGAAATTTGTACATTATGAACTCGTGATAGCTCTTGAGCTAATTGAGATGCTGTGGTAGTACGATCTCTTCTGGCTTGTAAGACCAAAAATCGGTCTTGGGCGACTGTAGTTATCCTGAAACGACCTGTACGGCGTTCTTCTACGCTACCTGTTTCATTGAAACGCGACCATAAATGGTTTATGACACTTGGGCTACTTCCCAGAACCCTGGACACTTCCCGTTGTGAGATCTCAGCTTGGAGCATGCGAACGGCTCGTAACATCTCTTCTCTAGTCAAATGTCTTCTTTCGATGGTCGGATCACAAAACTTGAATCTTTTATTTGTGCTTAGAACAGAAACAAAGTGCCAATTAACTGATTTCAAACACTGCATACATGAAATGATAATAAAGCAGCGTCGCATCTGCTGCATTTTTAGTTTTTATAAAAAAAAACTGAAATCTGTTGCGGCACTCTACATAATTTGGTGAGAAATTGATGCAGGTGTTCATTTCTTAAAAAAATCATCCATATTGATCGTTCTGGATACGATATATCTATATTCAGAAGTGTTCCCTAGACTTTTTTAAGGTGTTTATCAAGCGAGCGCTGGTAACTACGTACCACTGAGTGATCAAAACTGTTCTGCTCATTGTAAATCATTCATGATAGAAATTATTCATCAAATTTACATCGTTAATGATCTCATATTCAGGTTATTGTGTAAAATGAAAACGGTAAACTAAGTGCTTATGAGTTTTTGGGATAGAGATGAAACCCTCAACAATATTATACCCAGATACCCCGAATTATAATATGTAATATGGTCTTACCAAATCGACTGCAGATTAAGACTGAAATTATTTGAGTCACTTTACTCACCATTCACAAGCTTATAGCGCCCTGCGTCCCCTATAATCGCTGAATATCCTTGAACTTCATCGATATTGGCTAAAATTTCTTCTCTGTTACTAGATTTATTCTCGGAAATACTTTGCCATTGGTCGAATCCATCCATATCTTTCAAGGAATATATATCTCCACCTGAAAATATTTGTTATTAGTTTCAATCAAATATACGGGTGTTCTAGACTGATAAACCAGCCCCTCGAAATTTGATACAACTTGTTAAATCAGTGCCCCCTACTCATTCACTTTTAAGATTATCATGTCCTTATCTATATGTACAGCTCCTTCACAAGCCAGACTTTTTTATTCCTACAAACCCATCTGATTGGTTATGCTACTCTACTATTCCGGTACCTTCAGTTATTATTTAAGAGCGGATCATATGTAAATTATATAATAATAATAACTGTTCTTTATTGATAATAATATCAAGAGGCCATCGACCAAAGTCCTTCAGCCCTTAAATTATATATTTTTACATATTTTCGTCATTTACCTAGACTCCACATATCATGTTCCTTCTGAGGGTTGTAAATCAAACAATTGAAATCCAGGTACCTATATTTATCTTCTAAAGAGCTAAACATTAAAAAACCCGCTAGGACAGAGGTGCTCAAACTTGAATTGCTGGCGATCTACCTTAATATTTTTAGACTACTTACGATCGACTCTGACAGGCTGTGCGATGCAGCGTTGTCGTACATACACGATACACTCTACCTACCTACCTACTTAGGTAGGGTGTACCGTAGTATTAATAGATTTTAGTCACTATATTAGTCAAGGTTGGGGTTAGGTTTAGTTAGGTTTTTCTCTATTATATCAATGAAAAATGTCTTCGGCATACTTTTCATAAGATGGTACGTAACCAGTGAGTACTAATCGCAAGCATGATGACATATGATCGTCGATTGCGATATTTTGAATTAATTATCTTCATTTCAGAAAATGCTGACTCGCACATTAAGTTGAACCAAACATTGCTTTGAAGGGCGATTTGCCTTAAATTTGGATATTTATCTTCAAATATAAAACACCAGAAATTTGTATCAGATGCTGTAGCTTTGAGATGTTTATCTCATAAAATCTGCACCAACTCATTTTCAACAGAACATGAGTTCATATTAAACTGACCTACTATTTCAGTAGCTAACTCCTCAATGTTTCTACATGAATGATACTATATTTGACAAATTTACTGCAATCATAAAAACGCATTTCGAATTGTCCCAAAATATTTGATAATTCAGCCTCATACATATCATAATTCAACTGAGAAATCCTTGCTTTCAAAGACAGAAAATGTTTCAGATCCTTTCGTTTCAGTTGATCTATCATAAGTTGCAATTTACTTTTGAATGCGTTTACGACGCTAATCATCCCTAAAATAGTTTTTCCTTTACCTTGAAGCTCCAAGTTGATGGTGTTTAAGTGCATTGTGATGTCAGTCAAAAATGCCAAATCAGTCAGCCATTTTTCGTTTTTCAACATTTGAGTGTCATCACCTCTTTCGTCTAGAAAAGATGTTATTTCGGGCAATAATTCTTGAAACCTTTCTAGGAATTTTCCGCGACTCAACCTCCTGAAGTCCGTGTGAAAAATCAAATCAGTGTGTTCAGCTGACTTCCTATCTTCCAACTACAACTTGAAGAGCCGCCATTGCAAGCTACGTGAACGGATGGAATTCACAATTTTGTTGCAATGCCCATAATTTCTCTAGTGTTTGAAACTTTTGAACACAAAACTTGTTGATGTTAAATGCAATAGAAATAAAAAATGAAGCGGAATCTTCTATAGCTCGACACAATGCCACGAAACCGTTTTTGTTTCCAGTCATTGCTGGTGTTCCATCGGTTGTAATGCACACTAATCAGGGCAACCATATGTGCAAAGTATGCAATGCACACGGGCGCCATCCTTTAGGGGCGCCAAAACCCAGGGTCCAAAAAAATGTTAAAATAAAAGTTGAGAAATTAAAAAGATTAGGTATAAATACGCACGAAATTTTATTAGTATATCATCCAGTTACTGCCGCTTCCTATGTTGCGAGAACATGTCAGGCGGCAGTTTCTTGAATTTTTCTGTTCAGACATGAATAACGCCTGGAACGCTATAAAAGCGATGCATCGCCACAGGCGTTTTTAAATCAGTTGGTTCACTGGACCTTGCAATAAGGGAATGAACACAAGTAATCCTATTAATTTTTACATATAAAGTAATTTTTATTTAGTCAAGTGTAGTGTTGTGTTGTGTTATATTTTGTTTACTACTTTTTTTTAAATTAAGTGCCGAATAACTGCTGCAATATCAACGGCTCGATTTTTTATAAAATGGTAAGTGTTCCCTACTTTATACTATCAACATTAACCCTTTATAGGTTACTGGTTATAATTAATTTTTCTAGCGAAATATCTTTTATTAATTGAAATGTCATATACGAGTTTTAAAAATAACTGGTTTTATCCATAACTCGCTTAGTTTTTATGCTATTGATCATAAAAAAAACATTTTGTAGGGTTTTTAGGGCTATAAGATAAAATTAGTTTAATATTTTTTGCCTTTATTTTTGAAATGATTTAAGCTGAAAGTGCTCGAACAAATTGCTTTTTACTCAAATATGCAAACTTTTAACGGCCATATCTTACTTAATAATAATCTGCCCTATAAAGGGTTAAAAAGTATTGGCTATTTAGTTATTTCTTCAAGAACATTTCCTACCCTACGCACATGGTGCTTATTATTGTGGTTACTTTAGAAGTTTATTCCTAATTCCCATGAGTACTAATTATTTATTTGTTCTTTCAGGATAAAAGAAAGAGACCTTCAGGTGCGAAGTTTCGCGAGCGAAAGAAACGGAAACTACAAGAAAGGGAAAAAATGGTTGGATCTTTAAAGCATTTCTTGCACAACAATCGATATTTCACGGAGACTATCGATGTTGGTGCGACCGAGTCGTCCGAATCCTAAGATTCTAAATCCGTATTATCAATAACCGTGAGTGGACCATCTGAAATTTCAACAGAACCATCAGATCCTGCAACAAGTGGCAGCGGTTGTAGCAGCAAAACAGCTTCTACTGATGTAGAGCCCGATGAAGCGATGACACCATCCTCGTCTACAGCACTTGGACAATCCACTTCAGATAATTCAGCTTGTGTGAAAAGTTCGGTATTGTCAGCTACCGAAATACCTGCACCAAGTGACACTTTCGATGAAGGCTGTAATGAGGCTAGTATCGATATAATTCCGTCCGACCCCGGTTTATGGCCCGAAAGAATCACCAATGAGATGGCTAGAATATTGGTTAAACGTGGTCCGCCCTTGATAGACATCAGTTTTAGCTTTCCTAGTAATAAAGATAAGAGAAAGTTTTCGTGCGAATACTTTGAAAGAAATCTAGCAAATGGAGAAAAAGTCGAAAGGGCTTGGATTATTTACCCTATTTCTAAATATTCTGTATTTTGTTTTTGTTGTAAGTTGTTTTGTAAATGTAAAACTCCTAACTCTTTTTGAGATACAAATGGAGTATCTGATTGGCAACACTTGTGTTTGCTAATTAAGGGACACGAAACGTCAATTTTACACTAGAGTTACATAAACACTTGGGTAAATTTAAAGAAAAATTTTGGAGACATCTATGACTGTTAATACTCATCATCTGCGGATTCTAGAAACGGAAAAAATATTGGCGAGACGTGTTGGAATGAATTATTGCGATTGTTAAGTATTTATCTACACAATGCTTGGCATTTCAAGGTTCTTCTCAATTGCTTTTCGAACATGATAATGAAAATTTTCTAAAAGCTGTTGAGATGATTGCCTCTTATGATTCGGTGATGAGACATCACGTTAGCCGAGTGTATAACTCCAAGAAAATCTGTTAAAATGACTCATTGTTTAGGCGTGCAAATACAGAATGAAATAATTGAATTATTGTCGTCCAAAGTAAGAAATAATATTTTAGAAATGGTTCGCAGTTCAAATTATTTTTCAATAATATTATATTTTACACCAGACACTAGTCATTCTGAGCAAATTAGTCTTGTTCTGAGGTATATTTTCCTTAACACCACTTCAAAAAGGTTGAAGTTAAGGAAAGTTTTATTGCGTTTAATCCAATACTGGACTCTACAGGAGAAGGATATATACATTTGTGATAGAAAAATTAAATTTTGAATTATATATATTCTTTTGAAAGAGAGGATTCACAAAAATTAAAATAATTGTATTTACAATGAGTGCTTTCATCTATAATTTTGGTGTGTGTCAGAAAAAAAATTAAAATACGTTAGGGACAAGGTTATGATAGTGGGACAAATATGAGGGGAAAACATCTTGGGCTTCAAAAACGCATTCTTGATACGAATCCGAAAGCCCTTTTTGTACCTTGTGCGGATCTTACTTTGAACCTAACAGTAAATGACGCTTCTAAGGTGTCAGGCGCTACAATAAACTTTTTTAATCTTGTGCAAGAGTTATATAATTATTTTTCGTCATCCAATAAAAGGTGGTATGTTTTGAGAAAAAATGTTCCTCAGTTAAGTTTAAAGCCTCTAAGTGAGACAAGATGGTCCAGCAGAATTTACGCAATAAGGCCCCTTAAAGTTTATTTAATTAAGGTTTGCGAAAGTCTTCTAGAATTGGCTGAAGATAATTCCTTTCACATTGATGCAAGACATGAAGCGAGTTTCCTCTTAACGTCTGTACAAAATTTTCAATTTATTTGTGGAATTATTATTTGGCATGACATTTTATTTCATATAAATATTGTCAGCAAACAAATGCAAAGTGCTACAATTAATATTAAAGTATGTCAAACCTACCTAAAAGATTTAGTCAATCACTTCCAGCAATATAGATCTGACCAATCATTTCAAGAAATTCTTGTGCAAGCGAAAGAAGAAGCATCCTCTCTCGAAATTGAAGAAGACTTTACACCATTAACAACGGTTAGGAGGAAATTTAAACCAAAACTTTTTGACTATGAACTCCGGGATGAGACCCCTTATGATCCAAAAACCGCCTTTAAAATTAGTTTTTTCTTAAAAATTATAGATCAAACTATAAGCTCTCTAAAAACCGATTTGACTTATTAAATGAGTATGATAATATTTTCGGATTCTTAGCGACTTATTCAAATTAAGTGACAGCTATCTTTTAAAATATTGTTCTATTCTTGAAGAGCGACTGATAGATCAGGAAAATAAGCATATGAACTTCAATGATCTGTTCAAAGAAATTAAAGCGTTAAAGTTGTTTTCATCTGATGATACTGACCCTTATGTATTCAACAATATATATTTGAAAACAATTTAATCTCCACCTTTCCAAACGAAAGCATTTCACTAAAAATTCTTTTGATATTGCCTGTATCTGTAGCTTCTGGCGAGCGATCTTTTCAAAATTAAAAATCATTGAAAATTATTTAAGATCAACATTGATTCAAGAAATATTGTCTGGGCTAACAATATTAGCAATTGAACAAGAAATTTTTGACGGTATAAATTTTAGCGATGTAATTAATGAATTTGCAACAGAAAATCTCGGAAAATATCGCTACTATAATAACTATCCTTCATTTTTCTATTGTACCTAGACCTAGCTATCATTTTTGTTTTTAAAACGAAGTTCCTAGGTACTTATTATTAGAAATATCTGCATATTTAAAATATCTATATATATAAGAAATATATATATATATATATATATATATATATATATATATATATATATATATATATATATATATATATATATATATATATATATATATATATATATATATATATATAATAATAAATTAGAAGAATTTTGACAATCATTCCTCTAGAGGAAATATGGCAAAGATATATCTGACGTTTTCTTATACAATACCAGTATATAAATACTTGCAGGGCCAACTATATATATATATATATATATATATATATATATATATATATATATATATATATATATATATATATATATATATATATATATATATATATATATATATATATATATATATATATATATATATATATATATATATATATATATATATATATATATATATATATATATAGTCACGGGGCCCTGCAACGAATTTATATACTGGTAGCTTGTAGTTTTTAAAATTGAAAAAAACGTCAGATATATCTTTGTCACGGGTCTCTCCCTCTAGAGGAATGATTGTCAAAAATTCTTCCTTAGCCAACATGTCATTGAATACTATCCGAATAAAAATACACAGCTGGACAGTGTCTGTCGTATTGGTGGATTCGTCAAACTGTAAGAAAAAGTATGTACATTTCATGATATCATGTTTTAGTTTATCTTCCATGTCCTGACTCATGATTTCAATACGCCTTGTGACAGTCGGACGAGATAACTGAAGTTCTCTAATAGCAGACATGATTTCTGTTTTATTTTTAAAATCTCCAGATAAAGTCTCACCCGCTTCAATAAGTGCTTCCTTCACAACCGATCCATCTTTGAATGGTTACTTGTGTTTCGCCAATACATAAGTTATTTTAAATGACGCGATCGTAGCAGCTCTTGATTGTTTGGCTGGTCTTGTGAACATGGTTTGTTTTTTTTTCAAACAAGATATCAAATCACGTACTTTGCGTTTTCTTAATTCACTCTGTGGGGGAAAATCCTTTTCACAGTTTTTATGAACCGTTTTATGATACCACGCAACTGGCGCACGACAAATAAGACAAATGCACTTATCTTTCATCATACAAAAGAAGAATTCTTCCTCCCAATCGTTATTAAAATGATACGCTTTAGATTTCGTCGCTGCACTCATTTCGTACTATTTAATAATAAACTTTGTATCGACGTAGCATTGCCTTCAAGTTACAATTCAGATTGACTCCAATTCCTGCAGGCACAACATTTATATCGGCGTGAACGAAAGTCTCAAATGTTCCCGTCAAACGCGCCGCCCGAAATTTCTGGAAAAGCGGCAAGAATAAAAACGCGGATTTTCTATGACAAGTACAGCGCGTTCTTTTGGTAAAGCCGCCTCTTGCCGCTAGCAGAGTGTTATATTGTTACGAAATAAAGTTCAGTAACCTATTTCTTGAAATGTTTTTCTTCTCAAGATTTACTCAAAGAGCACTGGCGATCGATCGTTTTAGCAGCCCTGCGTTAGGACATTTGTTTCGCAAATAGGAATGATTATCAAACTTCAATTCGGTTACTTGTCATACCCCTTTCTTCAATTCAAATGACTCGATAGTTGGTAATAGATTAGCGGAATATTTAAGCTTATTTCAATTTTTACAAAAAGTATTTCAAATCATTAAGTGTTGAATCAAGTTCAACACGAAATGCATCGAACCATATCCAGAGATGACCATAGATGGAGAAGGTTTATTTCGTGAAGAATGTTCGAAAATCGTAAGTATTTTTTTTCCTATATAAGTTTCTTTTTGCTTCGTATGTTCACCTCAACTCTGGAGGTGAAAATCCCTTTTGATTGCAACGGTTAGTTTTCAATCATTCTTAGTGTATTGGAATATTTAAGAATTAAGATTAATATCCCGTAAAATTGTTGTAAATTTTGAAAAGGCCATCAAATAATTCGAATTCATTGCTTCTTCTTCTTTACGTGCCGTCTCCTTTAAGAAGGTTGGCTATTATCATGGCGATTTTTATCTTTGAAGTTGCGGATCTGAACAAATCAGCAGAGCTGCTGTTGTACCACTGTCTTAGGTTGTTCAACCAGGAGCTGCGTCTTCTTAATATACTTCTTTTACCCTTTATTTTTCCCTGTACAATAGTTTGCAACAGTGTATATCTTTCCCCTCTCATCACGTGACCCAGATATTGCAACTTTCTGATTTCAATTGTGTTGATTATTTCTTTTTTCTTTCCCATTCTTCTCAATACCTCCTTGTTGGTTGTTCTGCCCACCCAGTTCATTCTGAGGATTCTTCGATGTGCCCACATCTCGAATGCTTCCAGCCGGTCAGTGTCGCACTTCTTAAGCGTCCAGGCTTCTATTCCATATAATAGTGCTGGAAATACGTAGCATTTAAGCATTCTGATTTTAACATGTAGACTAAGATCTGTTCTGGTTAATGCATTTCTCATTTTATCAAACACTGTTCTAGCCTTTCCGATTCTTGATCTTATTTCTTGTGAATAATTATTGTCATTTACAATTGTTCCCAAGTACTTGTATTTGCAGACTTTCTCCACTGGCTCCTCTTTGATCCATATTGTTTCTCGCTGTTGTTGGTATTTTGTGATTGTCATAAATTTAGTCTTTTTGGTGTTAAGTGTGAGCCCCCTTTCTTCGCTGATTTGTACTACTAGATCTATTTGCCTTTGTAGTTCTTCCAAGGTTTCTGCTATTAGTACTGTGTCATCCGCGTATCTAATGTTGTTTATAACCTTCCCATTAACTTTCACTCCCGTTGTTTTTTGATTTTGCAGTGCTTCTTGTACTATATCTTCTGAATACAAATTGAAGAGTAATGGTGAAAGCACGCATCCTTCTCTTACTCCACGTTTTATTTTTATCTCTTCTGAAAGTTCATTTTGCACAGCAACTTTGGCAGTCTTGTTAAAATAGAGATATGTTATTACTCTGATATCATTCCTATCAATGTTTTTATCCCTCATGAGTTTTATGAGATGATTATGGCGGACTTTGTGGAAAGCTTTGTTATAATCGAGGAAGGCTACATATATTGGCTGATTGACGTCCATGAGTCTTTGAGACAACACATTAAAGCAAACAACGCCTCTCTAGTACCCATTGCATTTCTGAAACCAAATTGTGTTTCGCTAATATCTTGCTCAATCTTTCTAAAAATTCTTCGATGTATAATTTTGAGGAATATCTTAAGGTTATGGCTCCATAGGCTGATCGTCCGGTGATCCTTGCATTCCTTAGCGTTCGATTTTTTTGGCAGTGTAATAAATGTTGATTTGAGCCATTCTCTAGGGATGATTCCGGTGTTACATACAGTGTTGTACAGATCTACCAGTACTCCAATTTGATCTTCTGCAATTAGTTTGATAATTTTTGTTTCATCAGGTCCTGGAGCTTTATTGTTTTCAGCTGTTTCAACGGCATTCATAACTTCTTCTTTTGTTATATTTGGTCCCTGTGCCTTATCTGTGTCTCCATCTACTGTTTTCTGTTGTCTCTCATCTTCGAACAATTTTTCAATGTACTCTTTCCATCTTTCTTGTTTCCCTTTGGTGTCTGAAATTACCTTACTGTTTTAATCTAGAAGAATATTGCTGTTGTTTGTTCTTTTGATGCCCGCTAGTTCTTTAATCTTTTTATGAAGATTGAAGTCATGATGTATTGCTTGGAGTTCTCCTATTTCTACGCATTTTCCTTCGTACTATTTTTCTTTGGCGTGTCGTATTTTCTTTCTGTATAGTCTTGTATGCACTTTCGTCTGTTTTCTTATACGACCTTTTGATTTCCATTAAATGTAATATGTCATCAGTTTTCCATGATTTTTTCTTGTTTGTATCCTTGATTGCTGCTAATAGGTCTGTTGTTGGGGCCATAATTGTAGTTTTAAGAGTTTTCCATTTTATGTTTACATCGGAGGTCGGGGTTAAGTCAATTTTGCTTAGTTCTTCATTTATTTTTTCTGTAAGTTGTTGTTTCATCATTGGGTTTTTCAGATGTGAAACTGGGAGCTGCTTTTTGTTATCTATGGCAGCTTGTTTCTTGAGACGGATTTCCATTTTAAGTATCACTGGATTGTAGTCTGACCCGATGTCTGTACCCGGGTAGATTTTGGCCGATTTGATGGTATTCCGATGATTCTTCTTTATCAAAACATAGTCTATTTGATTTCTTCTAATCTTGTTGTCTTTAACAGCTGGCGATTTCTATGTATATAATCTTCTTTCATGCAGCTTGTGAAAGGTGTTTGTGATTGCCATATCATGTTCATGGCAGAACTCTGTCAATCTATCTCCTCTTTCGTTCCTTATTCATTGTCCAAAATCCCCAATAATATCATTCATTTTACCTTTCCCTAGCTTTGCATTAATGTCTCCCATAATGATTGTAATATCTCTGTTTTTCGTGATATCTTAGTTCTTCAGATTAATGTAAATACCAAATTTCACGTTGACCAGCATTTTAGAACTGCCAAGCATGTTTTGGGTATTGCAAGATTAACGAACGGAGGAGAAGGACAACAATCTCTCACAGAATTTGTCTGTCATAAAAATGAGACGAATAATAAGAAATAGTTCAATGAAGATTAGTGCAGAGCGGTGGTTGTTTCAGATATTCATTGAAAAAGTTTAATAACAATAATCTTCCTTGAAAAAATATTGTGAATTTAATATTTGAATCTGCAATGAGAAGCAACGAATGTATTTTCAGAACAATAATAAACACCTCAAAAAAGTCTAGGGAACACTTCTGAATATCGATATATCGTATCCAGAACGATCAATATGGATGATTTTTTTTAAGAAATGAACACCTGCATCAATTTCTCACCAAATTATGTAAAGTGCCGCAACAGATTTCAGTTTTTTTTTATAAAAACTAAAAAAACGCTGCTTTATAATCATTTCATGTATTCAGTGTTTGAAATCAGTTAGTTGGAACTTTGTTTCTGTTGTAAGCACAAATAAAAGATTCAAGTTTTGTGATTCGACCATGGAAAGGCGACATTTGACTAAAGAAGAGATGTTACGAGCCGTTGGCATGCTCCAAGCTGGGAGCTCACAACGGGAAGTATCCAGGGTTCTGAGAAGTAGCCCAAGTGTCATAAACCGTTTATGGTCGCGTTTCAATTAAACAGGTAGCGTAGAAGAACGTCATACAGGTCGTTTCAGGATTACCACAGTCGCCCAAGACCTATTTTTGGTTTTACAAGCCAGAAGAGAACGTACTACCACAGCATCTCAATTAGCTCAAGAGCTATCACGAAATCATAATTTACAAATTTCCGACCAAACTGTGAGAAATCGACTGCACGAACGTCAACTCCACTCCAGACGTCCTTTAAGAGTTCCACAACTGAGCCATGGAAATCGCGCTGCTCGTTTAGCTTGGTGCCAAGAACACGTAAACTGGGATCAAGAGAGGTGTGCCACAGTTCTCTTCAGTGATGAATCTAGATTTAGTTATTATTCCGATTCAGGAAGAATTCGAATATGGAGGGAACCTGGAAAGCAAAACCGTCTCCAGCATGCTCGAGAAGTTGTTAGACAGGGAGGCGGATCAGTGATGTTTTGGGGAGGTATACGCCTTGGTGGAAGAACTGACCTCGTTTTCATACAGATTAACCTCACGGGAAATTCTTACACAAATGAGATAGTTTTACCTGTAGTGGTACCGTATCTCTAAACAATGAGTCAAAATCCACTCTTCCAACAAGATAATGCCCTCCTCATCGTGCAAGAGTTGGCCATCCTGCTCCCCAGATCTGAATCCCATCGAGCATGTGTGGGACAACCTAAAAAGAAATCTTCTGCGTCGAAACGTCTTCCATCATGAACAGGAGCTTCGACTACCAGTTCAGGGTCTTGGAATGACTTAGGACAAAATGTAATAGACAATTTAATATTGAGCATGCCGCGACGATGCCAAAGTGTCATTAATACCAAAGGTGGACCCTCTGGGTACTGAAAAATATAAGTGCTTCCATATCGTTTCGAAAATATTAGTTCAGGATTTTTTTTTCGTCATTTTCAAATTTCAATTTTTTTTTATAATAGGTGCTTTGGAGAAGTCAAATATTATTTTATTTTCTTGAGAATACACTATATACAATACATCCTAACAAAACCGAAAAATCTCTATAAATTCGAATCATCAAATTCATTCATATTTTAAAGATATTGGTAAGTGTTCCCTAGACTTTTTTGAGGTGTTTATATGAAACCAGAGATGCTATAGGCGAAAATCACTTTAAGGTTATTGTGGACGAAACAACAGATGCTTGTGGAAGATAAATGGTTCATTTGCTCGTGGGAGCACTGGAAGAAAATATTCCTAGGTATTCATTCCGAATACCCTCTAAGTATCTTGAAAAAGCGAATAATGTAACTGTTACAAGATTCATACAAGATGCATTGGCAATTTTTTCCTACCAAATGCAGTTCCATTAAACGAATTTATAATTTTTTTATCAGATGCTGCACCTTGTATGGTAAAGACAGAACTAAATTTAAGAATGTTTTATGAAAATGTAGTTTATATCACATTCTTGGCTCATTGAAATAACAGAGTACCATAAATTATTCGAAAAGTTCCCATTCGCAAATGACCTAATAAACAACGTAAAAAAAAGTTGTCTCCAAGCTGCCCTTCGAATACAATTATATAGGGTGCGCCACAGAAAACCAAACATTTTTTTTTCCGTTATAGCTTTCTCAATTTTAGAGCCAGATCATTCATTCTTTCTTCATTGGAAAGCCAAAGGAATAGGTTTTTCCGATTTTGTAACCAAATTTCACTTACGGTGAAATCCAGTATGGATGACTCATTCGAAAATGAGCAATATTTCAAGGTCGCTGGAACGTTTTTTTCCACTAAAAAATTCAAATCGGGCATTCAGTCGATAATTCAGTCTTTTGTGAATAATTTGACATATCGATCTTGAAAATATTCCGAGAATTGGTAAAAAGGATCGTGAAGAATTTTTGTCATTCTGATTTTCAGCTGATATCGAAATATTTTTTCCACCTCATGGCGTTGGCACTCCTGAAGTTGTTGTGTTTTTCATAGATGTTCTAAGAAGACAAAGAACCATATTTCACTCAAACTTACCTAAAGTATGATTTCCGTTCGAATTCAAAATGGCCGACTTCCTCAAATATCAAAGATTTTCCCCGCGAAATAAAGAATTTTTCGCAGTCGTAATGAATCAACTGCGTAATTAAATCACAAGATTGAACCTTTCCCATCATTTTTTGGGGTCGAACTCAAATATTGATTTAGAATTGTGCGAATTGTCGTCAATAATGTATCTCTGCTTCACCATCATATGAACCTCCCGTTGTGAAACCTCTGAACATAGACTGCATGCATTAACTCTATGATAAACAAAAATTAATGAAATGTCATCAAGATCATAGATTGTACTCCTTTGGTAATTCGGGGTTGGAAATTGGCGTATTATTAGCCTAGCAGTATAACCACGCACAAATAAACAAACATTCAATGAAACGCTTATCCCCATTTGTTGAAACGATTTCAAACGTCAAAAACAAGCAACACCAAGATAAAATTCGAGTTCAAACCCGATGTCGTCTAAAACTCGATGACATTTCATTATTTTCTGTTTATCATAGAGTTCATGCAACCAGTCTATGTTCAGAGGTTTTACACCGGAAGTTGCATATGATGATGAAGAAGAAAAAAACTGTTGACGACAATTGGCAGAATTCTGAATGAATATTCGAGTTCGACCCCTCAAAATGATAAGAAAAGATTCAATCTAGTGCTTATATTACGCAGTTGGTTCAAAAAAAAATGTTTAATGCTCAGGGAACATTGTTAATATTTGAGGAAGTCGGCCATTTTGAATTCGAACGGAAATCAAATTTTAGGTTGGTTTTAGTAAAATATGGTTCTTAGTCTTCTTAGAACATCCATGAAAAACAACTTCAGGAGTGCCAACGCCATGAGGTGAAAAAAATATTTCGTTTTTAGCTGAAAAAATTCTTCACGTTACTTTTCACCAATTCTTTGAATATTTTCAAGATCAATATGTCAAATTGTTCAGAAAAGACTGAATTATCGACTAAATGTTTTATTCGAATTTTTTGGTGGGAAAAAAGCGTTCCAGAAATCTTGAAATATTGCTCATTTTCGAATGAGTCAGCCATATTGGATTTCACCGGAAGTGAAATTTCGATACAATTTCTGAAAAACCTAGTCCTCTGGCATTTCAATGAAGCAAAAACGAATAATCTAGGTCTGAAATTGCGAAAGTTATAACGGAAAAAAAATTGTCCGGTTTTCTCTGGCGCACCCTATATTTAACTAAATAGGGAAAATGATTTTCATAAATTTCATTTATTATTTTCGTTTGCCATATCTTACCTGCTAGAGAATAAAGTGTTGGTATCCAGTCTGTAATGTGCAATAGCCCATCATATACGTAACTTTTCATTTTCAGAAGGGGACTGTACAAAGCTGCTGCGTTACGAATACCACCCTCGTGAAGAGAAAGTTTGCCCTTGAGAAAAAAAATAAAAAAAATTATTATGATTTGAGAAAACTAAGTAGCATTTCATCCGTTTTTAAAACAGAAAATGTAAAACAGTGAAAAAAACTCGATGAATTCGATAGAGCTCCGCTTCGTTGGTTCGTCGTCATTAAAGCAAATCCATCAAAAGTTCGATCGCGAAAGATCATTCGAAAAGTTATGAAAGAAATGGGGTTCCGTTGGATTAAGACTTAAACGAATACAAAGCTTCTTATGGAAAAACCTGAACAGCACACAGTCTTGCATGATTTCAACAGAAGTCCATTACTCCGAGACCAGTTTCTTATCGCATTCAGGTCACTGTTTATCAAGCGGATAGCATAATTTATATCAGAGGGATAAAAGGTCTTATACAACAGAGCAGCATACGCATACTGATGAACTGCACAGTGGCTAACCGAGCCAGAAATGTCCGCGGTGTATACCGAAAATAATATTGGCCCCAAAACACTTCCCTGAGGCACTCCCTGGCTGATACTGCGAATGCTCGATGATGAACTAGCCAACCTTACATATTGAGTTCTCTCAGACAGATAACTGAAGAACCACTTAAGCACCGCAGAATGCAGGGAACAATAATGCAGCATTTTTTCTTCGTCACAAAGATTTTCTCGAATACTCAGCAATATAGATTTTCAAATTTTGGCACATCTATACAGTGTGTGAATGGAATAATACTGGCTGGCAAAAAAATTGTTGTGAATATAACATAAAGCTGAATAGCAAATCATGGTAAGGTTTCCTTACATTCAATGTTACAATTTCTAATGTGTATAGAAAAAATATTGTTTACTGATAATATTTATGGACTTATTTACTTTTAAATAAAAGTACCTATAGTTTCTTCCTGAATATTTATTATCTTCAGGAAGAAACCATAGGTATTGCATTTAATTACATAAACTTCCTACTAAAGGGTTGAATATTTACATTTACTTTTACATCCAATAAATGTACATCACAATTGAGAAAAACGAACAGGAATATTTGAAATATTGACTCAAAATACTAATTAAATTCTATTTGCTTGTCACTGTCAACTCCCAAATTTCAAGAAGAAATGATAAATGTAGATCTATGAATCTAACCTAACTCTTGATAGTTTGCATACATATTGTTACCAAAAAGTCCTCTTACTACACTAAGAAATGAGTTCCTTGCTCTGAGTTCCTGACTTGTAAGCTTTTCTGTGAAATTAACCTCGTCCAGCAATTTTCTGATTTGTGTTCCAAAATTCCTTTAATTTGGCATTAGGGTAACCTGGGCACGATTGTGCCAGGGTAGTGACAGTCGCTATAACAGCGAGACTATACGGAGGGGTGCAAGGGGAAAGACAAGCGACATGCAAGTCTAAACGCGTGTCCCAGTGTTGCGTCAGCCGTCGTGCGACGGTAACGTAAGCAGGAGCCCACATTGATTTTCGACAGTCAAAAGTAAGCTTTTTTGTTCGATTTCTTTTTGTAATTACGGTTATTTGTACACAGATAGATTGCCTTTTATTTTTTCTGTTATAACTTGAACATTGGCAGTTACTTACGAGTAATTACTTGTAATGCAGATCTTTTTGCTCAGTCATGGTAATTTTTTGTTTTCAAAAGTATGCGTTGGGTACGGTTGTGACAAATTTTGTGGCTACGGTTGTGACATCGCTTTTTTGTTTTGTTTTATTTTAGACGCCTAGGAAACGTGTGCGGAAGACCAAGAGAGGCCTCTCACTGCTCAGTGGCTAACCGAGCCAGAAATGTCTGCGGTGTATACCGAAAATAATATTGGCCCCAAAACACTTCCCTGAGGCACTCCCTGGCTGGCTTTGCGAATACTCGATGATGAACTAGCCAACCTTACATATTGAGTTCTCTCAGACAGATAACTGAAGAACCACTTAAGCACCGCAGGATGTAGGGAACAATAATGCAGCATTTTTTCTTCGTCGCAAAGATTTTCTCGAATACTCAGCAATATAGTTTTTAACTTTTGGCACATCTATACAGTGTGTGAATGGAATAATACTGGCTGGCAAAAACTTGTTGTGAATATAACATAAAGCTGAATAGCAAATCATGGTAAGGTTTCCTTACATTCAATGTTACAATATCTAATGTGTATAGAAAAAATATTGTTTACTGACAATATTTATGGACTATTTACTTTTAAATAAAAGTACCTATAGTTTCTTCCTGAAGATTTATTATCTTCAGGAAGAAACCATAGGTATTGCATTCAATTACATAAACTTCCTACTAAAGGGTTGAATATTTTTATTTACTTTTCATCCAATAAATGTACATCACATTTGAGAAAAACGAACAGAAATATTTAAAATATTAACTCAAAATACTAATTAAATTCTATTTGCTTGTCACTGTCAGCTCCCAAATTTCGAGAAGAAATGATAAATGTGAATCTATGAATCTAACCTAACTCTTGATAGTTTGCATACATATTGTTACCAAAAAGTCCTCTTACTACACTAAGAAATGAGTTCCTTGCTCTGAGTTCCTGACTTGTAAGCTTTTCTGTGAAATTAACCTCGTCCAGAAGTTTTCTGATTTGTGTTCCATAATTCCTTTGATTTGGCATTAGGGTAACCTGGGTACGATTGTGCCAGGGTAGTGGCAGTCCCTTTAACAGCGAAACTATACGGAGGGGTGCAAGGGGAAAGACAAGCGCCATGCAAGTCTAAACGCGTGTCCCAGTGTTGCGTTAGCCGACGTGCGACGTTAACGTAAGCAGGTGTCCACATTGATTTTCGACAGTCAAAAGTAAGTTTTTTGTTCGATTTCTTTTTGTAATTACGGTTATTTGTACACAGATAGATTGTCTTTTATTTTTTCTGTTAAAACTTGAGCATTGGCAGTTACTTACGAGTAATTATTTTTAGTGCAGATCTTTTTGCTCAGTCATTTTTTGTTCTCAAAAGTATGCGTTGGATACGGTTGTGACAAATTTTGTGGGTACGGTTGTGACATTGCTTCTTTGTTCTGTTTTATTTTAGATGCCTAGCTGTCAAAATATATTACACGTTCCGCAGACATTTATTTTGGCCTTTCTACGAAAGAAGTACGGAAGCTAGCATCTGAACTAACAACTAAATACAACATAAAGCGACCTGCTACTTGGGTTGAGAATAAGATGGCTGGTGAAGAATGGTTCCGTTCATTCATGAATAGAAACCTGTCACTGTCTGTACGCGTAGCTCAGGCTACAAACCTTTCAAGAGCTACAAGTTTCAACAAAACAAAGCTTTTTATAATAATTTACAAACTGTGTTGGACAGACACTCATATGAGCCACAGGATATATCCAACATTGACGAGACAGGTGTCACTACTGTTCAAAGACTTGATAAAGTAGTGGCAAGACGTGGTGTACGGCAAGTTGGAGCTGTTACTTCAGCGGAGCGTGGCACATTAGTTACAGTTGCTTGTGCAGTCATTGCCTTAGGAAACGCAATTCCTCTTTTTTTCATATTTCCGAGGGTTCGTTATCATGATCATTTTGAGCCAGTGAGATCGATTGGAACTGCAAATCTCAGGCTGAATGCAGGATGTCTCATTCTTGGTATTTCTCGAACACTTCAAGGAATTCACTAATGCTTTTCCAACACAAAAAGTTTTATTAGTGCTGGACAATCATTCCTCGTTTGTCCATATCAATACCTTGGATATTTGCAAAGAGAATGGCATTACTCTGCTTTAATTTCCTCCGCATTGTTCGCACAAACTGCAGCCATTAGACCGATCTGTCTTTGGACCATTCAAAAGGCCATAAATGCTGCTTGTGACGAATGGATGTGAAGTCACCCTGGCAAGACCATGACTATAGACGACAAACCAGGTGTTGTCAAGACTGCTATGCCTCAGGCATTTACACAATCAAACATTCATGCAGGTTTCATCAAAAGTGGTTTTTATCGGTTCAATCGTAATTTTTTCGGAGCAATTGACTTTGCGCCATCTTTTGTAACGGATCGACCAAACCCTTACACTGAGGATAACGTTTCTGCAGGACCATCCAGTGCAATCAACGCTCTGTGCGTTCTGATTCTGTTAATAACAATCCTAGACTCAACAATCAAATGTTGCTACCTACGAATTCTGTATCGGGAGAATCTTCAACTTCATTTACTGACCAAATTCAGATAAGTGAAACAATCTTAGTCACGCCACCTGCTTCTTTGCCTGAAATAGTCCAGGTTCCACAGACTACTTCAATCTCAGCCCCGAAACCTGCTTCTTTGCCTGGAATTGTCCAGGTTCAGCAGACTGCATCATCCTCAGACACACCGTCTGCTTTTTCGCACGAAATTGTTCGACCTCTTCCGAAAGCTGCTCAGAGAAAAACAAGAGGTGCCAGAACAAAAAAGTCAACCATTTACACAGATACACCCGAAAAAGAGGTAGTTAGGAAAAAACATGAAGAAAAAGAAAAACGTTTGAAGGCTAAGCATGTAAAGAAAAACCTAACTGAACTAAAATCAAATAATAAAGGGAAAGGTAAAGGAAAAACCTGGTGGGTGAAAACAAATAAGTGAAATTGAGAGCTCCGAAATTGAACCCTGATTGCGGGAGATTTCGAGCGTTAAAAATATAAAGTGAAGGAAATAAAGAAATATCCGAAAGGTAAATCGCAAGAGAATTTTGCATGATATAACAAAATTACCATCTTCTACACCATACTAACAGAGTACAAATTAAAAGCGCATCGAGAGGGGTTTTTTGCTCTGAGGAGTCGATCCGGCAAGAACTCTTATCGCGGTGCGCTGATAACGGCGATAAATCGGACAGGGCCGGCGCTAGGATTGAAAGGGAATTGTTGTAATTTTATAGTCGAAGTTTAGATTGAGTTTTGAAAATGGGGGAAAGCGACGATGAATACTCCACCGACGACGGAAAAAGAAAAAGAGGGGTCAATGATGTACCAGATGGATAAATTAAAGTGAGAAAAACCCACAAAACACCTCATAAGGATGGAGAGCATGAAGAAAAACTTGGAAAAATTCTGGATTTGCTTAGGGATCTGTCTTTAGAGGTGAAAGAGCTCAGAAAAGACCAGAAGGATTATAGAAATGATATAATAGAATTGAAAAAAGAGAATAAGATACTCATAGAACAGAATAGGGAGATGGAATGCAAACTAGAGTTGTTGGGTGATAATAATAATAATAATAATAATAATTTCTTTATTTCAATCACTCTACAGCATACGTATCAATAATATTCTAGTATGTTTACATAGAATATGGAACAACTAATACAATGAAACAAAGACGTAAAATTGAACTTAATATTATTCTTTATACCTAATTGAGCAATAGAAAACCATTGAAGGTAGCCCTTGTGCATGGTTTTATATGCGGTAAGTATTTAACAAAGAAGCCTTAGTAAGAGAAATACAAAAGAAAAATTCGACCAATACAGAACACGAAAAAAGAAAAATAACCATTCCCAGTGAAAACAATACCATTTTTTTTGTAGGCAGTTGGTTTTGATTGATCTATCTGATTGGAGCATTTTTAATGTCGACCATAGATAACATCAATGAGCGTGGATTCGATAGTAGCCACTTTTTAACTTTTTTCTTGAACAAATTTATAGAGACTAAATTTCTTAACTTTAAAGGTAGTATATTAAAAGCTCTGGGCGCCAGAAATGTGAAACATCTCTGACCCACTGTTTTAGCCATTCTAGGAAGCAAATAACTTCCTGTTGCATATCGGGTCCGAAAACCATGAGAAATTAAATGATCCTCACTTTTATTGCTTACAAAATACACAAGCATTCTACTACAAAATAGCTGCCTCAAATCCAGTAGCTCAGCTTCATGAAATAATTCGTCTGAGGGGTAAGTAATATTTCTTCCCAATATACATTTAATGACTCTTTTATGTAATACTTCTAATTTCTTTAGGTAGCAAGTATCTACACCACCCCATACAAGGATCCCATAAACCAACAAAGACTGAACCAACGCCGAGTAGAGGACCTTCAACTGAGTCACATCACAGAATTTCCTACAGTATTTGAACAAAGGTAAGAGACCTCGTACTTTCCTTGACACTAACAATACGTGAGAGTCCCATCGAAGATGAGAATCCAACACCACCCCGAGATACTTGACTGATCTTGTCTGTCTTATTTGAATAATATCATTCTCCACTTAAATATTTAAATGATTGTAATCTGGCAATGAGGTTATATAACTCGCAAAAGGTACATATACAGTCTTTTCAGGATTATAAGTGAGACCCTTCTCCCTCAGAAAACTCAAGATCAATTCAAAATCAACCTAACACTTCTCCTTGAGAGATTTCCAAGAAATATCTTGGTAAAGGATAGCTGTATCATCAGCAAAAGATATTATCTCCCCAGAAGTATTCAAGGCAAAGAGGTCATTAACAAAAATACAAAACAATATTGGTCCTAAAACTGTCCCCTGAGGGACTCCACATTGAACTATCGTCTCAGAGCTTCTGACACCGTCTATCTCTACAACTTGCTCTCTTTTACTCAAATAATTTCTCATTAACTTATGAGAGTTACCTCTAAATCCAATATTTTCTAGTGTTTTAAGCAAATCACAATGACAGACGGTGTCAAAAGCCTTCGATAGGTCAACAAATATACATAAGACTGGGACGCCTCCATCCATTGCCTCATACATTTTTGATAATAGGAGTGCCATTGCATCCTCGGTCGATTTTTCAATTCTGAAACCGAATTGTCTAGATGAAAGTACCTTAAATTTTTCCAAAAACTATTAATTCGTTCCTTGAGAACAATTTCAAAAATCTTTCCAAACATTGAGATAACCGAAATTGGCCTGTAATTACATGGAAGCGTCCCATCACCTCCTTTCAAAATAGGTCTAACAATAGCAATCTTGAAAATCGAAGGAAAAGCACCCTCGTTAATACACTTATTTAAAATAAATGCCAGAGGATGAGAAATCAATTCAGACACTTTCTTAAAAGTTTCCGCACTTATACCGTCATAACCTGGTGACTTACCAGATTTCAATCCTCTAATAACACATTGCACTTCCTCAGGAGAAGTCTCGACAAATCCAAAAGAATTGGAAGTTCGATGAGGCTCGTAAATTTTTCTTGACGGTTTGCGTATTTCTGACGCCATCCTGGTTCCAATCTCGGTAAAATATTTATTGAAATAATTTGCAATATCTTCTCTGTTTGTTAGGTAACTGTCATTTTCTCCCCGTATGCGATCAATATTAGTCGTCTTTAGATTTTTACCCCTTATTTTGTTCACAGTCTCCCACAAAAGCTTAGAGCTACTTTTATTCTTATTTATTTGAGATTTGAAATAGTTATTTTAGTTAATTTCATTAAATTGTTGAGTCTGTTCCTGTATTCCCTATATGAATTATTTATTTCAATATCACCTGGATTCAGAAGGACTTTCCTGTACATCTCATTTTTATGATTGATGGACTTCAATAAACCATCTGTCACCCACTCTTTTCGCTTTATCTTTTTTTTTGGTAGTTTTATTCTTGCAGTACAAGCTTCCACATAGCCAATTACAGTTTTGGCGAATACCTTTGAAATCTCTCTAGATTTGATAAACTGGAGAACGAAAAAAGGCGAAACAATTTAATTGTACAAGGTCTGACGATAAAATCCGAGAATCAAGATGTGCTCAAAACTGAAATTGCGGAAACAATTGAAAAACATTTAGGAATTGAGGTGAAGATAACAGGAGCCAGCAAATTGGGACCGAAAACGTGCTTAGTAAAGTTGGAAAATGCGGAGGTGAAGAAAAATGTCATGATGAATAAGAACAAACTTGGCCGACTAGTTGGATAAAAGATTTATATAAACGATGATTTATCAAAGAAAGATCGAGAGATACAGGGCCACATCAGGGGAATTGCAAGTGCAGAAAGGAAATATGGGAAAAACGTGAAAATTGGATACCGAAAATTATTTATTGAAGGAGAAAAATGGGTGTGGAATGACAACCAGGTACGATTAGAGAAGGAAGCTAACCGGAACATTATGCTTCAAGTC
The DNA here is from genome assembly GCA_013387265.2 of Cryptolaemus montrouzieri. NCBI lineage: Eukaryota > Metazoa > Arthropoda > Insecta > Coleoptera > Coccinellidae > Cryptolaemus > Cryptolaemus montrouzieri. The sequence continues at coordinate 40,841,645 of JABFTP020000042.1, forward strand.
CTTCCAAAAAACTGATTGAGGCCAGCAATTGTGAAGTCCCCATGACGAAATTGGCTAAGGAAAAGGATAAGAGTAAAGGAGAGATGAAGATTGAAAATGATGAGGAGCATCTAAAACAGACGAAACATAAAAAGAGAGAAAATCAGACAATAGAGAAAAAGGATCAAATTTACCTAGGTACATGGAATGTCAGAACAACTTATGTGGAAGGAACATTGATAAGACTCACAATAATCATGGAAAAATACGAAATCGATATACTTGCGTTATAAGAAACCAAACAACTAGGTAATTTTGTCAAAGAAGTGGGGAATTACATATTCTTTAATAGCGGTGGCGAAGATAGGAGATTAGGGACGGGATTTTTGATTAATAGAAGCTTAAAACAAGAAGTAGTTGAATTCCTGTCAGTAGCGAATAGATTATGCAAAATTAGAGTAAGAAGCAAGTACAGGAAGTTGACTCTTATAAATGTTCATTGTCCCACAGAAGAAAAATAAAATGAAATAAAGGAAAAATTCCATGAAATTATAGAAGAAGAATACGACAAGACCTCTAAATATGATGTTAAAATTATTCTGGGAGATTTCAATGCGAAACTGGGACAAAAGAAATATACAGGCCTGCTATAGGACAGTACAGTAAGCACGAAGAAAGTAATGATAATGGAAAACAACTTATTGAACTAGCAACAGAGAGGAATCTTCGAGTAGTCACAACCTATTTTCAGCATAAGGATATCTATACAGGTACATGGATATCACCTGATAACAAAACAGTTAACAAAATAGATCAAATGGTTATAGAGAGTAAACACGCCAAGTATATAATGAATGTTAGGAGTTTACGCGGTGCAGACGTGGACACAGACCACATGCTCGTAAGAGCCAAGATAAAATATCAAATGGTTATAGAGAGTAAACACGCCAAGTATATAATGAATGTTAGGAGTTTACATGGAGCAGACGTGGAAACCAGAACATCAGGAAAGTGAAAGAAATAAAGTTATCAAATATGCAGTGGAAAAATTGAATGATGAGAATATTAGGAAGGAGTTTCAGACCAAAATTAACAAAAGAATTTCCAGTTATAAAGAGGAAAGCGTTGAAGATCAGTAGAGACAGTTGGAAAAGATGATGAAAGAAGGAGCAGATATGCTGCTAAAAGATGATAGCAAAGCAGATCAAGGAGGTTGGTATGATGAAGAGTGCAGGAGAGCAGTACTTGAAAGAGAAGAATCCAGAATGAATATGATGAAAAACAACACAAAAGAGAATCAGAAGCTGTATAGAGAAAAAAGAAGTAAAGCAAAAAGCACATGCAGGAGAAAGAAAAGGGAATATATAGAGACTGAAAATCTGGAAAACAACTATATGCGAAAACAGACCAGACAATTCTATAAAAATATACAATATCAGAGGAGGCTCTATCAGCAAAATAAAATATTATTCTGCAAAGACAAAAACGGGCAGTTGGTAGGAGGAATAGAAGAAAGTTTGAAGAGATGGAGTGAGTATTTTAGAGAGTTGTTAGACGGGGAAAGTGAAAAGAAAAATGCGAACGATGAAGGGGCGTTCCTAAAAGAAGCGTATGAGGAACCACCAAATAAGGAAGAAATAAGATCAATCATAAAATTGTTTCAAAACAATAAAGCGCCAGGTGGAAATGGCATCACGGCGGATATGTTGAAGATATGGGGACAAGAAGGAGGACAATATATATTTTATAATATCTAAAGTTTGGGAAGAGGAGAAAATGCCAAGTAGGTGGAAGGAAGCTCTAATATGTCCATTGCACAAGAAGGGGATACGACCAATTGCGAGAACTATAGAGGGATTGCCTTAATGGACACTATCTACAAGATTATGGTGATATCTATCAGAAATAGACTAAACTAAATAATAGAACCAAAGCTAGGACAGTATCAGTGTGGGTTCCGAAAAATAGATCAGTCATGGATCAGATTTTTGTGTTGAAGCAAATTATAGATAATACTATTGATCAAAACATGATATTCCATATGCTTTCCATCGATTATAAACAGGCTTATGATAGAATAATAAGAAAAATATATATGAAGCAATGGATGAACTAAAAATAAAAGGCAAACTAATAAGACTGGTGAGAATTACATTGACGGATACCACCTATAAAGTTAAGATGAGCGGACATTTGTCGGAATCATTCTATGTTGATAAAGGCCTGAGACAGGGAGATCCCTTTTCTACTACACTTTTCAATATCGTGATGGATAAAATTATAGAAGAGAGCAGTATAGCTGATAAAGGTACAATATACAGTCAAAAGACACAAATGTTAGCGTATGCAGACGACATAGTTTTTGTGACCAGAACAAGAGAACATTTGGTGAATGAATTCAGGAAGTTAGAAACCGCTGCAAGAAGAAAGGGTTTAATGATAAATGAAAATAAAACCAGGTATATGATAGGACAACAAGAAAATGAAAGACACTCAAATCTGCAAATAATTAGTGAAGATAGGACATATTGCTTTGAAAAGGTAGAAGAGTTCAACTATTTAGGTGTAACATTGACGAGAACGGGGGAGGAGAAAGTAGAAATACAGGAAAGGATAACTAAAGGAACAAAATGCTTATACAGAGTGCTCAGGTCCAAAAATATGTCGAAAAACGCGACGAAGAAAATTTATCAGAAGATCATCAGGCCTGTGGTAACATACGGTTGCGAACTGTAGTTGAATCAGCGGGAAAAATATACGTTAGAAGTTTTCGAGAGAAGAATACTCAGCAGAATATATGGTGGAAAAAAGGTAGACAATCGTTGGGAAAGGAGAACGAACGCCGAGCTTCAAGAATTGTCTGGACAACCCTCAATAACAAATGTGGCTAGAGCACAAAGAATGAGATGGCTTGGCCATGTTTTCCGACTGGGAGACGATAGAGCAACAAGACAAGTTTTGACAAGGGGAATAACGGGAAGAAGAGGCAGGGAAGACCACGCACAGAATGGATCAAGATGGCGGAGAAAGATATTGAAGAGCTAGGAGTGAAGGACTGAAACGGAGCAGTTATGAATAAAATGAAATGGAGAAGAACGTGTAATGAAGCCATGGGCCTACTTGGCCTGTAGAGCTGTTATATATATATAAAGGAAAAACCAATGGCAAGAAAAAAAAGACTTCACAGCAGTCATCAGATGAAGAAGATTATTTCTGTCTGGTTTGTGTAACCGCATATTCTAAAAGTAGGGCTGGCGAAAATGGATCAAGTGCCAAGGAACGTGTGGCCTCTGGTCTCATGTGGAGTGCGGAGGTAATAGTCCCCATTATATTTATCACAACTGTGATGAATCTGACTAGATCTCAGTATGTTGATTGATACAATTATAAATGTTTAATTTTTCTTTGTTGTGTTATAGTTCTGTTAAAATTTTGTTAAACTTTTCCAGTTAGCTACAGTAATTTTAAGTTAAGTTAACAATTTGACTGATTTTAAAAAAGACTTTTATATGGTAGTGCTATATTAGTTTTAGGCTCTGGTCTAGCGTAGAGTGCGCAGGGGATAGTCCCATCACATTTGTCACATGTTGAATTTGACTCAGTATTTTAATTGGTACATTTATAAATGTTTATTTTTTCTTTGTTGTGTTACAGTTTTGTTAAAATTTTGTAGTAGTTAAGCTAACATTTAGACTGATTATAGAGAAGACTGTTATATGTTACAGTACCTTATTAGTTTTAAGAAGAGAAGACGGCTTGATTATGGGCAATCCTTTAAGTCCTTTGTTAGCAGAAATTTTCATGAATAACTCAGAGAAATTAATTCATAATCATCCACTCAGTAAATATTGTTCATACTGGTATCGCTATGTAGACGATATCATTATTTGCATCACAGGAACAGATAGACAGTTGAAAATTTTCGAAAATCATATAAATTCATTACATCCAAAAATTGCATTCACAACCGAAATAGAAAGCAATAATTCGATGAATTTCTTAGACGTAACAATTTCGAATGAAAATAGAAAACATGTTTTCGCAATTTACCATAAGCAGTCACATACAGATATTATAATACATAACTCGTCGTGTCATCCATATCAACATAAAATGTCAGCATTCAATAGTTTCATTCATAGATTGATTAACATCCCGTTATCACCAGAAAATGTCAACAAAGAACTAAATTTGATTAAAGAAATAGCCAAAAATAATGGTTACAATCTCAAACTAATAAATAATATTTTAAATAAAAAACAAAGTAGAATCGCATTAAATGAAGTTTACCCTGTCGATAAATTGAAACAAAATTCAACACTTTAACCTACGTTGGCATTACAAGTGAGAAACTGAAATGATTCTTAAGTAGCAATAATTTCAACATAGCTTTCCAAACTGATAATAATTTAGGCAAATATATAAGAAATAATAAAACCAAACCAGGTAAAAACAATAAATCAGGTGTTTATAGATTGAATTGCAATGACTGTGATAATTTCTACATTGGTAGAACACATAGAAATTTTAATATTAGAATATCGGAACATAAACGCAGTTTTCCAAATAAAAATCAGATTCAAATTATGCGAATCATCTCTTAGAAAATAATCATTCTTTCGACCCACAGTTTGAAATTTTGCATACAGATAATAAATATTGGAAGGTAGATCTTTGGGAAACTTTAGAAATCAATAGATACAAACACTCAGGTAGACTCATCAATGAACAAGTCGATTTAAGCCCTTCACCTCTATTGATTCTTTTCGGGAGCAATCTATTCCTTAATTTTATTGGATATACCTGTCATAAATAACCACTTCAGAAGAAGCAACCCAATAAGTTTTAATTATTCAAGAACATTTATAGTTATTTTCTCATTTATATTTTTCTGTATATTCATTCGTCTTAGAAGCTACGGTGTAGTGAAACGCGTTACGAATCGCAATTATTAAGTAAAATTCCTGAAAACACAGTACTTGTTTCTTATTATAGAAGAGAAGGGATCACAGATTTTCGCTTTTTTGCCATAAAAGGATTGTTAACTTTGTTTAGAAGAAGATTATGTTGTGTTCAGTTAATTATTTGTAACAATAAAAGTCATTAAAACTAGTTGGATGTATTTTTTATGCCTGTCACTACCGACCCCAACCACTGTCACAACCGCCCTTGGGGTGTGGCCGGTTGTGACACTTTCCTTTTTTTTTTAATTTGATCGTTTTCCTAATACAGCGTAGCTAGGGACAATTTTTCATCAATTTTAGGTAGATAAATAATAAAATTAAGTATTAAAGTGATTTTTCTTCAAGATAACTGGTAAATTCACAAAATTATAGGCGATCAAACCAAAATGGTCACGACCGTACCCAGCTTACCCTACTTGATACGGAAAAGACTTCTTGCAAGTATCTCATCTATCGGTATCTATATTCATAACCTTCACAACGTCTTTCATCAGCCCAAGTCTTATGCGAAGAGGAGCAGAAGGACATTTGGGGTCTGCAAGGGTCTACAGTTAACTAACATTCTGAGATCCTTGTTGACATTCATTTCTTTCTGGACCATAGACAACAAACGCAGCAATATTGTGCGAATCCTACCTGAGTTCCTCTTAAATTCCTATAACTTCAAAGTCCCCACATATTTGCCATATATACTTGTTGCAATTAATTTTATCCAAAACTATGCTCCTATTTTCATAACTTTCTCTCATCGTCATTGAGCTCTTAAACTATATTTAGACGAATTTATAAATAAATGCCACTCAGAGGGGAAATGCTCAATATCAAGGTACTGTATTAAACCATCAATGTCCGAACAAAAACATAACTGATTTTTCATACTGCAGAATGAAGAACACCGAGAATATCTTATTCTGAAATTCACAATTTTCATTACATTGGCTAATAAGTTCCATTCCTCAAGACGGAAGCCAAGAAGTTCTGACTTTTGATTTGATGACCCCTAATTATTGAATTTGCTTTGAACAATTAAATGCGGCTTGCTGGAACTAGGAACTTGGAATGAAAGTGAGATCAGGGCACTGTTCTTGGGAGTTGCCTGATGATTCATTGTCTATTGTATCTTCTAGAACAACATTCTGGTGATTTGAAGGTAGGATCGGAACTGGTCAATCTTCATTATGAGGAACAAGTCACATGACAGAACGCAAATTTGTACAATCCATCTTTAACTTTTGGAATACCCTTCAGTCTGTCTTGGTCAGGCAAAACTAGCAATTGTCTAAATCTCTTCCATAAAGCCTAAATTGAGTAGTGGGCCCGATGGTATACCCAGTTTCCTTTTAAAAAAAGTGTATGAGTGTTTTCTCTGATCCAATTAGTTCCTTATTCAATATGCCTCTCAGTCGTGGTCAGTGACACACTGGCGCATGTCCGACGAGATACCTATTCGTCGTGGAATTTTTCAAGGAGACTCTTTGAGTCCACTATGGTTCTATTTAGCTATGAACCAATTGTCCTCGATGCTCAATAGAACAGGATACGGATTTAGGATAAAAACAGATAGGAACTATCAAACAATCTCCCACCTGCTGTATATGGATGGCATCAAATTATATGCTTCGAACAAGAAGCAATTGGATGATCTGCTGGAAACTGTCACTAAGTTCTCGGCAGATGTTCATATGAATTTCGGGATTGAAAAATGTAAGACCTTGAACATTCAAAGAAGGAAAGTCATAGATGGTGAAACACAACTTCCAAATGGTGATATTATACAGTGCATGAGGGATGGCGCAACGTACAAATATCTAGGATACCAAAAAGCCAAAGAGAAGATTCGTTCAAAATACAGTCAGCGTCTGAAGACTGTGCTGAAATCAATGTAGAACTCGGGGGATCTAGTCAAGGCAATTAACACCTACGCCATCCCAGTGTTGCTTTATTCATTTGGAAAAATCAGATGGAGTAAGACAGAACTGGATGAGATCCAAAGGCAGACCCGAACGATGCTGACAAAGTACAACAATCATCATCAAAAATCGTCTGTGATACGAACAACTTGGAAGTGGAAAGGAGGACGAGGATTAATAGATGCTGTCAATTTACACACCGAGCAGATAAAAGATCTCCGAGAATTCTTCTCTTCAAAAGCTCTCACTTATGATCTCCATAGAGTGGTATCGTTGGCTGACAAGGGATATAAACCTTTAAATCTTGCTACCAGAGATAACTTGCTGAATCTACCGTTCCAATCAGATACTGAAAAACAAGAGCAATGGTCAAGAAAGAAATTGCATGGACGACATCACCATGAGATTAATCAACCACACATCGACAAAGAAGCCTCCAACAAATGGTTGATGAAAGGAGAATTATTCGCGGAAACATAAGGATTCCTTATGGACATCCAAGACCAAGTGATCGCTACAAACAACTACAAAAAATTTATTATGAAGGACGGAACATTACAAACAGATAAGTGCAGAAAAAGCCATATAAGATCGGAGACTATACAGCATATTACGTCCGGATGCGAACAACTGGCCAATACGGACTACCTTCACATGCATAATCAAGTGTGCATCAACCGGGGCCCGTATTGGAGAATGACTCTATCTGATTATACTACGATAGGCCTGTTATCACTGACAGAAAGGTGACGAATAATATGCCGGACATAGTGGTGTATTATAAGAGAGCCAGAACAGCAATGCTGGTGAATGTCGCCATACCGAATAATAAAAACGTGCTGAACAAGTTCCAGGAGAAAAAGTCCAAATACACAGATCTTGCTATTGAGATCAAGCGAATGTGGCACCTCGATAAAATAGATATTGTTCCTGTCATTGTATCCTCGACTAAGTTAATACCCTAAACTTCGCATGAGAGCGTAATCAATCTACCGGAAACTTGCACACAAGTACGGACTTCTGAATACCTTCCAGCCATATTACATGTATCAACAGGCGCCTGTATTGGAAAATGACTCTATCAGATTATATTACGATAGGCCTGTTATAATAATATAATTATAATAATGATGAATAACACTAATCCAAAAAAATCTGTTTTAATTTCAATATTTTTTCGTTAATTTATTCGGAAACACACGTCGGTAAGCAAAATTTGTGTATTCGAGTAAGTCGGTGTTTTATGAAAACTGAGGGTGATTGAAGAAAACTAAGTATGAGGTGTATATGCGGGTAGGTAGTAGTGTTTGAAAATATGACTTGATTTCGTTAAATAAATTTACTGTTAGTCAGTGTTATTACTCTTCACTTACCCCTCTCAATGGATAATTCGAGCCTCCGTTACGAAATCCTGAACCCAACATAGCACCGTTGTCTGACAAAAATATAACAACAGAGTTTTTCAGCATATCCTGCTCTTGAAGTTTTTCCACGATTTTGCCTACAGACTGGTCCATCTGGGATAAAGCGTCTGTAAAAATTAGTGAAATACAGTGTGTTTATAAGTGATCTATAGTAAATTGATTGGAGGGGAACCAATTTCTGAGTCGGTTTGGAGATTTATTAAAGAAAGTTGGTCTTTCAATTCTCAATTCAGAAAAAGTATCTTTATGAATATTTGATATCATACAAACAGTTCAAACACAACGGAAGTTCAATTGACGAGGCTTTTACGTGATAGAAATCCATTTTCACAAATACAAGTAAACGATGTATTCTACTAAAATATATTATTGAATGCTCGATGCGTTTCGATACACAGTATCATTATCAAGAGCGAATGAATACTACAAATATATTTTACTAACAAATTTTTATATACTAAAGAAACAATCCACTCAGAGCTATCCGTACTTGAACTAATGTTTAGGAAATGAATTTAATAAGGGTGAGTTATTGATGTCTACCTGATCATTAAGAATTTCCGGTGAATTCCTAAATCTGTTAATTTCAAGTGCTTCCAGAGGGTTGTGTTTTACACCTCTCTTCTCAGAATGTAGGATTTTAAATTCTGAATTGAAAGAGTGACTATTTTCCTTGAGATGATTTGAATAATTTGAATCGGTTTTTCCATTGATGAAACTGCGTTTATGTTCAGAGATTCTAACATTAAATTTCTTCCTGTTCTACCCATATAAAAATAATTGCAATCTGCACAATCCAATCTATAAACAGCTGATTTATTTTCTCATATTATCTTATCTTTTATATAAAATATAAAATAAATCAGGTGTTTATTTATATTATTGCATTGTGCAGATTGCAATTGATTTTTATATAGGTAGAACAGGAAAAATTTTAATGTTAGAAACATCTGAACATAAACGTTTTCTATAATTCCTCGTGAAAACAACCTTTCATCAATGGAAAACCGATTCAAATTATTCAAATCATCAGGAAAACTATGAAGATTATTTAAATCAATTAATCCACGACCTCCAAGATGTCTAGGTAGTGTAACTCTCTGAAAAGCTGACTTTAGGTGGTGCTTATGATCACTCGTTTTCAATTCAGAATTTCCAAAAGAAGATAAGAATACATTCTGAGAAGAGAGTTAAATAACTCTTGATAAACCTCAACCTTCTGGATGGTTAAGCACTCGATATTCAAATTAACAAATTTAGGAATTCACCGGAAATAGTAGCATTTAATTGATAATCAGGTAGACATAATTTTCATTACAAATTCAAGAAAAGACGAAGTGTCTTATTTTTATAAATTTCCTAAACATGAATTAATATATTTTAGTAGAAATCATCGTTTGGATTCCAACGAAAATTTACCACCCTTGCTATGCCAAGAAATACTGATTGTAGCGGAAGAAGCTGAGATACAACTGATTGATGGGGGCAAATTTCTGTGTAGATTCGAAGCATATAAAACTAACACCCTGTTTTCAGCAGTATCTAAGTCGAATATGATCTTAAAGACAGTGTGTCATGTTCTTCCTCTTTTCATCTTTCCGTTAGTCTTTGTCTCCCATATACATTTGACTTGCCGTTTATTATCCATTCTCTGAAGATGTCGCCACCAGCTGAGCTGCCTTTTCTCTATAAATTTTAAAGTTGATTCAATTCCTAATTCCTTTCGTATGTCAATGTTCTTTAGTTTATTTCTCTTTGTGATTCCTCTTACCCTCCTAAGATATTTCATTTCGACAGCTTGAATTTTACTTTTTGGTTTTACCTAGAACTCCCATCCAAATGTCAGTATAGGCCTATAGATAGATGTTAATACTTTCATTTTCGCGGCTCTTGACACTTCTTCCTTGTTTATGATCCTATCATTGATTTCAGCATCTTGCTTTCCTGATTCTTCGAGTTCAAATCCTAAGTACTTATATTTTCCCACTTGTTCTAGTTCTGTTCCTCTATCTGTATATTTATGTCCTTTTTCTGTTCCAATCACCATTACCTTAGTTTTTCCTTTTTTTTTCATACCACTCTTCTCTGATTCTCTGTTCCATATATTCAAGTTTTTCTGAAGATCTTTTTCATTGCTGGTCATTATCATCATATCATCCGCGTATGTCCTTCTGATACTTCCACTTGATGCAAGTTTCTATATCCAATCTGAATTTTTCTCATTTCTGTCGAGCAGTTTTTTATTATCTCATCCATAAAGATTATAAACAACAGAGGACTAAGCCCACCCCCCTGTCTAAGTCCCTCCGTTGTCTTGAAATACTCCGATCTCCTGTTTCCGCTTATAATGCAATTTCAATTACTTTCATATATATTTATTATCAGTCTTATAATTTTTGCTTTGATTCCTCTTCTACGTAATATTTCCCATACTCTTCGTCTAGACACCCTATCAAAAGCTTTTTCCAAGTCCATGAACGCTAGGTGTATTTTCTTCTTCATCCTGTTAGATTTTTCCATCAATATCTTTATGCTGAATATATGATCTTGAAGACTTCTTCCTTTTCTAAATCCACTTTGTGTCTCTCCCAATGTTCTTTCAATAATTGGTCTCAGCTTCATATCTATTATTTGTTCATATATTTTCATAGTAGTGCATAATAACGTTTTTCCTCTGTAGTTGCTACATTCATGTTTGTCACCTGATTTGTAAATTGGGATTATCACTGAGATCTGCCAGTCTTCCAGGATTTGTTCTTCTTGCCATACCCTATTATATATTTTCAAAAGTACGTCTGCTCCATATTGTCCCATATTGTTGATCATTCCGGTCGTAATCTTGTCATAGCCTGGGGCTTTTCCATTTTTCGAACAATTTAGAGCTTCCTGTAATTCCTGTTCTTTTATTTTTTCTCTGTCTCTATCTTCTTCCATGCCAACTTCACTATCCTCTAATCCGTTTCCTCCACTCCCAAGTATCTCTTGAAAATATTTCTTTCCTCTTTCCATTACTTTCCTATCATCTATGAGAATTCCTCCATCTTTGTCCTTGAAGTTATAAATGTCAGAGTATTTTTTCTTGCTACATGATTCAACTATTTTATAGCATAGTTTTTGGTTTGCTCTGCTCTCGGCTTCTATTTTTTCCCCCAAATTGGACCCATTTTCTTCTTTTATATGCCAAGACTAGATCTTTCACTCGTTTTCTTGCTTGTTTATATAACTCATATTTCTCTATAGGTTTACAGTTGAGATAACTTGCCCATGCTCTCTTCTTAATTCTCACTTCCCGTCTCATCTTACCACCATGCTGTTTGTTTTGCGTTATTTCTCTTTCTGCTGCTTCCACATAATTCTTTAGCAGAATCTAGAAGAGTGCTTTTGAAATACTTCCATAAGTCTTCTGTGCTCATATTGTCTGTTGCATCTTCTATATTTTCTAGTTTCTTTGATATGGTTTGCTCGAAATTTTTGGCGTATTCTGGATATGCGAGTTTGTAAGCCTTTATCGGTTCATATTCGACCTTTTTTATTGATATCTCTCCACAGTTCATTTTTGATATAAGTACTAGTAAAAAATGGTCGCTGCCAATTTCAGCTCCTCTTCTCACTCTAACGTCTTTTATTTTTTCAGGTTGCTTTTCTCTACCAACATGTAGTCTATTATCGATTTCTCGTTTCTACTTTCTACATGTCTCGTATATTCTTGTGTTCGAAGAAACTGTTGCTAATAATCAAGTTATTCATTACCGCAAAGTCTAGTAGTTTCGTTCCATTGCTATTTCTTGTCTGTTTTCCATGTTTGCCTGAAACTGTCCTATAAATACTATCATTATTTCGCTGTCCTACTGTTTCGTTGAAGTCACCTGCAATATAAATGCTGCCCTCTGCTTCATCTGTAGCTTTTGTTAATTATTCCCAAAATTCGATTTTCTTACTAACTGATTCGTCTTCGTTTGGTCCATAGACCACAATTATTGTTCTTTTGTTCATGTTCGGATTCCTTTATTCAACTGTGAGTATTCTTGCTGACCACGCTTTCCAGTATAATATCTGCTCTGCGATTTCTTTATTTATCAAACATGCAACCCCTGCTGCCGCCCTGGTTTTTTCGTCTACTCTGCTGTATATTAAAATGTGTTCGTTTTCTAACTCGAATTTTCCTTGGCCTTTTTTTCGTTTCTTTAATAGCAAGAACTTCAAGTTCTGATTTCTCAAATTCGTATTCCAATTCCTTTTCTTCGCCTTGTATACTCCTTGTGTTCCAAGTTCTTAGTTTCTATGTATCTTTCTTTCTCTGTTTCATTTACAATTATTTCTGTATACTTTCTGACTGATTTTTTACGTTTCGCAATTTTATATTATAATTCCCATTATCTTCATCCTTTTCTATAGCCATTCTTTAGTAGTTTTTTGGAGTCGATGCCTCAACTTCCATTTTTTCTATTATCTTTCGTTCCGCATGGTTCCATTTGTAGATTTTACCATCCACTGCTAGTTTTTGATCCAAGACTTTGGTTCTTTTTCCTCTTGCTTTTAATTTTTCAGCTTCTTCTCTAATTCATGCCTATATTTCGGCTTCTTTTCGTGCCTAATCAGTACTAATTAAAATCGGCTGGCCTGGTTCAGTTCTGAGATTGCTCTTGGTTTTTAATACCAGTATTTTTTCTTTGAAACTCTCTAAAACTACTATTCCTTTCTTCTCTCTGACTATTTTAACGTCCTTTATTTTTGTTTCGACGCCCAATTTCTCCCTGAATAGTTTTCCAATCTCTTGAATCGTATCATCCTTTTCTCTCATCTCAATTCCAGTTATAACTACATTGTACATTTTTACTTTTCTAAGTAATGTATTCTTGTGTTCAAATTCTCCAGTGTCTCTTTTAGTTCTTTCTTCTCCTGGTTCCACTCTTCTTCTCAGCGTTTCATTTCTCCCTTGATTTCTCCTAATTATTTATGTGCTCTTACTAGTTCGGATTTTATCTCTTCTCGTTCTACTTTTCTATCTTGAAACCCTTCTTTCATTTCTTTCATCATCATTCGTATAGCCTGAAGTACTTCATCCATTTTCAGTTTTTCTGTTTTTTGGGTTGAACTAACTATTATTTTGCTTCTTATTCCTCTAGACCGTATTCCTCTAGTTTCGTGTCTTCCACTTTGCGTTTCGCTTCGTTGCTCATGTATCTGAGAATTTGATTTGAGATTCATTCAAATTTATTCGTCACGTTATTTAACATCACTTCCGAGTTCATCAAATTTTATATGAAAAATTTCTGAGCTCTATCTAATCTCTAATGCAGTCTTTCAATTCACTTTTCAAAAATAGTATCTTTAAGAACATTTAATGATACAGACAGTTCAAATAAGGAAAATTTAACAATACCAAAAATTAAATTAATTTCTCAAAATGATTCTGGAACTCTCTCCTAAAATTTTGAAGAACTGATCTGAAAAGTCAGTAGATCCTAGAGGAGTCTAATCAGGTGACCTGGCTGGCTACTCAATTGTTCCTCTTCTAAAATTCCACCGACCTGAGAAATTTGCAACCAAATAATGTCGCACACAAACATCTGAATGTGCAGGAGCAGGAAACTTATCCTTTCTCTGAACGGGATTCATCATTTTCTAAAATTTATGTAAACCTTGGATTTATTAATTCTTCAAACAACTGCAAATAAGTGTCTCCATTGACTTAACCTTCGATGAAAGAGATCCCGCAATATGGTTTCCATTAATTTTAGCCCAAATCACAATATCCACAATTATGCCTATTCACTTCACCATAGAGAGTAAACGTACTCACGTCAGAATAACAGGTAGGTATTAACACTAAAAAACACTGTACACTACTACACCAAAATTTTATTACGAATACTCGACGTGCGTTTCGCCAACTAAGTTGGCATCTGCAGAATTGAAATTGTATCATTTAATGAATATCGTATGAGGTCAATTTGATAACTTAATTTGATTTCAAGCATTTTAGAAATTTTGTTGCATGATCGTTAGATGCATCATTTTTGTAGAATAAAGATACGATCCCTGGAAATGGTACATTCCCAAAAGTTAATGTCATACCTAAGATGTGACTCGTCATAAGTATTATGCGCTATATGGGCAGCTTTGGGATTAACCAATGTTGGTAAATTTTCAATTCAAAGCACACTTTACTGATCTGCTAAGCCACGTGATCCACCTCATACCTCCAGTCGATCCTGACAACCAGAAATGTGACACTATTTACAGCCTTAAGTGTTTCATTATTATATTCGAAACTGAATGTTTTTGATAGTTTAAATAAATAATTTGAGCTTTAGCTGCATTCACTGGATTTCAAGAGCAACTTCTTTCATCTTTGAGGCTCTCAAGGTCATTGAAAATTTGGAAGACCTCTGGAAAGCCGTTTATATACAAGATGTGCTGAATAGGCCCCAGTAATGAACCCTTTGAACCTCCCTTGCAGACATCTAGACTCTCCGACTAATGGATATCACTATCCTCATCCTTTGTCTCCAGATACTCTTAGCGATTAGTTATTTAGAATGTGAGAAGTTCAGTTGCAACCCCTCGTATTGCCTTTAATTATTGACAGTATCAATGGCTTTGTTTAAATCTAAGAGCATTGAGGTACTTATGTCAGAAAATATCAAAGAAATGTTAAAAATTGTTGTGGGTTAAATTGTAGAAGTTAAGCATGGAAAATTTTTTTGTGAAGTAGTGGAACAAAAACAACAACAAATTGACAAATATAAACGCTTTCAAAGCGCTTTAAGAAGGATTTTCTGCTTCAATATGTGACCATAGATGAATCATGGGTCCACTATACGCCAGAGTCTAAAAGAGCGTCTGCTACTTCAACAATCAGCGGGCAATCTTATGTTAGATTTATGTATCAATATTTTGAGATACGCATGGAATATATTTCATAGACTATTTGAGGAAAGGCCAGACGACCTACAGTGTCAATTTTCAGACTTACTCGATTGATTGAGTAAAGGTATTTACCGCAAACGACCTCATTTAGCAAAGTAGAAAATATTGTTTCAACGAGACAATGCACCAATCCACAAGTCGGTGAAAACCATGGCGAAATTCTCCAGATCTGGCACTCAGCGATTACTGGCTCTCTGCTGATTCGAAACAGATCTTTCAGGGAATGACATTTGGCCCAAACAAAAGAGTTATTGCTTTATCATTGTAGAAGGAGAGAAAATAAATCACTAAACTCGAGTTTTGAGAAAAAAATTGAATTTCTATTAATTGATATTGCGACTTTTTCGCCCATGTGTAATATATTATACTGAGTGACTTCAACGTTTACAACACCAACTGGCTCCGCCACTCCAATAGAATAAATGAAACAGGAAGATAGGCTGAAACTATCGTAATCAGCCATAATCTAACGCAGTTAGTCGATGAACCGACAAGAATATCTGATCACCCAACCGACTTCCCGAACATCTTGTTTCGATTTCAGATCCAGATGATTTTAAAGTGGAGGTCTCAGCACCGCTAGGCAGCTCATATCACAATCTTATATCTGCTACTGGAATCATTGTGCTGCCGCTTAAACAAAAACCCAAACCACCTAGACGTATTTGGCACTATAATCGTGCTAACTGGAATGAGCTGCATGATTTTTTTTCGTGTTTTCTATTCGGTTATGTTTGTTTTTCGGATCCTGACATCAATGTGTGCACTGAATCTGTTACAGAAATCATTCATGCAGAAATGGATCTCTACATCCCTCATTCCATGAAAAGAACAACATCACAAAAGCCATGGTTCAACAAAGACTGCGAAAGAGCATCTGCAGCTGAAAACAGAGCTTACAAGTCATGGAAGATAAATCTAACAGAGGAAACAAGAACAACCTCCGTACAAACACGGAACGTATGCAACCTAAAAACTGCAAGAGCAAAGGCCAACTTAAACAAAGGGGTAACTAATAAACTCCTTGAACAGGCAAGCGAGACCACACAGTTCTGGTCCATGGCGAAGACTATCAGTGGCAATTTCTGCAAATCTGCGTTTCCGACACTTGTAAAAGAAGACGGAAGTACAGCATCATTTTGTTCTTGTTTTCAAAGAGTTCTGTTTCAGATTCATCTAACGAACATTCCACCTACAACTTCTTCCATGGTAGAAATCAACTTCAGAGTTCGCACTGTGAGTCGGGCTTTCGAGCAGCTGAACTACAAGGAGGCAGTTGGTCTAGACGAAATACCGTCAATCGTCCTGAAAAAGTGTGCTCCCCAACTGGCACCCACTCTTAACCATCTATTTCAGATTAACTCATGAAAGCCAGACTGCTATTTTCCAGTCTGGCGAGAATCTAACCCAACCGATACCAAAGAAAGGAAAAAAGTCCCTACCCCAAAACTAGCGCCCTGTTGCACTTCTTCTCATTATGTCCAAAGTGATATAGAGAGTCATGAACGATGAACTCATCAAACGTCTTGAGTTGCAGGGAATTATTAACAACCGTCAGTATGGTTTTCGCAGGCAAAGATCGACAGGAGATCTGTTAGCCTACGTCACTTTATTTGTACATCAAGGATGGAGAAGCGTGGGGACTCTAGAGCAATAGCCCTCGCCATATCTAAATAGATAGAGTTTGGCATGTAGCCTTGTTGAATAACCTTGCTGCATGTGGGATTTCCAAAAAATAGCTGGGACGGATAAGTAGAAGCTGTGGTCGACGGTATAACATCTGATTGTTTCCAGTTGCAAGCAAGAGTACCTCAGGGATCCATTCTTTCGCCAACCTTGTTTCTGTTGCAGATAAATGATCTTCTGTTATCTACGGAGAACAAGATCTTTGGTTTTGCAGACGATTGTACCCTGATGTCGTCTTGCAGCAGTCTGCGGCCGATTACAGCTACGGAATCTCAGTGTCAAAAATGTCAATAAATTAATAATTTAAACTCTGACTCACAGAAGATATCGGAGTGGGGTCAGTTGAACCTGGCGAGCTTCAACGCAAGCAACACGCTAGCAACTACGTTTTTTAAAAAGGTCCCCGCTGGAGAACCCCCTCTGTCGAAGCCCAACAATTTGCATCCAAAGATGTACCTTCTCCGAATAACGGTCAATTTTAGGTTTTGCTGGCATGAATATGTATAGGTAATAAGTGAGTCTGCATCAGCTAAGCTCTGTTTTTTTCAGAGCCAAGCGATACTTCACGTCATCTCAACTGATTCAACCTGCTATTGTTCCCATGTATGGGGATCTGCGCCCAAACATTCGTTGCGGATGTTGGATAGTGTGCACAACGGGCTTTGCGCCTCATGGATCACCCGGAGGTCTCCAACCGTTGGCTCTCAGAAGACAATTTGCTGATCTTTATCTGTTTTACAGATATTCCCATGGAAGATGCTCTAAGGAGCTGAAAGACCTTGTTCTAGGAAAACTCATGTTTGGCCGCAACACTAGGCTGGCAAGTAGTTCTCATCATACGGCGGTAGATTTAGCCACCCCTAGAATCTCTCTCTATGAGAATTCCTTTGTTTACAGGGCTGTGGAACTCGCTTCCATCCGATATCTTCCCAACATCCTACAATTCCCCCTCTTCAAGAAGCAAGTAAACAGACGCCTCAATTCTTCCCAAGCACCCACTCATGTGGTGTAACAGGTTTGCCTATTTCTGCGAAGCGCGCATAAGAAAACTATAATAAATAACTCATGACTCGTTATAATTTGTTATTTAATTTGCTATCCACATATCAAAATTAGACATATTTATTTCCATAACAATTATAGCGACTTGGCAATCGCACGGCAAGATAATTCAAGATTCTTACTCCCAATGGAATTTCGTATATTTTCATTGTGGATATGTTGCCGTGAGATTGTCAAGTCTTTATATTTGTTATAGAAATTAAAATGTGTAATTTTTATACAAAACTATAAATGTTGGTTTCAGGTAACAAATTGAATAACAATTAATGACAAAGGTTTGAATAGGTGCGTTCAAATATACTCATTATCCGATTTGGTTTCATTTGATATCCCACAACTTTTTGCGGTGATAGAACTGCGTAACGAGACTTGGCATTTTTTATATTTTGTATTTTTGATGGAAGTCTTTAGTTTTCAGAGAAATTTGACTTCAATCACGTGTATTGCTCTAATCACGCCATTTTTTATACATTTTATGACAATATTATGATATCAATAAATATTATTTTTTTTTCACTGTACATCTTATGAATTATAATTACGAGAACGAAACGAAGTGATATATGGAAGCCAAACCAAACCATTCTGTTAAAAAAGTACCCGGAATCGATTAGTTATCACAAGTGTGTTTTGCGATTTTTACAATGGACAAAAATATCGAACAAAGAATTTGTCTGAAATTTGTATTGCAAATGGAGTTTCGTGTGCCGAATCTATGAACATATTACAAGAGGCTTACGGTGGATCGACTTTATCAAAAACACTTGCATATGAGTGATACAATGCTTTCAACAGCGTCCGAGATGTGATGAAATATTTGCTTCGTTTCGGTAGGCCATCAACATCTTCAAATGAAGTTTACATCGATAAAGTGTAGGAAATGGTAATTTAAAATCGTCATTTGAATTTTAGAGAGATAGGCAGTGAACTTTCTGTGTCTCACGAATCAATTCGTACCGTTTTAAACGAATTTTTAGACATTAAACGCGTTGTAGCTCGATTAATTCTAAAAAACCTGAATTTTTCCCAAAATTAATAATAATAATAGCTTCGAACAAGAAGCAATTGGATGATCTGCTGAAAACTGTCAGTAAGTTCTCGGCAGATGTTCATATGAAATTCTGGATTGAAAAATGTAAGACCCTGAACATTCAAAGAGGGACAGTCATAGATGGTGAAACACAACTTCCAAACGGTGATATTATACAGTGCATGAGGAATGGCGGAACATACAAATATCTAGGATACCAACAAGCCAGATTGCTAGACCAAAAACAATCAAATGAGAAGATTCGTTCAGAATACAGTCAGCGTCTGAAGACTGTGCTGAAATCAAAGTTGAACTCGGGGAATCTAGTTAAGGCAATTAACACCTACGCCATTCCAGTGATGGATGATATTCAAAGGCAGACCCGAACGATGCTGACAAAGTACAACAATCATCATCCAAAACCGTCTGTGATACCAACAACTTTGAAGCGGAAAGAAGGAGGACGCGGATTAATAGATGTAGTCAATTCACACACCGAACAGATAAAAAATCTCAGAGAATTCTTCTCTGCAAAAGCTCTCACTTCTGACCTCCATAGAGTGGTATCGTTGGCTGATAGGGGATATACACCACTAAATCTTGCTAGCAGAGATGATCTGCTGAATCTACCGTTCCTATCAGATACTGAAAAACAAGAGCAATGGTCAAAAAAGAAATTGCATGGACGACATCACCATGAGATTAATAAACCAGACATCGACAAAGAAGCCTCCAACAAATGGTTGATGAAAGGAGAATTATACGCGGAAACAGAAGGATTCCTTATGGCCATCCAAGACCAAGTGATTGCTACAAACAACTACAATAAATTTATTATGAAGGACGGAACATTACAAACAGATAAGTGCAGAAAATGCCATATAAGATCGGAGACTATACAGCATATTACGTCCGGATTCGAACAACTGGCCAATACGGACTACCTTCACAGGCATAATCAAGTGTGTATCATTATCCATCAGGAACTTGCACACAAGTACGGACTTCTGAATACCTTCCAGTCATATTACAAGTATCAACCGGCACCCGTATTGAAAAATGACTCTATCAGATTATACTACGATAGGCCTGTTATCACTGACAGAATGGTGACGAATAATACGCCGGACATAGTGGTGTATGATAAGAGAGCCAGAACAGCAATGCTGGTGGATGTCGCCATACCGAATAATAACAACGTGCTGGACAAGTTCCAGGAGAAAAAGTCCAAATACAGATCTTGCTATTGAGATCAAGCGAATGTGGCACCTCGATAAAATAGATATTGTTCCTGTCATTGTATCCTCGACTAAGTTAATACCCTTAACTTCGCATGAGAGCCTTAAGAAATTAGAATTGCATAAGAATACCCATATAGAAATGCAAAAATCTGTAATTTTTAATACATGTAGGATAGTGAGGAAATTTATGTCAAGTATATTGTAACTGAGCCTATTCCATTTGATTGCTGAATCTGGGAAAGGTAAATTTTATCCAGCTAACAGCTGAGATAGTGCATAAGTCCACGATAATAATAATAATAATAAAAGAGAATTCATGGTGAGAACTAAAGTCGATTCCGGAAAAAGCGTTTGAAACCTACTTTTGAAACGATACAATAAATTTGGATGAAAAATGAATAATTTGTGTTTCATTGAACAATTCCCAGTACTTTTTTAACAGATCATACTTTGTCCAACGGAGCTGCTCTTTGAAATACAAGTCGACTTATCATTACCTACATATCTTCTTCTTTCCAAATCTTCTATATATCCAAATGTGTTGTTCATTTCTTTCTCATCTTTTGCTTCAACCTTATTATCTTTTCCGGTATGAACTGCTAGATGGTTAACTATTAAAAACATTGGAGTATTTTTGTCCTGATTTTCAATCAAATCAAGTGCTTTTTCAGTGAATAGTTCTGTTGCATACTTTCCTTGTTCACTCCATGCGTTTGTAAAATTGTCTTTCAAATCGAAGCCCGTGTCACTCTGAAAAGATATTGTTTAAATTAAAATTTGTTAATTATAGAGGAAGACATAAATTTTGAAAGGAGAAGAAAGTTAATCAATATGCAGTGTAGGATTCGAAATTAATGCAATTATTTCTTTTTTTATTTCATTTCATTTATTGTTCAAATAAATACACTAACAAAAAGGAATGAACAATAAATACTTCCCATCAAAAAATACATGGGGTGTCATAATCAAATACAGACATGTATTCTAAAATATGCAAAAGCAATTAAATACATTTGAAACACTTTAAAACTATCATTTAAATACTCATTCATGCTATAATATGCTTTGGTCATGAGGATACTATTTCAAATCTCTTTTGAGGTCAGTCTTGTTTTTCCTTTTCATTTCTTCAGGAAGTTTGTTAAATATCTTCATTGCGTTAACGCCAAGTTGAGATGCGTTAACTCTGTTGTGAGGAATTCTGTAGTGGTGTGCATTCCTGGTCAAGTAGGAGTGGTTCTCATTATTTTTCGGGAGATCCTCTCCAATGTCTTTGATATATATAACGCAGGCTAGAATGAACAGTAAAGCCAGAGTAAGTCTTCCCTCTTAAACAGGCCTCTACAACTCTGTTTGTTTGACGCCACAGACATTCCACACCACATATTTTTGTTTGATGAATATCCTTTCACTGTTATGATAATTTCCCCAGAATATTATTTCGTA
Source organism: Cryptolaemus montrouzieri (assembly GCA_013387265.2). Classification (NCBI taxonomy): domain Eukaryota; kingdom Metazoa; phylum Arthropoda; class Insecta; order Coleoptera; family Coccinellidae; genus Cryptolaemus; species Cryptolaemus montrouzieri. Next base: position 40,863,320 of record JABFTP020000042.1, read on the forward strand.
TGAGATCAAGCTATGGAAATATGCAAAATATGCAATCCTTGCTGATGATGGTCCAGCGATTTGTTCAATTCTCCCACAGCGAAAATGGCACCAGATAATCTACTCACCATATCCTCAATGTGGCGACCAAACCCCAGATCAGGCTCTAATATAATTCTCAAGAGCTTTACGTGATTATTCTCTTGTGGCCTTGTCTGAAAAAGTAGTTGCTGCGTTTTGTTGGCGTTCATTTTCAGTTTATTCGTGTCAAACCACAATTTTGCCCACTTGTACTTTTCTTTGGATTGATGGTTTGTTTCCTTTTCATTAGCTCCAATGTTTAAGGAGGTGGTGTCATCTACATACAAGATTGAACCTTTGGATTTTATATTGTATGGCAGGTCATTCGCGTACAAAATGAATAAAAGTGGACCCAATATGGAGCCCTGTGGGACACCACTATTCACTAACTTCCACTGAGAGCATGAACGCTCAAAGTGTACTTGTTGATATCTATCTTTTTTATAGCTCTTCATGAACTGCAAAGCTATTCCTCTGATACCAATAAAATCAAGTTTTTTCAGCATAACTTTATGATCAATGCTGTCAAATGCTTTCATTAAATCATAGGCCGAAAGTTCACACATCTGACTATCGTCAAAGGCATCTGCTATTTGACTAAGAAAGGCCGCAAGAGCTGACGTCATGAACTTTTGTTACAAAAAAACAGGTTGCTCCCTGCAGAAGACGTTATGTTGTTTCAAAAACGTGATGATTCAATTTTTTGGCCGTCTCAAAGATCTTAGATAGCGCAGGGAGCACAGATATAGGGCGATAATTATTTAGTTCATTTACCTCTCCACTACTTTTGAAATTTTCAGTTCAGACGGAAGGTGAACTTCTGAAAAGCATCTTGTTATTAATATGCTGACAAGGAGGGCAATATGGACTATCATACTTCTTAACAAGTTTGTGGACATTCCATAGATATCTTTTGAGTCTTTGGATATAAGACCTCTTGTGATTCGGACTACTTCTCCTTCAGTCACTTCATTCAAGAAAATTGAGTCCACTAGTCTTTCCTGGGTTTTTTCGGAAGGTCCTTCCTCGCTTGTTTCACAGTGGCTAAGGCATCGAGTTGAAATTTGAGATCAATAACATCCTTCATATTGGAGACTCTGGCTTTACGCGTTCTTTTTTTAAACCATTTCTCTCCATAAGTTCTGTTAAAGACTTCTATTAGTTTCTCCCAAAATGAACTGAAGGTGTCAGGAGCGTTTGGAAGCGATAAACAGAAGTGCCGTGTACAGCTGTATAGAGAATTTTTCCTGTTTTTGGAGATTCATTCTTCAGGTTACTAATTGAGCACTGTGATCAGATAGGTGTGGTTGGAATGTTTCTGTTTTTGTTTCTGTTTCATTTGAGAAGATGTTGTCAATCAGCTTTTTATATTGTTATTCAACAAATTTGTACAAATTTAAAATTCCTCAAAGAACTTGTTTTTTGTCTCGTGGGTTCGTTAAATATGAATTTTAGCTACAAAATCTATTTCAACAAGAGATCCGTCTGAAATATCACTTGGAAAGTTCGGTAGCTAAGACAGAAATGAAAGGAGAGAGACACTATTGACATTTCTCCTAGAAAACAACCTATTCCAAATGAAAAGCTTCTTTCAAAAGAAGACAAACAGGAGATGGATATGGAAAAGTCCTGACGGAAAAACCCTGAACAAAATAGGTTATTTCATTACTAATAAACGGTCCATCTTCAAAGACGTGACGGTTTTGAATGAGTTTACAACACCCAGTGACCAAAGATTGATCAGGGCTACTATCTAATAACTATCGACATGGAAATACACAAAATGGTCAAAAGAAGACCTAATCATGGGTTCATCTAACAGATGAGACAGTATTCAGGCGTTCATCGCTGATAAAATGGAGAACATGTCGGCTCCAAGTGATATAAGACAAAATAGTGAAGACCATCAGACAGACAAAAACATATTCTGTCCGAAAACGAAAAGGAGCAGAGAATGAGTCCACAAACTAAGAAAAATGGAAGAACGACGAAACAAGACTAGCGGTGTTAACACGGAACCACAGGAGCTGAAGGTCATCAATAGGGAGATATCGAAAGCCATTCGGAAGGACATAAGACAATACAAAACTAAACAAATACTACGAACTTTGAGGAGAACAAAGGCGTGAAGGTCATGAGGAAAAAAATAACAAATGGCAAGAAAGAAATATTTCAGCTTGAAGACGAGAATGTAGTATAGTAACGAATAGAAGGAAAACTACACTCGGAGGCAAAATAGGCGGAACACTAGAAAATATAACCAAATTTGAAGTTCGATATTTTCCTAATTCTCAACCGATTTAGATGATTTGTTCGGCAAGTTATATATCAACTCTTCTGCTTTGTAGAAATTATAAGAGAAAACACCCTGTGGAATTTCGTGGTCCGAGTTGAATCGTACAATATCATGGTCTGTCAAGACACATCTTCCTACAGTTACAGTTTTATTTAGTGATGAGAGCCGATATTGTGTGAATTTCGTGGATGGTAGAGATAGAATATGGAGGCATCGAGGGGAACGGTACAATCAAGCGAACTTCGCAGGAACTGAGCAATACGGTGGAGGGTCAGTTATGATATGGGGTGGCATATGTTTGGGAGTACGAACAGAACTGGAGATTATTGGCAATGGATCACTTAATGCCCATCGGTATATAACAGAAATCTTGGAGCTCCATGTTGTGCCTTTTGCTCCTTACATAGGGGAAAATTTCCTTTTTATGCACGATAACGCGCGCCCTCATACTGCGCCCATAGTGATAGAATATCTCAATGAAGTTGGGATCACACGAATGAACTGGCCGTCGCGGTCACCGGATTTAAACCCGATCGAACACGTTTGGGACATTCTTGGAAGAAGGGTTCGACAACGGAATCTAGGCAACGTTGAAGAGCTGACATTGGCTTTGGTGGAAGAGTGGGACAACATACCTCAACAGATGATGGACAACATCATTGGGAGTATGCGAAATCGTATGCGCGCAGTAATAAGAGCTCGGGGGGGGTCATACTCGCTACTAAAATCAAATGTTTTTTTATGGGTCATTATGAACATTTTTGTCAACATGTTCATTTCATTTCACGAGTTTATCGCCAGGATACACACCTGCTCTCAATTTTGGACAGGAATGATAATTATTATAGAGTGTCATACGAAAAAATTCAAAATAAATGTGCAAAATCAACGATTTTTCCAGTGTACTTCGAGTTCTCCCGGAGCGTGAAATTGCCAGTGAATTTGAAAAATTTTCATTTCGTTAGATTTCCGCTTCTCTAATTTTGATTTTATTTTTGGCTAACCTCCGATGCTATGCACCTACCCAAGATTGAAAATAAATTCTTGAAATTTGTTACTTTTCGCTTCGAATTGGATATCCTTTGTAAAAATAGAGATAAATACATAAAACAAGAAGGGCGTTACTGTAAGAAGATGTTGCTTGACAGATCATGATATTTTACCTTTCAACTCAGACCACGAAATTCCACAAGGTGTTACGAATTTTTGACGAAAAAAACACTTTTAGTTTTGCCCCCGTATAAAATTTTCTTCAAATTTTTTTTGTTTTCTCTTATAATTACTACAAAGCAGAAGAGTTGATTTATAACTTGCCGCAAAAATCATCTAAATCGGTTGAGAATTAGGAACAATATCGGACTTCAAATTTGGTTAAATTTCCGAGTGTTCCGCTAATTTTGCCTCCGAGTGTAGTACAAAGAGTAGAAGAATTCTACATAGCCCTATAGAAGTCTCAAATAGATCAGACAAGAGAGGAACCACTACAAAATATACAAAAGTGACGCACTTCATAAAATGAAATATAACAGAGCTCCTGTACAGGATGAGGTAAACGTAGGCTATAAACCTGGGAGGACCAATATTGATAAAATGATCCTAGAACTTTTCAATATATGCCTACATAATCAGGAAATTCCAACCTCATGGAACGACTCACTCACGATACTGCTCTATAAAAAAGGAGACGAGACAAGGCTAGAAAACTACAGACCAATCAGCTTGCTCTACAAGTACGCCAGAATTCTGACAAATAGAGTAGAATCGAAATTTAAGCTCTATCAACCAAGAGAGCAGGCTGAATTTCGAGCTCGTTACGGCACTAACGACCACCTACAGTGCTTGAAAACATTGATCAAAAAAACTATTGAAGATAATAGACCTTTCTTTGGGATCAGTTGAATTCTCGCTATTTTCCAGCTGCTCGAAAAAGTCTGGCTTTCATAAGAAATCTGAAATAGACGGTTAAGAATGGGTGCCAGTTCAGGAGCACATTTTCTTATGACGATTGACGGTATTTCGTCTAGAACAACTGCCTTCTTGCAGTTCAGCTGCTCGAAAGCCCGTCTCACGTCTGAACTTGATTTTTGCCATGGAAGAATTTGTGGGTGGAGTGTTCGGTGGTGTTGTGTTAAATGAATCTAGCACAGAATTTTTTGAGAACAAGAGAGCAAAGAGATCGGCTTTCTCTTTCGGAGATGATGCTATAATTCCGTCTTTTCTAGCAATAGGCGGAAACGCAAATTTGTAGCAATCAGCTCAGACAGTCTTCGCCATAGACCAGAATTGTCTAGTCCCGTTTGTCTGTTCAAGGAGTTTATTAGCTACCTCTTCGTGAAAATTGATCTTTGATCTTGCAGTTGGATTTACCTTCCATGATTTGTAAGCTCTGCTCTTGGCTGAAGAGCACGAATAGAATTAACACAGCTCATCCCAATTAGCACGGTTATAGTGCCAAATGCGTCGCGGTGGGAAGCACAATGGTTCCAGTAGCAGATATAAGGTTGTGGTCTGAGTTACCTAGCGGTGCTGAGACCTGCACTCCAAAATCATCTGGATCTGAAACCAAAAAGAGATCCAAGGTGTTCGGGAAGTCGGTTGGGTGATCAGATATTCTTGTCGGTTCGTCAACTAGCTGCGTTAGATTATGGCTGATTGCGAAACTTTCAACCTGTCTTTCCGCTTCATCTGTTCTATTGGAGTGGTGGAGCCTGTTGCAGTTGTGAACGTTGAAGTCACCCAGTATAATGATTTCATCTGCCAAATGGTGTATCTGAATCTAATCTAAATTATCACCTAGATACTGAGACAGTCTAGGGAACTGAATATCGTTTTGCGAGCGATATGGATAGCATGAAAACAGTGTTTTATCCTGCAAACAGATTTCAAACCACCCAAGGTCGAAAACGTCGTTCTCTGTCATATCTTCTTTCTGGCATACAACATCCGAGCTGGCGAAAACACAGAGACCCTTTTTAAACCTAAATCTCTTATGTAACTTATACCCATTAGAACGTCAATACGTTGTGTCGGTGGTTTGACTTATTTGGATTTCGGTTAGGGCCAGCACATGGGGTTGTGCGTTTTGTAGGTGTTAGTAAACTGCATCGACATTCACGTTGTTGTGCCCTAGTCCTCTGATATTGTAGAACTCTATCAAGAGTTTGCTTTCTTTTCTATAACGTGAATGAATTAGTGAATTCGCCGTTTGCTCGACTTACTCGCATCATGAACCTCTCGAGGTTTCCCCCCCAGAGATCTGAATGAGAGACTATTTAAACTCCGGATGATTTTGTCCCAGAAGAGCTCATCATGCTTCGTTGCTAATCCTTCCCATCCTGGAAACCGGACCTTCCGCCAGATCCTGAAACTTCGTCACATAAGTGACTAATTCACGGGACCTATAGCTGGATGTGGTGGTATCACACCGGGCGATGGGTTTAGATCACCTGCCACCTGTGGTTAATTTATTCGGAAACACACGTCAGTTAGCAAATTCGTGTAATTGATTAAGTTGATGTTTCAAGAAAACTGATGGTGATTGAACAAAACTAAGTATGAGGTAGGTAGTAGTGTTTGAAAATATGACTTGATTTCGTTTAATAAATTTACTGAAGAATTTATTCAAGGAACAATATTCAACCTTTCGTAGAATGTTAAATATCTTTCCTTGAAGGAGCTGGTTTTCCGATTCACCCCTCAGATCCACCGTCAACTGTGGACACAGAGAAGTAGTACAGTACGACCAGTTGTCACAAATAGGAGCAATGGATAACCAGTCCATACTACCCCTATTTCATCTCAATCCGCTGGAGCCCAAAGAAACTTGCGTAGAATAGAATATGTTTATTCATACTTGTATACAATCTTTGTACTTGCACATGTCAAAAAAAAAATTGAAGGAAAATTGTGTTACACTATAAATTATTCATCTTCTTATCTTTTATGCACTTGAAAATAGATAAAAGTGTATCAAGAAGAAATTCATAACAAATAAATTATACAACAGGATTTACAGGAATTCCTTTTGTCATAAAATGCATTTTCAGTCAAAAACACTTTCCAACAAGACTTGAATTTCGAAGGTGATAAACGTCTAACATTTAGAGGTAACAAATTAAAAAACTTCAGACACAAAAATCCAAGACCATTCTGCGACTTAATCAGCATATTGTAAGGTATATAGATATCATCTCTGGTCCTCGTATTATGAGAGTGCCTGTCCCTATTGAGCAACAATGAGTCAACATTTCTGTGCGCATACATGAGATTTTCGAATATGAATAGGTTTGGCAACGTAAGAATTCGATTTGACTTAAACGCGTCTTTACAATCCTTGTACCCCAATCGACCAACTATTCTTACAGCACGGCTTTGCAGCCTAAAAATTCTCTCAATCTCACCAGAGACACACCTGACTAAAAGTCCATATCTCACATAAGATTCGCATAAGGCATAATGAGCAATCTTCAAGACATCTGTTGAGACAGAAGATGCCAGGTTGCGCAGAACAAATATGTTTTTGCTCAACCGGGCTGCAAGGTGACTTATGTGGATGGACCAGGTAAGACGAGGGTCTAATTAGATTCCCAAAAACCTAACACTCGAAGATTCAACACGTCTCATCGACCGAGATGGTAGAATCGTCAGCGAACAAAAGGGTCAGGCAGTCTTTCAAGTAATCAGGAAAATCATTAATAAAGATGATAATAAAAAACTTTTTAAGTTGAATGGTTTTATGTTAAACATACATTGCACTGTTTAAGATAAATGTACTAAAAACCAAAAAATAATAAAATAGATACAGTGGGAATTATAAACATATGCATAGACTAGACTAAAATAAAACCGTGGGGCACGTCAATTGTCTACAAATTATCGACTTAATGTGCGATAGAAGAATCGTTTAATTTGTCGTTAGGCAGTTGGCCCGCAGACGGTGAGAAATTATTTACTATTTTCTTGCTCATGGAAATTCTAATAGTTATACACTCCATGTAAATAAAAGAGATGTTTTAACTAATTTATCGTTGGACATTCACACTGCTGGCTGGCGAGGAATCGTTTCACTGCTTGTTGTTTGTCTTTAATCGACAAAACATATGACAAAAGTACTACTCGCTCACCACTATGAAACCCTAAAACTCGCTTATAATCGAGCTTGCTAGCTTGTTTCACACTCTAGCCCTACTTATCACACGTCCATCGTTGTCGGTTGCACAACTGCCTAATAATTATAGTGTAACATTACAAAACGAACATTTTAATCAACGATTGTAGACAATTGACGTGCCCCACGGTTTTATTTTAGTCTAGTCTATGCATATGTTTATAATTCCCACGACTGTATCTATTTTATTATTTTTGGTTTTAGTACATTTATCTTAAACAGTGCAATGTATGTTTAACATAAAACCGTTTAACTTAAAAAGTTTTTTTACCTATTTTTATTTTCTAGTTGTTAGTTTTTATTTCGCATTCTTTTTAATTCATTTAGTGCTTCATTATTGCAAGGTTTCCTGCCCGTTAGTTTATTGCAATCCAACTCCTCTATACGTAGTCCCTGCAAAGATCTTACTCTACTAAGAGCCACGTAGGCTTGACATGTATACAAATTGTGTTAATAGCATTCTCGAATGCCTGCAGATTATTAGCTCTGCATTGCTGGGTACGCTCCCGTTGTTTACTTAACCTCGTATCGCGATGTTTAGGCGTTTCTGAACCCAACTGCTGTCTTTGTCTTTCACGGCTTTGTATTAATCTAACTTCATATTCTTCAGGCGTTTCTGACGCTACCATCTGTGTATATTTCTCCCGTTGTTTTGTTAACCTGGCTTCATATTCTTCAGGCGTTTCTGACGCTACCATCTGTGTACATCGCTCACGTTGTTTTGTTAACCTGGCTTCATATTCTTCAGGCGTTTCTGACGCCGTCATTTGTGTATATCGCTGACGTTGCTTTTTAACCTGGCCTCATATTGCTCAGGTGTTTTGACGCTAATTGTTCCCGTCGTTTCTGTAATCGACTTTTCTATCACCTTCACTTTCTTTAGCTCGTTTTGCTTGATACTTTTCTTTCGCTTTTTGAAGCCTTCGTTTACGTTGTGTTGCAGTTTCTGTTTTATTTATGTTTGTATTTTTTATATTTTTTTTACCGTTTTTTACCATTTTGTTCCCACGAGTAATGGACATTTAAACGGTCGACCCCCAGAGGTCCAATAAAGGGCAAGGCTATGTACAACAAGATGCGCCTGAGTCTTGAGGAAAACGCTAACGACATATCATTTTTATCCACCCTAATGCCATACAGTTCTCGGCGCGTTTTAACCTTTCACCTTAACTTGGGTGGTGTACTGCTAACGACGTATCATTTTAGCCACCCTAACGCCACACAGTCCTCAACACGATACAAAATCTTGACTTGGATGGTGAATTCAGGCTGGATACATTGTATTCTACTGGTTGAGCACTTTCATTTGATACCCATATTGATAGGATTGATAAAACCTACGTTATCCGCCATTTTGTAGCGGCCGCCATCTTGGATTTTATAGTATATTGTATTCTGATTGTTGAGCCCTTTCATTTGATACCCATATTGATGGGATTGATAAAAGCTATGTTATCCGCCATTTTGTAGCGGCCGCCATCTTGGATTTCAATTTTTATAGTATATTGTAATCTGCTTGTTGAGCCCTTTCATTTGATACCCATATTGATGGGATTAATAAAACATAAATTATGCGCCATTTTGTAGCGGCGGCCATATTGTATTTATAATGATAATGAATAAATATAAGTGTATTGTCACCAAAATCCAAAGTGTATACAAAATTTCAGATTAATCGGTTGACAGGAAGAGGTGAAATTTGAATTACTAAATTTGACCTAAGAATAAATAAAACAAACGGGGTGAGCTAAATAAAACCGTTTAAAAAGCACTGGCCCCATGATTGAGCCTTGAGGTACCCCAATAGTGATTTCCTTCATCCCGGATCAATAGTCATTTACACAAACTGCCTGAAATCTATTAGTTAAAAAAGATAATAATAATTCTCTACTTCTCGAATCGAATTTGTACTTCTCCAGTTTACGCATTAGTGCCGGGTGAGACACGCTGTTGAAGGCCCTGGTGAGGTCAAGAAGCAGTGAAAGTGAGTATAACCCTGCTTCAAAACAATGACTTGTATTATTAATGAATTGCACAATAACATCTATGGGACTTCGGCCCTTTCTAAAGCCATACTGAGTATTAGAAAAAAGTTCATGAGATTCGAAATAATCCAAAACCTGATTGCACATAATTTTTTCTAGTATCTTGGAAAATATTGGTACAAGGACAATTGGCCTGTAGTTCAACAAATTATAGCCATCTCCTTTTTTTAAGAGTGGGATTACCTTAGAAATTTTAAAACTATCAGGGAAGGTTCCTTGTATGAGACATCTATTTATAAGCTTTGTAAGTGGTGCAATAATAGAATTGACATTTCTTTTAATGAGTACAGTAGAAAGTCCGGAAAAATCTTCAGATACTATTTTTCATGGAACGAATGACACCTCGTTCTTCAATGCAACCAACTTCTTTGATTGAAAATTTCATATCAGTAGGGATTACCTTCAGAAATAATTCATGGGTTTCAGTTCCTTTATCTGGAATAGATCTAGCAATTTCATGGGGCTTGTTCGAAAAAAAATTATTGAAATCATCAGGTGACAACTTAGAATTATTTTTACTCTTTGACAGGTTTATACACTTATTTGAGCTAATTGAGATGCTGTAATAGTACGATCTCTTCTAGCTTGTGAAATCAAAAATCGGTCGTGGACGACTGTAGTAATCCTGAAACGACCTGTATGGCGTTCTTCTATGCTACCTGTTTCATTGAAACGCGACCATAAATGGTTTATGACACTTGGGCTACTTCCCAGAACCCTGGACACTTCCGTTGTGAGATCCCAGCTTGGAGCATGCCAACGGCTCGTAACATCTCGTCTCTAGTCAAATGTCGTCTTTCCATGGTCGGATCACAAAACTTGAATCTTTTATTTGTGCTTACAACAGAAACAAAGTGCCAACTAACTGATTTCAAACACTGAATACATGAAAAGATTATAAAGCAGCGTCGCATCTACTGCATTTTAGGTTCTTTATAAAAAAACTGAAATCTGTTGCGGCACTCTACATAATTTGGTGAGAAATTAATGCAGGTGTTCATTTAAAAAAAATCATCCATATTGATCGTGCTGGATACGATATATCGATATTCAGAAGTGTTTCCTAAACTTTTTGAGGTGTTTATATGCTCGAGATCTGTGAGCCCTTGCAGATGCAGTTCTTGGTGCAAGATAAGGATATCTCCTTCGTGTTTCATATATGTGATTTATCTGTGACAATTCGCTCGTTCCATCCCTAACGACTTCGATTGCCATGTTCAAATATTATAATTGTCTTAGGTCTCAGACTTTTGCCACTTTAAAAAATAGGTCCGTTGGATATCGTTGGTTTTTGTTGAGCAGTATCTTCAGAAATATCTTCTGAATTACTTCAAGGGGGGTTAATATAGGTCGTGAGAGCGGTACCCCAACACAAAATGCCGTAACGAAAATGTGACTGAGCTAGAACGAAGTATGCTATTTTACTAGTTTGCTCATCGGCCACACTGTTTATATAACGAAACATATAGACAATTCATCTTAGTTTCTTCAGTTACTTATCAACATGAGCATCCCATCTCAGGTGAGTATCAATATGTATTCCAAGGGAAGTAGTGCTATATTTCTTTTTCATAACCGATTTTTCCCCCTCAGGGCTAGTGGCGACCTCCAAAACTTCAAACTGCGGCAAGGACGAACTCAGGAGAGCAAACGGAACAAATAGAGTTTTTTCAATATTGACCTTGAGTAAATTGGTTGCGAACCACTCGAACAGCACTTCCAAGTCATTTTCGATCAGTTCTTTCAGGTTACACCAGGATATATCGCCGTACACCACTGCAGTGTCGTCTGCGAAAGCTATAGGTAAACCTTTCAAAGAAAGATGAAACAATTAATTAACATAAATTAGAAAGAGAACTGGGCCCATGACTGAGCCCTGAGGTACACCACACTCAACCGGCAAGAATTCGCAACAGCAGTCGCCCAGTCTACACACTGTGATTGACCCGAAAGGTATGATTTGAATAGATTTTTGGATTTACCTCGAATTCCACGTTTTCCAGCTTATTCAATAGTGTTTCATGATTAACAGTATCGAAAGCTTTTCAAGGTCGATGAAAATTCCTATACATCTCGTCCTCTCATCCAGATATCTATAAACACTTCTGCCAGAGAGAAATCGCATTTTCAGTTAGCTTAACCCTTTCTGAACCCAAACTGCCTACCAGCGAGAAGCCCATACCTCTCCACGAAAAAACAACCCTGGAGCATAATATTATCTCAAAGATCTTGGCCACATTGCTAATTAGCGAAATGGGTCGATAGTTTTTCAACTCTTTGGTATCTCCTTTTTGAATACAGGTGTTCGACAGATGACTTGAAGTGAGTTGGGCATATTCCATGATCACAAATTTTATTGATGACAATTGCTAAAGGTGGACTTAACTCATCGGCATTTTTCTTCAAGACCTCCATTGAAATTCCATCCACTCCACATGATTTCGTGCGTTTAAGTGCCTTAATTGTCCTCAAAACTTCTATGGGTGTAGTGTGCCTCAAATCCAAAGTGTTAAATACTCTTTCGAATTTGGGAGGCTTTTACTTGGTAAAATTCCATTATCGATTATAAAAAACAAGTAGTGTGTTTTGAGGAATTTTACTTAATACTTGGGATTCGTAACGCGTTTCACTACGCCGTAGCTTCTTCAGACGAATTAATGTACAGAAAATAAGAATGAGAATATAAATATAAATGTTTTTGAGTAATTAAAAGCTTATTTGGTTGCTTCTTCTCAAGTGGTTATTTATGACAGGTATATCCAATAAAATTAAGGAATAGATTGCTCCCCGAAGAGATTCAATAGAGGTGAAGGGCTTAAATCGACTTGTTCATTGATGAGTCTACCTGAGTGTTTGTATTTATTGATTTCTAAAGTTTACCAAAGATCTACCTTCCAATATTTATTATCTGTATGCAAAATTTCAAACTGTGGGTCGAAAAAGTGATTATTTTCTAAGAGATGATTCGCGTAATTTGAATCTGATTTTTATTCGAAAAACTGCGTTTATGTTCCGATATTCTAATATTAAAATTTCTATATGTTCTACCAATGTAGAAATTATCACAGTCATTGCAATTCAATCTATAAACACCTGATTTATTGTTTTGACCTGATTTGGTTTTATTATTTTTATTTTTATATATTTGCCTAAATTATAATTGATTTGGAAAGCTTTCCAAACTAATGATAATTAAGGCAAATATATAAAAATAATAAAACCAAATCAGATTAGGTTAGATTTTAGAAATCAATAAATACAAACACTCAGGTAGGCTTATCAATGAAAAAGTCTATTTAAGCCCTTCACCTCTATTGAATCTCTTCGGGGAGCAATATATTCTTGAATTTTATTAGAAATACCTGTCATAAATCACCACTTAAGAAGAAGCAACCCAATAAGCTTTTAATTACTCAAGAACATCTATATTTATATTCTCATTCTTATTTTCTGTACATTCATTCGTCTGAAGAAGCTACGGTGTAGTGAAACGCGTTACGAATCGCAATTATTAAGTAAAATTCCTCAAAATACAGTACTTGTTTTTTATTTTTGTTAAATACTCTGCTGCCTGATCTCGATGAGTGTTCAGATGGTTTTATTTTTTCTGCTAATTTCTTTCCAGTATTTGCAAAGAAAGAGTTGAATTAGTCGGCAACCTCATTATCGGCTGTAATTTCTCTCTCATGCACAATGAGTTTTGGTGTTTTTCCAGTAGGTGAATTTAACTTGGTACCACTAGATTCGTTTATAATTCTCCATATTTCTTTTGGATTGTTCAAATTGAAAGCAATTTCATCACGAAAGTATCTAAGCTTTGCCGTCTCAACTTCAAGTTTCATTTGTGTCGACAGCTCATTGTATCTATCTTTCAATTCTCTGTTTCCTGGATTTGCTCTTGCACTTCTGAACATGGCATCTCTATCATTAATTCTATTCATTAAGCCTTGAGTTATCCACTCACACCTTTTTCTTCTATTCCTAGAGATGTTGAATGTTCTTAAGCATCTATCAATACTTTCTCGAACCTTGAGAAATATCTCAGCTTCTTCTGAGTCCTTCGAATTATCCAGACACTTCCACGTCTCATTTTTCAGTATTGTCGACGTTTGATACAACACTGACGGCACTGTAATTCTGAGGAAAAGTAGAACTTACCTGGTTTCATATTTGAGGATATGCATTAAACTCAGAAAGTATTATAAATGCAGTTTTCGCTTTCATCATCTGTACTGCTTTCGAAAACTTTTCAAAAATTATAATTGAATAAGAAGTGGTTATTTCGAATAGAATATTAATACTAACCTTGTTTTCGGACCCAAAGAATGGTGTCTGATAATCAAAGTAACTAACGAATCCATTCCAATAACCAAAGTGTGTATCGAATCCTTTTTCAGTGGGCGTATCATTTCTTCTTGCAGCTCCCAAATGCCACTTTCCTACCATATGAGTACTGTATCCCAGATCTTTCAGTAGTTGAGGTAAAGTTTGAATACCATAGGGTAAATGTCTATCTTCGCCTGCTTTTATTGGGGTTCCTTGCATTCCTGAATACCATTTAAATATTCATTAGAAAATATTCGAGAGCAATAATACAGAGTGTTTCAGGTATGCAGTCATTAATTTCTACAGATCCCTCATAAGAAAACATGGAATACATTTTGTCGAAAAAGTACTGCAAAATGGTCAATGAAACACGAAATGTTTATTTACATCCAGATTTATTTATGAATCCATCAAATAAAAGAGTAATTGAAAAATAACAATTACAATTACAAATGCACAAAATCAGTCCGAGCAGCAGCTATGTGGACCTTCAAAAATAAACACTAGCAATGTTAAAGAAAATCTGAATTTTACAAAAACAATATTTTACCTAATTATAAAAGAAAACAATGAATTAACGATTATAACAGACACAGCAAATTCTTAGTATCACAAATCACGTTCCCTGAAATCCTGTTGTAGATCTTAACTCCCTCTGTCCAAACTTCTCTGCCCCAGCGTAGTTCTCATAAAAGTTGGCCTTGAATTGATGTTACTCCTCAAGTTATGTTCATGTACTTCGTTGTTTGTAATCAATGTAACATTCGATATTATTTCATTACGTAGACATTCATGAATGTGTAAGCAGACTCGAAAAATATAGATAGAGTGTATGTCTATGATCCTGTTTAGCAGATAAAGACTTCTAGACGGATGAAGCTGCGGTAATTCGTATATTCTCTTGATGGCTTTGTTTTGAAGGGTCAGGAGAGGTTCGATCAATGCCTGGTATGTAATTCTCTATATCAGAGTAAGGTATGACAGATGACTGTGAACCAGAGAATTATACAACATCCTTCTGTGTCTCACATCAATGTACTGTGAGGCTCTACCCATAATCCCTATGGCTGGTGCAATTCTTTGACCTATATATGTAATATGATGCAGCCATGATAGCTCGTTATCAATGAACAGACCCAAGTATTTTATACAGTCAACTTTAAACAAAGAAATCGAGTCAAGCGACTCATTAAACTGATTCATTTCAGTATTGTTCGATATGACCATATAACTTGATTTCTTCATGTTCAATGAAAGTCGACATCCAGTTCTTAATATCAGTAAGGTATTTTTCAGTCAACTGTTGGGTAACGTTTCCATCTTTACGAAAATACAGCAAGCAAGTATCATCAGCAAACAGTTGAATGCTGCCATGAAGCCTCAAATTTGAAATAGAGTTCATAAATCAAAAACAAAGTGGGTCCAAGAACGGACCCCTGCGGTACACCACATGTGACATCACTGAAACTACTAGCACTAGCACTGGGTACGGCCATCCAAATAATCCGCAAACCATGCAAGAGGGGCACCACAAACACCCACACTTTCCAGAATCTTTAACAGCACTGCATGACACACTGTGCCAAATGCTTTCTCAAGGCCAAGTAGACAAACACACAGGAGAGACCCTTATCCACGCGCTCCTGTATCAAAGTGCCGCTCCCCCGCCTGATCCTATACTGTCGAGCAAACCAGAAATTAGCCACGAGTCTCTCATTGATACATGTTTCGAGTACCTTCGATATCACAGACAATAGACACTGGCCTATATTTGTTGGCTGATGTTGGATCTCCGCTTTTGAAAATAGGGACCACCTTAGCGATTTTGAGTGAACTCGGCACAGAGTTTGACTGCATAGACAGGTTTACCAATTTACTGAGCAAAGAATTCCTTTAAGATGTTTCCATCAATCCCATCCATTCCTGGACTTTTACCTGGCCTCCTAGCTCTGATAATTTCTCTGATTTCATTTGGGGTGGTTGGTCTACAGCAGAATATGTCCCTCCCTGATTGCGGTCTGGGGGTGCATAGCCGCCGGAAGTCGGTGAATGATCCACTTGATGTTCAATACTGGTGAAGAAATGGTTCAGTTCTTGGGCTACCTGTTTGGCATCTGATATCTCCACATTATCTATCGTGAAAGAATTTATTCGTTTGGACTCTTTTTTAGATGATTCACTGACAAGTTCATTGAGCGATTTCCATAATTTCTTACTGTCGTCAGCTGCACGTCTAATTTTATCATGCAAAAATTGCTTTTTTCATGTAACGATGGCCTTTTTCAATGTAAGTTGAGCGTCTCTGTAAGCTCCCCTAAGATGTGGGCTAGCCAGAAACTGTCTGTGCCTCTTATAATGAAAATCTTTCTCCCTCAGTAGCTTATAGATCTCTACATTAAACCAAGGAGCACTGCTAGAGTTGCTGAATCTATTTTTTAGAAAGCTTTTTCGACTGAGAAAGCTCTTATAATTCTATTGCACGAAATGCAATTCTATCAAGCTCATTAATTTCACACCTACTGCGTGTGTTATTCCTTGATTCGACCGGAGAGTTAATGTGAAGAATTTGGAGTCTGTGATCTCCAATATTACCATCTACAATAGTCAACTGAGTATCCCTTATGTTATTGCTGAGAGTGTAATCAATCAGAGTACTTGAAGTAGGAGTAACTCTTGTAGGAATATTCCGGTTCAATAATTCAAAACCGTTAGCATCAACCATCATCTCTAGAGCTCGCTTCTGCTGGTTATCTGTCAAGTAGTCCACATTCAGATCCCCCATTATCCAGCATCCTTTGGAGGAGTGCTGAACCACATCAAAAACTTCATCTAGTTTGGATATGAATGTGTCGAAATCATAGTCACGTGGTCGATAGATTCCTCCTATAACAAATAGCAATTTTCTTGCACTCTGGACATTTTCCCTAAACTCATAGTTCTCCTTAAATAAAATCCCAACACCACCCTCTCGCTTGGGTCGACTTACATAAAGTGAATTGTATCCACGAAACTCAAAGATACACTCCTTCCCAGACTCAAGCCAGGTCTCAGCCACAACCACAGCATCCGGCCTAATGACCTCCAGGACAAGCTCAACACTTGCAGTTTTGTTATGGATAGATTGGGCATTATAATATAAGACAGTGAAATTTTGTTCTTCGGATTGGTATACTGGAAGATCAGTTATTATATTGGAATACTTAGCCATTGGAAAATTCATTCGGTTATATAACATTTCTTCTCTTCATTCTCTTTTACATTGCACTGTAACAACCCATTTGCAATTTCCATAACTACTGGGTTAATTTCTTCTATCTTTGCGTACCAGTTTTTTCCACAGCACATGAAGTTTCATTCATTTCCAAGGATAGTAAGCGGCCTCCAGGCTTTTAACACTCTTTTTCAAAGAGGAATTTTCATCCAGTAGGTTCTTCATTTCAGACAGAATAGATTTGTTATCATTAGCTAGCTCGTCAAATCTATCAGGCATAAACTTGAGTGATGTTTTCAGTTCCTTTATTATGCTAAATAAATCAGCATTTTTGGGATTGTGATTTTCAGTGCCAGGTGACGAAACAGAAATTGTGTTCTTAACCTCACTTTCGCTGCACTTTGGGCATCTAACGAATTTCCCCGATATTTCACAAACCCTTTCAGCACAACTTTCGTGAAATCGATTCACCCTGCAAAAACTACATAAATTAAAATTAACCACTAGTTTGTTGCAATAAAAGCAGCAAAAATTATTCTGCGACATGTTTACTTTTCTTCTTCTTATATTTTTTTATTGCATCGCCTCCAAAGTGGGCCCCTTCCGAAATAATACACTTACGCCAACGAAGGATCCAATCATCAAAACATTTATCGAACGCTTTTTTCGATAAATTTTGTTATAGATTTAAATAGGTAACTCAAAGTGGTTATTTGAGTTGCGGAAGAAGAAAAAGTCGACCGGAGTCGCATCAGGAGAATACGGTGGTTGTTCGATGGTATTTGTTGAGTTTTCAGTCAGAAATTCATTCACAATGATACGCTCGTGAGATGGTGCATTATTGTGGTGCTAAATCTATGAGTTTTCGTTCCAGAAGGTCTCTGTGTCGGTTCGTTGGAGAGCGCAATAATATTTATATGTTTTGTTACCCTTCAACGGATTGAAATTAGTAGGTGGCTGTCTGGCCTGATGTTGTGAATGGGTATGCAGTACAGACGAGTTCAAATGAGACTGAAACTGCAGTCTATTGCTCCTATTCAAGACATCCGACCGAGTTGTACCACTGCTGGGTGGCCCTGGTTGGCGATGATTATGAAGAGTTGATCAGAAAACCAGCTCCTTCAGCGAAAGACACTTTACATTTCACAGAAGGTTGAATGTTGTTCCCTGAATAAATTTCTGCAATATGTTTCTCATTAACCCATATCTCATCATCTGTTACAATGCGTTTTATTAATGTGGAGTCGAAATTGACTCGTTCAAGCATGTTTTCAGCAACTTCTACGCGTTTCAATTGTTGAAGAAAATATCCTAGATTTATAATCATTTGTCTTTATACTAGTATAATTATAAAGTATATAAATAAGGTCATAATACTCCAAATTAGGAACTAAAACGCATGGTCGGGACAGAGTGGGAGGTGATGCGTACGCCGACAACGTCGGCAAATTCCCACCAAGTTCCGAAAACCATCAGTTCTGTGCAACGCGTTGAGTTGAACAGACTTCCTTCTTCCTAGTTAGGCTTGTTGAGCTTACAATTCATTTTCTCTGCAACGTGTTGAGTCCAGAAACTTCTACCTCATGAATAGACGTGTTGAGATAATTTACTCAAACCTCTGCGACGTGTTGAGTCCAGGGAATCCTGATTCCTGAATAGACGTGTCTTCTTCTTTCCCATCTAGAGCGTTGGCGATCAAAAGCATGACTTAAATTTCGTCGGCAGCTTTTCTAAATAAATATGTCGTACTTTGACCGAACCACTGGCGAAGGTTCTTAAGCGGCCTGGCCCGCGGTAACCTTCCATTTTCCCCTGAATTATTATTTGTAACATATTGTATTTGTCGTTACGCATAACATGACCAAATATTCTAATTTCCTCTTTTTGATTGTATTTAAAACCCCTGTTTCCCTATTCAGTCGATGCAAGACTACATTGTATGTAATTCGGTCCGTCCACTAAATTTTCAACATCTTTCGATAAACCCACATTTCGAAGGCTTCCAGTTTCTTACACATGACCTCTGTAAGGGTCTACGCTTCGACGCGGTATAAGAGGATACTGAATACGTAATACCGCAATAATATGATCCCGAGGGAAGCTTTCAGCAGTCTACTGGTGAGAACTTTTGTCATGTTTGTGAATGCTCGTCTAGCTTATCCAATGCTGCTCGTGATTTCATGTACCATGTCTCAATCCTTGTTTATATGGCATCTCAAGTATCTATGAGGGGCAACACGTTCCATTACTTTGACCCCAACTAAAGGTTCTCTTGGCAGTCTATGTGTTTTTACTTACTAGCTATTTTGTCTTTTTCGCATTCAGTTTTATTCCCATTGATTTACTGTGGTCCGACACAGATGTTACGAGTTCTTGCAAATCTTTCAGGTTTGTAGCCAGTAGAACTGTGCCATCAGCGTACCTGTTAAGTTATTGACCGTGACACCGCCGACGATTACTCCAACAGCTTCATCATCCAGAGCTTCTCTAAATATTCTCCCTGCATACAGGGTAAAAAGCAGTGGCGAAAGAATGAAGCCCAGACGTACCCCTCTCTTTATTTCAATTTCTTATGACATATTATTGTCCACACGGATGGTTGCCGTTTTATTCCAATACAGGTTGGCCATAATGCGGATATCACGCCCATCCAATCCCAGATCTTTTAGTATGTCAACTAGCTTATTATGTTTCATGGTGTCTTTTCGTAATCGAGAAAACAGGCGAACACATCGACATTAACATCACGACAACGCTGTACTAGAACTTGGATACTGAAAAGACATTCTCTTGTTTGGAAGCCGTCCCGAAACCCAAACTGAGAATCGCTAAGGGTTTCTTCACATTTGCGGTATATTCTAAGATGTATTATCTTCAGGAGTATCTTTAGTACGTGACTCCTTAAGCTAATTGTACGGAAGCCTATGCAGTACTTTGCATAAAGTAACAAAAGTTGATTTTAATTCAATTCATTAATTATTTGCTTTTAGATTATCTACGTCAATTCCATCAGGTCCAGTTCTATCGTCTTTAAAAATATCCTAAATATACTGACTCCACTCTTTCAGTTTATCTTCTGTTGATGTAAGAATATTGTCGCTTTTGTCCATTAGTAAATTACTTTTGTGTTTATTGTTACCTGTCGTTTCTTCTACTCCTTCATGCAAATTGAAAGTGTCGTGATTTGCATCTAATACCTTAATTTCATCGCATCGTTCAGAGAGCCAGTTTTAATTTCCTATTCTTATTTTGGAACGAATTGACTTCTGGACTCGAATAATTTTGTGGATACTTACTTTTAAAAGTTCTTCTCAAATCCATTAATTCCAGTATGTCATCAGTCATCCAAGGTTGCCTCTTTTTCGTTGTGTTTTGTGCTAGATGTTCATTTCCACCCTGCCTTACAGCTGTTTTAAATCGTTCCCATGTGTGTTCTATATGTTGTTCACCTTCACCTCTTATGCTTGTTAGTCATTTACAGAGTTCATTCTTGATTACTAATTTTAGTGTTGGATCCTTTAACCTTTGTATGTTGGTATGTTTTCTGAACTTTAACAATTCTTTTCAGCCTAATGTTTACAAACGCTGCTACTAGGTTATGGTCAGTATATACATCGGCACCAGGGAACATTTTAGCATTCTGTATAGAGTTCCTGAATCTTTTGTTCATAAGAATATTATCAATTCGGTTTTTCACGTTTTTATCTGCATTGGAGGTTCAAGTGTAAAGACATCTAGGTGTTAGTTATAACAAAATTTTCGTCTAGACAGAACTGAACCAACCGGTCTCCTTTCTCATTCGGAAAACCTTACCTGTACTCGCCGACTACATCTTCACGTCGTCCTTTCCCTACTTTGGCATTAAAGTCGCCCATCAGTAGAACAATATCGGATGATTTAGTCAAATCTGTTGCTTTCTTAATATCACTGAAAAAATGTTCAGTGTTTTCGTCAGATGCATTACAAGTAGACGTATGAGTCACTTTATTCAAACCTGTGTGATGTGTTGAGTCCAGAGAATCCTGTGTCCTGAATAGACGTGTTGAGTCTATTTTATCAAACCTCTGCAACGTGTTGAGTCCAGAGAATTCTGCCTCCTGAATAGAAATGTTGAGTCTATTTACGCAAACCTCTGTGACGTATTGAGTCTAGAGAATCCTGTCTCCTTCGATAGACGAGTTAAGTTCATCCAAAAATACACTAAGTTTGGCGACAACTTCAAGTCCTGACCATGTGAATAGTAGCTTCAATAAAAGAGGGAATAACTGATTCAATTTTAAGAATATTATTTTCCACTTGTAAATAAATTTTTTTTCAAAAACCAAGTTATTTCACCCGGTAGCACCTCACAACTTGAATTGTTTTCGTTGAAATAATGCATTTCGTTATTAGTACTGACAGTTGATTAATTCAATCATCTATGTCTCAATATGCAAGACATCCCTCACAAATTACAAGCATACTTCTGTTTTGTTTTATAGACATGCATACCTCCGCCTTATGCCATTTCACTTTTATGAACTCACCAGTCCTTATAGAATATTTTCGAGTAAGCAGAGTAGCTCTTTACTGTATTCAATTCCCTAACTTTTATTAAACTAGATTTATAACCATCATTTTTCTATATTCGAGCAATCAATCCACTTTAATTACCCTCACTATAATAAGGTCAGAACACTCAAAAACTGAAATCGTTAACCTTGTAACAATGATCACCGTTACTAAAGCAGCGCATGATCAGAACAGAGTGGGAGGTGATGCGTACGCTGACAATTTCGGTATGAAGTCCCACCAACTTCCGAAAACCAGCAGTTCAGTGCAGGGCGTCGAGCTGAACAGACTTCCTTCTCCTTAGTTAAGCGTGTTGAACTTAGCATTCCTTTTTTCTGCGACGTGTTGAATCCAGAATATCCTGTCCCTGAATAGACGTTTTGTATCTATTTATGTAAATCTCTGGCGGTGTGTTGAGTCCAGAGACCCTTGCCTCCTGAATAGACGTGTTGAGTATATGTACTGAAACCTCTACGACGTATTGAATCCACAGAATTCTGTCTTCTGAATAGACGTGTTGAGTCTATTCACTGAAACCTCTACGACGTATTGAGTCCAGAGAATTCTGTCTCCTGAATAGACGTGTTGAGTCTATTCACTGAAACCTCTACGACGTATTGAGTCCAGAGAATTCTGTCTCCTGAATAGACATGTGAGTCTATTATATCAAACCTCTGCGACGTGTTGAGTCCAAAATATCCTCCCCCTGAATAGACTATTTACATAAACCTCTGGCGACGTGTTGAGTCTAGAGAATCATGTCTCCTTCGGTAGACGAATTGAGTCTATCCATATCTTAGGCCAAGGACACACTGAGTTTGGGGCCAACATCAGGTCTTGTCCATGTGGATAGTTGCTTCAGATGAAAGAGGGGATATTTGATTAATTCAAGAATATTATATTTTACTTTCGTTGTTAATTGTAAATAATGTTTCATTTCAAAACCTTGATTTTTTCACTGAGACAGATGGTAGTACATCACAACCTGAAATATCTTCGTTAAAATAATACATTTCAAGTTCATTACTAGTACTGACAGTTGATGAATTGTATCATACATGTCCTAGCATGCAAAATATAAAAGACATCACTCACAAATAACAAGCATACTACTGTTATGTTTTAAAGACTTGCATACCTCCGCCTTATACCATTTCACTTTTATGAACTCACCAGTCCTTATAGGATATTTTCCAGTCAGCAGAGCAGTTCTCGACGGTGTACAAATGGCTTGTGTGTAGTGTCTATTTAGAATAACTCCATTATAACCCAAAGCATCGATATTTGGAGTTGTGAATTGATTAGATCCTCGATAACTCACATCGTTCGAGCCCTGAAATTTCGAATTATTTATTGACATAAATTCGTGATATGGAATCAATGGAAGTTGATATCAAACTATGCTCATTATAGAGCTGCTACTTTCAAGAAAAATAGTGATTCTTGACGTAACACTTGTACACCAAAAATGGAGTGTTCAATCCACATAATATACATATTTATTCTGAGTAAAATCCTCATGAAACCTACGTAGAGTGAAGTCAGTCAGTTCCCCGACATCAACGTTTGGGTAGGAAAGATTGGTAACCATTTTATTGGGCCTTTCGTTTTACCCCCACAATTGAATGGAGAACTTCTGCGTAATAATTCAGAAGATTTTTTAGAGGAAGTCCCTAGAAATGAAAATGGGTTATATGATAGGATTGAACGAAATTTAATCCATGGTGCTCATTCCGATCATTTGCTCGGAGTCTGAAGTACTTTTATAGATATTTACAATAAATGACATTAATTGAAGGGGTGAAAGTCATAGTAGATTAAGTCAGTTTTTGGGAGAAATTGAGTTGAACACAGGAATGTTATGTACATATGGAGAACTGTTTATAAAAATAGTAGAGTAAGCAGAGCTTCACTCATTTCGTCGACAGATGCCAGCACAATTTAGACATATAATAGACCCAGTGTTCTGTTGAAAACTAAAGTGGCATGAGTCAGACTTACACCAGGGAGAATGTAAATGTTTGGCGATTTTCGTATAGTAGTTGAGTACATGCGCACAAGTTCGTATAAACGATGGATTCTGATGAAAGTGTTAGTGATCTGTTGGATGAGCTGAAGACTAGTGATGAGTGGGAGCGTGAACCAGGAGAAAACACATCAGAAACAGAAGATGATAGTGAGTGTCTACTAATCTGTTTATAACTGTAGCTGTGCCTGAGGTCTTCTTTGAAGAATTGAGAATATATTATTGGAAAGTGTCTTTCAATTCATAGAAAGTTCAGGTAGGCAAGGTACTTTGTGATTTAGGTTGTGAGTGCAGTAAGATCTAAGTATCTACATAGATGTTTCGATTTGCAGAATCTTAAGGAGATGAAGAAGTGGGCGGCAGACGCAAGCCTAACCTTTCCAGCGACTTTCCTACTGATGGCACTTCTGAGAATCAAGAAAACGCTCACTTGAGAACGAGGAAAACACAAAACTTATGCTCATACGCGAGACAAAGCTCGAAATGCAGGGTTGTCGTACGTGTCCTCTAGAGGACAAGGAGTAGCCGGTAAGCTTTATCAGAACTTTGATTGTGAATGTAAAAGAAAGTATGCGCAGAATGTACCTGAAGCGGCGAGATGATACATTTTGAACACTCTCTGAACAGTTTTTCTGAACAAAAGT
This sequence comes from Cryptolaemus montrouzieri, assembly GCA_013387265.2. NCBI lineage: Eukaryota > Metazoa > Arthropoda > Insecta > Coleoptera > Coccinellidae > Cryptolaemus > Cryptolaemus montrouzieri. Next base: position 40,887,646 of record JABFTP020000042.1, read on the forward strand.
GTTTTTATTGTTGTTTGATTGTGCAATAGAAACCTACAACAATTCATTCATTCGTCGAGAAGTACAAAATCTGCGACAAACAGTTTCGGAGATTATGACAGAGGCAGTAAAGTTACTGTGTGCAAGCGTTTTTTCTTAAAAACACTCCTAGTTTCGAATGGGCGTATGCCAACACCTATACAAAAAATACGAGAGGGTCAACAACCTAGAAGTGATGGGCGAGGACGCCATTCGCGCAAAAATAAAACACCTGAGACTACCATGAGTATTGTGCGTAACCACACAGCATCTTTCCCATCATATCAATCGCACTACAGTATATCAGAGAATTCTAACAGGAAATACTTTCCTCCTGACTTGAATGTAGGTGCAATGTATGATCGGAACAAAGAAAAATTCATGGAAAAAGGTAATTATCCCATATCTGATACCATCTACTGTCGAATCTTCAATTTGCACTTACATATACCTCTTGAAGATGCGTGCACCAAAAATGATGTGCATAAGTAGATTGAAGTGTGCGAAGATGTAGATGAATCTAGGAGGCCGAAAAAGAATAATCAGAAAAGCCGAAAACGCGGGGGACGAAAGAGTTAGGGACGCAATGATAGCATGCTAAGATGAATCTTTTTATGTTGCGACATTTGACTTTGAAAAGGCATCACCATTTCCTGTTTTGACGACCTCCCTGGGTTACCAGAAGCGGAATATGTATTGTTACAACATGGGTTGCCATGAACTTGGAACACGTTCGGGCTTCATGTACTACTGGGATGAAACAGTTTCTTCTCGTGGGTCTCAATAGATTGGTTTGTGTACCATCAAACATCCTACAGCAAAAACGTCATCTGCTACCCAATGACATTTGTCATATTTTTACGACGATTGTCAAAATTTTTTCGCAAATTTTTCTTTAAATTAAACAAGAACCACAAAGAATTAATATATGGAGGATGTCAACCCAAATTATTGGGTTCATGATGATTCTAGAACATCTGTAGATCATAATCGGCATCACTTAGAAGACCGAACCAAGCCATCGGGGCCCTCTCGGTCAAACAGAGAGGAATTGTTTTGTTGAGTTTGAATATTGAACGGATTTTGCGAGATTATACTTCAAAATTGGAAATCATGGGGTGCAAGATTAGAATTGAAGCGGTTAAGCAGAAAAGTCTTTGGTACTCTTTAAGAACATACAACACTAACACAACATAAACAGACAAGCTATTGCTAGTGCAATAGTGACAGGGAAACGAGCTTTTTCTCAGTTTTTTTCACTCGTTTATTGAATCGTACGCAAGATAGTACATTTCCCTTGTTACATTTTCCTGAGCTCACACTTGTGTTTTTCTGACGCACACCAAAATTATAGATATAAGCATTTATTGTAAATACAATTTTTCGAATTTTTGTAAATCCTCCCTCTTTCAAAATAGCATTGAAAACAATGCTAACACTTTTGAATATTTGCAATAAATTACTATCCCCCATTTGTATCGTTAAGACTTTTTGTTTGTGTTGAAGATTTTCGTATGTGTTTTTGCTTTTCGTTTGAGAAAAGTTTAATGTCATAGTTCCTATTTTTCATATTAATATATTTTTCTACTCGCATAACATTCTTACCATTCTAATAGAATATTACCAAATCAACATGCATGGACTTAAATATTACGTAGATTCCTCCGCTTGTCATGTTTCGAATTTCAAACGAATTAATGTTCATCTGTCATTCAATTTATTAAGAGTAGGAGTGATTGTCTAACTCTAAGACCACAGATAACTATGGTCTAAATCGAGTCAAACCATAGAAATAACCATGATCTTAGAGAGGTTCTTTAAAATCTGTGGTTTTCAGTGATAGAACAATATGAACCGTTGATGAGCATGTACCTACTGAATGAAATTGTAAAAATTTTTTTTCTCTGAAAAAAGGTATTGCATGCAATAATTGTGTACGAGTGATATATTTCTGAAAAGGAAAAAAATTGATGCATCCAATAAAGGTAAAATTTCTTATGATTTGTATTTAAAGACAAGCATGTTTGCATTTAAACTAAAGAACCGCTGTGATAATTTTTTTTTCACAGTATTTAACGTGAAAAAGTTCCTGTAGAATGTAAATTTTATTTTCATGCAACTTTGATGATGACTGAGATATTCGCAATGGACGATTTTCACAAAATTCGGGAAATTTTGAACAACTGCAGAGCGGAAAGAGATATCAGAAAACTTTGGCACCACTTAACTAGTTCCTGAAAATAAGATCGAGAGAGGAGGGTTCTTTTTTTCTATCGACAATATTTCACATAGCTGCCATACAAATACATCATAATTTGCCACCCTGTACAATTCTCAATGTATTATCCTGTAATATCAGCAAGAAAGGATAGGTTTTCTGATTTTTCATGAAAATTTGAATGGAGCCGTTATGAAGAAATCATCAACAATAGTATCATGGAAGGATTTCTCAATGAACTTCCGTTAGCACAAAGATCAAATATTTTTTTCAACACGATGGTGCTACTTCCCTCCAAACAAGGGCTATCAGTGATCTGTTGAATTTGAATTTGGGACATAATTGAAAAGGGACTAAGGTCCTGTGAGAGGGACGCCTCGTTCCCTGACTTGACGCCACTAGATTTCTTTCTTTGGGGTCATGTTGAGAATTCACTCTATAAGAGGAACAGTAACAATTTAGAAGAGTTAAAACAGAATTTCTAGGAATGCCTTGCTTCGATAAAAAATGTACACAAGTGTTCTATATTTCTGAAAAAGGAAAAAAATTGATGCATCCAATAGAGGTGAAATTTATTATGGTTTGTTTAAAAAAATGATTTTAGCATTGAAACTTGAGAACCGCTGAGATGAAATTTTTTTTATGATTTCGAATTTGGGAGGCTTTTACTTGATAAAATTTAATCATCAATAATGAAAACAAGTAATGTTTTGTTGGAATTTTACCTAAAAATTGTGATTCGTGACGCGTTTCACTACACCGTAGCTCCTTCAGACGAATGAATGTACAGAAAATAAGAATGAGAATATAAATATGAATGTTCTTAAGAATATTTATATCTATATTAAGAACATTTATATATATATATATATATATATATATATATATATATATATATATATATATATATATATATATATACTATATATATATATATATATAACATCAATGAACATTTATATTTATATTCTCATTCTTATTTTGCGTACATTCATTCGTCTGAAGAAGCTACGGTGTAGTAAAACGCGTTACGAATCACAATTATTAAGTGAAATTCCAAAAAACACTTTATTTGGTTTTTTTATGACATCATTGTCCTTCACTTGAAAAAGTGTCTGTAGAATGTCAAACTTATTTTTATGTAACTTTTATGATGACCGAGATATCCGCGATGGACGATTTTCACAAAATTCGAGAAATTTTTAATAACTGCAGAACGGAAAGAGATATCAGAAAATCTTTGTCACCACTCAACTAGTCCCTGAAGATAAAATCGAGAGAGGAGGGTTCATTTTTCTCTATCGACAATATTTCACATAGCTGCCGTACAAATACATCGAAATTTGCCCACCCTGTACAATTCTCAATGAATTATCCTTTAATATCAGCAATATAGTACAGGTTCTCTGATTTCTGATGAAAACTGGAATGGGCACGTTATGAAGAAATCATCAACAATAATATCATTGAAGGATTTCTCGATCAACTTCCGTTAGCATAAAGATCAAATATTTTTTTCAACACGATGGTGCCACTTCCCACCAATCAAGGGCTATCACTGATCTGTTGAATTTGAATTTGGGACATAATTGGATAGAGACTATAGGTCTGTGAGATGGCCGCCTCGTTCCCTGACTTAACGCCACTAGATTTCTTTCTTTGGGGTCATGTTGAGGATTCACACTAGAGGAACAGTAACAATTTTGAAGAACTAAAACAGAATTTCAAGGTATGCATTGCTTCGGTTAGCAATATTCATATTTACAATGCCTGCCGTAGTATTTCTGGGCGATGTAATTTATGTATTGAAAACAATGCTAACACTCTTGAATATTTGCGATAAATTACTTTCCTCCATTTGTAGCGTTAGTACTTTTTGTTTCTGTTGAAGATTTTCGTATGTGTGTATACAAATACATTGAAATTTGCCCACCCTGTACAATTCAATCAATGTAATATCAGCGAGGTAGCTTAGGTTCTCTGATTTTTAATGAAAATTTGAATGGAGCACGTTATGAAGAAATCGAAATTTGCCCACCCTGTAGGATGGCTCAGCAGGTTGGTGTTATATAGAAAACTTTTATAATCTCATTTTCTGTCAGCTATATGCTGGTGAAATAGTGCGCACGAATACACCCTGTATAAGGCACATTCTTTTTAAATGTACCACTTATCTGAAGTAGCCTTACTGTGGTGAAACGCTTAATAACGTAATATATTGAAAATTTGAACTTCGTTGTCTCATTTAATTAAATATAAGTACAATTACACTTACCATATCATCGCCAATTATCATCACAATATGCGGAGAATTTCTTTCACTTTCTCCAAGAATACTTCGACCAATGCTGAATAGCACGACCCAAAATATTATCACATTCATGATTTCTGAATTCTGAATCAAATAGAAATAAGAATTTGCTTGGAATACTCTCACAAAATCATCGATACTAATCACTAGATAATACTTGAAGAATAACTGATATTGACAAGTGCTTTTTTATCAAAATCGCTATTTACCCTGTATTATATTGAATTGTATTTCGGAGAGCTCACTTATCTTTCATTATCTCATAATAGAAAATCAGAACTAATACTTCAACAAAATTCAGATAATACCAAATATTAAATAATAATCTCGATACAGAGAGTCGAAGTTGGCGAATTAAATCGCATTATTTTGAGTATATTTCACGGTGTACATTCTGTCAAAGAAAAACCAGGAATTGATTATTGAGTAAATCTGTTTAAAACGATTCTTAAATTGCCAGAAACTTCGAAGAAGGATATAGATCCTGTAATCTAAAGAAATAGCTAATTGCGTATCCCAAGTGCATTCTTCTTCCGATGGTAACAGATGACAGGAAACATATACATTCTGCCGAAAAAGTACCTGAACATAATTATTTAAAAAATCTGCTTGGAACGATCTTTGTTATTCCTAAGTTGGCACAACTGTTTTTCATACTGAAACTGTCATTTAGTTTGTTTGTTTACAGTGTGTGATTTGTCTGTTCTCACAAGGGTGTCTTCCAATGTTTACAATGTATAAAAATATTGAGCAAAGAGTTTTTCTCAAATTTTGTATTGCAAATGATCTTAAGGAAAAATTTCGGACAACAGGGTCATTAGGAAGAAGATCAGGATGATCTCAGAGATGCCTACTGTCAAAAACATCTGCGAAAATAATAATATGACATGATTATGTTTAACAAATTACATGAGTGAAATCATTCAACAAAAGGAATCATCCAGCGTTCCTGAAGAAATATTACTCATTTTCGAATGAGTCAGCCATATTGGATTTCACCGGAGGTGAAATTTCGATACAATTTATGAAAAACCTACTCATGGAAATTATGGAAAATAAATTTCCATATATATATATATATATATATATATATATATATATATATATATATATATATATATATATATATATATATATATATATATATATATATATATATATATATATATATATATATATATATATATATATATATATATATATATATATATATATATATATATATATATATATATGATGGGACATATATCTTCCTCAATAAACTTAGCGAGGAGTCTATATATGTAAACATGAGACAAGAAGAATTATTCCAAAATCCGTAGATCGATGAATTATCTTTCCTGACAAAAGCTAGTTCTCATAGAGGGCGACTCTCATACGTATGTACGAGGTACGTCCTCTCTGGAATCGATAGGGTACCCCGATGTAGCTTGATAGGATGCTGAGAAGCGATATGCGACATTGATGAGCTCGTAATAAGGGCGAAACTGTAATCTGCCGCTTCGTTTCTCGGCATCCTGCTTAGTTGCACTATTGTGGCTCTTGGGGGCTGCGTGCATGGCAGGCAGATGTGGGAACTGGCTCTTGTCAGGAAGGATTATTCATCGATTTATGGATTTTTGAATAATTCTTCTTGTCTCAAGTTTACATATGTAGACTACTCGCGAAGTTTATCGCGGAAGATATTTGTCCCATCAAATATTTACCGACGGGAGGTTTATCTCGGAAACAGAGGAAAAGAACACTATTCCTGCGGGATTATTTGGAATTTTTAACGTTTCCACATCTGTTTGTTATTTTTCGTATCTTTCTCGAAGTCCTGTAGCGGGTTCGTCGTGTCGGTCCATAGAGGGCGACTCTCATACGTATGTACAATGTGCCTCCTTTCTGAAAATGTTAGGGTATCCCGATGTAGCTTGGTAGGATGCTGAGAAACGATATGCGACACTGATAAGCTCCTAATAAGGGCGAAACTGTAGTCTGCCGCTTCGGCAAAACATATCCTGGAATCAATATATATTAGGATAACGTTAAATGTTATGAGAATATATCAATCTACCAGAATATATACAAACTATAGCATCATCAGACAATGACATCAATGAACCAACGAGTAGTGTCAGAGGCTTTCTTCCTGGAAAAATCCAGTGTACGGACCTTAGTCAAGTAACACTGAATGCTACTCATTAATAGTTTCCTTTGTGTGAAGTGATGAACGATCGAATAGAATACTGCTCTGAATATAAATATGACAAAATTGTCAGTTAATCATATTACATTTATATATACAAATAAATAAAATATTAAATGAGATTCTGAGCAGTATATACTAAAGAGAAAACCTATGACTCTACCTCATTATTTTTTCGGAAAGAAACCTACGAAGAATATTACTAGATTTGATGACTGTTATCTTTTGTAACTGTTCAAACAAATTTTTCTTCAGACCCAAAATCTCAATACTTTTGTGAAGATTCCTAGGAATAACACCTGTTGTGGAAATAATAATCGGTAGAATAAAGATTTTTCATTCTTCACATTTTTTAACTCGTTTCCAAGCATCATATATTTAGAAATTTTTCATTGTATTCATTTTGTATATTATGTGTGTCGGGTATAGCAATATCAATTATATATGCTATTTGATTCTGTTTATCAGTAGGAATGATATCTGGTCTATTGTGTTTTACAGCTCTATTGCAAAGAATTGTATTATCAAAATAAAGTTTATATTTGTCATTATCACAAATAATCTCAGGTTCATATTTGTAAATTTTTTTCTTTTTGGGAATTAGGTCATGTTTAATTCCTAGACTAAAATGAATAATATAAGCGACAGCATCATGCCTTTCTAAATAATCTGTTGAAGCAAGGACTGAGCAAGATGATATATGAAAAACTGTTTCAGAAGAACAAAAACATCTACGGCAAGAATCATCTATATTTTGCTTGATGATGTTTTTTCTATAATTCCTGCTGAAAACAACCTGATCCTGGATCGCAATTGCCAAAGCCTTCTGTTTCAGCAAACATAAACTAACCATTTATTTGATGCGATTTCATCAATATAATCATTTTTCAATTCTTTAGGGTGCTTTCCGTGTAATTTCTTCTGCATCTAACTTTCTCTTTTAGAATTATCATCAAAGATATCAAAATCTACCTTTTGCATTGACAAGTTCAGAGGTGTAAGATTATAATCGAAGCAAAAACAATATCATGTAATTAAACGTTCTCTGTTTATCATGAAAATGGGAACGTAGATGAAGAATCTGTTTACTATGAAGATTATTCAAATCAGTTAATCCACGACCTCCAAGATGTCTAGGTAGTGTAACTCTCTGAACAGCTGACTTTGGGTGGTGCTTATGATATTTACAAAGCATTTTCCTCGTTTGACATTGTAATTCGTTTAGATCAATTTTAGACCATTTAATAATTCCAAAAGAAGATGTAAGAATTGGAACTGCATAGGAGTTGATAGCTCTGAAAAGGTTTTTACTAGTTAAATGACTTTTGATGATAATTCTAAGTCTTTTGTATTATGAACTTCTAACATTTTCTTTAGTGCTGCTATGGTTAATTGTCTTCTCTTGACAAAATCCAAGATATTTATATGTATCTCCTTGATGCATTGGCTCGATAGCGATATTGGAAATCTTCATATAATCAGAGGTGATCTTTTCTTTTCAATAGAAAGATTTTTACATTTTGGAAGCCCAAATTTCATATGAATATCATTGGAATAGTTGAAAGTAATCTTAAGTAGACTTTTTAAATGTGATCTGGTTCCGGCATATAATTTAATATCATCTAAATAAATTCAGTGACTTAATTTGAACTCAGTTGATAGACTCTTTATTTTGAAGCCGAAACTAGTAGCATTTAATTCATGAGATAATGGATTAAGGCAAAGACAAAACCAGAGAGCACTTAAAGAATCATCTTGAAAAATCCCTCTTTGGATTGAAATTACTTCGGATTTTAGCGATTGTTTTGAAACATTTAAATGAAGATTGGTTCTCCAATTTTTCATTACAAATTCAAGAAAAAGTGTCTTATCAATTTTATAAATTTCCAAAATTTCTTGAAGCCATGAATGAGGAGAACTATTAAAAGCCTTCTGGTAATCAATGAAGGCTGTATGAATATTTCTCTTCTTAGTTTGAGCTTCATTCTAAGCAACATAATCAATTACAAGTTGCTCTTTAGTACCAAGGTGTTTTTTTCTACATCCTTTTGTTGTTCGGAAAGAATATTATAATTCTCCAAATGTGCATAAATTTTTGGGTAATACATGCAGTTAGAATTTTATATATTGTTGGAAGGCAAGTAATTGGTCTATATTGAGACGGATCAATAGTATTATCACTTTTCGGTTTTAAATAAGTAATTCCTTGTGTGAAAAATAAAGGAGTAGTTGAGGGTTCTTTATTATAAATGGAAAATATTCAGCCAATTTTTCATGAACGCAAGAGAATTTCTTGAACCAAAAGTTATGAATACCATCAACACCTGGAGATTTCCAATATTTTGTGTGTTTAATAACTGATGTTATATCTTCGTTTGAAAATTTTTCAAATTGCATGCATTCTATTTTAGAAAATCGAGACCTTTCATTCAAAATCCAACTTTCATTGGAATTGTGTTGCCTTGCCACTGCCCAAATTGAGGATTAATAATCAGTTAAAATATCAATTTTAGGAACTCCATTTCCAAAAATATTTACATTTGAACCTGGGATAACCTTGTAAAAATGTTTTTCATTATTTTTGAATAGTTTGTTATGGTATTTTCTATCTTAATTTATTTTATATTCACGTAGTCTAATGGAGTATACTGAATGTTTTTGTTATAATGTATCGATGTATTCTTTCAGTTGTATATATATATATATATATATATATATATATATATATATATATATATATATATATATATATATATATATACGCCTGTTGTAGAAATAATAATCAGTAGAATAAATATTTTCTTCATTTTCCACATTTTTAATCTCGTCGCCAAGCATCATATATTTAGAAATTTTTTCATTGTATTTATTTTGTATATTATGTGTGTCGGGTATAGCAATATCAATTATACATGTTATTTGATTCTGTTTATCATTAAGAACGATATCTGGTCTATTGTGTTTTACAGCTCTGTTGCACAGAATTGTTTTATCAAAATAAAGTTTATATTTGTCATTTTCACAAATAATCTCAGGTTCATATTTTTGAAATTTTTTCTTTTTGGGAATTTGGTCATGTTTAATTCCTAGATTGAAGTGAATAATATTAGCGACGGCGTTATGTCTTTCTAAATAATCTGTTGAAGCAAGGACTGAGCAAGATGATAATATATGAAAAACTGTTTCTGAAGAACAGAAACATCTACGGCAGAATCATCTATATTTTGTTTGATGATATGTTTTCTATAATTCCTTGTAAAAACAACCTGGTCCTGGATCGCAATTGCCAAGCCTTCTGTTTCAGCAAACAATTCTCCAGATACTAACCATTTATTCGATGCAATTTCATCAATATAATCATTTTTCAATTCTTTAGGGTGCTTTCCGTGTAATTCCTTCTGCATCCAACTTTCTCTTTTAGAATTATCATCAAATATATCAAAATCTACCTTTTGCATTGTCAAGTTCAGAGGTGTAAGATTATAATCTGAAGCAACAACAATATCATGTAATTTAGACGTTCTCTATATATATATATATATATATATATATATATATATATATATATATATATATATATATATATATATATATATATATATATATATATATATATATATATATATATATATATATATATATATATATATATATATATATATATATATATATATATATATATATATATATATATATATATATATATATATATATATATATATATATATATATTGTCGAATTCCCGGTTGGGAGCGACAGTCAAGGGAAGTAGCAGGACTGCAGGACTTCTGACACCAGTGACGCTTTCAGGAAGGAAAGGCACGAAACTTGTAGGATGTGGCGCTTTTACCGGCACACTAGGACTTTATTTGATATGTGGCACTTTTACCGGCACACTAGGGCTTTATTTGAGATTTGAGAACTTGTCAGGTATCAGACACTTGGAATAAAACTTGGAACTTGAATATGTTTGTTTAATTATGTAAAATAGATGAAAGTACACTCTGGTTACAATCGTAGATAAACGTTGTTTATAATTAACTTAACTTATGGCACTATTTTTTATACACTGGAGATGTTGCTTGTTTGGAATATAGAAATGAACTTAATTCGCAATGGAATTGCTGCACATATTTATAGGTGAATGCATTTACGTCATAATTGCGTAGGTTGATTATAGATAAAATGAATATCTGCTGAATAAGGGTTGCCAACATCTCGGGGTTAATTAAAATTTTTGTTAGTTATTAATCAGAACAAAAATTTGGAGAATAATTCAACATTATTAAGTAGATTGAATTTTGAAGTTATTACTTAGTCGTTTTGACCTTCTTAATGATTGAGGAGGAGACTCCTTTTGTTCTGACAAATTTGTTAAATATTCTAAGGGTATTGTTTCCTATGATATGTTACTTTAAATGGTTCAGATTCTTGCTTCTGATTGCATTGATTGAATATTTGAAAACAAGGTAAACATCCTTGTACATTTTTGATTCGTTTGGTGAAAAGCAACATAAACTTTTCATAAGACTGATAATTCCAAACCATTTAAGTATTCTTAAAATAATTATTAAGATTATAATACTTAAAATAATATACAGAATAGATATGAACCATGAAGATCGTTTTATAATAAAAGGTTTGTTTAGTTGAGCTTGTAATTGCTCATCAAATTCATTGAGTTTATGCTGCATATTTTAATTCTTTTAAGTCAAGACTTGCTAATTTGATCGGCTCTAATTTTATGCCATTTAGCGAAATATTTTTCTTCAAGTGTTTACAACAATCTTCTTGGTTAATGTTTGTTAAAGGTAAAACATTTGATAATTCATCAGTACCAATATAAGTTTCTATTTCTAAGATAACATTACTTGTAAAAGCTATACAATTTGGCTGTAATTCTAAAATTCCTAATTTATCAATTCTCTCCGTCACTGTGGATTTATCTTGACACACTATTGAGAGTTGCGTAGGAAAAGTCACACTATAGAACCACTTGTTAAATTTGAGTTTATGCCATATTTCTAACTCAGCAATAAAGTTTTTGTTTTACATGATTTAGGTAAATTTTTCATATGATTATTATTTAACAATTGTACTTCACAATTTTCAATATCTAAAGTTATTTTCTTAATAGTAGATATTCTCTTGCATAACCACTTAGCAGGGGTAAATTCAAGACAGTTGTCCAAATGATCTAAGTAATCATAGTAATATTTGTTATCAGAAATAATAATATATGGCTTATCTGGTTCTATATAAGAAAATAATGTTGTGTCTTCAGTATGAGGGACTGGCAAAGGAAACATCTCGTAGAGCTTATATTTGTCGCCGTTTACGAGGGGTATTTTAAAAGAAGTTACCAATATATCATTTCTTATGAATGATTTTAATTCAATAATTTTATAATACATGAAAATATTTTCGATTGTTAAAGGAATTGGTAACGAGTGTTTGGTAGAGACTTTTTGTAATTCGTTATACAACGTTTCTGGTTGTAATATGTTGTAATTAATGATACCGTTGGATATTAGGGATATGTCGTTGACGTATTGATTCAGTAAAGAGGAAAGTTCGTCTGACATTTCTATTAAAAGTATTAAATGATTTGATATTTGAATCTCAGTATCAACTTCGTTTATAACTTGTGAGACATCATTTTGGAATTTATTGAAATTTTTCAAATTTTTATTCAAAGTAATTACGTTTTCGTTCATCCTCTGTAGGAATTATTAAAATTAGTAATTGTTCCAGATATGATGGAAACTTGTTGTTGCATTAAAACATCTGTTTGTTTTTGATTATTTATCAATTGATTTATTGAGCCTGAATAGAAATCTGCGTCGTCTGAGTTTGGTATTCCAAAGAGCCATTTTGTTGCGTAAGAAATGCCGTTTATTAGGCCTCGTTTGTGTCGAGTAGTGTATGTGTCGATTTTATGAGCGACAATATTGAATAAAGATTGAATTGAGTTGAGTTTTGTTCTGATATATTTCAGCTGATTGTAACAATCGTTGCTTATGTGACTCGACCTTGCTAAGTTGCAAATATCTTTAGATATGCTATAATAATTATTCAAAATAGTAATCTTTTCATTGATATGCGTAAGATTAATAAAGGTTAATAGAGTGTAAACTTCGTTTGATAGTTTAACTTGTCCTAGGTCTTGTAATAATATGCCTGACGATTCGTTTATCGCAGTAATCTTAAAATCATTGGCGGTTGCTAGGACCTGGGACGTCCAGTGAAGGATCGTAATCAATGTCCATATCGGAGTCATTTTGTTCGTTTGCATTATCTGAAAGTTCATAAAATGGTTTCAGTTGATTAAAATGATAGGTTTTCAATTTATTTCCTATCTCTAAAGTAGCAGTTTGATTATTATGCATTTGAATTATTTTATAAGGTCCTTTGAAATTTTTGCAGAGTCTTTTAGACGTGTTTTTTGCGTAAGAGTCGCAGAAATTACTTTATCATTTTCTTTGAATGTATAAGTTCTATGATGCGTTTTATCATAATGAGCTTTCGATTTTTCTTTAGAATTTATTTGATTTTCAACAGCTGCGGCTCGTGATGATTTCAATTTTTCGCGATGTCATTCGCTAATTCAGAGTAATTTGGTTTTCGGTAGGATTTGTTATAATATTTGGAATTCTTGCTTTTTGTCCGAATACTAATTCGTATGGAGTGCATTGAGTGCTTTTTGAGTATTTGTGTTATAGCAATAAGTAGCAAGATTCATAAATTCGTCCCAATTGTTTTGGTCTTTGTTTACATAACATTTGAAGTAGTCTTTTAGTGTGAGATGAGTCCTTTCTAGAGCTCCATTGGTTTGAGGGTGATAAGGAGTAGTTAATTTATGTTTCATAGACATCATTTTATTTAATTCTTTCATTGTTTTGGAGGTGAATTCCATACCTTGATCAGTTAGAATAGTTTCAGGAAATCCGTATTGAGTACAAAATTTCAAGAAATGTATGGCAGTATTTTGAGCATCATGACTTTCCATGGCGAATGCTTGAATAAATTTTGTTAAATCATCTTGAATTGTTAATATGAATCGATTGCCATTTTTCGTTATTGGTAAAGGTCCTACTATATCCAAAGCTATTTGTTCAGTGAATCTTCTGGAGGTAGTAGTTATTTGCATGGGGCTTTTATTATTTCTAAAATCAGTTTTGACATTTGACATGTTTCGCAATATTTGATATAATCTCTTATGTCTTGTTTCATATTGTCCCAATAATAATAGTTTTTATTTTATCATAAGTTCGTTCAAAGCCTTGGTGACCTGAGATTGGAGTATCATGATTGTCATAAAGAATTTGTTTTATTTGATCCTTATCGGTGATTAATGTTCTAGGATGTTTTAAAATCTCATAATTTCTGTTTCTGAATAAATATTCTAGTAAACTGTGAAAAGTATCACTTTTATTTTAATTCCGTATCTGGAATGTTTGTAATAGTGAAATTATCAATTTTATTCACATCAATATCATTTTCAAATGTTTCATTGTTTCAAATAATTGTTTGTATGTGATTGAATCATTTATTGATTCTTTTATAAAAATAAGAAATATATTTTGGTCGGGTTTCTTTGACATACATACTTCAGTAATTCGATTTTTAGTAGGTATATTTTTATACGCTCATTAACATAATTGTAGTAAATGTTTCTTTGAGATAAATCTAAAGAAAATGGAATGACTAGATTTTCAATCTTTTGTAAAGGCAAATTAGAAGTTTTAATTCTTTAGTGTTTATAGTTTGTTGATATATTTGAAAATTTTCGAAACTAAGTTCGTCATTATTGGTTTCTAGTTCAATTTCTTCACGATATACATTTACTTTTCGAACGGGATTCTGCTTAAGAAGTCCGCCTTTTTGTTTTCAGTCCCTTTTTGTATTTTATTTCAAAGTTATAGTCCATGAGTAATGTTTGCCATCGTCCGAGTCTACCTGAGTGATCGGCGCTAGTTTTGAGATAAATTAACGGTTTATGATCCGTGACAATAAATATTTTTCTGAACCGAATAAATAAGGTCTGAAATGTTTACATGAGTCTACTATACTTAGTAATTCTTTTTCAGTAGTAGAATAATTTTGTTCTGTTTTTGACAGAGTTCGGGAGTAGTAAGCGATTGGTCGTTCTTGTCCATTGACATCTTGAGATAATACTGATCCAATAGCTTCATTTGATGCGTCTGTTGTAAGAGTGAATGGTTTAGAAAAATCTGGATAAATAAGTATTTTATCGCTTGTGATAATCCGTTTCAATTCTTGGAATGCTTTTTCTTGTGATTCTCCCCAGTTGAATTTAGTATTTTTACGTAAAAGGGAGGTTAATGGTTTAGAAATTTGTGAGAAATTCTCTATAAATTTTCGGTAGTATCCGATGAATCCGAAAACTTTTGATCATCTTTGTATTTTTCGGTGTGCCCGTATTATATATAGCTTCAATTTTTTGGGTCTGGCTTTACACCTTGATTTGTAATTAAATGACCTAGATATGTTATTTCTTTGTGTAAAAGTTACATTTTTCTGGTTGTAGTTTTAGATTATGAAGTCTTAATTGATCAAAAACTTGTTTTAGTTTTTTATTGTGGTCTTGTAATGATGAACCATAGACAACAATATCGTCTAAATAACAAAAACATGAAATGCCTAGTAATCCTGACAATACTATTTGTATTAGTCTGACAAATGTAGCAGGGCTATTTTTTAATCCAAATGGCATTCTATTAAATTCAGAAATGACCAGTAGGGGTGCTAAAAGCTGTCTTATATTTGTCTTCTTCTTTGACTTCGATTTTATGAAAACCTGACGCTAAGTCTAGTGTTGTAAAATAAATTGAGTTTCCAAGTTGGTCTAGTATGTGTTCAATATGTGGTAAAGGTAACTATCCCTATTGTAACTTCATTTAGTTTACGATAGTCCATGACTAATCTGTAATTTTTCTTTTTGCTATGGGGTTGTTGTTTTTCATAACTACCCAAACAGGACTTGAATAAGGAGAATATGAGGGTCTAATGATATCTTGTTTTAGCATATCATTAATTTGAGTTTTAACTTCTTCCTCATAAATTTTGGATACCTATAATATTTTGCGTTAACAGGTGCATTTGACGACGTAGTAATTGAATGTTTAATTGTATCTGTCGTAGTAAGAATATCACCTGGTAGATAAAATAAATCAGAGTAGTGTTGACAAATTTGAATAATAGATTCTTTTCTTCTTTGTTTGAATGATTAAGTCTCAAATTATTGTTGAGTAAGGTTCCACGCTTCGTTGGCTGGACTTGTGTTAAGTTAACAATTTCTTCAGGAATAATTTCAGCTAACTCAAATGTTGGTTTATCAATAATGATTTCATTGTGTGATGAATTTAAAATAGGTATATAAGCTTTTTGATTATTATTGTTTACTAAGGTATTAGGAATGAGTACGTCTCTTTGTATTTCTTGATTGATTATAATTCCTAATGGTAAACAATTAGATAATTTAACTTCTGCTATAGTTTCACTTCTTGCAGATAATATAATTTTATTTGCGTATTCAATATTGTTTTGAATATAATCTTCTTTGAATGGTAATATGATATGATCTATTTTTATTGTATTGTTATTGTAATCAATAACTGAATGGTGATCTTTCATAAAATCTGTGCCTAATATTCCGTCATAGCCGTCTAATCGTATTTCTTTTCGTAAACAACGTGTGCTTTTTGCGTAATTGTTGCGTTTGGTAGACACAATGATAGTACTGTTGTACCTAATGAAACGATACTTGTTTTTGGATGAATTCCTCGAACTTGAATTAATTCTTTCGTATTTAATATTGTTTCGCTTGGAATTAATGCCGTATTTTTGATAATTGTGATAGATGCTCCGCTATCAATAAGAAATTTTATTTTTTATTTGGCGAATTTTCTAAGTAAAAGTCAATATTTCGAGATTATTTGCATTTACTGTTTGACTTATCCGTTCATAAGGAATTTCGTGTATTTGAATATTTTTATATTTGTTTGAACATTTGTTGAAGTTCGACGTGATTCTGATTCTTGTCGTTGAATGTCTCTTGTAATTGGTCTTGGATCTCTGGGACATCCATCGGAGATTGACCTGATTCGTTTAAATGGTTCACTCTAGGATTTGAATTTTTTTTTCTACAATATTCTATAGAGTGACCTGGTATTTTACAGAAAGAGCAGAAATATTTTGATTTCTGGGAATCATTTGTTTTCTTGCTTGTACTTGGATTAGTATTTAGATTTGAGTTTGTATATTTTTTCTTTTTGCAATTTTGTGTTGGATGATTT
Organism: Cryptolaemus montrouzieri; assembly: GCA_013387265.2. Taxonomy (NCBI): domain Eukaryota; kingdom Metazoa; phylum Arthropoda; class Insecta; order Coleoptera; family Coccinellidae; genus Cryptolaemus; species Cryptolaemus montrouzieri. Next base: position 40,904,703 of record JABFTP020000042.1, read on the forward strand.
GTCATCTTGCAAATTGAACAATATAAATTGGTTGATTTGTGAGGTTTCACGTAATTTAAAATTTTTCTTCTTGAAGAGCTAAATCGTAAGCTTCGTTAAGAGTTTTTATCTCTCGTGCCCTAAGCATTTGACTTATTTCGGGTCTGCAGTGAATTATAAATCTTCGTAGTGCGGTTCTTTGAATCGCTATTTTCTATCCGGCGAATTCGTTTGCTTCGGAATTTAGAAGTTCAGCTTGGATACATTCGTTTTTGTTTTTCAACTCGTTTGAAAAATTGGAAATATTTTCGTTTGACATTTGTTTTAAATTTTCAAGTTCTTCATGAGCTTGTGCGACATGTTTTGTTTGACTGTAATAAAGTTTTAGTCTGGTTTTAAAGAATACCAACTGTCAATGTCTTGAATATCGATTTCGTTAATTACATTTGTAGATAGTTGTGATACCACGAATAAGAAAAAGACTTGGTTTTTGGTTTACTTGTGCTAATGAAAATGCTGAATTGACGTTAGTTATAAATGTGTGAAGTTCGTTTCTATCTCCATTGAAAGGCTTAATGAATTTAAAAAGAACAGATAGAGGTAATATTTCGATATTTTCACTCGCATCTGATTCATTGCCGTCCACACTCGGGTTTGGTGAGGAATGATTTGAGTTTTGAGCCATAGTTATATAAGAGAATATTTGTTTGTTCAATTGACAATACAAATTTAAATTTAAAATTGAGAAATGCACTAGAATATGCAATAATATTTGCTTACTTGTAGTTCAGTTGAAGATTCTTCTTGTTTCTTGAAGATCTGTAGAGATGAGTATCTGATTTTCGATGGCGATGTAAGGCAGGAAGGTCTTCCGACGAGGTGCTCCTCTAGCAATATCGACGATCGTACAGTATTCTACCTGAAGATCTCCTTTGCTCGGAATGATTTGGAAGTAGGCGAATCAATGGTCTTCTACCCAAAGAAACTTGCTAGTTTTCCAAATACTTCGTTATCCACGATGTGATACCAACTTTTGTTTCTATATCACTTCTGTGTGATACCAAATTTTTTTTTCTATCCACTTCTGACACCAATTTTTATGTCGTATTCCCGGTTGGGAGCGACAGTCAAGGAAATGCAGAACTGCAGGACTTCTGACACCAGTGACGCTTTCAGGAAGGAAAGGCACGAAACTTGTAGGATGTGGCACTTTTACCGGCACACTAGGGCTTTATTTGATATGTGGCACTTTTACCGGCACACTAGGGCTTTATTTGAGATTTGAGAACTTGTCAGGAATCAGACACTTGGAATAAAACTTGGAACTTGAATATGTTTGTTTTATTATGTAAAATAGATGAAAGTACACTTTGGTTACAATCGTAGATAAACGTTGTTTATAATTAACTTAACTTATGGCACTATTTATTTTATACACTGGAGATGTTGCTTGTTTGGAATATAGAAATGAACTTAATTCGCAATGGAATTGCTGCACATATTATAGGTGAATGCATTTGCGTCATAATTGCGTAGGTTGATTATAGATAAAAATGAATATCTGCTGAATAAGGGTTGCCAACAATATATATATATATATATATATATATATATATATATATATATATATATATATATATATATATATATATATATATATATACAGAGGGTATTTCAAGTTGAGTGAACTATTAGACATTAATGGAGAACTAATATTGCTATGGTTCTGAAATTTTGGTAGTCGATTAAGCTAGAACGAATCTCTATTTCTGAAATATTTTAATTTCAATGGCACATCCGGTTATACTAATTATTTAATGAAGAACACCCTGTTTATTGATGACTGGTTCGATAAAACTTGTTATTTCACTTACAAAAACACCTAACTGTAAGTCAAGCTTGTTCATGAAATATCCCAGTTTTACTTTAAAATTATCGATTTTTTGCATTTTGAAAGAATTGAAATATCTCCATAATGGCGCGAGCTACCGAGATAATGAAAGGTGTTTTGCAAAAAAAAACCATGCGGGGCATAACACATATGCGACTGAATCTCAGTCAGTATACAGAATGCTCTTTTTTCCGCCTTACATTTCGAATCGATGAAACATCGAATATTACGTTTTTTCAAATAGTAACCTATATTTTTTTTCAATTTATTAGATTTGCCGTAAAAAGCTAAATGAAGTTCCCCATACATACCCTGTACCTGAGATATCAAGTGTTCAAGTAATGACGAAAAAACGAATTTTACGTACCTACCTAAAGTTGGCAAAGGCGGCTGAGATTACTGCACGTGCATAAACAGTTCCCAGAGCATTAACAAAGAACTATCCTTTTTTCATTTGAAAAAATTGTCGAATTTCCAAAATCAAATCGAAAAATATCGAAACGAATTGAACTCTATTTTCCTAAATTTCCTAATAATTGTTCAAAGTGATGACCATTCACTTCTAGACATAGTTCTACTAGACGCATAACACCCTGTGATGTGAATCGCCTCAGTTCCTCCACATCCAACTGTATGAAAGCATTTTGCAGACTATTATGCAAAACATAACTTCAAGTCACAGGTTCACACTGAATATTATATTTCAGCGTTCCCCAAAGCTTAAAATCCATAGGCGTTAGGTCAGATGACCTCGGAGGCCACAAAGACCGTTCGTTCCAATTCATCTATCTATCTTCATACATATCAGTTAAAATTCGATAATTTTCATTCGTGCAATAAGCTGGCGCTCTATTGAGTTGATACCAACAACGCCTTGATTCAGCAACTGATAAACTATTAGTGGAGTCGCTTAATACCGTACTCAAAATGTCCATATAAAGTTCACCATTTAAGTTTCCATCATACACAAAATTCCAAGACCAGATGGCATAATTCCAGAAATGCTCAAATGTGGTAGTCCTCGCCTAAAACAAGAGCTGGTAATATTGTTCAACAATATTGGATCAAAGCCAAGTTTCCCAAGCATGGCTTGAGGCTGAAGTAATTCTTCTCCACAAAAAAGGCGACATAAGAAACCTTGGTAATTATATACCAATAAGCCTTTTATCCCAGCTATATAAATTATTCACCAAAATAATTACCAAGAGATTAACGGGAAAAATAGATTTCCAGCAACCCCGTGAACAAGCTGGATTTAGATTTGGGTTCAGTACGCTGGATCATATTCATGCAATTAAACACCTAATAGAAAAGTGCAATGAGTATAACTTAGATCTTTATATAGCCTTTATAGACTACCAAAAGGTCTTTGACAGTATAGAAATTTGGGCAGTCCTTAATTCTCTTAATGCATGTAGAGTGGACAGCAGATACACGAACCTGATAAAAAACATCTATTCTTCCGCCATAATGCATGTCCAGTTATGGAATGAAACCAACGACATTCCAATAAAACGAGGTGTTCGACAAGGAGATACAGTGTCACCGGGGCTATTTATTGCAGCTTTGAACGAAATCTTTAGAGAAATGGATTGGCATGAGAAAGGAATCAACATTGATGGCGAACTTCTACATCATCTACGCTTTGCTGACGATATTGTACTAATAAGTATTAACGTCCAAGAATTACAAGATATGATTCTAGACTTGAACAACCATTCAAAAAATGTTGGCCTAGAAATGAACATCAGCAAGACGAAGATAATGGCTAACACAAACAATAACCCCGTAATCCACGTAGAAGGTCAACAACTAGAGAATGTCGAAAACTACATATACCTGGGACAAAAAGTAACTACTAAAAAAGACAACATGACTGACGAGATTACACGAAGAGTGTCCCTTTCGTGGGCGGCATTTGGCAAATTAAAACATGTCCTGACATCAGACATACCCCACAACCTCAAGAAAAACCTCTACAACCAATGCATTCTTCCTGTGCTTACATATGGAGCCGAAACATGGTGTCTTACTAAGAAGTTGGCCCAAAAATTGACGAAAACCCAAAGAGCCCACGAGAGAATAATATTAAATATTAAAATATCAGATCGCATAAGAAATACTTGGATAAGAGAACAAACCAAGCTGACAGATGTCATGGAGAGGGCAGCTCAACTAAAGTGGTCATGGGCAGGTCACGTAGCTCGAAGAAATGACAATCGGTGGACCGAGAGGCTCATGGAATGGAGGCCAAGAGTGGGGCATAGAAGTATCGGCAGGCCAAACACAAGGTGGAGAGACGATATTAAAAAATCAGCGGGTCTTCTTTGGATGAGAGAAGCTATTAGCAGAAAGAAATGGTTCAATATGGGAAAAGCCTACATCCAGCAGTGGATTGAAATAGGCAGATCGTGATCGTGATCATACACAAAATACGAAAATCTGTTGTCCCGTCATTAGAAAATTTGGCTTCATACGTACAGATAATTGTTTTGAAAAATCGGGATCCTATTGTGTTCTGAGCAGTAGGATGTCACACAATTCTATTCGAAGATGTGGATCGCCAGCTTGTAGAGTTTGTACTAATGAAAATTTATAAGGGTGTAGTTTATGTTTTTTCAGAATTCTGTGAATACTACTATGAGGTAAATTCAGATCAAGATCTGCTATTGCCAATGATGCAAGTGGATTAACATCAAAATAAGCTAGAATGGCAATTTCATTGTCTTCATTGTTGACTACAGGCAATGAAAATGATGTCTTATTCTGGATCGTTCTATTCGAAATAAAATTTGTAAAGTATCTCTTGGATTTGTCAGCTGTCATAGACGGCATATTTAGCTATAATTCGTTAAATCTCCTACAAGTTCTACTCACATTTTATCTCTCATGTCCATGAATGAAAAATAAATAAAATATTTGCTCATTTGTGTAGCTAGCCATTCTGTTCGAATCATTTCGACTGACTGATGAAACAATAATAGTTTGTTATCTATGCTCAGGAGCCAATCTATGCTCTGGGATATGTCTATGCACGTGCAGAAATCCAAGCCTCCTTTGCCAACTTCATGTAGGTACGTAAAATTCGTTTTTTCGCCATACCTTGAAAACTTGAATTCTGAAGGAAAGGATATGTATGGGAACTTCATTTAGTTTTTTACGACAAATCTATTGAATTGAAAAAAGAATATGGGTTACTATTTGAGAAAACGTAGTTTTCGATGTTTCTTCGTTTCGAAATGTAAGGCGGAAAAAGGGCATTCTGTATACTGACTAAGATTTAGTCGGATATGAGTTATGTCCAGCATAGCTTCTCGTTTTCAAAACACCTTTCATTATGTTGGTAGATCCAGGCCCGCCACAAGGGGGCTTGCAAGGCGTGCAATGCACGCGGGCGGCGCATTCAGAGGGCGGCAAATCAGAGAATCATCGACTAAAATTCAGACATTGTCAACTCACAATATTAAAAAGATTATCCTTATAAAATAATATGATGAACGGCTTCCTAATATTTCTTTTATATCGTAGCATTACACAGCGCCATCTATTGAAATTCATGAGATCAAAGTTAATCCGTATCGTGCTCTATGCGAAATAGCGAAATCCCACAGATATCAGGGGAAATCCCCTTAAAACTATATACTCATTTTTTTGTTTTTATTCATTTAACACAAATGCAAAAGTGATGTGAGTGAACAACAAACTTCAATTATTTGGTTATAGCCCTAATGTGAGATCCGGAAACGGTCCAGGGTACTTAAAATTAATAATATTCTGTATATTTTTGTGCGAAGTGTGACTATAAAAATAATTTAGAAAATTATTTATATTATCCGTCGGCGCAAAAAAAATAATTATGGTGTCTTTGTTTAATTAATCAGTATATGGGCGCATTCATATAAACAGCAGGTATTCATGTAAAATTTAAAGGTTATTTTATTGAAAAAACTTAAAGTAAAGATTTATTTAAAAAATGTATTAAAATTAATACAGAGTGTAACAAAAGTAACTTAAATAACGAAAGGGGACATTCCATCTAATCAATACGAACAACTTTTACTATGCGGTCAACTCTGAAGTCGCGAAAAAAATTAGTTATTCCATTACATTTGTGCGCAGTAGGTATGAACATTTTTTTCGCAGTAGTATTGTGATTATTATTGTGATTTAAAGGGTAAGTAAAAAATATTAAAATTATACCTATATAGGTGTAACAAAAGTAACTCAAATCCCGAAAGGGAGTCATTCTACACATAAATACGAACAACTTTTACTATAGGGTCAACGGTGAAATCGCGAAAAAAAATAACTATTCCATACAAAATGTATGGAAAAGCTGATTTTTTTTCGCGATTTCAGTGTTGACCCTCTAGTAATGGTTGTTCGCAATAATGGGTGGAATGATCGACCCCCCTTTTGGGATTTAAGTTACTTTTGTAAAACCGTTTACTAAACTTTTTCAAAAAAATTCCAGGAACCGCAAAAAAGGAAAAAAATTTCAGGAGCTTAATTTCGACGGCGAAAACGAGAAAAAGATACAGAGAAAAAAAACTAGCGGGATCTCTTGAGAAATTTTTTAGCAAACCAGAAAATAGGGACTCTGAATGTCAAGAGAATGTTGACGTAGATGTAGCTTCAACAAGCGCAGCTTTAAATCTAGAAGTTATGGAGGTATCTGAAGAGAAAAATGTTAGTCCTTCAGAAGGAGACTCCAGTGAAACTGAAAAAAGAGAAAGTAGTGCTAAAGAACCTGTAAGCAATTTATCGTCATCAAGTAGCTGTTTAGATTGTGGTGATGATCCCGGTTCGTGGCCCGCCAGTATGACGAATGATATTGTTAATATTTTGGTTAGCCGTGGTCCCGTGCAGCTGTTTAACCACAATTTTCCTGCTAATATCGATGGAAGAAAATTTGCAAACAGTTATTACTCTAGAAATCTTCCTAATGGAGAAAAAATTAACAGACAATGGCTTGTTTACTCTACGTCAAAAGATTCAGTCTATTGTTTTGTTGTAAAATATTCAGTAAAACTGTAAGTAGTCTGTCAGCTCCAAGCGGTTTTTCCGATTGGCAACATCTGTCATCTACCTTAAAACGACACGAAACAAGCATTTCCCATAGCGAAAATTTAAAATGTTGGGTCCAACTAAATCATATGTTAAAAAATAAAACTACTGTAAATCAAATGCAACTGAGACTATTAGAATCTGAAAAAAAAACAATGGTGTGATGTATTGGAAAGGATCATAGCTGTTATAAAATTTTATCTCATCAATGTCTGGCGTTTAGGGCTCGTCCAAAATATTATATGAGCATGATAATGGTAATTTTCTCAAAGCAATAGAAATAATAGCATCCTTTGATTCAGTTATGCGGGAACATATTCACAGAATTCAAGCCTCGAAATTCGATTCAACTCGCATGACTCACTATTTAGGAGATCAGATTCAGAATGAAATCATTGATTTACTCGGCACGACCATAAAAAATTATATCCTGAACAAAGTCTGAGAATCAAAATATTTCTCTATCATATTAGATTGCACACCAGATGTAAGTCACACAGAACAAATTACAGTTATACTAAGGTATGTTGTTTTAAACAGTGAAACTAAAAATGTTACAATATGCAAAAGTTTTATTGGCATCTGTCCGATAACCAGCTCCACAGGTGAAGGACAATTAAATTTTGTTTTAGATTTATTTTCGCAATTAAACCTTGATATTAAAAACTTACGTGGCCAAGGTTATGACAATGGTTCTAATATGCGTGGAAAACACAATGGATTACAAAAAAAATATTGGAAATGAATAATCGTGCATTTTACGTTCCATGCTCGGCGCATAGTCTCAATTTGGTCGTTAACGATGCGGCAAATATAACGCACGACACGATCAACTTTCTCAACTTAATTCAAGAAATTTACGTTTTCTTTTCGTCTTCTACCAAAAGGTGGTCCATAATTTGCAAGCATTTACCTGATTTAAAACTGAAGGCATTAAGTGCCACGCGATGGTCTAGCAGAATCGATGCAGTCAAACCTTTACGGTATCAACTCGAAAAATATTTGACGCTTTACTTGAAATATCAGATAACAATTCGTCGGAATGGGATTGTACAACAACTCACAAAGCACATTCGCTTGCTTTGAATATTCAAAATTATAGATTTATTTGCTTAGTTGTAATTTGGTTTGATATTTTAAACGAAATTAATGCTATTAGCAAAATGATGCAAACCCCACAATAAATACTCAAATCTGCATAAATTTTTAAATAAATTGATTCATGATTTCACCGAATATCGCACAGATGAGCATTTCGAAAGGGTGTTAGAAGAAGCTACCACTGTGGCTCGGGAACTTAATGTAGATGCAGATTTTCCGCCTATAGATACCGTTCGTCCACGAAGAAAACCAACTCAATTTCACTATGAATAGAGTGATGAAGTCTTACTAGACCCTAAAACAAAATAAAAGGTAGATGTTTTTTTAGGATCCTGGACCAAACCTTAACTTCTTTAAAACGTAGATTCGATGAGTTGGAAACTTTTACCGACGTTTTTGGCTTTTTCACCAATAATAACTTGTTTAGTTACTCCAAAGATGATTTAATGAAACATTGTAAAGATTTGAATGTGAAGCTAAAAGATAGTTCAAATAGTGACGCAGATATTGACGGTATAGATATGTTTAATGAAATCAATGCTTTAAAGTTGCATTTAACTGAAAACCAGTCTAATGATCCACAAACCCTATTGCAATACATTTTTGCTAATGAATTAATGCCAACATTTCCGAATACAGCAATAGCGCTAAGGATACTACTTACATTGCCGGTTTCAGTTGCATCTGGTGAAAGGTCATTTTCAAAGTTAAAAATAATAAAAAACTATTTGAGATCAACTGTGCACCAGCCAAGACTAAGTAATTTAGATATAATTTCAATTGAACATGAGATTATAAATAGACTAGACACCAAAAAAATTATAGCTGATTTTGCCAACATGAAGGCAAGAAAGGTGCAGTTTCTGTAAAATAACTTAATACCTATACCTACCTACATAATATGTATAAACTGCACCTTTCTTGCCTTCATTTTTTCATTTAATGTCGTATTAGTGTATCTATCTTGTATAAAATAACCTAATATAATATAGTTTTCACTGTACAGCATTTTTTTTTCACATTTTTATAAACACCTAGGTTTTGTAGTTAGATGGGGGCGGCACGATAATAATTGCACACCGGCGTTCAAACCGCTAGCGGCGGGCCTGGGTAGATCATGCCGTTCTCGAGATATATCAGTTTTTTCAAAAAACAAAAATCGGTACTTTTTAAGTAAAACTAGGATATTTTATGAACAAAACAAGCTAGAACTATATATTGGGTATTGTTGTAATTGGAATAACAAGTGTTATCGAACCAGTCATCAATATACAGGGTGTTCTTTATTAAATAACAAAGTTGGTATTCATTTCCGGCATAACTGTAGTGAAAATATTTCGGAAATAGAGGTTAGGATCAGCTAAATTAACTACCAAAATTTCAGAACGATTGCATCATTACTTCTCGATTAACGTCTAATAAGCCACTCAACTTGGCGTACTCTGTAAACAGTGTGTTACATAATAGTATGACACAAGTTGAGGGGGTAAATCGACGTGCAATTTTAAGAAAAGAAGTTCATGTAAATAAAAGTTCGCAGAAGCTTCGTTACGGAACTACAGGGCGTTGTAATTTCCGGAAAAAATTGTTTTTTTCATTGAAACTTTTGCAATTTTTGGGATATTCATCCCAAATTTGGAATGCAAGCTATTTTTACAACCTCCATCATTACATGTACTAAATTTTAACTAGAATTTACAAGGTGTTTTCTTTTCCGAACCCGTGTCTTCTTTAGTTTTTTCCAATTTTTTTGCAGTACGCCACTGATCAGCATACAATCAATTTTCGTCATCTTCGTTCAATTCAGAAACTTTTTTGAAATTTGTAATTTTTTCGTATCTCCAACAGTTCTCGAGCAAAAAATTATCAAACGATTGTATGCCTTCGCTGAATTAAAAAAATGGCTAGTAGGCTTCGTTTTTTTTCATTTATTTATTTATTTTGACAAATTCGAAAATTGAACCAGTGTCTGCTCGAATTGTTTATTAAATTAACGATTAGTTTTAAGACTTCTGAAGTTACTGCTGTAAGAAAAAATGGCTAATTTCACTAATGCCGAATTGGCTGATATCCATTACATGTACGGTCTGGTTGACGGAAACACAACAGAAGCTAGGCGATTATATTAGGTGCGCTTTCCAGTCGAGTAACACCAGACATTTTCAATTATCCACAGAAGGTTCAGGGAAACTGGTACTTTTACTGCAAATAATCATTTAAAAGGTGCAACTCAAACTATGAGAATTACAGATATTGAGAGAGCAGTTTTGCTCCTCATGAGAGTACAAGAAAAATTGTAAATCAGTTGAATATTTCACATGCTCTAGTTTGGAAGATTCTCCACGACTTTTTATTGTATCCGTTTCAAATTCAATTCGTCCAAACTCTATTTCCTCGAGATTTTCCTTCAAGACTGAATTTCTGCCTATGGTTCTTAGATAAAATAAGAGAAAATGCTCATTTTGATAGCGAAATAATGTTTACAAACGAAGATAACTTTTCGCGAACCACTATCACAAATTTTCACAATAATCAATATTAGGCGGACAAAAACCCCCGTTTGATTGCAAAATCAAGAACAATTCTCACTGAATGTCTGGGTCGGAATAATTGGAAATCATTTGATTGGCCCATTTATTTTGCCTAACAGACTAAACGGTCCCACTTATGGGCAATTTCTTGAGGAGGAGTTACCTTCATTGCTCGAGGATGAGGATGGTGAGAAACATAATGTGGTTCATGCATGACGGGGTGTTGTATATTTTATATTGAGTAGTGTATGTTGTTTGCCGTCTAAAAGAAGTTATAATATCTTTGTCATTATGCGCATGATGGAAATTGCACATGTCTTAGATCCTCCTAATCATTATTTTACAAGCCACCATTATTAATTAAAAAGTCAGTTCAACAAGTCGTAGTCATTCCATATATTATCCCAATTGTCTGACCGCTCCAAAAGTCAGAAATATAAAATAGAATATATTTATAACATGGTGTCAGGTGTGAGGTGTTCGTGAAATATAAATACAGAAGATATCAAATTAAAAATATTGTTATCTGTTCAGAAGAAACACATTTCACGTTCACAAAATGTCCGACGATGGTGAAGCGAGAGTCGACCATGTGCCGCATTTAAAACCGATCAACGAATTGATTATTTCATCTAGTGAAAATAATGCATCGAATTGGAAAGAATGGTGGGAAAATTTTGAAATATATCTAATAGCAATAGGATTGATTGATTCCTCAGATTGTCGAAAAATTGCAGTAATGTTACATTCAATTGGTTCAAAAGGTAGGCAAATTTACAACTCATTCAACTTGAAAATCACAAACACAACACTAGAAGATGTTAAAACCAAATTCGATAAGTACTTTGAACCTCAAAAAAATCTCACGATGTTACGTCATACTTTTTTCACTAGAACACAAAAGTTAATGAAAGTATAGAAAATTTCATAACTGATCTCGAAAACTTAAGCATGAAATGCGAATTTAAGGACCTTCGAGAATCTCTAGTCAGAGATATATTCATTGCAAACATGAATTCCCATCTGATGAATATTCGCCAACGTCTACTTCAAGAAGTCGATATTTCTCTACAAAAAGCCGTCGAATTAGCCAAGTCTGTAGTTATGGCTCAGCAAAATTCAGATAAAATCCAGAAGGAGCATGTAGGAAGTTCTGATCAAGTCTTATACATCAATAAAAGAAGTTCTACATCAGGCTACAATAAATTTGGACAATCAAGATCCAGAAGTTTCAGTCAGTCATCCAATGGGTCCAGACGTGAATACCAAAATAGAAGACCATCGCCAAGTGACAACATTATATGTGGAAAATGTGGACAACAGCATAGATACAAGTGTCCAGCTTTAAATGTCAAATGCAGGTTATGTAAAAAACAAGGTCATTTTGCAAATTATGTTTTAAAAATACAAAGTCAGTCAAAACTTTAGAATCAGAAGATAATTCAACTTCTAATTTAGTCTTTCCTTTTGTCGGTATGATAGAAGATACTATTATAAATAAGGAAAAAGATTCTTGGTCTTTGAATATTTTCGTCAATAATTTCATAATTAAGTCTATTCTTGATTCAGGTGCTGATGTTAATGTCATGTCATTTCAAACCTTCAGTAAATTAAATTTACCAGATTCAGCCATTGATAAATGTCAATTTTCAATTAATAGCTTCGGAGGAAATCAAATACCAGTAATTGGAAAATGTGATCTCAAATGTTTTTCAATAATACATATGAAATGATTACATTTATAATAGTCGATATATCTTGTCAAACTGTCTTGGGTCTACCAACATGTCAAAAAATTGGTATTTTAAAAGAGTTTTAATATCACAAATAATAATAATGATTGTAATAAAATTCTCAACGATTTTCAGGATGTCTTTCAAGGTCTTGGATGTTTACCGCCAATCTGCCATATCAAGTTACGTCCAGACGCTGTTCCTCATGTCGATCCACCTAGAAAAGTACCATTTGCTCTACATGATAAACTTCGAAAGGAATTAGAAAGAATGGAGAGCATGGATGTCATATCTAAGGTATCAAAACCTACGTCTTGGGTCAATTCTATAGTCATAACGGTCAAAAAGTCAGGTCAATTAAGTCAATATTTGCACGTCATGGAATACCAATGCAGCTAGTTTCAGATGGAGGTCCACCTTTTAATTCACTCGAATTCAAATCTTTTTGTTTGATTGGGATATTGAACATATTTTTTCAAGTCCCTATCATCTCCAATCAAATGGTCAGTCTGAAAGTTCAGTCAAAATAATTAAACAAATTCTTAGAAAGTCCAAAGAATCTAAAACTGATCCATATTTAGCTTTGTTACACTACAGATCTACTCCTAAATCGAATTTACCTTCACCTTCTCAACTACTAATGTCGCGAAATATAAGAAATAATCTACCAATTTTAACGAAAAATTAATACCAAAAGTAGTTAAGTTCAAAACATATAAAGACAAAATCATACAATCGCAAAATAGTCAAAAATATTACTATGATAAAAATAAAAATCGTTACCTCTTCTCTATCCAAATGACCATGTATATTTTAAGAAAAATAACAAGTCTGATTGGTCTCCAGCTACAGTCAAAGAGAGACTAAAAGCTCAGAGATCCTATATAATTCAAGATACGAATGGAATAAATTATCGTAGAAATAGAATACATTTGAAATTCAGATCGAATGATAGTTGCCATAGATATGATGTCCATCCTCAAAATTCAACTGAAAATGTATTGAACTCTGAAGAAAATAACGAAGGTATATATAAAACTAGATATGGCAGGGCAGTGAAACCTCCTGATCGACTCAATATTCAGGAAAGCAGGGAAAGTAAAATGTAATTGTACAAATTAATTGAAATTGTAAATAGCTAGATATAAAACTTAGAATTAAGGATCTAAAATAAAATAAAATAAATAAAAAAAGGAGATAGAATATAGAATAAGTAGAAATAGAATAATAGAAAGTTTAAAATGCACACATATAAAAAAAAAACATTTAAATAAAATGACATTTAATTGTAATATCTTACACTTAAGAAAATGGATGTTGTATATTTTATATTGAGTAGTGTATGTTGTTTGCCGTCTAAAAGAAGTTATAATATCTTTGTCATTATGCGCATGATGGAAATTGCACATGTCTTAGATCCTCCTAATCATTATTGTACAAGCCACCATTATTAATTAAAAAGTCAGTTCAACAAGTCGTAGTCATTCCATATATTATCCCAATTGTCTGACCGCTCCAAAAGTCAGAAATATAAAATAGAATATATTTATAACACGGGGCACCAGCACATTTTAGTGGAGAAGCTAGAGAATTCTTGAATAATATATTCAATAACCGATGGATAGGTCAGGATGGGCCAGAACCATGGCCTCCTAGGTCCCCAGACTTTAATAGCATAGACTTTTTCTTATGGGGATATCTCAAAAGTTTAGTTCATACCACTCCAGTGAACACTGTAGAAGAATTGAGGAATCGAATAATAATCTCTTGTGACACGATAAGAAATACCCCAGGAATATTTCAATGAGTGCGTGATAATATGCGAAGGATAGAGGCCTGTATTCTAGCAGGTGGAGGACACTTCCAGCAATTTATTTAGTTTTTTATTGATCTTTTTTGGTTGATATTGAATTGAAGATAAGTTGAGTCCCAGAAGACGAGATATCAAAATAAACTCAAATTTTGGGCATACCTATCGAGTATTCCTATTATTTCTTTTATTTAGCGAATAACATACAATTCGAATAATTCAAATTCAATAGTCTTTCACTCGGGAACGGTTGGACGTACGAAAAAATTACAAGTGACAAAAAAATATTTCTGAATTGAACGAAGATGACGTAAATTGAGTGTAAGCTGATCAGTGGCGTACAGCTAAATAGATTGAAAGGGCAAAATGAGGCCTCGAAAAATAAAACACCTTGTGAATTTCAGTTAGAATCTAGGACGTGTAATAATGGAGGCTGTAAAAATTGCTTGAATTTCAAATTTGGGCTGAATATTTCGAAAACTGCAGGAGTTTTGAAGAAAAAAAAAAATTTTTTCGGAAATTTCAACACCCTGTAGCTCCGTAACGAAGCTTTTCTGGACTTATGTTTATATGAAATTTTTTTACTTAAATAGCACGTAAATTTACCTCCTTAAGTTGTGACATACTATTATGTAACATTCTGTATATACAAAGTGTCCAGGGTAAGGTATTAATCAATCTCTGGGAATTCAATAGGTCTTGTAATAATAATGCCATAACATTATATTATTTTATTCCTGAAATGCATCCCTGCCAAGATATCTACCCGTAAAGTTTAATGAATAAAATGTTTCTTACTATAGAATCCGTCTTTTTCAACGGAATTTTCTGAAATTCATGGTATTGTTTTCGGTTTTCACTCATGATGAATAACCGTGAATACATTTTACCTTCTAAGTTTTGGGGGATAGGTGTTTCATAAATCTATTAAAATTTTCATTGTATTACGTAAAGAAACTACACTTGTTAGATCTCGCATAAAAGAACCAGTAACGAGCAAAACGGACTCAAAGAACATCAATATTTTCAATAAAAATATTTATATTTATTTATTTTAATTATTTAAAAATTACTACATAGACACTATTTACATAGTCCATTAATATTGATTCTTGTGCAAGATCTAGCACTCGAAACAAGAAATTACGAAGTATTCTGTTTGGAAATCGCTCCAAATAAAGTCTTCTAGCTCGCGAAGCATTACCAGCTATTAAAAAAACATTAAATGCATAATCTTCGAAAGTGTATTCCATACTTTACTTATCTTATGAATTCAACAGATACGAAAAATTAAATGCGTGAGCTATCAAATATCAAAACAATAATCAAGTTTTCCATTTAAGATTTTTTCTGTGTCTAGTGTAGTGTCTAATTGGCACACTTTGGTGGATGTGTATCGCCGAATAAGGAAAAAGGATAATATTTCGCAAGATATTATCAACTTTTTTAGTATCACACCTCATGTGGTTTATGCACTATTTTCCCCTACCACATTTTAGCTCAACGGTAACAGAATAAATAGAGATATGCTGCGTTAGAGAAGAATTCATTATTCTTATGAAATGAAAAACAATCTTCAAATTCATATTAAAATACAAAGATCTTTTGTTTCAATAGCTAGATCTTGCATTAGAGATCTTCTTCGAGTGTCATCTCCTAGTCGAAGGTTGGCAATCATCATCGCTATTTTTACTTTAAAAGCGGCCGATTTAAAAAGTTGGTTCGAAGTGCATCCAAACCACTCTCTCAGGTTCCTCAGCCATGAGATTCTTCTCCTTCCTATACTTCGTTTTTCCTGTATTTTGCCCTGGATAATCAGCTGTAGGAATTTATATTTTTCACCTCTCATAATATGGCCCAGATATTCCAATTTACGTTTCTTGAGTGTGTTAGCAACCTCTCTTTCCCTGCCTATGCGTCTCTGAACTTCTGCATTTGTTACTCGATCCATCCATGATATTCTAAGAATCCTCCTATACACCCACATTTCAAATGCTTCAATCTTTTTAAGAATTGCGACATTCACTGTCCATGCTTCCGTTCCATAAAGGAGAGTAGAGAAAACATAACATTTAGCTAAACGATGTTTTAATGCCATACTTAGATTTTTACTACGAAAAACTTTGTCCATTTTTATGAAGTTGGCTCGGGCTTTTTCTATTCTTATTCTTATTCTTGGGTGTATTCATTTGTGCTGTTCACCATTGCTCCAAGGCAAGTATATTGCTCCACTCTTTCTACATTTCTGCCGTTTATAGTTAGAATAACATTTACTTGATTGTTCTTTGAGATTACCATGAATTTTGTCTTTTGTCTTTTTTATGTTTAGTGATAACCCATATTCCTCACTGTAAGTAGATACTCTGGTCATTAGTCTCTGCAGAGCTTCGATACTCTCCGCTAAGATTACTGTGTCGTCCGCATATCTTATGTTGTTTACCCGTGTTCCACCAACTGTTATCCCACATTCTTCGTTTTCCAGAGCTTTCTTAGGCATTTCTTCAGCATATGCATTGAAGAGTGTCGGCGATAGAACGCATCCCTGTCTTACCCCTTGTTGTATTTCAATTTCTTCTGATGTGTGGTTGTCCATGCATATTATAGCTTTTTGCTTATAATAGAGATTAGTGATGATCTGTACGTCTCTACTATCTAGATGTTTTGATTTAAGGATGTCTATCAGTTGATTATGACGAACCTTGTCAAAGGCTTTATTATAGTCTATGAAACACGCATAGACCACTTTGTTGACATCGAGACACCTTTGAATCAACACGTTGAATTCGAAAAGGGCTTCGCGGGTTCCCAATCCCCTTCTGAATCCAAATTGAGTTCGATTATGGATAAACTTGAGGAGCAGTTTGAGAGTGTGTGACATCAGACTGATTGTACGATGATCACCACATTCTCTATCATGTGGTTTTTTTGGTAAGCAGATGAAAGTAGATCCTAACCATTCTCTTGAAATATTTCCAGTTCTGTATACTTTATTGAATATATTGACTAAGAGACCGATATGATTGTCGTCAATTAATTTGAGTATATCACTTGCCAATTGATCTGGTCAGGGGCTTTTCCCATTTTTCATGTTCTTTAATGCATGTTTCACCTCTTCTTTAGTAATATCTGGGCCTATCTCTTCACAGTATGTGTTAATTTCTATTGGTTCAGTTCTGTTATCCATAAATAATTCTTCTGTGTATTCCTTCCATCTTTGTAGTTTATCTGCTGTATTCATTAAGATCTTACCCTCTTTATTTACAAGAATAGTGCTTTGATTCTTTCTCTGTGTGCCTGCAAGCTCTTTCACTTTTTTGTGTAGGTTGAACATGTCATATTTTATGTCTAAGTCCTCAATTGTTTTGCATCTGTCCTCGTAATACTTTTCTTTTGCTTAACGAATCTTTACTCTAATTTCCTTCTGTAGTTGTTTGTACTTTTGGGTGTTCTGACTTTTATAAAGTCTTCTCTCGTTCATCGTTTTAAATATTTCTTCAGTCATCCACTCCTGTTTCTTCTCTTTATCTTCAGTTAGAATCTCTGTACAAGGGTTAATTATATTTCTTTTTAATTCCTCCCATTCTTCGTTAATATTTTCGTGATCTATTTGTATTCTATTAAAGTGTTCATAGATTCTGTTCTGGACTTGTTCTCTAATGCTTGGCACTTGTAGTTTTGTTGTGTTGATCTTTGGTGTAGCTTTTGGTTCTTTAAGAATTTTAAGTTTCAGCTTCAGAGTGGCAACCAACGGATTGTGGTCCGAAAAAACGTCGGCACCAGGATATGCTTTTACCGACTGAATGGCATTCCTGTATCTCTCATTAACGAGAATGAAATCAATTCGATTTATAACGATCTTATCATTAAGTCCATCTAAAGGAGCGCGCCATGTATAAAGTCTTCTCTTCGGCAGTTTGAAGAATGTGTTGGTAATGATTAGCTTCTTCTCTTGACAAAATTCCACAAGGCGGTCTCCTCTCTCATTTCGTTCTCCTAATCCATAATCTCCAACCACTCCCCCACTTCTTCCGCTGCCAATCTTCGAGTTGAAATCGCCCATTAAAACTGTAATTTCTCTATTATTTACTATTTTTAGAGCTTCTTGAAGCTGTTGGTAAAAGGTATTCAGTTCTTCATCTGTTGCCTGTGTTGTTGGAGCATACACTTGTATTAGATTTAATTTCGTATGGGTCGTTTCCAGTTGTATTATCATCACTCTCTCAGAAATTAGGACAAATCCTACGACTGCTTTTCTGGATGTTTTGTCTAATATGATAGCTACTCTTTGTTTATGTTGATTGTCTTTGTTTCCAGAGTAATAGACTGTTTTGTTGTTTGTTGTAAGTAGCCCTGAGCTAGGCCATCTAGCTTCACTAACACCTAGGATATTAATTTTTAGTCTGTCCATTTCTTGCATAATATTGTGCATTTTTCCAGGTTAGTACATACTTTGAACATTCCACGTACTAATCTTCATAGCTGACCCGGTGATTCTTAGCCCCCTCTGATCACTGAAGACCTGACGGGGACTGAGGGCCGTTCCTTCCTGACTTTCAGCCATGATAATTCCCAATGCCGTTGACTTACAAGAAGTTCTTCCGCCTTCGGGGTCGGTTTCCCGATCCCAGGGCAATAGGGTGCCCCGACTCTTAACAGCTCCTCCACCCTAAGCTGTTGGCTGATAAGATGGGACTGCTTATACCGGCAGTCACTCGGCCTCGTCAGTTTCTAGCAGGGTGAACCGCGTGCAGGTGAGGTTGTCATTTGGGTCAGCTTGATCATGTGCTGTCACCCCTTACACCCATTAGAGATAGTGATTATCAATTGAAACAGATAATGTAGATAGTGTCCATGTAGTAGGGTTTAAAAATTTGAAATAAATTATAAATTAAATAAACAAAAATATTTTTACCAAAAATATCGTTGGCTCTTTGAGCCGGTTTGTCTCGTTACTGGTTAATTTTTTCGAGTTGTAACGAGTATAGTTTTTTCACCTAAATAACTTAAAGAAATCTAAAAATATCATTAGATTTGTGAAACGTTTAACGCTGAGCCCATATGGGGTGATACTGAAAAACCGAAAATAAAGTACTATTTTTATGAACAATGTCTTGAATATCAGAAAATACCGTTGAGAGAAGAAGATTTTATCGGGAAAAACTATTTATTTTTTAGAACTTCAGGGGAAATGAAAGATTAATACCGTTTTGGGACTCCCTGTATATATAAAACTTCACTGAGGATTCCATTTTATAAAGAATAACTCCCAGGTATGCAACTTCCCTCACAATACATAAAAGCATGATATCCGAAATAAACGGCAATTCAACGTGCGTACTAGACTCTAGAAATTGTTCAGCATTAAGGAACTTCCTCGACATTTATGTTTGTTTCTTGAAATGTAACTAAAGCTTCATGCTGTTTAGATGTCGAAAGCTTAGAAAATATATCTTTAGACTGAATTGCATCTGTCGACATTGTCGAAACATTTGAAACAAGTACAGCCAAAATAGACAAAAAGAAGTCATAAGTTAGCCGAAATTCGCATAGAGCTGAAAATTTGCAGAGACGTTACATACATCATTATAAATGAAATGTCAAGAATCCCTTCGATCCTACTTCTGCAAAAAATTTATTATTATAGATTATAGATAGAGTTGGATATGAAGAGATAATGGGAAAATGGGGTTAAATATATTTAATTGTTTATTATAGTATATAAGACGTTCAGTATATTTGGCGTTTAGTATATTGGCTATTTAAATATAAAAGGCGATCTCAATGGGCTCACTAGTATAAGATAAGTGCATATAGTTATTAAATATCTTTCGAAATTTCCAACAAAAATTAGTTTTTTTCTACATCCATTTTATTAGGGCTTTTTAAAATTTGTTATTAACTCTATATTTGACTATTTTCTTCTATTATTTAACCTCCTAAAATTCGAGCAACTTCATTCAGAACCACAAAACCTGAATTTTTTGGGATACTGATTCTAGTTCTTCTTATCATTTCACCACTAACATTCAAACATAAGGATTTAGTCCAGTCAAAATAGACATTTGACCTAGCCAAAATTCGCATAGAGCTGAAAATTTGCAGAGACGTTGAAAGCATCTTTATAAATGAAATGTCAAAAATTCCCTTCGATCCTACTTCTGCAAAAAATTTTATTGAAGGTCAAACATGCAAAATTTAGTTTTTTTTCCATTTTTCTCCAAAACGGTAAGTTTTATCGTAAAAATAACTCAGACAAAAATTGTAGATCATATTATTCTCTACAAAAATGGCTCAGTCATTTTTTCTCTTACAACTCACCATTCGTGAGATATCGCGGTTTTAACTATTAGAAAATTCATATTTCACATAATATGCACTTCAATGCAGCCTGTACACGTCACCAGACGTTCAATACAAATTAAATTAAGAAACTATTGGTTTGTGTTACTTACACAATAAAACTTGTATAAATTGAATTAGTATTTTAATATAAGAGACTATACTGTTAGCTGATAATGATGCTGATGTCCTTATAATTGAAACAGCAATAGAACAATGGAAAAGTTCAAATACAACAGTCGCTGTTGGAGAAGATGTTGATTTGTTGATATTACTGACTCCAAATGATAAAATTATTTACTTTTCGAAACCTGGCAAAGCTCAAGTACAATCAACAATATATTCATCACAAAGTCTGACTGCATATCCGAAATGTCAAGTTCATATTTTATTTTTACATGCAATAACTGTTTGCGATACTACATCAGCAATTTTTAAAAGAGGTGAAATAGCAGTATTTAAATTGTTTGAAAAACGTAATGATTTAATTAATTGCGCAGAAGTATTCACAAAGATTGGTTCTTCTCCACACGACATCGTTACAAATGGAATGCGTATCCTTCTTGCAATGTATGGTGCTCAGAAAAAATTGATTCCATAAACAAATATAGATATTTGAGGTTCGTAAAATCTGCTTGGAACAATAAAACAGTACAGTTGTCTTGTTTGCCTCCAATATCTGCTTCTGCCTTTCAACACTTGTATCGTGTGTATTATCAAGTTCAAGTGTGGCTATGCAATGAGCTGGACCCAGAAGAATGGGGTTGGAAATTAACAGACAATTATTAGGAGCCAATTCAAACTCTACTCCCGCTTGCTCCAGAAAAACTGCTTAATACTATTTTTTGTAACTGCAAGACGGATTGTAGTAAGAATTGTGGCTGTCGAAAAGTGGGATTATTTTGTTCGCCAGTATGCATCAACTGTCAGGGTCAGGCTTGCTCCAATATTGAAGAAAATATGATAGATGAAAATATTTGTGATATCAATGAAGAGACAGTTGAAGCATCCCTTTTCTTAGAACAGCGAATAGAAATTCTACAAGAAGAAAATGAAGACGAAGAAATAGTTGTCGACGTAGAATTATACAGTTATCTTATATAATAATATTTAGAAAAAAAACCTATTCCACTTTAATTATTAGCAATATTACCATTCTTTCAATCAATAGGATATGATCTGATCGAGCTTCTTTTATAACAATAGATCATGGAGTATACCTACTGGGGAAATCACGTTAAAAAAATGCGCCAAGTACATTACCTCATAGGTGGTGCGGAAACTTGTGCATATTATGTAAAATATGAATTTTCTAATAGTTAAAACCGCGATATCTCACGAATGGTGAGTTGTAAGAGAAAAAGTGACTGAACCATTTTTGTAGAGAATAATGTGATCTACAATTTTTGTCTGATTTATTTTTACAATAAAACTTACCGTTTTGGAGAAAAATGGAAAAAACCTAAATTTTGCATGTTTGACCTTCAATAAAATTTTTTGCAGAAGTAGGATCGAAGGGGATTTTTGACATTTCATTTATAATGTTGTATTTAACGTATCTGCAAATTTTCAGCTCTCTGCGAATTTTGCTAGGTCAAATGTCTATTTTGACTGGACTAAATCCTTGTGTTTGAATGTTAGAGGTGAAATGATAAGAAGAACTAGAATCAGTATCCCAAAAAAATTCAGGCTTTGTGGTTCTAATTGAAGTTGCTCGAATTTTAAGAGGTTAAATAATAGAAGAAAATAGTCAAATATAGAGTTAATAACAAATTTTAAAAAGCCCTAATAAAATGGATGTAGAAAAAATTTTTCAACCATACAACCATGTATTCAGAACGGAGAACTAATTTTTGTTGGAAATTTCGAAAGATATTTAATAACTATATGCACTTATCTTATACTAGTGAGCCCATTAAGATCGCCTTCTATATCTATATAGCCAATATACTAAACGCCTAATATACTGAACGCCTTATATACTATAATAAACAATTAAATATATTTAACCCCATTTTCCCATTATCTTTTCATATCCAACTCTATCTATACTGAACGTCTTATTATATTCACTTCATTATTCATATTTATACTTAATAGTTATTTATGTTACATGAAACTCTCTCATATATTGCCTCAGTCATCCTTAGGGTAACGCAGCTTCCAGTATTGTTTTATGGATACTAACTCATTAACCTCACAAATTTCCACACTATTCACTACTATCCCAATTCCAAGAGATACATTCAATTTGAAAATCTCAACACTCTCCAATTGAGCTAGCATAAGATGAAATTAAAAACATTCCAACATTAATTCAAAAAACAAATTGTTAAATCACCCTTTAGGCATAGAAATTCAATCATCAACAATTCTAATATCAATTCATAATATTCCAAATTTTAGTTACAAATAATAAATATATACTTCAGAAAGATCGATATATGCAGATCTATAGTTTCAAATTTTTATTTTTACTCAACAGTTCTGATTCGTATTAGATCTGATAAGAATCGAATAAGATTCATGAATTATAATAAATGACAAATATGAGCTTGAAACAGAAAGATAGAAGAATTACTTCTCAAGTATATTAAAGAAATATAAAATAAAAGTTCTTCTCAACTTAAAATTTCTTGGGAGTATCGAAAAGACAAGAAATTAGTAATCACATGAAGGAATACTACTGAATACATAAAAATTTCATCTTATGTGTTTGCTTAATACGTAACTGTTTTGCATAAATTCAATTTGACCAAAATTCACACAATTTGCTTACCTTATAGAACAAACATATTCTGATTGAAGTGTTCTTGTGGAAAGCAAAAATGAGATCCACAAATTTGTAAATTACATTATGGACCCTCATATACAATACAATATACAATAGAATGATATAAAATAGAAATTGATTTTATTAACTTGCTCTCTAATAATTGAAATATTTATTCTCCAATTTTACTTTTCCTCTATTAATTTTCTTGTGATACTTTATATTATTCTATGAAATGAAACTGGAAGGAAGAAATTGCATTAAAACAACTTCATATTTCCATATTACGTGATGAACATACTCAATTAAACAATTATATATAATACCTATAGTACAACTACCTATAAAAAATTTTCAAATTGCCTAGCATTTCCCAAGTAGTAGCTGAATTTTTTCCAGAATATAATTCACATAAACAGCAGGATCTTTCCTGTAATTTCATAAATCTTGATTGAAAGTTGTGGTTGTACCAAATGGCACTCATATACAACTTCTACATATTTGAACATCATGTTTCCCACTATGAGACACCTATAACAGAGAAATTTTCAACTTCAAATCAATGAGGCATTCCTGTCATTCATTCAATAACCTTGATAAAATTTCCTGAGAAACAGTAACTATGAGTTATGAATAGAAGGAACTCAAAATAATTGAAGAATAGAAATGTACTTTCTCTTAAATACACTGAAACGAAAATTCAATTTGAAATGGCAGGGTCTTATTGACATCCAGTTTGAAATATTTTAAGACATATATAGGTTTCTATATTCATATGATACATACTCTAAATAACCTAACGAAAACTTTATCGAGTTCCTTCCAGAAAAAATATTATTAATATTAATATGGCATTTGTCATATTTTTAAAACGACTGTCAAAATTTTTTCGCAAATTGTTCTTTAAATTAAACAAGAATTTGGGTCCATAATGATTCTAAAACATCTATAGATCATAATCGGCATCACTTAAAAGACCGAACCAAGCCATCGGGGCCCTCTCGGTCAAACAGAGAGGGAATTGTTTTGTTGAGTTTGAATATTGAAGGGATTTTGCGGCATTATACCTCAAAATTGGCAAGCAAGGACAAGGTAGTAATTATGTTTCAGGAGATTCACACTGCGACGGAAAAACTTCTCCGCGAAAGAGGAAATATCGCAAGTTATGTACTTTTTGATTATCTCCTTAGTCCTTTTTATGGCCTTGCTTGCTATGTTAAATCTTTTCTCAAATTCAGGCGTGTTTAGACATATAAGATTCAGGTATGATTGTTGAAATATTTTTTAGCTGGTTTCATTGGAGTGCAAGATGAGAATTGAAGCTACTCAGCAGAAACATTTTTGGTACTCTTTATGTACACACGACACTAACACAACAAAAACAGACAAGCTATTACTAATGCAATAGCGACAGGAAAACGAGTATTTTCCTCTGGTATTTCAGTCGTTTATTGAATCATACGCAAGATAGTATGGTTCCCCTGTTACATTTTCCTGAGCTCAAATTTGTGTTTTTCTGGCACACGCCAAAATTATAGATATAAACATTCATTATAACTACAATTATTCGAATTTTTGTAAATCCTCTCTTTTACAAAATAGATATATACCTGTTAATAGCAACTCAAAGGATAACCCATCATTTTGTAAGGTCCCCCAATTGGTTTGTTAAAAATCCTAGTAATCGATATGAAAGAAAAATGAAATATGTGAATTCTTAGTACATTTCTTGAGCATGCTGAAGAAAAATATATTAAAATACATAAATAAACCTGAAATTACATTCACTTACCTCCTTAAATCCTTTTTATTATAAAATTCCGTTTGAATCACATTGTTTAGGTTAGAATGACCACAAAATGTTGAATTTATGAATTTCGAAAGGTTGTCGTTTCTTTCCTTCAACAAAATATACATAAAAATGAATAAAATAAACATCAAACGACGTTTACTCACCTCTAAAAGTTGATTTCAAGTTTCGTCAATTTTTCATCCAATTAAAATTCGAATTACTTATTTTGACAGATCGAATATAAGAATAATTGAAGTAAGGTTAGATTCGATTGTCAGTCAGAAGAGAGAGAGCACTATATTCTAGATGTTGGTAGTTCATAAATATGTTGATGAAAATAAAAGTTACTTACTATTTCCATCTCAATATTTTCATTCAAAAGAGAGAGAGCAATAAATTTTTCACGTTGGTAAAGATCACTTCCGACATTGAATAGCGATCTAAGGGGCGGTAGGAGAGTGATTGGCTCCGCCCCCGTGTTTCCGTTCTTTTTCTCGAAATTCTAGGTCTCAAAAATTGTCCCAAATTCAAAAATTAAGTCGTAGAGTAAAGATTTCTCTTCGCGGATCAGATCTCGAGATATGTATGAATCGTTTGACACCCCAATCCATTCTCCCGGTAACCCCGTATAAGTAGGACAGATGCAAGAAAACCACTTATTTTGGCAGCTCGACACTAGTTAATTTCTGGCAGTTAGAGATATTCGGAATGGGGAAAATGAAGCGAAATTCTGCAAAAGTCTGCCGATAGCCCTTCGTTGAATCAAAGATTTTCCAGGTTTTGAAATGGTCGGACACGATGGAAAAATTTGTATAGACATGAAATATGACGAAATTATCCCCTCAACTCGCGAAAAATCGGAGACGTTTTTTATTTTCGCTTGTTCGGGGCATTTTTCTGAATTTTCGCTCGATCGATCGTTCCGATCGTCTTCCGAATGAACGAAGTTTCCGATTCCGAAGAAATCTCGCCGTTTCGACTTTCCGTTTGCTCTCGGCGACGTTTCGGCGAAAATTTTCGAAAAATCCCCTGGGCTCCGTCGTCCAAGCTAGGGGCTCCAAATTGACACGGACCTTTCTCTGACCTTTTCCTCTGGAAAAAAAATTTCACCGCGTCGCTTCTTCGCCGCCCGTGAGATATAAATTTTAGGATAATATATATTTATATTTATGGTATAGTATTATTTCTTCATCAGATGTTCGTCAATTCATTCTGTATTTCTATTATTTCATTATTAAAATGTTCAGGAAAGACTACTGTCTTCATTTGTTATGAAATTAATCATGCGCGCATAATTGAAAAATTTTTATGCATACTTTGCATATATCAGTGCATAGTTTCAAATTCTTTTGCATAAAATCCGGTCTTTAGTGATCAATTCCGCCCCACTAGGAATATAAAATTGATCAGCGACATTTCATTTTTCTCCAAGAATATGCCTCAATAATCATCAAACGAACATTTGAACCAGTTATGAGTATCAATACGTTAATCACGTTTTTTTTCGCAGACCAATCGAAAACAACATGAAAATGATGTTAGAAAATATTAATTTCGCTCTGATTGGCGGTATTTATTATTCAACAACAATATTCAATGCGGATAAGAAAAAGTTATTTCAATCAGGAAACTGACTTAGTAGGAGTTTTAACACATAGTTCATCATCTAACCAGGTACACCATGTTCCATTGTATTTTGCTGGATTAGAATTAGCATCCACAGGTTTGTTAGTTTGTGGAACTAACTGTTTCCAGATTTCTGCGAGTCGGGCTTTCAGTCCACTAATAATTTCTTTCTTGGATTCGTCTTTTATCAAATTCTCTGTTTCACATGGATCTTCCACGAGATCGAACAGACAGAAACCTTCGCAAATTTCAGGATTTTCTCGATTTTTCGAATTCTTACATTTGTTGTCTTCATTTATTTTCGAGGAAATTTTCCGCAGATTTTGGATTGATTCGGGACATAGGTATTTTCTAGATGCATTTAACTGACGTATTGCTTTGTTTACTTGACTATTTAAAATACCAGAAATGTTGTAGTCAATATTATTGTCATTTATTTTTGGACCGTAAGTGTCGTAGAGTCCAGAAAGAAAGGAACCTGCAAAAAAATGGAAATTGTTTATAACTTAGTATTATGTAGTATTTTAATGGTTGTAAGATATTATGAGTTTACTATATAAATTATGTTCAAAAATGCTTATTTAAAGAAATACAGAGAGTTATAGTTTTCAATTTCAAAACCAAACGACTGAAGATATTTGGATAAAATTTTGTAGGCGTTAACTGCCCTCCATGGAGTAGGTTTTTGAATTAAAATATTATTTTTAATTTTACCAGAGGTTTCCTCACTAACATGTAAATTGATATAAAAAGAATTGATATGCCACTATTTTTTAAAGTAATTGTAACAGTCCGATTTCTCGAATAATTCATTTATATCTTTTAAACTCAGTTTTCATAATTTTATTGATAATTCAATCTAGTTAAATATTTAATAATATATAAAGTTTGAAATTCGAATCAAGAACCTACAAGTAATGATACCCAGTGAAAATTATAGTTATATCCGTAAGGTGTCGCTGGTATTGATCTAGGTAGTTCACCGGTTAATTGTGAAATCAGTACTTGAAAGAAGATCGTTTTCTTGTTTCTGTGGGAGAACAAAAAGCAGTACTCATTCTATGTTTCATTTCCACTTTGTTGTTGTGACGAGAATAATTTCGCTTTTTCATTTTTTTTTGAAAATCAATAGTTTTTCATAGAAACAAGTCTATATAAGTTCAGAATTCATTAGATTCGCTTTTTTTCCATTCAGAAATCTTCGTAATCGTTTGTGATTTTATTGGAGCTGTGTTGTAGCGATTGGAGTGAATAATTTTCAGTGAAATTAATTGAGTATTCTTTTGATTTTCTGGATGAATTCCAATCGTCTGAGGCATTAAAAGTAGTCGATAATTTTGCCGGATTTTGTCGACAATGAACCCAATTAGAGAGTGGAGAGATTTCGAATTTTCTTTTGTTAAATTATCCTAGATCGAAATCTGCTATTCACAGGGGAAGTCAAATTCATTATGTTCACTTTAAACATATATATTCGAGAGGTATGGTATTGTTATAGATTTTTTTCACCATCAAGATATTTTACTGTCACGAGTTTTCTTCTTTATTCCAAACCTTGATAATTCACGACTGGGATAACCACGTCTTCGTGGAACTACACTCGGAGGCAAAATTTAACCAAATTCGAAAATCGATATTTTTCCCAATTCTCAACCGATTTAGATGATTTTTTCGGCAAGTTATAGATCAACTCTTCTGCTTTGTAGAAATTATAAGAGAAAACAAAAAAAAATCGACAAAATTTTATACGGGGGCAAAACTAAAAGTGTTTTTTTTGTCAAAAATTCGTAACACCCTGTGGAATTTCGTGGTCCGAGTTGAAACGTACTATATCATGGTCTGTCAAGACACATCTTCCTACAGTAACGCCCTTCTTGTGTCATGCGTTCATCTCTATTTTTGCAAAATACATTTAATTTCAAGTGGAAAATCACCATTTTGGAGAAATTCCATTGAATCAAGAAATTGTCATTAAAATTCGTCTATCAATTTGGAATTTTCCTATTTCACTCAGGCGTGTAGAAATTGTCGTTTGCGATTTTATGTTCGAATTGCATTAGTTATTGATGACAATTTGGTTAATTTGGTGAAAATTAGGAATTCATAGGAGATAAGTCGGTAGGTATTAAAATACACAACCGAATTCTGAGACCATTGATAAAACTTTTCATTTACACATGTGCATACTTTTTTATCAAATATGAAATACAACACACGTTTTTTGTATATGACCACATTTGCACTTGTTTAAACAATGAGAGTTTTCCATTCTTTGATTTGATACAAATTCGATCGGTTGCGGTGTTTTGTGATTATTTTACTGTTCACGATCCGAAACGGTATTTTTCATTCAGAATGGGAGATTTACCACTAACCTCAGTAGCAAGAGCAGTTACATTGATCGAGGAAGAGCGCACCTACCGCTCAGTCGGTACCATGTTGGGTGTCTCGACGTCGGTTATCCATCGAATCTACCGACGTTACAGGGAAACTGGATTGTACGTGAGGAGGCGAGGACAAGGAAGAAATCAGGCAACCCGCGCTATACATGACCGTTTCATCGTCAATCAAACCATAAGAAATCCTCGTCTTACTGCTGTTCAGGCACGTAACCTTTTACAAGCAGTGGATAACATTAACGTCAGTGTGAGGACAGTCAGAAGACGATTAAATGAAGTTGGTCTGAGATACGCGCAAGCAAGAGCACCAAGACTCGATAGAGCCCATCGGGTAGCAAGATTGGCGTTTGCTAGGGAGCATGTAGCATGGACAATCAATCAGTGGAGACGAGTTTTATTTAGTGATGAGAGCCGATATTGTGTGAACTTCGTGAATGGTAGAGATAGAATATGGAGGCATCGAGGAGAACGGTACAATCAAGCGAACTTCGCAGGAACTAAGCAATACTGGAGGTTCAGTTATGATATGGGGTGGCATATGCTTGGGAGTACGAACAGAACTGGAGATTATTGGCAATGGATCACTTAATGCCCATCAGTATATAACAGAAATCTTGGAGCCCCATGTTATGCCTTTTGCTCCATACATAGGGGAAAATTTCCTTTTTATGCACGATAACGCGCGCCCTCATACTGCGCGCATAGTGATAGAATATCTCAATGAAGTTGGGATCATACGAATGTACTGGCCGTCGCGGTCACCGGATTTAAATCCGATCGAACACGTTTGGGACATTCTTGGAAGAAGTGTTCGACAACGGAATACAGACAACGTTGAAGAGCGGACATTGGCTTTGGTGGAAGAGTGGGACAACATACCTCAATAGATGATAGACAACATCATTGGGAGTATGCGAAATCGTATGCGCGCTGTAATAAGAGCTCGGGGGGTCATACTCGCTACTAAAATCAAACGTTTTTTTTTGTGGGTCATCATGAACATTTTTCTCAACATGTTCATTTCATTTCACGAGTGTATCGCCAGGATACACACCTGCTCTCAATTTTGGACAGGAAAAATAATTATTATAGAGTGTCACACAAAAAAATTCAAAAATAAATGTGCAAAATCAACGATTTCTCCAGTGTACTTCGAGTTCTCCCGGAGCGTGAAATTGGCCAGTGAATTTCAAAAATTTTCATTTCGTTAGATTACCGCTTCTCTAATTTTGATTTTAATTTTGGCTGACCTCCGATGTTATGCACCTACGCAAGATTAGAAATAAATTCCGGTATAACATTTTTCTCAAATTTTTTTCAAATTTTTTTTGTTTTCTCTTATAATTTCTACAAAGCAGAAGAGTTGATCTATAACTTGCCCAAAAAATCATCTAAATCGGTTGAGAATTAGGAAAAATATCGGACTTCGAATTTGGTTAAATTTTCGAGTGTTCCGCTAATTTTGCCTCCGAGTGTAGTCTTGCCACCTAGGGCAGTCACCTTGTGAACCATATTCAGCCGATCAAGTAACCTGTAAGCTGTAAGATACAGGAATACCAGAAAACCAATGTAAAACACTTAACTTAACTTAACCTTTTTCCTAAACGCTAAGCGTTCTTCTCTATAATTCGTCTCTTCTCTTCTATCTTCGTTAATCGTTGACTGAGCTCTATCATTGAGTTTCATTTTGTTGAAAAGCTCAGATTGTTTTAAAGTGAAAATTTGTATTATGTAGTTTGAATTCATCTAGTCTGAGACTCCTTTTATTGTAACTGGTTAAACTTTTTAGTTAAGTTTTTTGCATTAGTTACCTTGATTATAGTTAGTAATTTATTAATCAGTTACTGTGATTTCAATATTCATTTTGTAATAAAGTTAATGGAATGAACTGATGAGTATTATTCCTAAGGCTATATCTAGGACCTAGGTTCTAGACGAAGATCTCACACACTGAGATAAAGGGACTCTGATCTAGCTAGGCATAGGTAATTTATAGGTACAATTGACGAGGCTTTTACGTAATAGAAATCCATTTTCACAAATACAAGTAAACGATGATTTCAACTTAAATATATGATTGAAAGCTCGAAGCGTTTCGATACACAGTATCTTTGTCAAGAGCAAATGAATACTGAAAATATATCTTACTAACAAATTTTTATATATACTAAAGAGGTAATCCACTCAGAGCTATCCGTGCTTGAACTAATGTTTAGGAAATAAATTTAATAAGGGTGTGCAGATTGCAATTGTTTTTATATAGGTAGAACAGGAAGAAATTTTAACGTTAGAATCTCTGAATATAAACGCAGTTTCATCAATGGAAAAACCGATACAAATCATCCAAATCATCATAGGGAAAATGGTCACTCCTTCAATTTAGAATTTGAAATCCTACATTCTGAGAAGAGAGGTATAAAACTCAACCTTCTGGAAGCACTTGAAATTAACAGATTCAGGAATTCACCGTAAATTCATAATGATCAGGCAGACATAAATAACTCACCCTTATTAAATTTATTTCCTAAACATTTGTTCAAGTACGGATAGATCTGAGTGGATTGCCTCAATTACTTAAGAACATTTGTATTTATATTTTCATTCATATTCATTTATAGTTGTCATAATTTCTGTACATTCATTCGTCTGAAGAAACTTTTGTTTAGCGAAACGCTTCACGAATCACAATTATTAAATAAAATTTCTAAAAACACCACTTTTCTAATGACTCTTCTGTATCCATAATCGATAGAAGTCTTTTCACGAGCAGGCTCCTATAAATTACTTTGAAATTTTGAATTATTCCTTGGTCCATTGGCTGGCAATATGACGTTGTATTCGGCGGTAGAAAAATTATTTTCACATTGTCTAGTGGAATACTTGAGTGCGATGTTGCGTTATCTAAAAAGAGAACGACTTTCCGCTTTTCCCTTTTCATTTTATCATCGAATTTCCTCAACCAAAAGGACATGATCTCCATTGTCATCCACGCTTTTTTATTAGAGACCCATTCTAGAGGCAATTTATCGACATGGGCCCCCTTAAAACATCTTGGATTCTTACTTTTACCAATAACTAATGGCTCTTCTTTTTGACCTTCCATATTCGAACATAAAAGAACAGTCAGTCTCTCCTTGGCTGCCTTTCCTCCAGAGCACTTATCATTTTTTAATGCAAAAGTTTTTGCAGGTAGAGCGCGGAAAAAAAGACCTGTCTCATCAGCATTGTAAATATCCTTAGGTGAATAGTCCTGAAGTATCAACTTCAACTTCTGCTTCCATTCAGAAACATCCTGCAAGTTAACATGCGCAGATTCCCCACATATAGCTTTGAAAGTAATTTTATGTCTCTGACAAAATTTTTCTAACCAGCCGTTAGAAGCTTTGAAGTCATTCAGCTGCAAATTTTTGGCGGCTTCCAGTGCTTTCTCCTGGATTAAGGGACCAGAAATAGGAATATTTTTGTTGCGAACCTTACAGAACCAGTTAAATACGACTTGATCAATTGCAAGGCCATCAGTTTTTGGGAACGCCCTCTTCTGTTGAAGATTTCCACTTGTCTGGAACAACTTTTTATTTCACTAGCATTCTTCACTATATCCCCTATCTGCGTTTTTCCGACGCCAAATTTTTCACTCAGCTTCCGAACACTCAATCCACTTTTTTCACTCTCATCAATAATATCTATCTTCTCTTTAATAGACAAACGTTTTCTCTTTGTGAAGCCATGATATTGCAAGAACCTACAATTTTAAACTGAATGGAAATCAAGGTCCTCCAGGTGGTTAGGATCTTAATTTTGGTGATAAGGAAAAACCGAGCATTTCTTGTTTCCAAATATTCTCGTTTTATTTCTATAGGTACCTATAAAAATATAAAAGGTACCTACCTACACAGAACTAAAATGACCATTTTATTATCCCTCAGTTCCACTAACCATCGTAAATCCTGTTATCCCTAGTGTTGACAATTATTTCAATATGAATAGCGTTGAGAAGGTCGTATGTCCGATAGAGAGAGGTGAATTTACTGGTTTATGAGCAAATTTTGAATCTATCAGATGTCCGGGTCCGTTTTAGGGAGGTGTCCGCTTTTGAGAGGTATGAATGGCATGAAATATTCGTTTTGACATGTTGGGATTCTAAAACTGTCCGATATTCAGAGGTGTCCGCATTTCGGAGGTGTCCGTAAGCAGAGGTTTTACTGTACTCGTTTTCATTATTGATAATTGAATTCTACCAAGTGAAAGCCTCCCAAATTCAAATACTACAGACAGGCTCCAATATGTGTTGATGTTGATTTGTAAGTGTCTTAACGACAGTAGTTAGAGTTGTGAATCTTGAAGCATGTTATTAGTAAAATGGAAGGTTATTTCAGTCAATATGTTTCCTGTTGTTGACGTGATGGATGTCATTCATATGAAGTGGATCGTCTCACCCATTGTTTTGAAATAGATGACACAACCTATCTCGGTTGAGATGCCTCACTCCGAATTGAATATTTCTTCAATATTTGAATTGTGGAGACCGTTACTTGATGTAGATCCATGATATAAATGAGATGAAAAAACAGAAGGTTTAACTTTAATCTACACTTTATTTGAAAAAATTCGACGACGTTTCGCTGACACAGCAGCTTCATCAAGAATGAAAAACAGAATGAAGAGTATGGTATCATAAACAAATCGTAGAACAAGTTGGATGAATAACAGAAAAATCCACACCGAGCCATTGTACAGTTAGTATGAAAGGTAATAAAACTAATTAAACAAGTTAAGTAGGGGTGAGTAATTCACATCTACCTGTTCATTCAAAAGCTTGTCCGAATGTTTGTATCTATTTATTTCTAATGCTTCTAGGCGATCTAATTTTGAACTTTTGATTTTATATGTAATATGTCGAAGTTTTTATTGAATGAATGGTTTTCTTTTATTAGGTGGTTTGAATAATTTGAATCAGATTTATTTTCATCGAAGCTACGTTTATTTTCAGATGTTCTTATGCCAAAACTCCTATAGGTCCTACCGATATAAATTTTATCACAAGAACCGCAATTGAGTTTATAGATTCCTGATTTACTTGATTTTTCAACACGGGATTTATTATTTTAATATGTTTACCTAAGTTATTAGAAGTTTTGAAAGTTATATTAAGATTTTGTTTGACCAGAAAGGATTTAATATTTGTACTTGCAGAACCGCAGAATGTTGAACTGTTGAATATTTTATAGTCTTTATGAATAGGATATACTTCATTTATTGCTTTCTGATACAGTTTTTTACGAATGATTAGATCTATCATATCCGGATTATATGAATTATTAATGGCTATCTGTTTGATGATGTTGAACTCTTTATTATAATTTTTTACTGATAAAGGTAAATTGAATAATTGATGTACCATGCTGTTTAAAGCTGCAACTTTGTGTTGAATTGGATGTAACGAGTAGTTATGTATAATTGTATCAGTATGTGTTGGTTTACGAAAGACCGAAAAAACATGATTATTATTTTGTTTAGTGATTTTTAAGTCCAAAAAATTAATGGAATCGTTCTGTTCAATTTCTAGAAAAGAGGTTCCTGGTCAGAAGATGCCCCTACGCGTGCTATGGCAGCATTCAAAAATAGAATGGGTGTAAATTTGGCAGTGAGAGTATTCAATATACTATCAAAAACACTGCGACGCCGCCTGCACAATAATGACCCATTCAAAAAGCTATAGGACCAACTGGAATTTTTGGAGATCCCAATGAGTTGGAGTTGGTTTGACTCGATCTTTGGCATTTGATTTTGCAACTGAGTTGATACTGAAGCATTCATTCAATCTGGAGAACGGTAATTCTGGATACGACTGGTTTAATTTATCCTTGTCAAGTCATCCAGATCTAGCTGTGAGAAAGGTCGAAACTGTTTCACTTGCCCTAGCTGAAGATTTGTCTAGAAAAAGACCATATCTTATTTTCAATTATGATTATACGAAGTACTGGAAGAAAATTACGTGTATGATTGGCCAGGCTTCATTAACAATATGGATGAGATAGGCCCGTAATCAAACAACAAGGTAGGTTACGTCATAGACGAAAAAGGATCAAAGGATGTATCTGCAATTACATCCGGCGGAAAAGCAGAAACGATCACGGTTATCGCTTGCTGCTATGTAGAAGGGACCTTTTTACCTCTAGCTTGCTTGTTCAAAGGCAAATACAAAGAGATGAGTTCCAAGATGGCATGCCAAGCGGATCGGTAGTTTACATGAATTAAAAATCAGCTTATGTGAATGCTGATATTTTTCCTTTTATGGCTGAGAGATCATTTTCTACCTCGAAAGGTCTTGGGGAAAACACAAGTAGTAAGCGGTCTCACCCCCGTCGCCTGGTATGATACCACCACATCCACTTATAGGTCCCATGAATTGGTCACTTGTGTGACTAAATTTCGGTATCTGGCGGATGGTCCGGTTTCCAAGGTGGGAAAGATTGGCAACGAAGCATGATGAGCTTTTCTGGGACGGAGTTAAAATAGTCCCCCATTCGGATCTCCTGAGGGGACTGTCTCGAGGGGTTCATGATGCGGGTAAGTAGAGCACTCCTCCGGCGAATTCACTAATTAATTCACGTTCTAGAAAACAAAGCAAACGCACAACCCCATGTGCTGGTCCTAACCGAAACCCAAATAAGTCAAACAACCGACACAACGTATTTATGTTTTAATGGGTATGAGTTTTATACGAGATTTAGGCTTAAAGGGGGCCTCTGTGTGTTAGCCAGATCGGATGTTACATGTCAGAGAGAGGACACGATGGAGGACGACGCTTTCGATCTTACTTGATTTAAAATCTGTTTGCAGCATGTTGCATACTGTTCTTATGCTGTATATATCGCTCAATAAACGATATTCACTTCCCTAAACTGTTTCAGTATATATATATATATATATATATATATATATATATATATATATATATATATATATATATATATATATATATATATATATATATATATAGGGTTTAACCCCGACGAGTTGCCCATATATCATGCAATCAAACTGATTTCATGAAAAATATAAAATATAAATCCACCATCCGGTAATTAATACCATTAATGCCAGGCAACGATTATAATCAAAACATATCCTGGAATAATTATATATTAGGATAGTACAATGACCTCAGCTGCCTGATGATGTGTCTGAATCCATTCCACCTTATCACCTAGATATATTGATATATGACATTTGTCATATTTTTCTTTCGAACGACTGTCAAAAACTTTTCATAAATTTTTCTTTGAGTTGAATGAGTTCCACGAAGAAATAATGAAGGGCGATGTCAACCCAGATTATTGGATCCATAATGATTCTAAAACATCTGTAGATCATAATCGGCATCATTCGGAAGACTGAACCTGGCCATCAGGGCTCTCTCGGTCAAACGGAGCGGGAAATCTCTTTAATCCTTTTCCTGACCTTGCTTGCTATGTAAAATCTTTTCTCAGATTTGTTTAGACATATAAGAAGTATGATTGTTGAAATATTTTTCTGCTGGTTTTCTTTTTCCATTATTACAGATTCTTGTCCCAAACTCCTTTTCTTTCACTCTTGTCTTCGTTTGGAAATCATGGAATACTACAGAAAATGAAGCGACTTAGCAGAAAAATCTTTGGTACACTTTATTACACATGGCACTCATACAAAATAAACAGACAAGCTATTGCTAATGTAATCGCGACAGGGAAACGAGTTTTTTCCTCAGGTTTTTTTCACTCGTTTATTGAATCATATACAAGATAGTTTGATTTTCCTGTTACATTTCCTGAACTCACACTTGTGTTTTTTATACACACCAAAATTATAGATATAAAAATTTATTGTATACAAGAATATATATATATATATATATATATATATATATATATATATATATATATATATATATATATATATATATATATATATATAAAATATAAAGTTGCCCATATATCTGTTCATGCAATCAAACTGATTTCATGAAATAATATATATCCAAAGTAATTAATACTATTATGAAATGATTATAATCTGAGCAGTATATTTTAAAGAAAAAACTAATGAGGTAGAGTCATAAGTTTTTTCAGAAAGTATATACTGATTATAATCTCATTTCAATAGTATTAATTATTTGTTTATATAATTTCATGAAATCAGTTTGATTGCATGAACAATATTTTGTCATATTTAGTATTCTGGTATATATATATATATATATATATATATATATATATATATATATATATATATATATATATATATATATATATATATATATATGAATAATATATATATAAATTTATATCTATAATTTTGTGTGTGTATAAAAACACAAGTGTGAGCTTAGGAAATGTAACAGGAAAATCAAACTATCTTGTATATGATTCAATAAACGAGTGAAAAACCTGAGGAAAACCTTGTTTCTGTCGCTATTACATTAGCAATAGCTTGTCTGTTTATTTTGTATAAGTGTATATATAATAAAGAGTACCAAAGATTTTTCTGTTAAGTCGCTTCATTTTCTGTAGTATTCCATGATTTCCAAACGAAGACAAGAGGAAAGAAAAGGAGTTTACAAGAATCTGTATAATGGAAAAGAAAACAAGCAGAAAAATATTTCAACAATCATACTTCTTATATGTCTAAACAAATCTGAGAAAAGATTTTACATAGCAAACAAGGTCAGGAAAAGGATTAAAGAGATTATAAAAAATAAATAAGCTGCGATATTCCCTCAAATTCCCGCTCCGTTTGACCGAGAGAGCCCTGATGGCCAGGTTCAGTCTTCCGAATGATGCCGATTATGACCTATAGATGTTTTAGAATCATTATGGATCCAATAATCTGGGTTGACATCGCCCCTTTATTATTTCTTCGTGGAACTCATTCAACTCAAAGAAAAATTTATGAAACGTTTTTGACAGTCGTTCGAAAAATATGGCAAATGTCATATGTCAATGTATCTAGGTGATAAGGTGGAATGGATTCAGACACATCATCAGGCAGCTGAGGTCATTGTACTAGGTGACTTCATCGTGCACAACATCAACTGGCACCACCACTCCAATAGAACAGATGAAGCGGAAAGACAGGCTGAAACCTTCGCAATCAGCCATATTCTAACGCAGCTAGTCGACGAATCAACAAGAATACCTGATCACCCAAACGACTTCCTGAACACCTTGATTCTTTTTTTGATTTCAGATCTAGATGACTTTGGAGTGCAGGTCTCAGCACCGCTAGGCAACTCAAACCACAACCTTATATCTGCTACTGGAACCATTTGCTGCCGCTGAACCAAGAACCTAAACCACCCAGACGTATTTGGCACTATAACCGTGCTAACTGGTATGAGCTGCGTGAATGCTTTTCGTGTTTTCATTCGATGACGTTTGCCTTTCCGATTCTGACATCAATGTGTGCACTAGATCTGATTCATAAATCATGCATGCGGAAATGGATCTCTACATCCCTCATTCCATGGAAAGAACAACAGCGCGAACGCCATGGTTCAACAAAGACTGCGAAAGTGCCTCTGCAGCCAAGAACAGAGCTTACAAGTCATGGAAGATAAATTCAACAGAGGAAACAAGAACAACCTTCGTACGAATACGGAACGTATGCAATCTAACAACTGCAAGAGCAAAGTTTAAATTCAACGAAAGGGTAACTAATGAATTCCTCGAACAGGCAAGTAGGACTATGGCAAAGACTGTCAGTGCCAATTTCTACAAATCTGCGTTTCCGCCTCTTGTTAAAGAAGACGGAAGTATACCATCATCTTCGAAAGAGAAAGCCGATCTCTTTGCTCCCTTGTTTTCTAAGGATTCTGTGCTAGATTTATCTAACGCAGTACCACTGAACACTACACCTACAAATCATTTCATAGCAGAAATCAAGTTCAGAGTTCACACTATGAGATAGGTTCTCGAGCAAGAAGGCAGTTAATATAGACGGTATGCCAATCGTTCTGAGAAAGTGTGCTCCCGAACAGGCACCTATTCTTAACCGTCTGTTTCAGATTTCTTATGAGAGCCAGATTTCTCCGAACAGCTGAAAAATAGCGAGAATTCAATCGATCCCAAAGAAATGAAACAAGTCCTTACCCCAAAATTACTGCCCTGTTTCACTTCTTCCCATTATGTCCAAAGTGATGGAGAGAGTCATAAATGATGAACCCATCAAGTATCTTGAATTGTAGGAAATTATTATTGACCGTCAGTATAGTTTTCGCAGGCAAAGATTGACAGGAGATCAGCTCGCCTACGTCAATCATGTTTGTAGATCAACGATGGAAAAGCATGGGGAATCTAGAGCAATAGCCTTAGACATCTCAAAAGCCTTCGATAGGGTTTGGTATGTAACCTTGTTGTATAAACTTGCTGCATATGGACTTCCCGAAAAATTGCGGGGTTGAATAAGTAGCTTTCTTTCAAATAGATCAATACAAGTTGTGGTCGACGGTATAACATCTGATTGTTTCCGGTTGCAAGCAGGAGTGCCTCAGGGATCCATTCTTTCGCCAACCTTGTGTCTGTTGCAGATAAACGATCTTCTGTCATCTACAGAGAACAAGATCTTCGGTTTTGCAGACGATTGTTCCCTGGTTTCGTCTTTCAGTAGTCTGCGGCCGATTACAGCTGAATCTCATCGTCAGAGATGTCAACAAATCAATAACTCAAACTCTGACTTACAGAGAATAGCTGGGTGGGGTCCGTTAAACCTGGTGAGCTTCAACGAAAGCAAGATGCAAGCAAATACTGTTTCTAGAAAGGTCATCTCTGGCGAACGTCCTCTAACGATGCAAGGCCAGCAAATTGCATCTGAAGATTCGAAATAACGGTTTACTCTGGGTTTTGCTAGCATAAGTATGTATCAGTAATAGCTATGTCTACATCAGCAGTTTTCTTTTCAGAGCCAAGCGGTACTTCACATCATCTCAGCAGTTGCTTCTTTAAACGGCGCAGATTTGACCTGCTTTGGAATATTTTCCCATGTATGGTCATCTGCGCCCAAACATTCGTTGCGGATGTTGGATTGTGTGCTAAAATGGGCTGTGCGCCTCATTGACCACCCGGAGATTCCCCACGATCTCCAACTGCTGGCTCTCAGAAGACAAGCTGCTGACCTTTCTCTCTTTCACAGATACTTCCACGGAAGATGTTTCAAGGAGCTGAAAGACCTTGTACCGAGAAATCTCATGTTCTGCCACAACACTAGGCTAGCAAGGAGTTCCCATTATACGGTGGTACATTTAGCGACCCCTTAAACCACCCTCTACAAGAATTTCTTTTTTCACAGGGCAGGTGAGCTGTGGAACTCACTTCCATCCAACATCTTTACAACATCCTACAATTTGGCTCTCTTCAAGAAGCAAGTAAACAGACACCTCAATTCTTCTCAGTTTCCACTCATGTGGTGTAAGAGATTCGCCTGTTCTTGGGAAGCGCACATACAAAAAACAAAAAAAACTCCTAATAGTTAATGGACATGCGTCACACTCTAGCACTTTGGTATTGGAAGTAGCCTAAGGTAATGACGTAATTTTATTACGTGTACCTTCCCGCACAACATATTATCTTCAACCCTTGGATCGAGGAGTGTTTAAATCTCTGAAATCTGCTTTTAACAAAGCTTGCCATCTTTATATGAAGACGGATCGAAGTAGAAAAATAACCACACTACAATTTGGAAAGCTCTTAGCTGATACATGGTCTGAAGCTGCAACTATTGACAATGCATTTCCTTCACTTAGAGCTACCGGAACATGTTCATTCGATTTCTGAATCAGCTAAATCTTCCATTGGCACAGTACCTCAACCACAAGA
Source organism: Cryptolaemus montrouzieri (assembly GCA_013387265.2). Classification (NCBI taxonomy): domain Eukaryota; kingdom Metazoa; phylum Arthropoda; class Insecta; order Coleoptera; family Coccinellidae; genus Cryptolaemus; species Cryptolaemus montrouzieri. The sequence goes on from JABFTP020000042.1 coordinate 40,945,596, forward strand.
CCTTCAAAACCTCTCTAACGTTGTCACTGAGCCAATGGCAGAACACCTTGCTGATCCCCGACCTACTACACCTGAACCTCAACCTGGACCATTATCGGCGCCTGATCTATCACTTTCTGGTGCCAAAATACTCAACATAATATAATATTTGCCCATAATTCTTGTGGGGTTGAAGAAATGAGGCAGAGGTATTGCAACAATCTCAACATCACCCGAAAATATGAAGAATGCAAATTCATTAAAAGAGAAAAACCTAAGTCCACCTCAAAAAGGGGATCTAAAGTAAAATGTACAAAGAAATTGAAAACGTCTAAGCCCAAGTAGAATGAAGAGGAGGCCGAAGTATTCTATGACGAAAACAGTGATGAAGTCACCGATGAGTTTGATGAAAATGAATGTGCAGGGTGCCTTGAAGACTACAACAGTACCACACGGTCAGATTATCAGATTAAGTGCGTTCGTTGTAACAGGTGGATGCATGAAAATTACACAAAGTTTGAAAGTATGTGTGGTTCATGTGGAGAGTATCGCAGGAAGATTTAATTTTCGGATTAAGTGTAATTTTTATATGTGCCGTCTATCCTCGACAGGTCGCGATAGATGGCAATTTACACTTTTTCATGAAGGTTGAAACTTTTGTCGAACTTACATCTTTTTAACACATTTTTATAATACCTCATTGCAATATAAAAGCTGAATCTCTTTACTGGTGCCCTTGTTTCACTAAAAGGGCTCTACTGAGCTTGAAATTCTTTTTTCGCAATTGTAGGGCATCTCCCCCGGACTAACCCTAATGAAACTACCACAAGGACAACAGATTTAATTCATGGCGTTCCACAACAAAATTGAATGAATTAAATTTCTCAAAAAATTGCTCAAAATCTAACCTAATCTAACCCATCTCGATGCATTTGCGACAGCGCCTAAGTAAATGATTTATTGCTGCAAATATTTCCTTCTTATTTTGACGCATATCATTGCAAATCTTTTATAAAATCAACTAATTTAAATAAAGCTCAAGATTGAATGACGATTTCAATTTTTTCATGCGGATAAATAGATGAAAAATCCTTCGATTTCAAAATGCTACTAGATTTGATTGGTATTAATTTAGACATTCAACTTACCATTCACAAGCTTATAGCGCCCTTTATTTCCTATTATAGCGGAATATACTTCAACCTCATCGATGTTGGCCAAAATTTCTTCTCTGTTACTAGATTTATTCTCGGAAATACTTTGCCATTGGTCGAATCCATCTATGTCTTTCAAAGAAGATACATTTCCGCCTAAAAAAAATTATTTCAATCATAAATACAGTTTGTTCCAGAATGAAATATAATTGGTGATTCACCAGTGACGCCGTGCTCTGTAGTTCGAACACTCTTGAAGATTCCATTTTAGTTCGAACGATACTGTATTCAGAAAGTAAAAATTTACTTCAGCAAGTTATTTTGAAGTAAACAGGGTGTCCCAATTTTCTATAAAAAAATCTTGGGTGGTTTTTTCAGATTGGAAGACCTCTTTCTTGTTCAAGATTCAAGAGCGGCGTGAATTCTGCTTTAATGTCTCAAACTGTCAGAAGTTTTTTGGTGAGTAATTTCGTCACAATATTTTTTTTCCGTAAAAATTCATGAAAACAGTCTCTCATATCATCGCATGCTCCTTCGTCCAAAGAGGATGAATACTTTTGTCCTTTCGTTTTCTTATTTCCCAAGGATAGCTTTATTGATGAATTGAAATTTATCATCCTCATTTTAGACAGGAGTGACTCAAAAAATTATTGAATATTGTAATTTTGAAAATATCATATTTTGATTTTTCAGATGGAATATCCGTATTTTATTATTCACGTCAATGCATAAAATATTGTGTCATATTTTGCAGAAGTAACCTTATCTTTATCTTCGACCATTTTCGAATTAAAAAAAAATAACTTAAATAATAAAATCAGAGGTTGCAGAAGATTAGTTTATTGGTACATATCATTATACTTGATCAGAGAAATGGAGATATTTTAAGGTAGTCGTGTATGAAATACGTGATAGATTGATTTCTGGTGAGATGATCTACAAGGTGTTGAACTACTTCAATAAGTGTTCGAAATGTTACCCGTTTCAACTCCATACTTCTTATGAAAGATCTAACTCTCGACATCATTTGCGAATAAACTGACTGAAAGACGTCGACCATTCTCTGTCTCAAATCCAACTGTGTTGTAGAAGGAATCTGGTAAACGATGTCCTTAATACAACCCCACAAGAAAAATGAAGACTTGTGAGGTCCGGAGACCTAGCTCGCCATCTAACAGGATCACCACGTCCTATCCATTTGTTCGGAAATACATGTTTCAAATGCTCCCTAACCTGATATGAGTAATGTACCGATGCTCCATTCTGTTGAAACCACAAATCTTGTCTTATATGCTCTGGTACATCTTCAAGAACCATTGGTAAATGATTTTGCAGATTTTGCTCATTTCGAATTATAGAGGCATTTCTTTGCTATCTGCCATACCTAAAATAAATTGTGGAATGTTTAGTTTGCAGTTATCTCTCATAGAAGTGTTGTTCCATCATTATAAATGAGCAACAGCATTACCAACCTAGCGCTTTACACAAATGACATAATTGATTTCTTCGAATCTGGATTTCAGCTGGAATGCTAGAGGCCATAGGCATAACTAGTACTTTATTCTCATGGCTGGGTAGCTTCTTGTATGGTAGGGTACAGATTGTAAAATATAAAAACTTCTATACCAGAGAAAAACATGTAACATCAGGTGTACCTCAGGGATCACATCTAGGCCTTCTCTTATTGAATATCTTTATCAACGATATAAAGGAGTCTATTTACACTGGATTCCTTACATTTGCCGACGTTGTCACGTTGTACTCAGTTGTGAAGCATTTCCGTGATTCAATGAACTTGCAGTCTCAAATTGATAGTTTTTTTTTGTGGGTGGAGCCTAATGTTCCTAAGTTAAATATCGACGAGTACAAGCTATTTACATTTCATGAATCTAGGACGCCAAACTATTACAACTTCAAACTTGGGGGCAATAATATCAAGCGAGTGGCGTATGTTCAGGATTTGGGTATCACATTACATAGCCAGCTAAATTTCAAAGAGCATATTTTCTCATTATCTTCAAAAGCTCTGAAACAGCTGGGTTTCGTCCTACGTCACTCCAGAGAACTCTCCAGGCACCTTAAAGTTGCTCTTCCGTTCACTTGTGCGATCTATATTGGAGTACGGCTCTGTTATTTGGTCCCCTTTCTACCTGGGAGACATCAATTTTTCAGAAAAAATTCAGTGGAGGTTTTCTCGTACTTGGCTTCAGATCTCTCATTTGGTATCCGAACCTTGATCTCGATCTGGTGAGAAACATGTTCAATCTCGATTACTTAGCGCACAGACGTCAGGTATTCGATTTGTGCTTTCTATACAGGTTGTTGAGTGGTAATGTCGAATTTCCTGATTTGTTGAGTATGGTAGAATTGAATATACCCGCAAGAAATACTAGACACACACACATATATTTTGGGTTAGAATGCATAGGAACATTTACAGCGGTGGGTTTGGAGTTTTGTTACTTGTCGTTTACTTCATTCAAGAGGCCTGTCTTTTTTGTGGTCCGGTCAAGATAGGTCGCGATTGATTCAGATGTACGACTAATTATTTTAGGTTAGGTGGGGTTAGGTTAGATATTTTGGGTTATCTGGATGTCAATGGTTTTGTATGTTAAATGACAAATGTATGTTTAGGATTTAATTTTAATTTTTGTTACTTTTTGCTACAGTGGGGTTTATACTTCAGCATGATTAATAAATAAATATTATAAATAATAGAGAATACTGCAACACGAAAATATACTTACACTTCAGAATATTTTGTGGTATGTAGTGAGGCGTAACATGGCCCCAGCGTTTAATTTTGAATGAGAAACAGGAGTTCTGCAATCTCCGAACGAACCCCTGAATGTACCCAGTGGCAAAGAAAAAAAAACACAACACTGCAATAGTTGACGGCTGAGAATAATGCTATTCAACGATTTCCACTTTACATTGCTACTTAAAAACATTTTGAACTTGATTGACTTGAGTTTGATGTAGGCATTTTTAATTAGTTGATTCCCATGATTTTCAAAATTGAGTTCACAATCAAACAGCACACATAAATTCTTCACACATTCGCTCAACTAGATAACAGATTCATTAATTTATTTTAATATCACATGGACTAGAACATAGTTGTTTCTTACCAATGCATATTGCCACCGATTCACAGGATTCAGCATCAGACCATTATTTGCAGACTAAGTACTAAGACTAGAGAGATCTTCATTGATTTTTTCAATTCCTTTTTTTATATTCAAGGGGGCGAATGACTTATATAGTGGTGTATCGTCCGCTTATAGGTAAATTGAGAAGTCACATAGATCGGAGGTGTATATTGTAAAGACCAGGGGTCCAAGGATGCTTCTTTGTGGGACACCCTGGTTGACTGTGTAAACTGACGAAAGATTTCCATCAAATAAATAGCTTGAAAACCAATTTGTGAGTGTATTATCGAAAGATAAAGATGATCTACAAGGTGTTGAACTATTTCAATAAGTGTTCGAAATGTTGCCCGTTTCTTGGTAGAGACAACTCAATACTTCGGATGAAAGATCTTTGAACTCTCGACAACATTTGCGGATTAACTGACTGAACGACGTCGACTATTATCTGTCTCATATCCAACTGTATTGTAGAAGGAATCTGGTAAACGATGCCCTTAATATAACCCCACAAGAAAAAATCTAGACTTGTAAGGTCCGGAGACCTAGCTGGCCATCTAACAGGATCACCACGTCGTATCCATCTGTTTGGAAATACATGATTCAAATGCTCCCTAACCTGATATGAGTAATGTACCGATGCTCCATCCTGTTGAAACCACAAAGCTTGTCTTATATGCTCTGGTACATCGGCAAATAACATTGGTAGATGATTTTGCAGATTTTGCTCATTTCGGATTATAGAGGCATTTTTTTGCTGTCTGCCAAACCTAAAATAAAGTTTGGAATGTTTGGTTTGCAGTTATCTTTCATGGAAATGTTGTTCCATCATTATAAATGAGCAGCACGGGTTTCGACTGGGTCGCTCAACCATTACCAACCTAGCCCTTTACACAAATGGCATAATTGATTGTTTTGAATCTGGATTTCAGCTGGACTGCATATATACTGACTTTTCAAAAGCCTTCGATACGGTGAACCTTAATATATTGATGAGTAAACTAGAGGCCACAGGCATAACTGGTCCTTTTTTCTCATGGCTTGGTAGCTTCTTGTATGGAAGTGTACAGATTGTAAAATATAAAAACTTCTATTCCGGAGAAAAATATAAAACATCAGGTGTACCTCAGGGATCACTTCTCGGCCCTCTCTTATTAAATATCTTTATCAACGATATAAAGGGTTCCTTTCATTTGCCGACGATGTCAAGTTGTACTCAGTTGTGAAGCATTTCCGCGATTCAATGAAGTTGCAGTCTCAAATTGATAGTTTCCTTTTGTGGGTAGAAATTAATGTTTCTAAGTTGAATATCGATAAGTACAAGCTTATTACATTTCATAAATCTAGGACGCCAAACTATTACAACTTCAAACTTGGGGAATAATATCAAGCGGGTGGCGTATGTTCAGGATATGGGTATCACATTACATAGCCAGCTAAATTTCAAAGAGCATATCTTCTCATCATCTTCAAAAGCTCTGAAACAGCTGGGTTTCGTCCTACGTCACTCCAGAGAACTCTCCAGGCACCTTAAAGTTGCTCTTCTGTTCACTTGTGCGATCTATATTGGATTACGGCTCTGTTATTTGGTCCCCTTTCTACCTGGGAGACATCAATTTTTCAGAAAAAATTCAGTGGAGGTTTTCTCGTACTTGGCTTCAGATCTCTCATTTGGTATCCGAACCTTGATCTAGATCTGGTGAGAAACATGTTCAATCTCGATTACTTAGCGCACAGACGTCAGGTATTCGATTTGTGCTTTCTATACAGGTTGCTGAGTGGTAATGTCGAATTTTCTGATTTGTTGAGTATGGTAGAATTGAATATACCCCAAGAAATACTAGACACACACATATGCTTAGGGTTAGAATGCATAGGAACAATTACAGCGGTGGGTTTGGAGTTTTGTTACTTGTCGTTTACTGCATTCAAGAGGCATGTCTTTTTTGTGGTCCGGTTAAGATAGGTCGCGATTCATTCAGATGTACGAGTAATTATTTTAAGTTAGGTTAGGTTAGGTTAGATATTTAAGGTTATCTGGATGTCAATGGTTTTGTATGTTAAATGACAATAGGTTTAGGATTCAATTTTAATTTTTGTTATTTTTGCTACAGTGGGGATTATACTTCAGCATGATAAATAAATAAATATCATAAATAATAGAGGAATATTGCAACACGAAAAGATACTCAAACTTCAGAATATTTCGTGATATGTAGTGAGGCGTAACATGGTTCCTGCGTTTAATATTAAATGAAAATCTCAAACAGAAGTTTTGCAATCTCCGAACGAACCCCTGAATGTACCCAGTGGCAAAGAAAAAATACACAGAACTGCAATAGTTTAAAGGGCTGAGAATAATGCTATTCAACGATTTCCACTTTACATTGCTACTTTAAAATATTTTGAACCTATAGATTGACTTGAGTTTGATGTAGGCATTTTTAATTAGTTGATTCCTATGATTTTCAGAATTGAGTTCACAATCAAACAGCACACCTAAATTCTTCACACATTCGCTCAACTAGATAACAGATTCATTAATTTATTTTAATATCACAGTTTTAATTGACTAGAATATAGTTGTTTCGTACCAATGCACATTGCCACCGATTTACAGGATTCAGCATCAGACAATTATTTGCAGACTAAGTACTAAGACTAGAGAGATCTTCATTGATTTTTTCAATTCATTCATTTATATTCAAGGGGGCGAATGACTTATATAGTCCGCTTATAGGTGAATTGAGAAGTCACATAGATTGGAGGTGTATATTGTAAAGACCAGGGGCCCAAAGATTCTTCCCTGTGGGACACCCTGCTTGACTGTGCAAACTGACGCAAGATTTCCATCAGATATAGAGCTTGAAAACCAATTTATGACCGTATCATCGAAAGATTGTAATGAAGATTTGCCAAAGTGAGCAAGTGATGTATCAAGTCAAAAGCTTTGCTATAATCAAGCAACACAAGCAGTGTTACCTGACCATTGTCGATTTTTCCACTATATCACTAGTAATCTTCAACAGAGCCGTATTAGTGCTGAACATTTTCCGAAACCCGGACTGTGTTTACTCATTGTTTACGTGATCGGATATCTGTTCCAAAACTATTCTCTCCAGTACCTTGTGTCCTGATGGCTTATTAACTTTCCAAGCTTCATGTACTATACCTGAAGTTAGAGAGCAATTTACTACATGAGTAAATTGATCGACGCAGCAGGGCAAGACAAGGCTCCACAACTTTAAATTTATCTTATCACTACCTTCAGCATTGGATCTAATAGTTCCAAAAAGCTCTTCAACCTTTTGTTTACTTACTGTTTGGAATTTTGGTGATTTGAGTATTCCTGGCTTCACACAATTCCGAAAGAAGTTGACAGTGGTTTTGTAGCGTGCTAAGTGGCCGCTACTACTTTAACTGAATAACCTTTGGATTAACACAGTGCAAGTTTAACACAGTGCAAGTCACTTTGATTCTATGACCTTTCATTCCGTTAAGAATCCCCTCTACCATCACCGACTATCGAAGAATGACAACTCTGAGAACACCGAAGTTCATTCATTTCCTTTGAAGACTTCTTTGAAACCACTCGAAAGTAAGTAATCATAGTAATTTGTGAATTGTTTAATAACCCTCTTAAATAAACAGGGTAAGTAATAAACACCTCAAAGAAGTCTGGGGAACACTCCACAACACCTATTATAAAAAAAATTGAAATTTGAAAATGACGAAATTCGGTAAAACAAAAAAAAATCCAACACTAAAATTTTCGAAACGATATGGAAGAACTTATATTTTTCAGTACCCAGAAGGTCCACCTCTGTTATTAATGACACTTTGGCATCATCGCGGCATGCTCAATATTAAATTGTCTACTACATTTTGGCCTAAGTCATTCCAAGCCCCCTGAACTGCTAATCGAAGCTCCTGTTCATGATGGAAGACGTTTTGACGCAGGAGATTTCTTTTTAGGGTGTCCCACACATGCTCGATGGGATTCAGATCTGGGGAGCAAGATGGCCTCGGTAGAGGATCGATATCATTCTCCTCAAGAACGTTCAAGACAACTCGTGCACGATGAGGAGGGGCATTGTCTTGTTGGAAGAGTGGATTTTGACCCATTGTTTGGAGATACGGTACCACTACAGGTAAACCTATCTCATTTGCGTAAGAATTTCCCGTGAGGTTGTTCTGTATGAAAACGAGGTCAGTTCTTCTACCAAGGCGTATACCCTCCCAAAACATCACTGATCCGCCTCCCTGTCTAACAACTTCTCGAGCATGCAGAAGACGGTTTTGCTTTTCAGGTTCCCTCCATATTCGAATTCTTCCCGAATCGGGATAATAACTTAATCTAGATTCATCACTGAAGAGAACTGTAGCCCACCTCTCTTGATCCCAGTTTACGTGTTCTTGGCACCAAGCAAACGAGCAGCGGGATTTCCATAGGTCAGTTGTGGAAGTCTTAAAGGACTTCTGGAGTGGAGTTGACCTTCGTGCAGTCGATTTCTCACAGTTTGGTCGGAAATTTGTACATTATGAACTCGTGATAGCTCTTGAGCTAATTGAGATGCTGTGGTAGTACGATCTCCTCTGGCTTGTAAAACCAAAAATCGGTCTTGGGCGACTGTAGTAATCCCGAAGCGACCTGTATGGCGTTCTTCTACGCTACCTGTTTCATTGAAACGCAACCGTAAACGGTTTATTACACTTGGGCTAATTCCGAAAACCCTGGATATTCCCGTTGTGAGCTCCTGGCTTGAAGCATGCCAACGGATCGTTACATCTCTTGTCTAGTCAAATGTCGTCTTTCCATGGTCGAATCACAAAACTTGAATCTTTCATTTGTGCTTACAACAGAAACAAAATGCCAACTAACTGATTTCAAACACGGAATACATGAAATGATTATAAAGCAGCGTCGCATCTGCTGCATTTTTAGTTTTTTATAAAAAAAAACTGAAATCTGTTGCGGCACTCTACATAATTTGCTGAGAATTTTTTTTTTGAGGAGTTTAAACCAATGTCATCCGCTTCATTTTTTCTTTCAATATTGAGCAAACATTGAATTATTACCTAGATCCCTCGCACAACTAAGTAATTATTTTCAATTTCCATCTTTAAGTGAATATTCTCAACATGTGCATAGATTTCTGAATATCCATCCTCGATAATCTTTTATTCTCTATGAACTTCATTCATTACTTGCTGACCTCTCTCCGGCTTCATTTCAATGGCCTAGAAAATAAGTGATTTTGTTTTTCATGAAATCTAGATTTTCTTTTATAATTGATTTGCAAGACTTGTGTCTTCAATCACCATTCTATTTTCTTATTATATGTATATCTATATATTTATCTAGGCTATTTTTCATTTTTAATTTGTTAAAATCATTCAAAATTCATGAGAGAGGAGGTCACTTTTGTATTTATCAGGAGCACATGGTGATAGTTGAAAACTTTTACAGCTTTTTTGGAGAGGACAAAACAAGAGCCATATTCCTTTGGAGAGGACAAATTACCAGCTATCTTTCCTTTGGGAGAGGACAAAACACCAGCCATATTTTTTTGGAGAGGACAAAACATCTCTATTTTGGGCAGGACAAAGGAGTTCAATTATTTTCTTGGATAGCCACCAATAGGATGTATCGTTTTTGACTTTTTTTCGAAATTCATAAAAGTATAGTGCGGAAAAGTTGCATTTGGTGGCACCGAGCATCTGTGATTTGTTTCAGAATTTTCGAACAATGCCTAGGGGTCGCGCAATGCCCTCAAAGTTTCTTATGTTGTGTATAGGCAACCCGCACAATAATCTTGCGTTTTCAAGCTATTTTAGGGTTCTTAAGTCACATTTCTGAACTCTTTCTCTGGTTTTTAGTGGTTTTTTTTATGGAGTATAAATGAAAGAAGGATTTCGCTGTATTGTTAGGCTATTTTTTACTTTTATAGTACAATGCAATATTAGAGTTAAAATCATTATAAATTAAAATTTTAATTATAATATTTGCTTTGTTGGGATTAAACGATAATGCAAGATTTATACAATTAAAGCCAATTGAATATTGTTACAAACAAGTGTTAATAAAGCATGGATACAATTTAACGTTAATGCAGCTTTGGTAAAATTAAATTTTGAAAATCAGAATTTCCTATGGACGCTTTCGCTCTTCTTGTGCAACAGGGTAATCCTTTTTGGTATGTAGAGATGGCATCCGTTGTCTGGGCTCCAGTTTTGCATTCACGTACGCGTCACGAGATTGTGGCCCAAAAACAGAGGAAGAAGCTTCTGTTATTAATTTTACCAGCCTTTCGACAGCCTGAGTGTGGCAGGGAAAGCGGTTAATTCCTTATCACAGAATGCTCGACTCCTAATATTTTCTTCTTTTCTTCGGGTGATAGTGATCGGGTTAAAGGGGGCTCGGTAACAGGGTACGAAGACCAGTCTATGAGATCGTAGTAGTACTCAGCGTTGAACTTTAATTTAAGCAATTTGAAGGCGCGTATTCCCTTCTGTGTTGTCTTCGTCGATCTTGCCTTTTTTATTCCTCTCCAAGCAAGAGCTCTCGTGTCGGGATTGCCATCGTTGATCATAGCGAACAGTACATTCTCAGGGTGTCCAAAATAGGCATTGTTCTGAATAACCTTGTCCACAATATTCCGCAGTTTGAGAGGCAGGTAGCGTGACAGTCAAATCAATTTCCATAAATGTATTGGAACCTGGACATTCGAGGGTTCTTTTTTTACTGAGTACCAAACGGGAGCGTAAACTTTCATTACATACGAAGCCAACTGGCGAAGCGCCTCCGAAGGGTTTTCGGTACTAATGTATATTCGTAATACTCTACTAGCTGTTGTTAACCACCTAGATTGTACAACAGGGCCTGTTTTCTGCTTGCTGAGTTCTTTTGGACAATGTCCACTTGAGACAGCGGTACATAAATGTAGGAGGTATTTCTGATCGGTGCTAATATCTGTCAAACCTTCCGTGTCTTCTATCCAATCAACGGGGATGGCGTCAAACTTCGTCACTCGTCGATTTTCGCATTGTAAAATAGCTTCTCCAATGGGTCCACTGGTTGCTTGTGGATTTTTAGTGTCTCCATCTAAATATCGCATGAGATGTCGGAAAGGTAGCTCGTTCAAATGGAGTTGACAAACAACATGCTGCACAGGAACGTTGATAGCTATCTCTATAAGTCGCATCACACCTTGGATCCGACCAGTATTGACGTTAGTGCCGTCACATCCCAGCACTGTTAATTTAGAAATATCGATTTTCTGTTGATCAAAAAAGAATCGCTTACTTTCGACGATATCATCAGCGGACCCTGATGAAGATGAAACATGGCCAAGAAACTTCGACCCTGGTTCTTCTACTAAGCATACATATTCCTCAGTCTCGTCTTTGCGATAAAATCGGCTTCCTTTCTTCTCTTTTTTAAGAGTTCGGTCCTTACGTCCGTCAAAATACAGACCTTTAATAAATTTGGTTTCGGTTTCAGTATTCCTTTGAAATTTTTTTTTCAACTCGCCCATAGCTCTTGTGACTTTGCTTTTATCTATAACTTTTTCTTTTTCTTCTAAGGAATTTATATCAGCGTCTTCTAAAGCGGCGCTTGCTATCAACGCAACATGTCTTCTTGATGTAGTCTTTTATTCCTTTATACCACAAAGACAACAAATACACATAAACAAACTGCAAGAAAATCGACTTTAGACCTCTGAAAACACTTGAAATCGCGGAATTATTGTGATCTAATAGTTATCACAGCAAAATAAGTCAATCAGAGTTGGTTTCCTTACTTACGAGTAATATTGTACGCTTCGAATATATAGCAGAACTTTCTCTTTATCGAAGACTCCTGAATGTAATTTATATTAAGGTCACCCACTATCACTGTCCTATCAAAATCGAGATTAACAGAATTGAGTGATTCATCCAGTACCCACAGGCATCTTGTTGGACGATAAACAACACCAAAGGTGTATTTACATTTGTTCATTGACACCCCTATCCATAGCTGTTCCATTTGATCATCATTGGGAATTTTGTAAATCCTCTCTTTTTCATAATATATATATATATATATATATATATATATATATATATATATATATATATATATATATATATATATATATATATATATATATATATATATATATATATATATATATATCATTTGAAAGAGAGAAGAGAATGTTCCTAGACTTTTTATTATATATATATATATATATATATATATATATATATATATATATATATATATATATATATATGTATAAACACCTCAAAAATCCTAGGAACACTTCTGAATATCGATACAGTGTGTTCCAACGAAAATTTGACCCCCTCTAACTCCGAAATGAGTAACATTAGCGAAAAACACCCAGACACGTCGTCTTTTGTTTCGAGGGGAGCATTTTTCGAAATAATTCGAAACTTCTCAGATCAACCCCTACCCCAGCAACCCTAACTTTGAAATTCATCATAGGAATAAGGGTCGAGTGGCACCTTACTGAAAAGGTCTGTCAATTCTCCACCTTGATTTGTCATTTTTAGAATTTTAAATTAACATACAGGTGTCCCAACCAAGGGTGAAGTTGAATTCCTGGAAATCCCAAATACTAAATGAAATAGATTTATTTTGGCATAATGCAAGCGCAGGTTTATGCTCGGTCTAGAAAAACGACCTACACTTGTGAATTTGGAGTTGGTGCAATCAACCCCTATTTCCAGCATCCCCAACTCAAAAATCATTCGATCGATAATAGGTCAAGTGGCACCTCGTTGGAAAGGTACTGCAATTTTCTCTTCGAATTTGGTATTTTCGAAATCCAGAATCATCATACAGGGTGTCCCGAAGCAGGAACATTGAAAATCCAAATAACTTTTGAAACTGGTTCATTTCGGTATACGAGAACATGTTTGATCCGAGAATAGGACTTTCTTGTGTGGTTATAGAATTTTGCAATCAACCCTTCCATTCAGCATCCCCAACTTGAAAATCATACAAATAATTCAAGTGGCATATCTTCAGAAAGGTTTTTGAATTCCAGAATGATTAAAGCATTTCATTCAGTTCGGCTCTCCATACAGGATGTCGCTTTCGAAAAATTCAATATCGTCATTTGAAATTATCAACTAAAATTAATTCGAAACTGTTAAAAGTATTGGGGTACGATGTGTTGAGCATCAATTACGAAGAAATAAAGCTGATTTCTGCATTGAAAATGTTCACATTTTTCATTTCCATCTGGCGTGCAGTCATCTGTTATATCTTATTTTGCAATGAAATATTATTATTATTCAGATCAGTTCCTCATTATTGTTGTTGTTCGTCAGTTGAAATTAATCTGAAAATGGTTTATTCCACTGAGGAAAGGGTCGAAATTGTATCGACGTATTTTCGAAATAACAGTTGTGCCAAAGAAACGGCAAGGATATTCGATAGGAACCATCCTGAAAGAAAGGAGTCAGTCACCAGTACGTTAAATATTTGGTTGACAAATTCCTAGCTACGGGTTCGGTGGCAAACAAAAACATGAAGTGGCATGTCCTGTCAGAAATGAGGCAACGGAAGTGGCAGTAGTGGGTCATCTACAAATGGAGAATACTACTTCGATCAGAAAACTATCTCGTCTGACTGGTGTATCAGCTACAACTGTCCATAGAATCGTGAAACATCACAAATTTCACCCCTACAAGGTAAAATTAGTGCATGAAATAAACGAAGATGATCCAGATCGTCGTTTACAGTTTTGTGAAAATCTAAGTGAAAACCTAAACGCTAATCCAAATTTTCTGAATAACATCTGTTTTTCTGATGAAAGCACCTTTATGCTCAGTGGTGAAGTGAATAGACATAATTGTCGATATTGGGACATACAGAATCCTCATTGGTTTAGAGAGGCCCACACGCAAAGGCCTCAGAAGTTGAACGTTTGGGCAGGAATTTTTGGCAATCATCTAGTTGGGCCTTTCTTTATTGAGGGTAATCTGAATGGAAATGGCTACCTACAGTTGTTAGAGGAACACATACATCCTAGATTGACAGAAATTTTACAGAACGATCCAACTCTTTCTGAGGACGAAATGCGTTTTCAACAAGACGGTGCTCCTCCGCATTATGATGCTCGGGTGCGCCAATATTTAGACGAAAATTTCCCAGGAAGGTGGATTGGTAGAAGAGGACCTGTTGAGTGGCCAGCCAGGTCACCAGATTTAAATCCCCTAGATTTTTTTTTGTGGGGCCATCTAAAATCTAAAGTTTATGCCACAATACCAGAAAACCTGGAGGAGCTGCGGATGAGCATTATCACAGAATGCCGACTTTTGACTCCTGAAGTTTTCGCTAATGTGAGAAGAGAGTTCGAAAATCGTCTGTATAACTGTATGGAGGTGGGCGGAGGTCATTTTGAACAATTGTTGTAATAATCAAGTTAGTTTTTGTTTTCAATTGAATACAAGTTCAATAAATCTCGTTTTCCTGTTTAGATGAGCATACAATCAGTTTCTCCATCATCCCTCATCCTGATCCTCACGCCAGAAAACCTCGATTGCCAAACTGAAACCAATGCCTCAGTGATTCAGAAAATAGAAAAATCTCTCTGGAACTTTGCCACTCAACCTGTAGTCACTTGTATGATTTTCTGAGTTGGGGATGCTGAATGGAAGAGATTGATTGCAAAATTCCATATTCACGCAAGAGAGTCTTATTCTCGAATCAAACATAAACATGTTCTCGTATTATACCGAAATGAACCAGTTTCAAAAAGTTATTTGGGTTTTCAGTGTTCCTGCTCCGGGACACCCTGTATGCTGATTCTGAATTTCGAAAATACCAAATTCGAAGAGAAAATTGAAATACCTTTCCAACGAGGTGCCACTTGACCTATTTTCGATCGAATGATTTTTGAGTTAGGGATGCTGGAAATAGGGGTTGATTGCACCAACTCCAGATTAACAAGTGTAGGTCGTTTTTCTAGACCGAGCATAAACCTGCGCTTGCATTATGCCAAAATAAATCGATTTCATTTAGTATTTGGGATTTGCAGGAATTCAACTTTACCCTCGGTTGGGACACCCTGTATGTTAATTTAAAATTCTAAAATGACAAATCAGAATGGAGAATTGACAGACCTTTACAGTAAAGTGCCACTCGACCCTTATTCTCTATGATGAATTTCGAAATTAGGGTTGCTGGTGGTAGGGGTTGATCTGACAAGTTTCGAATTATTTCGAAAAATGCTCCCCTCGAAACAAAAATCGACGTGTCTTGGTGTTTTTCGCTAATGTTACTCATTTCGGAGTTATAGGGGGGGTCAAATTTTCGTTGGAACACACTGTATATCGTATCCAGAAAGATCAATATGGATGATTTTCTTTAAGAAATGAACACACACCTGCATCAATTTCTCACCAAATTATGTAAAGTGCCGCAACAGATTTCAGTTTTTTTTTATAAAAAACTAAAAATGCAGCAGATGTGACGCTGCTTTATAATCATTTCATGTATTCAGTGTTTGAAATCAGTTAGTTGGCACTTTGTTTCTGTTGTAAGCACAAATAAAAGATTCAAGTTTTGTGATTCGACCATGGAAAGACGACATTTGACTAGAGAAGAGATGTTACGATCCGTTGGCATGCTCCAAGCTGGGAGATACAACGGGAAGTATCCAGGGTTCTGGGAAGTAGCCCAAGTGTCATAAATCATTTTTTTTTTAAATCATTTTGCTAAATGATGAAGACATATATGAAAAAATTGATAAAGATCCTACATTTAGCACTCAAACTAAACATAAAGATTTCATTAAAAATCTGAAAAAATCAATCAGATTGATGATATATCTGCTGAAGAGTTGATTATAAATAATGCCGCTTTTCCACGTTTATGTTGCTTGCCAAAATACATAAAGTAGATTGTCCTGTAAGACCTATCATCAGTTCTGTCAATTCAGTAACTTATAATACCTCCAAATTCTTAGCTAATATATTAACGGTTTCTTTTATGGATGAAAGTAATTATAACATCAAAGATAGTTTCGAGTTTGCTGACACCATTAGAGGTTTCAAATTATCCGAAGGTTACATCCTGACATCGTTTGATGTAATATATCTCTTTACAAATATTCCTTTCGATTTGATAGTAACTATAGTTACAGAGAAATGGAACTTGATTGAGATTCATACAGAATTAACTTATTCATATTCGACAACAATTATTTTTCGTTTAACGGACAATTTTACAAACAAATCTTTGGAACACAAATAGGTTCGCCAATAAGCCCTATATTGGCTACTATAGCATTAGATACTTGCTAGATAACATCAAAAAGCGCCTTTCTTTCAATTTTCCCTTCATTTATAAGTTCGTTGATGACTTGATATGTGCGATCCCTGCTGACAAGGTTGATGATACATTGAGAGTGCTTAGTTAATTCAATTTGAGCATTCAGTTCACGCAGGAAGTAGAAAGTAAAACTGATAGAAGTATTCCATTTCTTGACACAAGGTTAATACGATCTGACACCAATACAATATTGAACAATTGGTATCAAAAAGATACTGCCTCAGGACGTTACCTCAACTATCACTCAAATCATTCAAAAAGTCAAAAAATAAACACTGTTATTGCATTGAGAAACCGAATTTCACGTTTTTGTGACGAATTGTTAATAAAAAAGAATATGGACAAAATTTTTGAATTATTTAAAAATAACGGATACCCATCTCGTCTATTGCAGCACCTCATTTCTGACTACAGTTTTTATGATGGCCCAATTGACGAAACTGAAGCTATCGATTTTGGATATGTGAAGCTTCCCAATGTTGGTAGAATGACAAATTCCATCATTTCATTGTTTAAAGACTTTCCACACATAAGAATAGTTAAGTATAATACTGTAAAGATCTCCCACTTATCTACTACCACGAAGTATGAGTTTCCTCAGTCTCTGAATAGTTATTTCGTTTATGAAATTCCGTGTAATCAATGTAGGTGTAGTTACATTGGACAAACACAACATTGGATGAAGCAGAGAATTACACAGCACAAAAGTGATTGTCGTATCGCAAAAATCTCATGTGCATTAGTTAACCATCATTTGACCAGTGGGCATGATTTTGATTTCAATAATGTTAAGATTCTTGAAAGAGGCACGAATTATAAGAGTCGTCTTTTCTTGTTCCAGAAAGGACGCACCTCGTACATACGTATGAGAGTCGCCCTCCATGGACCGACACGGCGAACCCGCTACCGGACTCCGAGAAAGATACGGGTTCACCGTGTCGGTCCATGGAGGGCGACTCTCATACGTATGTACGAGGTGCGTCCTTTCTGAAATTTATAGGGTACCCCGATGTAGCTTTGTAGGATGCTGAGAAGCGATATGCGACACTGATGAGCTCCTAATAAGGGCGAAACTGCAGTCTGCTGTTTCGTTTCTCGGCATCCTGCTTAGTTGCACTATTGTGGCGCTTGGGGGCTGCGTGCATGGCAGGCAGATTTGGAAACTAGCTCTTGTCGGGAAGGATGATTCATTGATCTACGGATTTTTGAATGATTCGTTTTGTCACCAGTTTACATATGTAGACTCCTCAGGAAGTCTGTCGCGGAAGATATATATATATATATATAAATATATATATATATATATATATTTTTTTTTCTTTTTATATCACCATTCAGGAGGTTTCTTCTAGAAAAACCGGGTCTACTGACCAAGGACTTCCTAGGCAGCAGTTAGGAACATTCGGACGACTCTTGTGGTCCAGAGTATCACCTCCTTCTGTGCTCTACTTATTAGTTCTCTATCAAGTTCTAGGAACTCAGTGTTTTCTGCCAGGTGGTTCTCAACTAATCTATTCGTGGATATTATCAGGGGAAGAATTCTAACCGATCTGATCTGGTACATTTCTTTTATTTCAAAAGCTAGATCATGGTACTTCGTGAGTTTCTCCGTATACGCCTTGCTGATGTTATCATCCGCCGGGACGGTTATATCAATGATGGTAGCTCGGCGGTTTTCCTTATCGAAGATAATGATGTCAGGTCTGTTGTGCGGCACCGTTCTGTCTGTTATTATAGTGCTGTCCCAGTAAAGTTTGAACTCACTATTTTCTAATATAGGTTTGGGAAAGTATTCGTGCACCCTTCGAGAGGTAAGTATAAGTCTTACTGTTTATAGCAATCGCTTGGTGATAAATTTTTGCCATAGCATTGTGCCACTGGGTGTACTCTCTTGGTGCCAGGATGGAGCATGAGGACGTTACATGCTGAATGGTTTCCAGATCTTGGAGGCATTTTCGGCATCTATCAGTTGGAATGTTCTTCTTTGTGATATGCTTCATGTACGCTCTCGTTGGTACCACCTGATCCTGGACAGCAGCGAGACGCCCCTCGTCTCCGAGAACAAATATCCGGATTTAAGGTAAGTAAGTGATTGATCTTTGTTCACTTTTTTGCCTTTCAGTGCCTCCGGATACCTGCCATGTAAGGGTTTGCTGTGCCATTCCTCCTGCATCTGTTCAGGTGATGGCGTCTGTGGTGGGTCGCTTCGGCATGCTAGATTAAGAGCCGTGATGTTTTGGTCTTCTTGGCATATCGATTGGAGAAACGGTAAGTTTTTCGAGTGAAAATACTTTCTTAGGTTTGTAACCGCCTTATTGTGGGCCATCTCCACATTCTGCAAACCTCTGCCTCCGTGGTGCCTCGGTAAATGAAGTCTCACTACCGATGCATGAGGGTGGTGAATATCATATTTGGACATTAGAACTCGCACCCGTGTGTCAATCGCCTTTAAATCCGTGTTTGACCATTTGATCACGCCAAAGGAGTAGGCTATGCTTGGTATCGCCCATGTGTTTATTGCAGTGAACATTGCCTTTGAATTTAGTTTACTGCGGAGGACTTTTTTTATTCTATCGAATAATTTGTTCTTGAATGCTTCTTTTTGATCGAATGTTCTTATCTCCAGTGCTTGTTGCATACCCAAGTATGCTTATATGTTGCTTCTGGATCTAATTCTTGTATAGCTACCTCATCTTGAATAAGCTCAATTATATATATATATATATATATATATATATATATATATATATATATATATATATATATATATATATATATATATATACAGTGTTCAACGAAATTTGACCCCCTATAACTCCGAAATGAGTAACATTAGCGAAAAACACCAAGACACGTCGATTTTTGTTTAGAGGGGGAGCATTTTCGAAATAATTCGAAACTTGTCAGATCAACCCCTACCCCAGCAACCCTAATTTCGAAATTCATCATAGGAATAAGGGTCGAGTGGCCCCTTACTGTAAAGGTCTGTCTATTCTCCATTCTGATTTGTCATTTTTAGAATTTTAAATTAACATACAGGGTGTCCCAACCGAGGGTAAAGTTGAATTCCTGCAAATCCCAAATACTAAATGAAATCGATTTATTTTGGCATAATGCAAGCGCAGGTTTATGCTCGGTCTAGAAAAACGACCCACACTTGTGAATTTGGAGTTGGTGCAATCAACCCCTATTTTCAGCATCCCCAACTCAAAATTATTCGATCGAAAATAGGTCAAGTGGCACCTCGTTGGAAAGGTATTTCAATTTTCTCTTCGAATTTGGTATTTTCGAAATTCAGAATCAGCATACAGGGTGTCCCGGAGCAGGAACACTGAAAACCCAAATAACTTTTGAAACTGGTTCATTTCGGTATAATACGAGAACATGTTTATGTTTGATTCGAGAATAAGACTCTCTTGCGTGAATATGGAATTTTTGCAATCAATCTCTTCCATTCAGCATCCCCAACTCAAAAAATCATACAAGTGATTACAGGTTGAGTGGCAAAGTTCCAGAAAGATTTTTCTATTTTCTGAATCACTGAGGCATTGGTTTCAGTTTGGCAAACGAGATTTATTGAACTTGTATTCAATTGAAAACAAAAACTAACTTGATTATTACAACAATTGTTCAAAATGACCTCCGCCCACCTCCATACAGTTATACAGACGATTTTCGAACTCTCTTCTCACATTAGCGAAAACTTCAGGAGTCAAAAGTCGGCATTCTGTGATAATGCTCATCCGCAGCTCCTCCAGGTTTTCTGGTATTGTGGCATAAACTTTAGATTTTAGATGGCCCCACAAAAAAAATCTAGGGATTTAAATCTGGTGACCTGGCTGGCCACTCAACAGGTCCTCTTCTACCAATCCACCTTCCTGGGAAATTTTCGTCTAAATATTGGCGCACCCGAGCATCATAATGCGGAGGAGCACCGTCTTGTTGAAAACGCATTTCGTCCTCAGAAAGAGTTGGATCGTTCTGTAAAATTTCTGTCAATCTAGGATGTATGTGTTCCTCTAACAACTGTAGGTAGCCATTTCCATTCAGATTACCCTCAATAAAGAAAGGCCCAACTAGATGATTGCCAAAATTCCTGCCCAAACGTTCAACTTCTGAGGCCTTTGCGTGTGGGCCTCTCTAAACCAATGAGGATTCTGTGTGTCCCAATATCGACAATTATGTCTATTCACTTCACCACTGAGCATAAAGGTGCTTTCATCAGAAAAACAGATGTTATTCAGAAAATTTGGATTAGCGTTTAGGTTTTCACTTAGATTTTCACAAAACTGTAAACGACGATCTGGATCATCTTCGTTTATTTCATGCACTAATTTTACCTTGTAGGGTGAAATTTGTGATGTTTCACGATTCTATGGACAGTTGTAGCTGATACACCAGTCAGACGAGATAGTTTTCTGATCGAAGTAGTATTCTCCATTTGTAGATGACCCACTACTGCCACTTCCGTTGCCTCATTTCTGACAGGACATGCCACTTCATGTTTTTTGTTTGCTACCGAACCCGTAACTAGGAATTTGTCAACCAAATATTTAACGTACTGGTGACTGACTCCCCTTTCTCTTTCAGGATGGTTCCTATCGAATATCCTTGCCGTTTCTTTGGCACAACTGTTATTTCGAAAATACGTCGATACAATTTCGACCCTTTCCTCAGTGGAATAAACCATTTTCAGATTAATTTCAACTGACGAACAACAACAATAATGAGGAACTGATCTGAATAATAATAATATTTCATTGCAAAATGAGAAATAACAGATGACTGCACGCCAGATGGAAATGAAAAAATGTGAACATTTTCAATGCAGAAATCAGCTTTATTTCTTCGTAATTGATGCTCAACACATCGTACCCCAATACTTTTAACAGTTTCGAATTAATTTTAGTTGATAATTTCAAATGACGATATTGAATTTTTCGAAAGCGACATCCTGTATGGAGAGCCGAACTGAATGAAATGCTTTAATCATTCTGGAATTCAAAAACCTTTCTGAAGATATGCCACTTGAATTATTTGTATGATTTTCAAGTTGGGGATGCTGAATGGAAGGGTTGATTACAAAAATTCTATAACCACACAAGAAAGTCCTATTCTCGGATCAAACATGTTCTCGTATACCGAAATGAACCAGTTTCAAAAGTTTGAATTTGGGAGGCTTTTACTTGGTAAAATTCCATTATCAATAATAAAAAACAAGTACTGTGTTTTAAGAATTTTACTTAATAATTGCGATTCGTAACGCGTTTCACTACCGTAAGCTTCTTCAGACGAATGATTATGCAGAAAATGTAAATGAGAATATAACTATAAATGTTCTTGAGTAATTAAAAGCTTATTGGTCAACTCCTCCTAAGTGGTTATTTATGACAGGTATATCAATAAAATTAAGGAATAGATTGCTCCGAAAAGATTCAATAGAGGTGAAGGGCTTAAATCGACTTGTTCATTGATGAGTCTACCTGAGTGTTTGTATTTATTTATTTCTAAAGTTTCCCAAAGATCTACCTTCAATATTTATTATCTGTATGCAAAATTTCAAACTGTGGGTCGAAAGAATGATTATTTTCTAGAGATGATTCGCGTAATTTGAATCTGAGTTTTATTTGCAAAACTGCGTTTATGTTCCGATATTCTAATATTAAAATTTCTATGTGTTCTACCAATGTAGAAATTATCACAGTCATTGCAATTCAATCTATAAACACCTGATTTATTGTTTTTACCTGGTTTGGTTTATTATTTTTTATATATTTGCCTAAATTATTATTAGTTTGAAGCTATGTTGAAATTATTGCTACTTAGAATGATTTCAGTTTCTCACTTGTAATGCCAACGTAAAGGTTAAGTGTTGAACTTTGTTTTTATTTTTGTTTCAATTTATCGAACTGAGTAATCATTCATTCAATGCGATTCTACTTTGCAATTTTCAACATATTTCCAAACTAATAAAATAATAGGCAAATATATAAAAATAATAAAACCAAACCAGGTAAAAACAATAAATCAGGTGTTTATAGATTGAATTGCAATGACTGTGATAATTTCTACATTGGTAGAACACATAGAAATTTTAATATTAGAATATCGGAACATAAACGCAGTTTTGCAAATAAAAACTCAGATTCAAATTACGCGAATCATCTCTTAGAAAATAATCATTCTTTCGACCCACAGTTTGAAATTTTGCATACAGATAATAAATATTGGAAGGTAGATCTTTGGGAAACTTTAGAAATAAATAAATACAAACACTCAGGTAGACTCATCAATGAACAAGTCGATTTAAGCCCTTCACCTCTATTGAATCTTTTCGGGGAGCAATCTATTCCTTAATTTTATTGGATATACCTGTCATAAATAACCACTTAGGAGGAGTTGACCAATGCTTTTAATTACTCAAGAACATTTATAGTTATATTCTCATTTACATTTTTCTGCATAATCATTCGTCTGAAGAAGCTATGGTGTAGTGAAACGCATTACGAATCGCAATTATTAAGTAAAATTCCTTAAAACACAGTACTTGTTTTTTATTATTTCAAAAAGTTATTTGGATTTTCAATGTTCCTGCTTCGGGACACCCTGTATGATGATTCTGAATTTCGAAAATACCAAATTCGAAGAGAAAATTGCAGTACCTTTCATATATATATATATATATATATATATATATATATATCATTGGGAGCACAGCTCAGCATCTTCACCTGGAAGGCTACCTCCTCGTGTGGCGCATTTTTCTCCGCACACTGCAGAATTTGAAATAGCCATACAACTGTCTGGGACGCTAGAGTCCAACCATATCTCAGAAACACCAATCAAATGATAGTCCCGTGCACCTATGCATGACAGGAAATCTGCAAAGCTTGGAAAAAACTGACCTTATATCGACATAACAGATGTTAAGTCTACTGTTAGGTTGTTTTAGTTTAGTCCGATTCAAATTAACTGTACTAGCACAGTTTTGATTGAGTATATCGCATTCACAAACCCTTTGAATCGTTAAATCCTATTCAGGCAAACCCTGGACAGTATCAGGGCTATGCTGTTGCTGAGTTCTGCCGGCACGGGTGAAAAAATCTACTTACATAGGACCTCTCAGGCCATATTGCTGGGTCCATTGCTAAATTTAAACTCGAGGAATTGATGGTTACTTTGAAAGATGCATGGTATTCGGCTTTTTTCGTCTCAATTGCTTCACACATAGCTTCAGAAAATTTGCTTTGCAACAGTAGGGTCATGTCTTCGAATCCTGTTTTGGGTTGTAAACGTCACAAATAGAAAGCTTTTTGAGGGTTTGCCTTAATGTTTTGGATTACAGTTGGCCTGACCTGCGGCGCTTATTTTTTACCAGATTCCATTCACTGTTATGGTAATGAATTGTTTTATAGTCTTGGTCGTTTTGGGCGAGGGCTACAGCATGCACAACTTGCTCCAGGGAGATTTCTTAAGAATTACAGCTTTTTGAATTTCTATATAGGTATTCTTATGCAATTCTAATTTCTTAAGGTTATCATGCAAAGTTTTGGGTATTAAATCAGTCGAGGATACGATGACAGGAGCAATGTCTATTTTATCGAGGTGCCACATCTGCTTGATCTCAATAGCAAGGTCTGTATATTTCGACTTTTTCTCCTGGAACTTGTTCAGCACGTTGTTATTATTCGGTATGGCGACATCCACCAGCATTGCTGTTCTGGCTCTCTTATCATACACCACTATGTCCGGCCTATTATTCGTCACCATTCTGTCAGTGATAACAGGCCTATCGTAGTATAATCTGATAGAGTCATTTTCCAATATGGGCGCCGGCTGATACTTGTAATATGGCTGGAAGGTGTTCAGAAGTCCGTACTTGTGTGCAAGTTTCTGGTGGATAATGTTGCACACTTGATTATGCCTGTGAAGATACTCCGTATTGGCTAGTTGTTCGCATCCGGACGTGATATGCTGTATAGTCTCCGATCTTATATGGCATTTTCTGCACTTATCTGTTTGTAATGTTCCGTCCATCATTATAAATTTTTTATAATTATTTGTAGCGATCACTTGATCTTGGATAGCCATAAGGAATCCCTCTGTTTCTGCGAATAATTCTCCTTTCATCAACCATTTGTTGGAGGCTTCTTTGTCGATGTGTGGTTGATTAATCTCATGGTGATGTCGTCCATGCAATTCCTTTCTTGACCATTGCTCTTATTTTTCAGTATCTGATAGGAACGGTAAATTCAGCATAATTATAGTTATAATTAAGTTTACTATTCTTATTTCCACTAATCTGACAGAGACAGTTGGTAAGTTGACAGCTGACACGTAACTGACAGATGAATTGGTAAGTGACTTGTCCAGTGGTTCGACAAATGACGGACCATCAGATTGGACTCGCTTTCGACTTACGGCGTTGCCAGACTTCAGCCGATCTCCTGATGAGTTTTCAGAACCCTCATCAAGTTTTTGCAGTTGAGAATCTAAGTACACTTGAAAATTGTCATTTTTTTCTCTGACGATCAACTGCTATATATTGTTCAATATTTTAGGAGCTCCACTAGTTGGGATCTGATTTTTTCTCCACAGTTCAAAAACTCGGTCAACTGAATTTTTCGCAATTTGTTTGGTAGAATACTTTAAGACTTTAAGTTGATAGAAAAACACACTCATAACCTCTTTCACTTTAGGTTATTTACGTTCCGAATTTTTTTATATAGGAATACCGATAAAACAGATTTCTTCATTCATTGTAGGTTAATGAATTAATTAATTTATGCAATGATTATACGACGTATTTGAAATGAATTATTTTATTACGTATGCAAGATGATCCGTTTCAGTATCACTGAAAATACCGTATCAAACGGGTAAATACTGAAAATAGTTGAAAGCAAAAAACATAGATGGTGTTTCCTTCAGAGGACAAATCGAAGAAGTAATGAACTTCAGAATAAAAATCGCCTCGAAAAACATTTTATGTATATTTTGTGAAAAAAAAATTCAAAATACGCACCGAGCAAATGTCATAATAATATATAACAACACGACTAAGATTTTGAATTATTAAAGATAAAATTGAAAAAGTATTATTAGAATGAAAACATTCAAATAATATCTCGAACATAAAACACTCTTATAATAAAACTCAAATTTGTGTAAATTTCTCCAAAACTCATAATTAAAATTGAAATTTTTCGAATTATTGATCAAAACTGAAAAATTGATAGGCATTG
This sequence comes from Cryptolaemus montrouzieri, assembly GCA_013387265.2. NCBI lineage: Eukaryota > Metazoa > Arthropoda > Insecta > Coleoptera > Coccinellidae > Cryptolaemus > Cryptolaemus montrouzieri. The sequence goes on from JABFTP020000042.1 coordinate 40,971,478, forward strand.
ATGTTTGATGATAAATACCTCGTGAACGCTTAACTTAATCGAAAATTATAGCAAACCATTTTAAATTGAGTTATAAAATTCATAAAAAAGGAAGAATTTACCTACAAATAATCAAACTTCAACTGTCAATATCGTTCAAACGGATAAGTTTACAAAAAATCGTAGGAGGCTTTTTTCATAGACCATTCAATTTCTTACGAAATCTATGAATCGATTCATTTTTTAAGTACTTGGAAGCGAGATAACAATTTTTCTATGTGATGATAGGAAAAAAATGAATGAGATGAAAAACACAAGGTTTAACTTTAATCTACACTTTATTTGAAAAAATTCTACGACGTTTCGCTGACACAGCAGCTTTATCAAGAATGACAAACAGAATGAAGAGTATGGTATTATAAACAAATCGTAGAACAGGTTGGATGAATAACAGGAAAATCCACACCGAGCCATTGTACAGTTAGTATGAAAGGTAATGAAAACTAATTAAACAAGTTAAGTAGGGGTGAAAAATTCACATCTACCTGCTCATTCAAAAGCTTGTCCGAATGTTTGTATCTATTTATTTATAATGCTTCTAGGAGATCTAATTTTAAACTTTTGATTTTATATGTAATATGTCAAAGTTTTTATTGAATGAATGGTTTTCTTTTATTAAGTGGTTTGAATTATTTGAATCAGATTTATTTTTATCGAAGCTACGTTTATGTTCAGATGTTCTTATGCCAAAACTCCTATAGGTCCTACCGATATAAATTTTATCACAAGAACCGCAATTGAGTTCATAGATTCTGATTTACTTGATTTTTCAACACGAGATTTATCATTTTAATATGTTTACCTAAGTTATTAGAAGTTTTGAAAGTTATATTAAGATTTTGTTCGACGAGAAAGGATTTAATATTTGTACTTGCAGAACCGCAGAATGTTAAACTGTTATGTATAATTGTATCAGTACCGATACAATTATACTCATTATACTCATTATACTCATTACATCCAATTCAACACAAAGTTGCAGCTTTAAACAGCATGGTACATCTGTTACAAATATTAAATCCTTTCTCGTCAAACAAAATCTTAATATAACTTTCAAAACTTCTAATGACTTAGGTAAACATTAAAATAATAAATCTCGTGTTGAAAAATCAAGTAAATCAGGAATCTATGAACTCAATTGCGGTTCTTGTGATAAAATTTATATCGGTAGGACCTATAGGAGATTTGGCATAAGAACATCTGAACATAAACTAAAAAATCTAACCACCTAATAAAAAAAACCATTCATTCAATAAAAACTTTGACATATTACATATAAAATCAAAAGTTTAAAATTAGATCTCCTAGAAGCATTATAAATAAATAGATACAAACATTCGGACAAGCTTTTGAATGAGCAGGTAGATGTGAATTTTTCACCCCTACTTAACTTGTTTAATTAGTTTTCATTACCTTTCATACTAACTGTACAATGGCTCGGTGTGGATTTCCTGTTATTCATCCAACTTGTTCTACGATTTGTTTATAATACCATACTCTTCATTCTGTTTGTCATTCTTGATAAAGCTGCTGTGTCAGCGAAACGTCGTCGAATTTTTTCAAATAAAGTGTAGATAAAAGTTAAACCTTGTGTTTTTTATCTCATTTATATCATGGATCTACATCAAGTAGCGGCCTCCACAATTCAAAAGGAAAAAAATAGTAAACTGTAGGGCAGAGGACCTTCCCGTTACAATTAAGTTGCTTATACTTGGAAAGTCTTCCTTAGAGGTGTCTAGGAACCTTTTTTCATAGTAACAAGGGAAAGAAAATATTCGTTTTTTTTGACCCACCGTACTGTATACTTCTTCTATATATTCTATAGAAGGGGTGCTCAAACTTGAACTGCTGGCGATCTACCTCAATATTTTTAGGTAGGGTGTACCGTAGCATAAGATAATAGCTTTCCGCACAATATACATTATTTAAGTCAAGCTTTGGGTTAGAAGCAATAGTTATGTTCTTCTCTATAATATCAATGAAAAAACTCATAGTTATTCAAATTTGCCAGTTTATTGGTTGTCACATAATAAAAGAGTTACATATGGTGTTACACTTACTATGGAGTGACTTTGGATGTTGAAGCGTGGCACTTTATGTCCTCAGAATACTTTTCATAAGATGGTACGTAACCACTGAGTGCTAATCGCAAGCATGATGACATATGATCGCCAGTTAGTCGATTGCGATATTTAATTATCTTAATTTCAGAAAATGGAGACTCGCACAAGTAAGGTGACCCAAACATTGCCGTCAGTTAAAGGGCGATTTGCCTTAGATTCGGATGTTTATCTTCAGATATAAAACACCAGAAATTTGTATCAGATGCAGATGTATTTCTGGTATAATCTGCACCAACTCATTTACAACAGAACACGAGTTCAGATTAAAGTGTCTTGCTATTTCAGTAGCTAATTTCTCAATTTTTTACGGTCAAAAGGATAACTCTCAAATAATGCTATATTTACCAATTCACTGTAATCATAAAAACGCTTTTCGAATTGTCCCAAAATATTTGATAATTCAGCCTCATACGTATCATAATTCAACTGAGGAATCCTTACTTTCAAAGAAGGAAATATTTCAGATCCTTTCTTTTCAGTTGATCTATCATAAGTTGCAATTTACTTTTGAACGCGTTTACTGCGCTAACCATCTCAATTATAGTTTTTTCTTTACCTTGAAGCTCCAAGTTTATGGTATTCAAGTGCATTGTGATGCAAGTCAAAAATACAAAATCAGTTAACCTTTTTTCGTTCTTCAACATCTGAGTGTCATCACCTCTTTCGTCTAGAAAAGCCGTTATTTCGGGCAATAATTCTTGAAACCTTTCTACGAATTTTCTACGACTCAACCACCTGACGTCAGTGTGAAGATCTGAATCACTGTGTTCAGCTCACTCCCTAACTTCCACCTGAAACTTAAAGAGCCGCCGTTGAAAGCTACGTTCACGGATGGAATTCACAATTTTTGTTGCAATTCCCATAATTTCCTCCGTGTTTAAAACTTTTGAACACAAAACTTGTTGATGTATAATGCAATGGAATAAAAAATCAAGGAAATCTTCATTAGCTCGACACAATGCCACAAAACCGTTTTTGTTTCCAGTCATTGCTGGTGCTCCATCGGTTGTAATGCACACTAATTTATAAATTGGTAGCTTGTAGTTTTCACAATTGAAGAAAACGTCATATATATCTTCGCCACGGGTCTTCCCCTTCAGAGGAATGATTGTCAAAAATTCTTCCCTAGCCAGCATGTCACGGACAGGCCCGCCGTAAGCGGGCGTGCAAGGCGTGCAATGCACGCGGGCGGCGCATTCAGGGGGGCGGCAAATCAGACAATCATCGACTAAAATTCAGACATTGTCACCTCACAATACTAAAAAGATTATCCTTATAAAAATAATATGATGAACGGCGCCCAAATATTTCTTTTATATCGTAGCATTACATAGCGCCATCTATTGAAATTCATGAGAACAAAGTTAATCCGTATCGTGCTCTATGCGAAATAGGGAAATCCCACAGATATCAGGGGAAATCCCCTTAAAACTATATACTCATTTCTTTGTTTTTATTTATTTAACACAAATGCGAAAATGATGTGAGTGAACAACAAACTTCAATTATTTGGTTATAGCCCTAATGTGAGATCCGGAAACGGTCCAGGGTACTTAAAATTAATAATATTCTGTATATTTTTGTGCGAAGTGTGACTATAAAAATAATTTAGAAAATTATTTATATTATCCGTCGGCGCAAAAAATCATAATTATGGTAAGTGTCTTTGTTTAATTAATCAGCATATGGGCGCATTCATATCAACAGCAGTTATTCATGTAAAATTTAAAGGTTTTTTACTGAAAAAACTTAAAGTAAAGATTTATTTAAACAAATGTATTAAAATTAATACAGAGTGTAACAAAAGTAACTTAAGTAACGAAAGGGGACATTCCATCTAATCAATACGAACAACTTTTACTATGGGGTCAACTCTGAAGTCGCGAAAAAAAATTAGTTATTCCATTACATTTGTGTGCAGTAGGTATGAACATTTTTTTCGCAGTAGTATTGTGATTATTATTGTAATTTAAAGGGTATTTTTTCTTTTATACAACTTAAGAGTGAAGATTTATAAAAAAATATTAAAATTATACCTATACAGGGTGTAACAAACGTAACTTAAATCCCGAAAGGGAGTCATTTTACACATAAATACGAACAACTTTTACTATAGGGTCAACGGTGAAATCGAAAAAAATTACTATTCCATACAAAATGTATGGGAAAGCTGATTTTTTTTCGCGATTCTAGTGTTGACCCCCTAGTAAAGGTTGTTCGCAATAATCGGTGGAATGATCGACCCCCTTTTGGGATTTAAGTTACTTTTGTATAACCGTATACTAAACTTTTTCAAAAAAATTCCAGGAACCGCAAAAAAGGAAAAAAATTTCAGGAGCTCAATTTCGACGGCAAAAACGAAAAAAGATACAGAGGAAAAAAAACTAGCGGAATCTCTTGAGAAATTTTTTAGCAAACCAGAAAATAGGGACTCTGAATGTCAAGAGAATGTTGACGTAGATGTAGCTTCAACAAGCGCAGCTTTACATCTAGAAGTTATGGAGTTATCTGAAGAGAAAAATGTTAGTACTTCAGAAAGAGACTCCAGTGAAACTAAAAAAAGAGAAAGTAGTGCTAAAGAACCTGTAAGCAATTTATCGTCATCAAGTAGCTGTTTAGATTGTGGTGATGATCCCGGTTCGTGGCCCGCCAGTATGACTAATGATATTGTTAATATTTTGGTTAGCAGTGGTCCCGTGCAGCTGTTTAACCACAATTTTCCTGCTAATATCGATGGAAGAAAATTTGCAAAAAGTTATTACTCTAGAAATCTTCCTAATGGAGAAAAAATTAACAGAGAATGGCTTGTTTACTCTACGTCAAAAGATTCAGTCTATTGTTTTTGTTGTAAAATATTCAGTAAAACTATAAGTAGTCTGTCAGCTCCAAGTGGTTTTTCCGATTGGCAACATCTGTCATCTACCTTAAAACGACACGAAACAAGTATTTCCCATAGCGAAAATTTAAAATGTTGGGTCCTACTAAATCATTTGTTAAAAAATAAAACTACTCTAAATCAAATGCAACTGAGACTATTAGAATCTGAAAAAAAAACAATGGTGTGATGTATTGGAAAGGATCATAGCTGTTATAAAATTTTTATCTCATCAATGTCTGGCGTTTAGGGGCTCGTCCAAAATATTATATGAGCATGATAATGGTAATTTTCTCAAAGCAATAGAAATGATAGCATCCTTTGATTCAGTTATGCGGGAACATATTCACAGAATTCAAGCCTCGAAATTCGATACAACTCGCATGACTCACTATTTAGGAGATCAGATTCAGAATGAAATCATTGATTTACTCGGCACGACCATAAAAAATTATATCCTGAACAAAGTCAGAGAATCAAAATATTTCTCTATCATATTAGATTGCACACCAGATGTAAGTCACACAGAACAAATTACAGTTATACTAAGGTATGTTGTTTTAAACAGTAAAACTAAAAATGTTACAATATGCGAAAGTTTTATTGGCATCTGTCCGATAACCAGCTCCACAGGTGAAGGACTATTAAATTTTGTTTTAGATTTATTTTCGCAATTAAACCTTGATATTAAAAACTTACGTGGCCAAGGTTATGACAATGGTTCTAATTTGCGTGGAAAACACAATGGATTACAAAAAAAATATTGGAAATGAATAATCGTGCATTTTACGTTCCATGCTCGGCGCATAGTCTCAATTTGGTCGTTAACGATGCGGCAAATATAACGCACGACACGGTCAACTTTTTCAACTTAATTCAAGAAATTTACGTTTTCTTTTCGTCTTCTACCAAAAGGCGGTCCATAATTCGCAAGTATTTACCTGATTTAAAACTAAAGGCATTAAGTGCCACGCGATGGTCTAGCAGAATCGATGCAGTCAAACCTTTACGGTATCACCTCGAAAAAATATTTGACGCTTTACTTGAAATATCAGATAACAATTCGTCTGAATGGGATTGTACAACAACTCACGAAGCACATTCGCTTGCTTTGAATATTCAAAATTATAGATTTATTTGCTTAGTTGTAATTCAGTTTGATATTTTGAAAGAAATTAATGCTATTAGCAAAATGATGCAAAACCCCACAATAAATACTCAAATCTGCATAAATTTGTTAAATAAATTGATTCATAAATTCACCGAATATCGCACAGATGCGCATTTCGAAAGGGTGTTAGAAGAAGCTACCACTGTGGCTCGGGAACTTAATGTAGATGCAGATTTTCCGCCTATAGATACCGTTCGTCCACGAAGAAAACCAACTCAATTTCAGTATGAACAGAGTGATGAAGTCTTACTAGACCCTAAAACAAAATACAAGGTAGATGTTTTTTTTAGGATCCTGGACCAAACCTTAACTTCTTTAAAACGTAGATTCGATGAGTTGGAAACTTTTACCGACGTTTTTAGCTTTTTCACCAATAATAACTTGTTTCGTTACTCCAAAGATGATTTAATGAAACATTGTAAAGATTTGAATGTGAAGCTAAAAGATAGTTCAAGTAGTGACGCAGATATTGACCATTTTTTCATTTAATGTCGTATTAGTGTATCTATCTTGTATGAAATAACCTAATATAACATAGTTTTTCACTGTACAGCATTTTTTTTCACATTTTTATGATCACCTAGGTTTTGTAGTTAGATAGGGGCGGCACGATAGGAATTGCATACCGGCGTTCAAACCGCTAGCGGCGGGCCTGGTCACGGAATACCATCCGAATAAAAATAACAGCTGGGCAGTGTCTGTCATATCGGTGAATTCGTCGAACTGTAAGGAAAAGTATGTACATTTTATGATATCATGTTTTAGTTTATCTGCCATGTCCTGACTCATGAGTTCAATACACCCTATGACAATCGGACGAGATAACTGAAGTTCTCTAATAGCAGTCATAATTTCTGTTTTATTTTTAAAATCTCCAAATAAAGTCTCACCCGCTTCAATAAATGCTTCCTTCACAACCGATCCATCTTCGAATGGTTTCTTGTGTTTCGCCAATATACGAGATATTTTGAATGACGCGATCGTAGCAGCTTTTGATGGTTTGTCTGGTTTTGTGAACATAGTTTGTTCTTTTTTCAAACGACACATCAAATCACGTACTTTTCGTTTTTTCAATTCACTCTATGGAGGAAAATCCTTTTCACAGTTTTTATGATGCCTCTCTAAGTAACCACGCTTAGGTATTGCAACTGACGCACTACAAATAAAACAATTGCACTTATCCTACACCATACAGAAGAAAATTTCTTCCTCCCAATCGTTATTAAAATGATACGTTTCAGATTTGTTCGCTGCACTCATTTTGTACTATTTAATAATAAACTTTGTATCGACGTAGTATTACCTTCAAGTTACAATTCAGAATGACTCTAATTCCTGCAGGCGCCACATTTATATCGGCGTGAAATTTCTAGAAAAGCTACAAGAATGAAAAGCGCGGCTTTTCTTCGACGAGTACCTCGCGTTCCTTTGATAAGCCACCTGTTGCCGCTAGCAGAGTGTTATTTTATCACGTAATCAACTTTTGTAGTTTAGTTATCTACTTATTGAAAATTTTTTTCTTCTCGAGATCCACTCAAAAAGCACTCGCGATCGACCGTTTGAGCACCCTTGTTCTATAGGAAATAAAAAAAAGTAATGAATGAACACCCGGTAGTTGTAATAGTACCTGTAGAAATGGATGTCACTTTTAAATATCTCACCTGCTAGAGAATACAGTGTTGGTAACCAGTCTGTGATGTGTAAAATTTCCTCATATACGTAACCTTTTTGTTTCAGAAGGGGACTGTACAATGCTGCTGTGTTACGAATACCACCCTCGTGAAGAGAAAATTTTCCCTTAAAGAAAAAATTATAGTAATGAATGAATTATCACTTGAAATAAAAATGAGTAGCTCATTTGGAACAGAAACGATGTTGCTATTATAAATTTTTGTAAAACAAAGTTATTTCAATAGTAAAATTTATCAACAACTACCGGGTGTCCACGCAAAATAGGACATTCAGTATATGTATTAGTATATGCCGAAAGAAATGACTGGAGAACTTTTTTTGTCTTAAATGTTATTCGAACTAAGTTCCGAAAAATTCTAGAAGTTGACACCATCTTCGTTATTTCAAATGGCATAATGTATGCTTCTATTCTTTTTATTTCAGAAATTAAATTCTGAACAATTTGTACTCATATATCTACCACCTGCATTTAAATGTTTCAGGGTATACAGGGTGTTTCCAAATGTGACAGTTTGCAGTACTTCAAAGGTAGAAACGTCCGTTTTTTTTTCAAATTAGATGACCTATTTTTGCACAAACCATTCAACTCGTAATATTAATAGGCGTCGATCTGTTTTACGTTTCCCCATACCTAAAATGCATCGTTTCCGAGTTATTCGCGATGTTATCCAAAATCTTACGATTTTTACGGGCGAGGAACCTGAAATTCAAATATAATTAAACAAAGATTTCCACTAAAATATATTAATAAATGCTCGACGCGTTTCGATACACCGTATCTTTGTCAAGAGCGAATGAATACAACAAAATTATCTCAACAAACGTATACCTATATAGACTAAAGAGGCAATTCATTCAGAGTTATCTGTATTTTATTTGGTGTTTAGGAAACAAGTTCAATAAGGATGAGTTATTTATGTCTATCTGGTCATTAAGAATTTCTGGGGAATACCTAAATCTGTTAATCTCAAGTACTTCCAGAAGGTTGAGTTTTATATCCCTATTCTCAGAATGTAGGATTTTAAATTCCGAATTGAAAGAGTGACTATTTTCCTGAAATGATTAGAATAATTCGAATCGGTTTTTCCATTGATGAAACTGCGTTTATGTTCTGAGATTAAAATTTCTTCTTATTCTACCTATATAAAACAATTGCAATCTTTACATTCCAATCTATAAACACCTGATTTATTTTCTTTATTAATCGGAGACTTATACTTTCTGATAAAATACCTAATTTGTTGATGTTTTGAACGCTATATTTAAATTTGAATTTTCAAGAAGGATTTCACATTATTGCTAATATTGCCTTTATATGTCAAACTATTGAATTTCTTGTCTTGATGTTCACCGAGTGGATGATTATGTTGTGAAGCTAATTTTTGTTTTTCTTATATATTATGTTGCTAACTAAATTTATAATAATAATAATAATAATTTTCATTCACTCAATCATAATCACAATGCGAAAACCCTCCTCCCATTACAAACTATAAAAAAAAACACAAATTATGACCATGACGAATGAACAAAACACATCAAGGATTACCCACTAAGGCTAAGCCAGTGCGTGGGTACGCACCTAAAAAACGAGGAAACACAAAAGGTATGCTATGATCAACGAAATACAAATCAATAAAAAAAAAATCTTAAATTGATCAAAACAAACAATGGATGTCATTTCTATCTTTCATTCTGAGAAAACAATTAACCTTCCTTTTGAAACTATTTATATTGGGTACAATTCTTATGTTTAGTGGAAGGAAATTATACATTCTATAGGCATTAGAATCGAAAGAACGTTGAGATATAGTTCTCGAAAAGAAAAGGGTTTGACCTTTGCCTGTGAACAAGATCGGGTCCCATATCCATGATCAACATATTGAAGTTTGTTTTACTTTTGTGAATTTGTGTTACACAATCAAGGAAATACAGCTGCCTGACATCCAATACACCAGTTTGTTTATATAAGTCATCTGAGGGGTAGGTATTTGGTTTTTTTGAAATTATTTTCAGAATTTTTTTCTGTAAGATTTCCACTTTATTCAGATAACAGCTTGCTGCAGCACCATATATCGTGATGCCGTATCTAATTCTGCATTCTACAAGGCCGTGGTAAATCATCTTCAATCTACGAAAATCGACAAACTTAGCAAGGAACCTAAACAAGTAGCGCAAACTCCTCAGAGACTTAACTAATACTTCAATATGATAGTCCCATCTTAAACTTTGATCAATCAGTACTCCAAGATACTTCACAGTTTCTTTTGTAGCAATTTTGACAGTTTTCTCATTTTTTTCAATTTCGAGTTCTTTGAAAAGGGGTAAACCACTGCTATAGCAACTAAACGGCATAAAATATGTTTTATCATAGTTAACAGTCAATAACATTTCATCAAATGCGTTCAATATTTAACTGAAATCCATTTCTGTCTTTTTCTTAACAGCTTCCCATGACCTATCTGTATAGAACAAAACCGTGTCTAACATCATAACCATTAATTACTGCGATCTGTTTTAACAAATTCAATTCTTTGAGATAATTTTCACTAGACATTGGTGTGCTTAAGAGTCTATGTATATAACTATTAAATGCTGCAACTTTGTGTTGGTGAGGATTGCCGATGTATAATGAATTGTGATATCTGTATGAGAAGATTTAGGATAAATTGAAAACAGGTGTTTATTATTTGATCTTGTTATTTGTGGGAAATTGATCTACTTATTCTGTTCTATTTCAGAAGTGAATTTTAAATTTGGGTGCAGGTTGTTGATGGAATTTTCGAATAGAGTGACCTGTCTGTTTCTGTGAAACACACATTAACGTCATCGACATATCGATACCAATATAGGAAATGTTTACTAAACGGGTGTTTATGAATAGTTTTTTCTATATTATCCATGAAGATTTCTGCTAAAACAGGGTTTAAGGGATTTTCTATTATAAGTCCCTCATCACTTTTATAAAAGAGTCGTTAAATAAAAAATAATTTAGAGATATGCAAACATTTAATAAAGTCATAATGTCATATTTAAATCGTGGGTTCCTCCTATTTTGTGTTAACAAATTTTTGATTATATCATACGGATCCTTCGGTGGAATACTTGGAAACAAATTCTTGACATCGAAAGACACTAACTTAGCATTACTTGGTATGACAACATTTTCTACTTTCTTATCAAATCATTTGAGTTACGAATTGAAAAAGACGGTTTAAAATTACTAAATTATTCCAGCATATGTGTGAATGATACCACTAGTCTTATTGAATAATCATCTTTGAGCAATTTAACTAACTTTACCACTCAAACTTTACCACTTCAACTCTATTCTTTAGTTAAATTGCACAAAGATGGTTATCTAATAAGACCAGTGGTATCATTCACACATGCCCCAGGATTCAAGATTTCCAATTTTTTTTTTAAATAAATAAATAAGATGGTGTCAACTTCCGGTATAACCGGAAGCGCTACAGTATTGAGAATATTTTCGGAACTTAGATCGAATAACATTCAAGAGAGAAAAAAATTCTCCAATTGGTCATTTCTTTCTCCTTACGGCCTTACGAGGTATGTCAACTAAGTTCGCTGTTAGAAGCATACCCTGAACCCCCCTAAGATATGTCCCCAGAACCGCCGTCGTGATGCTTTGGACTCCATCATATCTGTTTCCTTTGTAGGAACATTTTTTGAATTTCGCGCCATACCTTGTACTTTTCGTTAGTTCATATTGTCACCGCAAGGAGAACCATAGAATTAGTGCTGTTAAGTTCTGTGAAATGTCATTGATGGTTCTGTTTTCGGTGGTTGCTAATGGTGTTTATTGTTTTGCCGCCTTTATTGAAAATATATCTGTTATTCATTTTTCATTTCTTCAGCATTGTATTATTGCTCTTTCTCCCACATCTTTGAGGTACGACTTCAACTGTGGAAACATATAGAAGTCACAGGGGGCCAGATCTGGACTGTAGGGGGTGTGGAACTGTTGGAATGCCACTTTTGGTTTAAAAATTGCGAATGACGAGAGGGTCGAAGCATTGTCATGAAGAAGCACCCATCCGAGCTCCTCCAATTCGGATCGTACACGAAACACACGTTTCAAAACTTCAATGTAGAATACTGCGTTGACTACCTGACCTGCTGGAACATATCCGTGGTGTACAACTCCATTAATATCGAAAAATGCGATGAGTAAAGATTTCACTTTCGATGTTGACATTCTGGCTTTCGAGGGGCGCTTACCCCCGTTCTCTACCCACTGCCTTTTGGTCTCAGGGTCCTATTCGAACACCCACGACTCGTCACCAGTGATAACATTCGTCCATTCGTGAAATCATGTCTTGACAGATGGACAATCGGAGCCGTTTCTGCTCAACTACACAGCTCATCATCGTGTAGCATCTGCCAGATCATTTCCTTATTGATACCCAACTCGTCTTCCAACATTCTAAGGCTTACTCGACGGTCTACAAGAACTCGCGAGGGCAGCCGATCGAGGTTTTGTGCGTTTCGAGACGTGCAGGGAGCTCCCTCGCGCAGATCATCCTCCACTGACTCTCAGCCGCTTCTGAACCGCTTTGCCCAATCGTACACAGCTGATTTTTTCAGACAATCTTTATACACATCGGTTAACTGTTTCATAATTCCCACGGAAGTCTCACCGCGTTTCTCCAAAAATTTAATCACTATTCTTTGCTCAGTTATTTTATCACTCATCTTCACGACGGTGGGTCAAAACAGGTCGATGTTCAAAGGACAATAAAACACGAAGTATACAACCGATCAACACGAAACTTGCACAGGCTGACGCAGAAATGAGTTCTGTTTCGTATGAAACCAACGCGAACGCAGCAGCATTGCCAACTTTCGCGAAGATAATTGACATACCTCGTATATTGTATTCAATATAAAATAACTCAAAGAAGATCTTCATTTAATCTTATTACTTTATACTTACCCCTCTTAGAGGGTAATTTGAGCCTCCGTTCCGATACTCTGATGCCAACTGAGCCCCATTATCTGACAAAAATATAATCACAGAGTTTTTCAGCATATCCTGCTGTTGTAGTTTTTCCACAATTTTGCCTACGGACTTGTCCAACTGAGATAAAGCGTCTGTAAAAATAAATTAAATACATTGTTTTCATTATAAGCATCTTGACATAAATGAACAGCGGAAACAGGATGGGGGGAGTTGTGTGTTATTTTCCTCTATTAACAATATTTCACATAACTTCAGTACTAAAACTCAGAAAACTTTCCAACCTGTTTATATTCTCTAATAGTCATAAACATAAATAAAATATTCTTCAGTCGACATTTTCAAAACTAAAATAACGAAATCGAAATGTTATGAGGATTGCGAATATTAGTACGTAAAAAATATCACTGTTTAAGGTGGAGAAGTTTATTTAACGTTGTAGCTATTTTGAGCTTTCTCTCATCATCAGATAAGTATGAGTTTAAAACAGAAATACTAAGTTAGCAATTTTCTTATATACAGGGTGTCCGTGAATTGCGTGAACAACGTTATACTACAGATTCTTCAGCTTGTAATAAGTCGATTTAGGCCAACTTACCTATATGAACAATCTCTCCGTTTGGCCGCTAGAGTTGGCCAAATTCAAAGATTCTTTTTCTTATTTTTCAAATAATTCAAGAACGACCCAATCGATAGAATAATATTTGATGTTATTCACGTTTCTTAGTGATCCACTCAATGACCTTGACGTTTTACAAATGTCCCTAAAAACTCAAACGTGTTTTTGATCTACCATAATTTTTCAACTGTCTTCATTCGAGCAAGACTGTTTTCGACATTGAGTAGATAGGCTAATTATCAAACTTTTTTGTCTCTTGAGAAATTTTGATATAATGAGCGGTTCAATCACAAAAAAGAGTTTTTTAATTTCATGATTTCATTTCCTCAACCACCTATCAAGTGAAAAATATCACATTTGACCAAGTTGGCTTTGGATTTATTTCTGTAGTCTGGCAGATTGTCATTTTATTAGACTAGACAACCAATTGTTGACACAACAGTGTTCCTTAGGTCCATAACTAGGTATTTTGGTGATATTTTGGCTATCCTTTTTAGGCACGGAGATGTAAAGTAACTGTGAAATGGTTGATATGGTAATGGTGTAAGGATTTTGTCGAGGCAATGGACGTGATAGCGCGAGAGCATATGCTGAAAGATTTCCAGATCGCATAGTGCCGAACCAACAAACGTTTGGAAATCTGGAGAGGCGCCCCCACGAGGATGATTGCTTCAAGCCCAGGAATTTGGATCGAGGACGTCAACGAACAGTAAGGACGATAGAACGCGAAGATCAAATCTTGGACATGGTTAAGGAAAACCCACAATTAAGCACGCGGTGTTTAGGTTTGCAGTTGGTCGTTCCAGAAACAAAGATTTATGATGTCTTGAAGGAACAATTATTTCATCCGTCTTCTTTCTTTGGGGTGCTTTAAAATGTAGAGTTTACTCTTCTCCAATTGACATCCGAGAAGAGTTATATACAGTGTGTTCCAACGAAAATTTGACCCCCCTTATAACTCCGAAATGAGTAACATTAGCGACAAACACCATGACACGTCGATTTTTGTTTCGAGGGGGACCTACACTTGTGAATTTGGAGTTGGTGCAATCAACCCCCTATTTCCAGCATCCCCAACTCAAAAATCATTCGATCGAAAATAGGTCAAGTGGCACCTCGTTGGAAAGGTATTTCAATTTTCTCTTCGAATTTGGTATTTTCGAAATTCAGAATCAGCATACAGGGTGTCCCAGGGCAGGAACACTGAAAACCCAAATAACTTTTTGAAACTGGTTCATTTCGGTATAATACGAGAACATGTTTATGTTTGATTCGAGAATAAGACTCTCTTGCGTGAATATGGAATTTTTGCAATCAATCTCTTCCATTCAGCATCCCCAACTCAAAAAATCATACAAGTGATTACAGGTTGAGTGGCAAAGTTCCAGAAAGATTTTTCTATTTTCTGAATCACTGAGGCATTGGTTTCAGTTTGGCAATCGAGGTTTTCTGGCGTGAGGATCAGGATGAGGGGATGATGGAGAAACTGATTGGATGCTCATCTAAACAGGAAAACGAGATTTATTGAACTTGTATTCAATTGAAAACAAAAAACTAACTTGATTATTACAACAATTGTTCAAAATGACCTCCGCCCACCTCCATACAGTTATACAGACGATTTTCGAACTCTCTTCTCACATTAGCGAAAACTTCAGGAGTCAAAAGTCGGCATTCTGTGATAATCCTCATCCGCAGCTCCTCCAGGTTTTCTGGTCTTGTGGCATAAACTTTAGATTTTAGATGGCCCCACAAAAAAAAATCTAGGGATTTAAATCTGGTGACCTGGCTGGCCACTCAACAGGTCCTCTTCTACCAATCCACCTTCCTGGGAAATTTTCGTCTAAATATTGGCGCACCCGAGCATCATAATGCGGAGGAGCACCGTCTTGTTGAAAACGCATTTCGTCCTCAGAAAGAGTTTGATCGTTCTGTAAAATTTCTGTCAATCTAGGATGTATGTGTTCCTCTAACAACTGTAGGTAGCCATTTCGATTCAGATTACCCTCAATAAAGAAAGGCCCAACTAGATGATTGCCAAAAATTCCTGCCCAAACGTTCAACTTCTGAGGCCTTTGCGTGTGGGCCTCTCTAAACCAATAAGGATTCTGTGTATCCCAATATCGACAATTATGTCTATTCACTTCACCACTGAGCATAAAGGTGCTTTCATCAGAAAAACAGATGTTATTCAGAAAATTTGGATTAGCGTTTAGGTTTTCACCTAGATTTTCACAAAACTGTAAACGACGATCTGGATCATCTTCGTTTATTTCATGCACTAATTTTAGCTTGTAGGGGTAAAATTTGTGATGTTTCACGATTCTATGGACAGTTGTAGCTGATACACCAGTCAGACGAGATAGTTTTCTGATCGAAGTAGTATTCTCCATTTGTAGATGACCCACTACTGCCACTTCCGTTGCCTCATTTCTGACAGGACATGCCACTTCATGTTTTTTGTTTGCCACCGAACCCGTAGCTAGGAATTTGTCAACCAAATATTTAACGTACTGGTGACTGACTCCCCTTTCTCTTTCAGGATGGTTCCTATCGAATATCCTTGCCGTTTCTTTGGCACAACTGTTATTTCGAAAATACGTCGATACAATTTCTACCCTTTCCTCAGTGGAATAAACCATTTTCAGATTAATTTCAACTGACGAACAACAACAATAATGAGGAACTGATCTGAATAATAATAATATTTCATTGCAAAAATGAGAAATAACAGATGACTGCACGCCAGATGGAAATGAAAAAAATGTGAACATTTTCAATGCAGAAATCAGCTTTATTTCTTCGTAATTGATGCTCAACACATCGTACCCCAATACTTTTAACAGTTTCGAATTAATTTTAGTTGATAATTTCAAATGACGATATTGAATTTTTCGAAAGCGACATCCTGTATGGAGAGCCGAACTGAATGAAATGCTTTAATCATTCTGGAATTCAAAAACCTTTCTGAAGATATGCCACTTGAATTATTTGTATGATTTTCAAGTTGGGGATGCTGAATGGAAGGGGTTGATTGCAAAAATTCTATAACCACACAAGAAAGTCCTATTCTCGGATCAAACATGTTCTCGTATACCGAAATGAACCAGTTTCAAAAAGTTATTTGGATTTTCAATGTTCCTGCTTCGGGACACCCTGTATGATGATTCTGAATTTCGAAAATACCAAATTCGAAGAGAAAATTGCAGTACCTTTCCAACGAGGTGCCACTTGACCTATTATCGATCGAATGATTTTTGAGTTGGGGATGCTGGAAATAGGGGTTGATTGCACCAACTCCAAATTCACAAGTGTAGGTCGTTTTCTAGACCGAGCATAAACCTGCGCTTGCATTATGCCAAAATAAATCGATTTCATTTAGTATTTGGGATTTCCAGAATTCAACTTCACCCTTGGTTGGGACACCCTGTATGTTAATTTAAAATTCTAAAATGACAAATCAAGGTGGAGAATTGACAGACCTTTTCAGTAAGGTGCCACTCGACCCTTATTCCCTATGATGAATTTCAAAGTTAGGGTTGCTGGGGGTAGGGGGTTGATCTGAGAAGTTTCGAATTATTTCGAAAAATGCTCCCCCTCGAAACAAAAATCGACGTGTCTTGGTGTTTTTCGCTAATGTTACTCATTTCGGAGTTAGAGAGGGGTCAAATTTTCGTTGGAACACACTGTATGAGAATTTTGAATGCGGCCAACTCCTTCAAAAATGACCCGGAAGGAATACCAAGAGTCCAATCTAATTTCTTACAGAGGATTTACTCCTGTATTCAGCAAAATGGTGAAAATTTTGAACATTTACTATAGTTGAATGAAATTTTGGGTGTAAACTAATTAATCGTTATTCTGAAAGGTTTGTTTTTTTTATTTAATTTCCAACTGGCCAGCCTGTTTTCATATTTTTAAATAGTCATTGTGAAAAACTTATTGAATTTTTTCTTCGAATTTCTCGATGTTCTACTGAATATTAAGTTTCCTATTTGCTTGATCCGATTTAACAACCTAGAAAACATCATTTTGTCTACAAGAGGTTGTCATAAAATGACAATCTGCTAGACTACAGAAACGAATCCAAAGCCAACATGATCAATATGTGATATTTTTGACTTGCTAGGTGGTTGAAGAAATTGAATCATGAAATTCAAAAACTGTTTTTTGTTATTTTTGTACCGCTCATCATATCAAAATTTCTCAACACAGAAAAATTCTTTAATTAGTCTAGCTACTCAATGTCTAAAATACACACAATACAAAAATTGTCGCATCACCTGATATTCTGAATTCCACAATCGATTGAGCAGCTCGATCGCTGTTTCTTTGTCAACATATGTTTTTGGATATATGAGGGGGAAAATTTTTTATCTATTTAGTAACATTTGTTTCCACATAATCTCAAACACGTCTGAAACAAGAATGGGTTTATTTGACTATCAGTATTCATTCAATTTCCCTTCAGTTTTCACGCTAAATCAATGCAAGTTTTCTGTGTTTCTTGTTGATTTTCGAATCTATGAATTTATTGTAATGGCTGCTGAACGTCCTGGACGCTACTTGAGTGATCATGAAGTGATAACACTTCTAGAACAGGGCCGAAGCCAACGTTACGTGGCTAGCTTGTTGAATGTTAACTTAAGCACTATTTCAAGAGCAATTTATCGGTACTACGAAACAAGCGAATATGAAAGAAAGGCTGGACAGGGAAGAAATTGGATAACAACACCAGTTGATGATCGTTGGCTTCGTTTAACTGCACTAAGACTTCGGCTCTGTACGAACTTGCTCTTTCCAGAAATGTGCATATTTCAATGCAAACTGTTAGGAACAGGCTCAGAGAAGATATCAGACCAAGGGTGGCTTCTACCGGCCCACGTCTCATTAGAGAGCATCGAGTTGCAAAACTTAAGTTTGCGAGGAAACATGCAAATTGGGGTATTCCAGAATGGTCGAATCTTCTCTTTTCCGACGAGTCCAGGTTCTGTCTAGAATCAAATTATAGACGCATGCCTGTATACAGACGACCTGGGGAACGGTATCAGCAATGTAATATCCGGCAAACCGAATACATCGGAGGGGCTCAGTAATGGTGTGGGGAGGCTTTTCTTTTCATGATCGAACTGAGTTAGTCCTAGTAAATAATGGAAGAATAACAGCGGCCAGATACATCTCAACTATCCTTGAACCCCATGTTTTACCCTTTGGCCCATTGATTGGCGAAAACTTCATTTATATGCATGATAATGCTCGGCCTCATGCAGCTAGAGTAGTTACAGAATTTCTGTAAAATGCCGAAATTGATATTTTAATATGACCAGCCAGAAGTCCCGACTTGAATTCCATAAAACATGTTTGGGACAACATGGGGTGGCAAATTCAGCAATCAGCAACGTAGGATGCCTTGTAGAACACTCCAACAACTTGAAATCTGCTTCCTGAAATTTAGAACTCAGTGACTCAAGAGTACATCCAAGATTTGTTTGAGGGGCTGCCGAGACGTATACTGGCAGTAATTAGGGCCCGGGGAGGAAACACTCGATTCTGAAAATGATCAGTAACTATTCGATGCTAGATGATTGGTCTCTTCGCGACTGTTTGAAGATGGTAGAATTTTTTAATTTTTCATTAACTCAAATACTGTTGATATTTTTGAATTAGATCTTCTTATGTTACACTTCTGGAAGTTACCAAGCGACTATTAAATGACCAACCTAAAATATACAGAGATATCTACCGGGAACGCCCTTTAAAAAACTTTTTAAGTTCCAATTACAATATCAAGCTGAAATTTGTGGCCATAACTAGCGATTTCCAATTGGAGTGAAATATTTTCGTAGTGATACCATTTCCGGTTAAACCGGAAGTGGGTCATTACTTTGTTATTTCTAATTGCAATATACCTTTTTTATTATACATCTAGAACCGACATTTGAGCATGGCATAAAATACCCAAGTTGTTGGCACTTATCTGTCAAAACTTTTGACAGATTTAATATTTCTGTTATAAACTCGATTTTTGGGGAACATTTAAAAAACTCTGGCTCGCAGATCTTTATCACTAGGGACACAATATACAACTTTTGCTTGGGTGGATAGAAGAAGAATCGAGGAATTTTTAAGCAATCTACACATGTCAAATGTTTATTGCGTTGTTTTGTATGATTTTATCAATAAGGCCTTTTTCAAACAGCAATCACTCAATTTTTTCAAATTGCACGTGACAATTTTTATATCGCCATCAGATGAAGCTTCAAATTTCAGATGGAATTGTATAAGCATGTACTATACCCTTCTCTTATAGTTCCGAAATAATTTGGGAATATGAATTTTGATGATTTTGCGAGAACAGAGAATCCTTTGATATATTTTAGAATCAAGTAGCTGAACTGGCTACGCTCACCTGACGGGTGCCTAAAATTGATGTACTTGTCACTTCGTTCATTCGAATTTGATATTTCAACCAGAATTGTCGTTATTTCAGATTGAAAATATCCAAAAAATACAACACGTCTGGAATAAAACCACTGGTTATTCAAACGAAAATATATTTAATCTTTTTTTAATTCATTTTAGAAAGTGGGTAGAAATTGCAGGCAATTCAATAACCAATTTCCAAATTTACCGTCTATGAGTAAAAAAAAATTTCGAAGCATTAGAAGCAATTTTCTACAATTCGGATGAATAAAAATTGTTAATAAAAAACAAGAACTGTGTTTTAAGGAATTTTACTTAATAATTGCGATTCGTAACGCGTTTCACTACACCGTAGCTTCTTCAGACGAATGATTATGATAATGGAATTTTACCAATCATCGAAGATAATTACATTAATACGAATAAATGATAGCAAACATCACAGGAGATAACTAATTTACGATATGAATAAATGTTCAATTTGGGCCCCATTTTGCTCGATACACTTGACAGCTCGTATATGAACATGATGAGTTGCCCTCTTAGTTTCCTCAGGATCAATATCACGAAAAGCATTATGAATGCGCTCTAGTAACTCTTCTTTACCTCTTACAGGGATAAGATACACTTCACTCTTGAATTTGTCCCATAAATAAAAATCAAGGGGCGTCAGGTCTGGAGAACGCGTAGGCCATAAATTTGATCCATGATTACCCCACCATTCATCCTCGAACATTTCTGTTAGCTGCCGATCTACAGCTCGTGTTTTATGCGCTGATGCACCATCCATTTGGTAATAGCAATCCCTCAGAATGTGAAGGGCTAATCCTTCTAAGCAATTTGCTGATGTTCCTCTCAAAATTTCCAGGTATCTTTGTCCATTAGGATTCTCCTCATAAATGTGATAAGCCAACAAATCATTCATTAAAATTGCAAAAACGTGCACGCTGAATTTATTTTGTAAATCAATAACCTCAAAGAAATGTGGATTTTCTGTGGCCCAAATATGTCGATCTCTCCTGTTGGTTATTCCACTTTTATTGAACTTGTTCATCTGACCATATAATATTTTGCAGAATTGTCTCATCTTCTTGAAGCCGAATTAATAAATTTTCACAGATTTTTAGCCGCTTAGGAAGGTCAGTTGGTTTCAATTTTTGTAGTTTGATAAAAGCATACGGGTGCATGTTATGTTTCTGAAGGATCCTCTGAATGGAAGTTTTACTCAATCTAATATCCATTGATGCTGACTTAATGGACGCATGTGGATTGACACGAAAATGCGCTAGCATTTTCGTGTATTAATTTAATTGTCGTCGTTCTCGAGAATTGGTTTTCTTCTAGTTTCTATGTATCTCGTTCCTCCAAGTTGCAGAAAATTGCTTCCAATCCTTCGAAATTTTGTTTTACTCATAGGTGCCAAATTTGGAAATGGGTTATTGAATTGGCTGCAAGTTCTATCCACCACTTTTTGACATTCGCCATGAATTAAAAAGAGATTAAACATATCCTCGTTCGAATAATCAGACATTTCATCATCAATCTGGTGTTTTTCAAAAATTTTCACTTTGAATTACCAACAATTCTTGTTGAAATATCAAATTCGAATGAACAAAGTGACAAGTACATTAATTCGAGGCACGTGTCAGGCGAGCGTAGCCAGTTCACCTACTTGATTCAAATATTTCAAAGCATTCTCTGTTAGATCTTGCAAAATCATCGAAATTCAATATATTCCCAAATTATTTCGAAACTACAAGAGATGGGTTAGTACATGCTGATACAATTCCATCTGAAATTTGACGCTTCATCTGATGGGGTATGAAAATTGGCACGTGCCATTTGAATAAATTGAGTTATTGCTGTTTTCAAAAGACCAAATTGAAAAAAAATCATACAAAACAACGCAATGCACATTTGACATGTGTAGACTGCTTTAAAAATTCCTCTATTCTTCTTCTATCCACCCGAGCAAAAATTGTGTCTGTAGTGAAAAAGATCTACGAGCTACAATTTTTTAAATGTTCCTCAAAAATCGAGTTTATTACAAAAATAATAACATAAAATAAATCTGTCAGATTGACAGATAAGTACCAACAACTTGGGTATTTTTTGCCTTGCTCAAACGTCAGTTCTAGATGTATAATAAAAAAGGTAGATTGCAATTTGAAACAACAAAGTGAAGATCCACTTCCGGTATAACCGGAAATGGTATCATTTCGAAAATATTTCACTTCAATTGGAAATCGCTAGTTATGGCCACGTATAAAATTTCAGCTTGATATTGTAATTGGAATTCAAAAAGTTTTTAACGGACGGTCCCGGTGGATATATATATATATATATATATATATATATATTATTGCACCCGATTACGCATACCAAATATAGTTTCTATCGATCGAGTCGTTCTCGAATTATTTGATAAGTGAGAAAAAGAATCTTTGGATTTGGCGACCTCTAGCGGCCAAATGAAGAAATTTTTCATACTGCTAACTTGGCCTTAATCGACTCATTTCGAGCTGAAGAATCTGTGGTATAACATTGTACTCGCAATTCACGGACACCCTGTATAGGTACAGAGAAATGGGTTCACAGAACAGTAAAATACATATTAGAGTAGAGTAGGTTACTAATTTTTAATTGTAACCTACCTAAAAAATCCCAAATATTGCGGAATAACACAAATCAGGTCGTTGAGTAATATTTGATTATTGTTTGTATTGTTGTTGGCTTTGAATATTTATAAGGATTCAAGATAATTGAGTTTTATACTTTTTGTGCTTGATATAGAATCGGTAGATTGTTTATTGTTCTGTCAGAGTGGAACCTGTTTAATTTTCACAAAAATGTGAATATCCTACTCAAAACGACCTGCCTATTTGATCAATATCAATTCCGTTACAATTGGAACATTTTAGTTTATACAGGGTGTATACAAGGCTTTACATGGCTTGAGGGAAAATAGACGTGACTTAGGTGATTTCGAAACAGCCCGCTATTAACACCCTGAGGAGCTTCGTTTCAGATATGCAGGCTGTTTTCTGAATTTCGCTTATCATACAAAAATTCACAACTCTGCAACTGTTTCACCGAATACCAAGAAATTCGGCACACAGGATGTCCTTTGCAGAATATATCCAAAGCGGGACATGAATTTCCAAAGTTTCAGGACCGGACTGAATAAATGTACAAAATTGTGTTTGCAGCGATACAATACCCTGTATAATGTTTTTTCAATGATTCATTGGTGCTCGAACCTCACGAACAGTAGGTACAAACTATGTAATAAAATCTTTTGGCACCATTCGAATGGCCTTGAAATAAATTTTTGATTTTGCTGAATGACGAAAAATCCATCTGAAAAAATGGTTTCGTTTTTTACAAGAAATAAACGTGTTTGAAACCTGTATATGAAAATATTTCAATTCTATTTCAATGTAGCATCATTTGGGACCTTAGTTTTTCCTGTTTTATCTGTGTATGGTCTTCGACTCACAATACAGGTCTGGACTATTAGCTATCAAAATACTGGAAGCATCAATAAATGAATGATAGTTTCTCGGCGTTCTGTCATAATTCTTACTTTTCCAGGAGAAATTTGTTATTTGGCTATGTCAGTTAGATATCTATTAGTCACCAAAGAACAGGTATACTGTTTAATTTAAACCAAGTGATCCGTGCATATTGAATGAATTAATGATTATTTAAAATAATGGAACATGTGAGCAAGCTGATACTAAGTGTATGAGCATCAAAACAGTTTCGGTCGTTTCAATACTTTGTGAATTTTTGAAACATGCATAAGCTTTCATTCTTTATAAGAAGCACCTCAATCCATTTTTAGTTTCAAACCATTGAAGCAATCATAGGTACTCATTTCTATGAGAGTCCCTAAAAAATAAACCAAATTAAACCTACCCACACAGACAGTTGCGTTCCCTATGATTCCTCTCATCCTTTTTCAGTATAAATCAGCTGGTTTCAATTCTATGATTCAAAAATATATCACAGAACTGTTTTTTTAAGATTTCAAAAAAAAAGTGAATCACTTGTATTTTTCTTTCAGATCAATGTTTTCGTATTAAATTGGAAATAAAAACGTTATTTATTTTAATTTAAATTAATCATTGACTATATTTCGAAAAAAAATGCATAAATTTTTGGTTTAATACAAGCTGCAGTGCTCATGACCAGAAAATAAAAATTTGAAAATACTTCATAACACTTTTCTGTTCCTAAAACTCAAATTTGTGTAAATTTTCGCTAAACTCATAAATTCTATTGAAATTTTTCGAATCATTGATTAAAATTGGAAAAATTGAGAGCCATTGATGTTTGACGATGATATCTCGTAAACGCTTAACTTGATCGAACAATTATAGGAGACCATTTTTACACAGCAATGAAATTCTTACATAACTATAAGTCTCATAATTCATAATTGGGTCATTCTCACGAATAGTGAATCTTTTCAGTTCATCCCGCTTAAAAATGTGAAAACTGAATTTTTAAACCAACTCTTTACATCAGTAAGCTTCATTTATCTTTTTTAATGAAATGCGATATCATCATACTCTCCTTGTTATACAGAATTACAGATTTTGTCGCGAAACATCAGAGAATTTCACCTCCGTGAATGTTCCTTCAGCGTGTTTCGAAATTTTATTTTCATCAGTTTGTGAACTGATGTGGAAATTAATAAATAATAGGTATTCTATGGAGGAGTGAAGGTAAATCTGTGCATCTGTCACTAAAATACGGAATGAATCACAACAACATTTTCAAGAAATGTTGAAAAGTAGTTCCTGGAAACTGACTTCAACTCCGGGATGCCTTAACTCATTTCAGCTTTTGGTCTGCAGCTGTCGAGAGCATTTGCTTGTTCGTTGCCTTCTCTGAAGAGCATTTCCCACCTGTTTCCTAAGTCAGTTGTTGTTTGGATCTCATATAGTGAGGAATATTTGAGTGAGCCAAATTCGTGTTGGGTTTCGATAGTGCATCTTGAGGATATCACTTTCGTGAAGAAAAATCAAAAGGTAAGGACCAGTTCTGCATACAAGATGCTTATCAAATTCAATAGATATTCATTTTTTTTCATTGTATTCATAGTATCAGCCCTTCAAGATATTATGAAGATCAGGTACTCACAAAAAACATTCAATAACTTCACTTCCGTGATGCTCAACTCCGTGAAGATGAATATTCACGGAGTTGAAAGATGATTCATAGAGGTGAAAATTTTTTTCTCTCTGAGAGATAAGAACATGTTCAATATTTCTTTCAGCTACGGACAGTAAGAAAAAGAAGGCAGATCATGAGAAACAAGAAAACTGCAGAGACAAATTATGCGCGGAGACTTCGTGAGAAGAGAAGCCGATCCAGCAATTTATGAGGAGGAGAAGGGCAAAGAAATAATGGGATACTACAAACGGAAAGAAGAAAGTAAAATTAAAACCATTGATCTGATGTCGGAAAAAGATAATAGAAACCAAAGAAAGGAATGGGGATTAAGACGTAAGGTATACAACGAAAGAAAAAGGGAAACGAAAAAACTGGAAGATAGGTTACGAAATGATTCATCGTCCGCTTCACCTACACCCGATCAACAAGTACAAAACGTGCCTTGTCGTAATCATGAGGATGGTAGAGCCAGACAAAGGAGACTACGGAAGAAGAAAAATATCGAAATCCTCAAGAGAGAAAATGCAGAGTTAAAAGAGAAACTGAGAAAAGAAAGCGCAAAAAAAACAAATATAGAATGAGATTTAAGAGGATAAGTGCAGACAGACAGGAAAAAGAATTCCCCAATAAAAAACGTTGAATTAGTGAAAGGGCAGAATGTTACACCTGAGGTGAAGAAAATTATTTGTTATTTTTAGAGGTTATGCAAAAGCAGCTAGCTGAATATTATCGGAGTTTAAAAAATCTAAAAGACAATTTAGGACATTCATCAGTGGTAATGTTGTGAAGAAATACAAGAAAATGAGATTACTTCCGAAAATGTTAGAAAACAGATCAACAGAGTTGTTGGAGAAAGATGAGTCGAGTAGCCTCTGTCCTGGAAAAAGGGACTTTGTGAAGAAAAATGACATCAGAAAACAAAAAAAGTCCTCAACGAAACCCTAAAAAATCTTCATAGAAAATTCTTGAAGATATATAATAGACAGATAAGTTACGCGACGTTCTGTAGGTTCCAACCTTTTTGGATTCTACGCCCGAAGGTAGAAGACAGGAATACTTGTCTGTGTATGTCACATACAAATATAAATATAACAATAAAAAATTTGAGAGCATCCAATGTGATAAAGGAGCACAGCTACCAGGAAATAGTAAAAAGTATTAGCTGTGGAGGCGACTTTCCCAGAGATGAATGTCTCGAGATGAAATGTGAAGATTGTAAGGATGAAGAAATAACACCGAATTGCTTCAATTCTACAGACTCTCTTGTCTACAAAAAATGGGGCTCGAAACGTGTTTAAATAATAGTTAAAGGTATTGAAACAGTATGCATGAAAACAATTAAAGACGCTGTGGCAATATGTGCCATCTTGTACCCGTATTAGAAGACATGGAAAGAACTTTAGGCCACTTGAGAAATGTCCATTTTTTAAGTGATCTTCATCGTAAGATGTTCCACCTTGTCGCAAACTTCATATCAGCAAAATTCCAAATAAACACTATAATATGGCACTTTAGTGAAAAAGGCCATTGAAAGGTGCTCTAGATGGAGTTGGAGGTGTAGTTAAGGGCACAGCTGACGCTCAAGTGGCTAGAGGAACTGATATTCGCCTCCCTGTCTAACAACTTCTCGAGCATGCTGGAGACGATTTTGCTTTCCAGGTTCCCTCCATATTCGAATTCTTTCCGAATCGGGATAATAACTAAATCTAGATTCATCACTGAAGAGAACTGTGACCCACCTCTCTTGATCCAAGTTTACGTGTTCTTGGCACCAAGCTAAACGAGTAGCGCGATTTCCATAGGTCAGTTGTAAAACTCTTAAATGACGTCTGGAGTGGAGTTGACCTTCGTGCAGTTGATTTCTCACAGTTTGGTCGGAAATTTGTACATTATGAACTCGTGATAGCTCTTGAAGCTAATTGAGATGCTGTGGTAGTACGATCACTTCTGGCTTGTAAAACCAAAAATCGGTCTTGGGCGACTGTAGTTCTCCTGAAACGACCTGTATGGCGTTCTTCTACGCTACCTGTTTCATTGAAACCCGGCTATAAACGGTTTATGACACTTGGGCTACTTCCCAGAACCCTGGATGCTTCCCGTTGTGAGCTCCCTGCTTGGAGCATGCCAACGGCTCGTAACATCTCTTCTCTAGTCAAATGTCGTCTTTCCAAGGTCGAGTCACAAAACTTGAATCTTCTTTTATTTGTGCTTACAACAGAAACGAAGTGCCAACTAACTGATTTCAAACACTAAATACATGATGATTATAAAGCAGCGTCGCATCTGCTGCATTTTTAGTTTTTTATAAAAAAAAACTGAAATCTGTTGCGGCACTCTACATAATTTGGTGAGAAATTGATGCAGGTGTTCATTTCTTTAAAAAAATCATACATATTGATCGATCTGGATACGATATATCGATATTCAGAAGTGTTCCCTAGACTTTTTCGAGGTGTTTATTTCAAGATAAAGTTTAGAATGTTGTCTTGATAAGATACGGAAAATCTGGTCGAACTCAGCTGATATCCTCGAGGATTTAGCGCAGCTCCAATTTTTGGATTTATATTTCCAGATATCAAGTTCTCTTTCAAAACCGCTTGAACTGCTTCATCATTTGTGTAACCCAATATGCCGAGGAAAAACTTTTTGTCCTCTCTCATCCAGAGTAAACTCTAATGTGTTAAGTCTTCTTGAGTTACATCCAGTAGTTTTAGTGGCAGTTGGTAACTTTTCCACTTGTCTAGATAAGAAATCTCGACGTCTTTGTCTGTCCATACTCCAAAATTGATTATATATTCCTTCTCTTTTAGACCGATTAACATCCTCAGTGCGTGACTTTTTACAGTTACTGCATGGGATGCTTCTTTTTTAGGTCTCTTTCTTTTTTTCGGTGGTGAAATTCCACCGTCTTCATGGTTTTTTTATATAGTCAGACCTATTGGCACACGTAATACTACGTTTTCTTGAAGGCTCACGATTATCTTCAGTCATTGGTACAATGTCGTCGCTGTCAATATCATTAGTTGCACGTGGTTGACTGTTATGGATAATAGAAGGAAGGAGCATATCCTTTCTGGTCATTTGAACACACAATCATGAGTTATTTGCGATTCAATGTTGTTGTTCGTGTTATAAAAAACCGATTCGGAGATTTGAGAACATTCCTCAGTAACTGAAGACGTAGTTATATTCAATAATGCAGTATACGGTCCCTTATTTATTTCCTCGCTAAAGCTTGGGTACTCCGATTCACTTAATAGTATTAAAGTGGGGCTTATATCGCGGAAGTCTATATTCAGGTCTATGCCATCATCATAAGCTATACGAAAACTTTTAGGGTCCGTGCAGTGGCGTAGCTTATGGGGGACGGCGGGGCGGCCCTAAACGGGTGACACCCGAGCCCGACTATGACCATCAGTTATAGTTCTTTCTACCTATAAAAAATCGTAAATCTATGGCAGAGAGCATAACCGCCACTGATAAAATTATCTTGGTAACTATAATATCGTACCACGAACATAATAATTGATACTTAGAAAAAAAACAATGTGCACAGTGCCAATCGATCAGGGATTCCCCCAAAATTTAATACCCCGTTCGCGCATAACCAACGCTAGTCAGGGGATTCCCCCGATATAGCGCTCGTCACTTGGATTGTGGATTGTCATTTCTTTCGTTTCTGACCGCATTCATTGCAATATTCGCTTACGTGAACGTGTGAACAATGTCTAGTTCAATGTGTTTGTTAATTATAAGATATTATAAACAACATTTTTGTATAAAAACCGATTCAATATAATCGATTCTTGAAGAAAACAATTAAGGTAAGTGAAGTATTTTTGTTATTACTGGTAATAATTACATTTTTAATTCATTAATTATCTAATAGCAGTATCTTAGATTATTTTTGAGACCTTTCATTTATTTTATTCTCTTTTAATTACTGTGTATTCTAAAACTATATTATTGAGCCATCCTAAATGATAAATAGGTACCTACAGAAGGTATTTTAGACGGATTGCAGTAATATTTTTTGTTTAGCCTGGACAGGTATTACTATCTACTGAAGTTATTTATTTATTAAACTAGGTTTTGAAGGCTTTGCTGGCGTAAAAGATTTTATTTATATTTCTACACGTCTTACGATATTACTTCAGGTAATAATGTTTAATTGTAAGTAATATGCTTATTTATTATAAACTTATTATTTTCCGATCTAATAGCAATGGGATTTTTCCGTGAAAACGGAATACATTAAGTTTAGATTTTTGATTGAAAGTAATCATATTCATATCATACAACTTCGCGTACGTTGATTTTGCTCCGTGATGTATAGCTCGATCACTCGTGGGATATCACAATCAACGGTGGAGTATTCAACTATTATTTTTCGAATAATACTTGAAAACATGTTTACATATAAATTAACAATCCTGCGTCTGGGAAAAATATATTTCACAAAGCTAGTTACGTAACGTGTAGGTGTTTATTCACTGTTATAATTAGTTTATAAAATCAACATATCAACTACTAACTAAAAATATTTTCTAGAATACCCAGAACGAAATATGCCTCAGGGAATTCATACTACAGAAAGACAAAGCGGGTTTCAACAGACAAAAGCCAAAAAGGCTAAAATGAATGAAATTCAGAGCATGTCCGGTTCTCTTTTCAAATAT
Source organism: Cryptolaemus montrouzieri (assembly GCA_013387265.2). Classification (NCBI taxonomy): domain Eukaryota; kingdom Metazoa; phylum Arthropoda; class Insecta; order Coleoptera; family Coccinellidae; genus Cryptolaemus; species Cryptolaemus montrouzieri. The sequence goes on from JABFTP020000042.1 coordinate 41,001,264, forward strand.
GTCACAAAAGCAGATAGCGGCCAAAGTTCAAGTAAAGTACCCGAGTCTCCTGCTGACGAAAGTAATGATTCACATCTTGGAGACTCACATTCAGATAGCAACATCGACAATATAGCATCAATGAAGACGACCCAGGACCTTGACGGAATCAAAATAAATAATGAAACTGACGCCCTTAATGCTACTTTCGGAGATAGCATTAGCTTCGAAGAATCAGTGCAACACTTGAGAGATGTTTCTCATTGGAGTTTACCGGTAACTGATAATGGTCGCATTGGCATAATAAAAAAGGCAGTGAACATTTCCAGAACAAAGAAGGATGATTTCCTACTGTATCTCGTCATGGTTCAAAGATTAAAGGTTATTCTCGTTATCTTTCACAGAAATGCTTTTATGAACAGATGCCTAGTGGTGAAAAAATCCTACGATCATGGATGGTATTTTCTCCTATATCAAATAACCTGTACTGTTTTTGCTGTCGTTTGTTTGCTTTCAGTAACATACAAACAACATTTTCAACTGGATTTCAGAAATGGTGGAAACTAAATCCTAAAGTATTGGACCATGAAACTTCATGTGAACATTTAGAAAATTTCGAAAAGTGGAAAACTTTGGAAATAAGATTAAAATCTCACACTACAATAGATGATGCAACCTTGCAATTATTGAATACGGAGAAACAGAAGTGGAAAAATCTTTTATCTAGATTATTAGATATAACATTGTTTTTGCCTAAACAAAACCTAGCATTTTGTGGACATGATGAAACCCAAGGGTCGTCTACTAAAAGTAATTTCTTAGAACTAGTTAAACTGCTGTCAAAGTATGATGCAGTACTCAACGAACATTTACTATATTTGGAGCAGGAAAAATCACCTAAAGTAACATATTTATCGCCAAAAATACAAAATGAGTTCATAAATGTTTTAGCTAATCGTATAAAATGTCAGCTTGTCAACGAAATTAAATCGGCTAATTATTTGGGAATCATGTTTGATAGCACACCCGAAGTTTCAAATGTCGATCAAATGTCTGAAGTGATTCGTTATGTAAAAATTAATAATAGAAAAGTAGAAGTCAAAGAAGTATTCTTAGAATTCTTTCCTTTACATGGAAAAAAGCAGCTGATTTAAGCGCTGAAATACTAAAGAAGCTTGAAAACGATGGCTTAGATATTATGATGTGTCGTTCTCAAGGTTATGATAATGCTGCAGTTATGAGTGGTATACACGGAGGAGTGCAAGCTATTATAAAAGAAAAAAACAATAGAGCAATTTTTATTGGTTGTATAGATCATTCAATTAATTTATGCGGCCAACATTCGTTCGCACAAAATGTGACTTGTGTTACACTTCTCGGAGCAGTGGGAACATTATTTAACTTTTTTTCAACTTCCACAAGCCGTTGGGAAGTGCTTCTCAATCACAGCAAAGCATCTGTTAAAAGTCTTTGGACAACGCTCTGGAGTGCTCATTATACTGCAGTAAAAGTATTGGCTGAAAATTTTGATGAAATAATATCTGCAATTGAGGAACTATGTGACCAAGACGTAAATTTAGAAACTAGAGTTGCTGCACAAAATCTTATGCCTGCTGTGTGCAATTTCCCATTTCTCTGTTTTCTTCTATTATGGAATGATGTGCTAAGGGAAGTGAACAATGCTCAGATTGCATTACAAATTAAGGGTTTATGTGTTGATGAAATAATCATAAAACTAGAAGCACTTCTTCTATTCATTGTAGAGAAACGGTTGCATCTAGCAGAAGAGGTAATAGATTTTGCTGTACAAAAAACGGAAAAACACAATATTTAGATGGAACGACGAATTCGTCGCAAGAAACGCATACCTGGTGAGTTAGCATCGTCCACCGATGCTGGATTTACACTTAGAGCGGAACTTCAAAAGGACATGTTAGAATGTATTGACAGATTCAATATTGAACTCGAAACAAGAGTAAAATCCTTAAAGTTAAACCGTTAGAATTTGCTATATCAAAATTTACTAACCTTTACGATAAAGTATCAGAAACAGAACTCCTTTTAGAAATACCAAGATTGAGAAGATATTTAAAAGCGGCTAATATTACTGTCTCTAATTGGGCGGCACTGGACTTTTTGAAATTTATTGTGGAATGGGATTTTTGAGAATCTCTTCCGAATGTAACGGTCTCACTAAAGTTATTTATAACAATATGTGAATCAGTTGCTTCATTTGAGAGAAGTTTCAGCAAATTACAATGACTGAAACCTGATTAAACAATCTTATTATTTTAATGATAGAACATGAAGCAACTCAAAATATAAATTTTGAAGACGTGATTTCGGAGTTCGCTAGTGTCAAAGCTAGAAAGAAGAAATTTCAATTTCTAACAAACTAAATTTGTTTCACATAACATACAAATATTTCGTATTTTTAATATAACATAAAATATTATAACTTTTTTATTTTAACATTTTTGAGTTTTAGGGTGACACCTATGAAATCCGCCCCGGGTGCCACCTATGCTAGCTACGCCACTGGGTCCGTGGTAGAACTATCACTTTCTTTTTGAAAATTATTACATAACTCAGACACCATTGTTACACTATTTGAATTATTATAATGTTGCATATTGTTTTGTGCTAACTTTATCAACAATTTATTACGATAACTCATTCTAATATCCTTTGATTCAATCAATTCACCAATTTCATCGGAACCAAAGAAAGAACTGTGTTAATATCAACAACTAACACAGCTCTAACCGAGCATATACAACAGAATCAATAATTAGTGAGGCTGCTTCGAACTGAATTCGTTAAATCGATCAATACCGATCGCCAAAATATCACTCAGCCGCTCTGTGATTGGCGAACCCGCATCGCTCGAGTGGTTGAAACGCGCGATAATTATTCCGGAAACACACTGTATCTTCATTTACCGTGTTTTGCTATTTTAGAACTCCAATTTCTTTCAAATACAGTGTATGTTGCATTGCGATATCTCAAGTTTTTCATGATTAAAACCAAAATATATGCAGGACCATGTAAAAAGGAGAAACAAATCGAACGGACGTTTTTGATTCAAAACACTGTAACTGAAGATACAGTGTATTGGATTCACAGGGTATCTCTTTGAATTACTATTTTACTCATCATTACCAACATATCTTCTTCTTTCCAAATCTTCTATATATCCAAAAGTTTCATTCATAGCTTTCTCATCTTTTACTTCAACCAAATTATCTTTTCCTGTATGAACTGCTAGATGGGTAACTGCCAAGAACATCGGAGTATTTTTGTCTTGATTTCCAATCACTTCAAGTGCTTTATCAGTGAATAGTTCTGTAGCATACTTTCCTTGTTCACTCCAGGCATCTGTGAACTTCTCTTTCAAATCGAAGCCGGTATAATTCTGAGAAGAAAGATAAGAAGTTCAATTACACATTTTGAAATAGACTTCCAGATGAACTGGGTGTTCAAAACTCTTAAGCAATACAAAATACGCAATCTGCTGCAGTATACAGGATGTTTGAAAAGACAGGGCAATATTAAATGGGTAACACCTATATAAAAATTTGAAAAAAATTATTTTTTTCAGCTCAAATGGCACAGAAAAATGTCTAGAATAACTTCAAGTGATCTTCATGAATGAAGTTTTTTCCCCGAGTTACCAGCATAGACGTTGGACCCACTGTGCGCTCGTGGCCGCACAGTGGGGAGTCTTTATGCCTACCACAAGTATCCCTTATAGTCCAGTCATTATAGTAAGGGCACCTCGTAATTCGAGATACCCAGCTGTAAGTCTGTAAATACTTGTACATTGATACCCCTAAATTTCAAGGTCAAAGGTCACAAAAATCGTTTTTTTGCGCTTTTTTTGTAAATATCTCACTTCCTATGGGTTTTTGCTATAAGAACATCTTGGCAGATTTTTCCAGATGGAGGACCACTTTTTTGTTGAAGATTCAAGAGCGTCCTGAACTCTGCTATAATATCTTTTAGTATTAAGTTATTTTGGTAAGTAGTCACGATTTTTTTTCCGTAAAAATTCATGAATAGGCTCTCACATCATCGCATGCTCCTTCAGACAGAGTGGATGAATACTTTTTTCCTATTGCCCTTGGATAGCTTTATTGATGAATTGAAATAGGTTATCCTCATTTTATACAGAAGTGACTCAAAAAAAACTATTGAATATTGTAATGTCGAAAATAGCATATCTTGATTTTTCAAATGGAACATCAAGTATATTATTATTCATGTCAACGCATAAAATATTGTGCCATATTTTTGCAGAAGTAACCTTATCTTTTTCTTCGATCATTTTCGAAATAAAAAATAAACTACAATAATAAAATCAGAGGTTGCGAAAGAAAAGTTTATTGGTACATATCATTATACTTGATCAGAGAAATGGAGATATTTTAAGGTAGTCGTGTATGAAATGGGTAATAGATTGGTTTTTGGTCAGATGATCTACAAGGTGTTGAACTATTCCAATAAGTGTTCGAAATGTTGCCCATTTTTTTGTAGACATAACTCAATCCTTCTGAGGAAAGACCGTTGAACTCTTTGCAACATTCGCGTATTAACTCACTGAAAGGCGTCGATTATTCTCTGTCTCATATCCAACTATGTTGTAGAAGAAATCTGGAAAACGATACCCATAATGTAACCACGCAAGAAAAAATCTAGACTTGTAAGGTCCGGAGACCTAGCAGGCCATCCAACAGGATCACCACGTCGTATTCATCTGTTTGTAAATACATGATTCAAATGCACCATAACCTGATATGAGTAATGTACCGACGCTCCATCCTGTTGAAACCACAAAGCTTGTCTTATATGCTCTGGTACATCAGCCAGTAACATTGGTAGATGATTTTGCAGAAAATCTAAATACATTTCACTATTAAGATGCCCATCAAAAAAGTGCAGGCCAATTAGATATCCATCTACTCAAGTGGCCCATACATACAAGAACTAACGATGCTGGTGATCTATTTGTCTTATGAGGTATGGATTTTCCGTGGCGTAATAATGAAAGTTGTGCCTGTTAACGAACCCATTCTTGTGGAAAGTTGCCTCGTCCGAGAAAAGAACTCTGCTAAACATATTTGGATTTTCCAGTACTTTGTCACTTGCCAAATTGCAAACATTGATTCGATTTTCATAGTCTTGATTGTTCAGTTCCTGGTGCAGCTGTACATGATATGCATGAAATTTATTCAGTTTCAAGATTCTCTGGACGGAAGTTTGATTTATATCTGTTAACTGAGAAATCTCTCTTTGGCTTTTATATGGGTCCTCTGTCAATGTCAACAAAACTGTTAACTGGTTGTCTTCAGCTGTAGCAGTTTTTGGTTTTTCATGGTATTTGTAAGGGATATTACCCGTTTCGATAAATTTAATTAGAACTTTTTCGAAGCATCTTGCATCAAGATGCCTCTTATCAGGAAACCTTTGTGCATAAACTCTACTTGCCAACAAAGAATTTCTATCACACTCACCCAGAATAAAAATCATATCAACCATTTCTTCTTTGGAGAACTTCATGGCAGTCAATTGAGAAAATTGGGTTCGAACCTCACTTTTACAATGTTTAATTACGAAAAACTGATGAGTTCACCATGTAAAAAGCAGAATATGATATGTCCGGACACCTGACAGAAGGCCCAATTTAAAAAAATTCAACACATACCTCGATTTACTTTTTAATCATATTGATTTTATCATTCGTTGAAAGAATAATCTTGTTTAGGTTTCATTTTTTACTCCTTGAATCATCACAGAAAAAGAACTTCTGTACAAATAATGATGCATGTTGATGAGTTCGATACGGTTTGTAAAATTTTCATCAAATGATCGAATATTTTGAAAATGAACGAAGATATAGGTAAGGTTACTTCTGCAAAAATATAGCACAATATTTTATGCCCTGACATGAATAATAAAATACAGGGTGTTCCATTTGAAAAATCAAGATCTGATATTTTTAAAATTACAATATTCAATAATTTTTTGAGTCACTACTGTATAAAATGAGGATAATCTATTTCAATTCATCAAGAAAGCTATCATTGGGCAATAAGAAAACGAAGGAAAAAAGCATTCATACTCTCTGACCGAAGGAGAATGCGTTTATGTGAGAGCCTATTTCCATGAATTTTTACGGAAAAAAAATTTGTGACGAAACTACTCACCAAAAAAACTTATTCCTTAAAGGCATTATAGCAGAGTTTGGGCCGCTCCTGAATCTTGAACAAAAAAGTGGTTTTTCAATTTGACAAAACCACCAAAGATTTCTTTATAGTAAATTGGGACACCCTGTTTACTGTAAAATAAATTGATGAAGTAGATTCTTACTTTCCAAATACAATACCCTTCGAACAAAAATGAAATCTTCAAGAGTGTACAAGCTACAGAGCACTGCGTCACTGGTGAATCACCCAGTATAATTGATGAACTATCGATAAATCAATGATTTTAAATATGTGTCAATTTCTATTAATTATTATATTATATTTTTCCTTTCTTCATGCATTAAATCTGTATCTATTCAATAATACTGTTTCCTAAAATTAAAATATAATGAGATTAAATGATGAAAATAATGTGACGTTCACTATTGATGGCGGATTTCTTCTTCATCATGTTGTATGTAGCAGAGAAGATACTTTGTCTATTATTTTCTGATAAATACATGAATTATTCACAAAGGCATTACAGTTCTAAAATAATTGTTGTATTTGACGGATATTCAGACTACAGTAAGAATGTAGAAGCTATGTAGCAGCAGAGGAGAACTGCTGCACTTTCAAGAATGTATGAAGTCTGTTTCGATGAAACAATGGTTGTACCAGTTACTCAAGGAAAATTCTTATCAAATCGAAACAACAAAGATATGCTCCTGAATATGTTAATTGAAAAATTAGAAGCTGCAAATAATACTACTAAACAAGACAGAGATGATGCGAATGTTCTTATTGGTGAGACTGCAATTGAAGAATCAAAGTCTAAAAAAACTGCAGATATAATAGGACATAATATTGATTTACTTGTCATTTTAATTGGGGGTTCACTGTTTTACAAACAAGAAATTTTCTTTAAAAAAGTTGGGAAAGGAAATGTAAAAACGGAGATATACTCGACTAAAAGTCTCGTTAATTATCCTCATTCCAAATCACATTAAGTAGCTGTGACACAACTTCTGCGCTTTTTAAAAAAAGAAACAAATCATTTTTAAAAGTTCATGAGAAACTGACAAATTTGAAATCAAGTAGCTACTGCATTTGAGAAAGAAAATTGTTCGACCCAGAGAGTATTATAGAGTGGAACTCAAACCTTATTGGTAGTCTATAATGCTCCGAAATCAGTGAAAAGCCTCGATCATCTTCGTTATATGCATTACATCAAGTCTAAAAACTTAATGAACCTGTACAGCTCTCAAATATTCCACCAACAAGTGCAGCTGCGCATTTCAATCGTGTATATTATTATCAAGTTCAAATTTGGTTAGGGCATGATTTGGAATTTTTAGGACATTTGAATTTGGGAGGCTTTTACTCGGTAATATGCCATTATCAATAATAAAAATCAAGTACTGTGTTTTAAGGAATTTTACTTAATAATTGCGATTCGTAACGCGTTTCACTATACCGTAGCTTCTTCAGACGAATAAATGTACAGAAAATAAGAATGAGAATATACAAATGATCCTAAGTAATTAAAAGCTTATTGGGTTGCTCCTTCTTAAGTGGTTATTTATGACAGGTATATCCAATAAAATTAAGGAATAGATTGCTCCCTAAAGAGATTCAATGGAGTTGTTCATTGATTAGTCTACCTGAGTGTTTGTGTTTGTTGATTTCTGAAGTTTCCCAAAGATCTACTTTCCCATATTTATTATCTGTATGCAGAATTTCAAACTGTGGGGCGAAAGAGTGACTATTTTATAGGAGATAATTCGCGTAATTTGAAACTGATTTTTCATTCGAAAAACTGCGTTTATGTTCCGATATTCTAATATTAAAATTTCTATGTGTTCTACCAATAAAGAAATTATCAGTCATTGCAATTCAATCTATAAACAACTGATTTATTGTTTTTATCTGATTTGGTTTTATTATTTTTAATATATTTGCCTGAACTATTATTAGTTTGGAAAACTATGTTGAAATTATTGCTCCTTAAGAATGATTTCAGTTTCTCACTTGTAATGCCAACGTATGGGCAATCCGTTAAGTTCTTTGTTAGCAGAAATATTCATGAATAATTTAGAGAAATTAATTCATATTCATCCACTTAGTAAATATTATTTATACTGGTATCGCTATGTAGACGATATCATTAATTGCTTTACAGGAACAAATAGACAGTTTAGAATTTTCGAAGATCATATAAATTCATTACATCCAAAAATTGGATTCACAACCGAAATAGAAAGCAATAATTCAATAAATATCTTAGACGTAACAATTTCGAATGAAAATGGAAAACATGTTTTCGCAATTTACCATAAGCCGTCACATACAGATATTATAATACATAACTCGTCGTGTCATCCGTATCAACATAAAATGTCAGCATTCAACAGTTTCATTCCTAGATTGATTAACATCCCGTTATCACCAGAAAATTTCAACAAAGAATTAAATTCGATTAAACAAATTGCCAAAAATGATGGTTACAATCCCAAACTAATAAATATTATTTTAATAATTTGATTGAGGAGGTCGTTACTTGATGAAAATCGATATACATATTTTCAATGAAATAAAACTGAAGTAGATAGATATCTATCTGATGAAACCAGTCATAGTTTTGTTAATATAGTGAAAATCTAAATACTTTAGTTTTATTTCATTGAAAATAATAATATTTTAAATAAAAAACAAAGTAGAATCGCATTGAATGAAGTTTACCCTGTCGATAAATTGAAACAAAATTTCGAAACCTTAACCTACGTTGGCATTACAAGTGGGAAATTGAAATCATTCTTGAGTAGCAATAATTTCAACATAGCTTTCCAAACTAATGATAGTTTAGGCAAATATATAAAAATAATTAAACCAAATCAGATAAAAACAATAAATCAGGTGTTTATAGATTGAATTGCAATGACTGTGATAATTTCTGCATTGTTAGAACACATAGAAATTTTAATATTAGAATATCGGAACATAAACGCAGTTTTTCAAATAAGAAATCAGATTCAAATTACGCGAATCATCTTCTAGAAAATAGTCTTTCTTTCGACCCAATGTTTGAAATTTTGCGTACAGATAATAAATATTGGAAGGTAGATATTTGGGAAACTATAGCAATCAACAAACACAAACACTCAGGTAGACTCATCAATGAACAAGTCGATTTGAGACCTTCACTTCTATTGAGTATCTTCAGGGAGCAATCTATTCCTTAATTCTATTGGATATACATGTCATCAATAACCACTAAAGAAGGAGCAACCCAATAAGCTTTTAATTACTCAGGAACATTTGTATTTATATTCTCATTCTTATTTTCTGTACATTTATTCGTCTGAAGAAGCTACGGTGTGGTGAAACGCGCTACGAATCGCAATTATTAAGTAAAATTCCTTAAAACACAGTACTTGTTCTTTATTATTCATGATTTGGAACTCCTGGTATGGGGTTAGGCAATGCGAAACGATTTTTAGGATTTTACCACCTGTTGCAGAAGGTTTGCTAAATACAATTTTCTGCAACTTCAAGAGTATAGGAAAAACTATTATTGAGGTGACTAGCGCAGTGAACGCATTCAAAAATTTATTGCAACTTATGAAAGATCAACTGAAAAGAAAGGATCTGAAACATTTTCATCTTTGAAAGCAAGAATTTCTCAGTTGAATTATGATACGTGTGGGGCTGAATTGTTAAATATTTTGGGACAGTTCGAAATGCGTTTTCATGATTGCAGTAAATTGGCAAATATAGCATCTTTTATGAGCTATCCTTTCTCATGTGAAAACATTGAGGAATTAGCTACTGAAATAGCAAGTCAGTTTAATATTAACTCATGTTCTGTTGAAAATGAAATGTAATGTAACTCTTTTATTTTGTAACAACAAATGAATTAGCAATTTTGAATAACTATGACTTTTTCCATTGATATTTTAGAGAAGAACCTATTTAAACCTAACCAAACCTTGACTAAAATAATGTATATTGTGCGGAAAGCTAATATCTATATATGGTACGGTACACCCTACCTAGGTAGGTAGGTAGGGTGTATCGTGTATGTACGACAACCATGCATCACACATACTTGCAGCCTCTCAGACTCGATCGTAAGAAGTCTAAAAATATTGAGGTAAATCGCCAGCTGTTGAAGTGTCACCCTGCTTTAAGGCATCAAGACCATTTACCCTCAATCGATGAAAATATTAAAATGTTTTCTGAGATAACGGAAATTGGACAATCCACAAATACAAGCTTCTCAAGGAACGAAAATTTGAGAATTGATTTATAGTGAAACCTCCAATAACTTCTCCAGGAAGACCCCGAGTGGTTATTGAAGAAGACGTTAATCATTAATCATTTATTTAAATCCTTCAATATTTACAAGGAATTGTCATGATAAAAGTAGGTAAGTGAATGTGCATAAATATAAAATATCCAAAATTGATATGCACATTAACAAATTTTTAAAAGTTAATTTTTTCCATATTTAAAACACGATTACCAACAGGACATCAATACACCGTACGATTTATTTACAGGCGATACATTTCACGAATATTCTGAATTCAGAAACTCTTCGATCGAATAAAGAACTTTAGAGATAAGTATTTTTTTGATTTCACTTTTGAATATCTCTGCAGGTAATAGCTTGAGATACTCTGGTAACACATTATACATTTTGATTCCTAAGAAGTTGAAACTATTCTGTGTTTTTCTAATCCTATGATGAGGCAAAACATACTGTTCCCGAGATCTTGTTTCGTAGGAATGATGTTTGGAATGTTCAAGTATTGCTGTTTTCTTCTCGTGAATGTGGCATAGACATGTGCGAATATACTGAGCAGGAACGGTCAGTATTCCATATTTTTCTAAATATTCTTTGTAGCTGGTTGTTTTTGAGATACATGCTACAGCTCTGATAGATTTTTTCTGTTTAAGGAATATTTTGGATGCCTCTTCCGCTGTTCCCCCTAAAGGATGCCATAGAAGACCAAACTATGGAAATGAGAATGATAGCTAAGTCTTGCTGCGTTTTTATCAACTATTTCCCTATTCTTCGTATTGAATAAATTGCGCTACTCAATCTTCTGGACACGTTCTCTATTTGTTGAGACCAACTGAGAGAGCTGTCTAACTCAATTCCAAGCATGCTTAGGATAGGTCCATTACACTGAGCTTTTGTGGATAGAAGTAAGTTTTGCGTTTTCTCTATGTTAAGTGTTAGTCCATTAGCTTCGTATCAGTTGTGAGCCTCCTCTATTGTTGTCTTTGTTCCCTCCTCTACTTGTTCTTGTTCGTGCAGTCGATTTCTCACAGTTTGGTCAGAAATTTGTACATTATGAACTCGTGATAGCTTTTAAGCTAATTGAGATTCTGTGGTAGTACGATCTCTTCTGGCTTGTCAAAACAAAAATCGGTCTTGGGCGACTGTAGTAATCCTGAAACGACCTGTATGACGTTCTTCTACGCTACCTGTTTCATTGAAACGCGACCTTAAACGGTTTATGACATTTGGGCTACTTCCCACAACCCTGGATACTTCCCGTTGCGAGCTCCCAGTTTGGAGCATGCCAACGGCTCGTAACATCTCTTCTCTAGACCAACTGAGAGAGCTGTCTAACTCAATTCCAAGCATGCTAAGGATAGGTCCATTACACTGAGCTTTTGTGGATAGAACTAAGTTTTGCGTTTTCTCTACGTTAAGTGTTAGTTCATTAGCGTCATACCAGTTGTGAGCCTCCTCTATTGTTGTCTTTGTTCTCTCCTCTACTTGTTCTTGAGTTTCCTTCGGTTCAAAGAGTTCGTGTCATCAGCATAAAGAACAGTTACATCTGCATCGACATTGTATACGAGATCTTTTGTGTATATTATGAATAAGAGTGGGGAGAGTATTGAGCCCTGAGAAACGCCCAACTCTACCAACTTTTTATGAAATGTCCTTCCGTTCCAAAATACTGATCGATATCTATTCTGTACGTATGTTTTGAGTATACTCAAAGTTGGTCCTCTGTACCATAAAAAGAGTATTTCTCTTACAACAGGAATAAAAGCCTTGCTCAAGTCCAAGCAGGAAAGCTGCGCTATTTCACCTTCTTCAAAAACTTCGAGTATGCCCTCAACTATCTCTGTCATTGCGGTTATTGTTGAGTTTTTTGTTCTGAATCCATGTTGAGCGTTATTCAGTATATTCTTCGATTCGATGAAACCTGCGATTCTCAACTTAAGGAGCGACTCAAAGATTTTAGAGATCTCTGGCAGAATTGATATTGTCCTGTAATTCGAACATTCATTCACGTTGTCTTTTTATGAATCGGCACCACTTTGGCGATTTTGAGTTTGGATGGAAAAACTCCTTGGTTGAAGCACCTATTAATAACCTAGCATAGCGGATTAGATATTTCATCCGCAATTTGTTTCAGGAGAGTTACTGACATACCGTATATATCTTCGGTTTTTTTACATTTCAATTTATTAATTTCTTTTTTGACTGCCATTGGGCTAACATTGAGCGAAAGCATTGTATCCAGACTGTTCCTGGCCCCCTATTTCCTATATTGGGTCTTAGAAGTGGAATTTGCCTGCTGTGAAATTTTTTTTCCAATATTCAAGAAAAACTCATTTAAGTCCTCAGGTGATAATGTGCTCTTAGTTTCTTCTTTTGTGCTATTATGTTTGATTTTCGAATTGATAACTTCCCAAATTGCTTCGCTCTTGTTTGTAGCTTATCAAGGTATTCCGCAAGGTATATATACAGTGTGTTCCAATGAAAATTTGACCCCCCCTATAACTCCGAAATGAGTAACATTAGCGAAAAACACCAAGACACGTCGATTTTTGTTTCGAGGGGGAGCATTTTTCGAAATAATTCGAAACTTCTCAGATCAACCCCCTACCCCCAGCAACCCTAACTTTGAAATTCATCATAGGGAATAAGGGTCGAGTGGCACCTTACTGAAAAGGTCTGTCAATTCTCCACCTTGATTTGTCATTTTAGAATTTTAAATTAACATACAGGGTGTCCCAACCAAGGGTGAAGTTGAATTCCTGGAAATCCCAAATACTAAATGAAATAGATTTATTTTGGCATAATGCAAGCGCAGGTTTATGCTCGGTCTAGAAAAACGACCTACACTTGTGAATTTGGAGTTGGTGCAATCAACCCCTATTTCCAGCATCAATAGAGAGCTTCCTAATAAAGTCTATTTCTTCTGCCTCCATTACGTTTCTTACCATTATAAGACTACCCCCACCTGACTTTTGTTTTCGCGCGAAACAGCTGAAAGTTTCGAAATCCGGGACAAGCATATTATTCTCTATTTCGTCATTTAACCAATGTTCAGTCACATATCACAGTTCAAAGCATCTACATTATAGTTCACTACAGTGTGTTCCAACGAAAATTTGACCCCCCTCTAACTCCGAAATGAGTAACATTAGCGAAAACACCCCGAGGGAGCATTTTCGAAATAATCGAAACTTCTCAGATCAACCCCCTACCCCAGCAACCCTAACTTTGAAATTCATCATAGGAATAAGGGTCGAGTGGCACCTTACTGAAAAGGTCTGTCAATTCTCCACCTTGATTTGTCATTTTTAGAATTTTAAATTAACATACAGGTGTCCCAACCAAGGGTGAAGTTGAATTCTGGAAATCCCAAATACTAAATGAAATAACTCAAAAATCATTCGATCGATAATAGGTCAAGTGGCACCTCGTTGGAAAGGTACTGCAATTTTCTCTTCGAATTTGGTATTTTCGAAATTCAGAATCTTCATACAGGGTGTCCCGAAGCAGGAACATTGAAAATCCAAATAACTTTTTGAAACTGGTTCATTTCGGTATACGAGAACATGTTTGATCCGAGAATAGGACTTTCCTGTGTGGTTATAGAATTTTTGCAATCAACCCCTTCCATTCAGCATCCCCAACTTGAAAATCATACAAATAATTCAAGTGGCATATCTTCAGAAAGGTTTTTTGAATTCCAGAATGATTAAAGCATTTCATTCAGTTCGGCTCTCCATACAGGATGTCGCTTTCGAAAAATTCAATATCGTCATTTGAAATTATCAACTAAAATTAATTCGAAACTGTTAAAAGTATTGGGGTACGATGTGTTGAGCATCAATTACGAAGAAATAAAGCTGATTTCTGCATTGAAAATGTTCACATTTTTTCATTTCCATCTGGCGTGCAGTCATCTGTTATTTCTCATTTTGCAATGAAATATTATTATTATTCAGATCAGTTCCTCATTATTGTTGTTGTTCGTCAGTTGAAATTAATCTGAAAATGGTTTATTCCACTGAGGAAAGGGTCGAAATTGTATCGACGTATTTTCGAAATAACAGTTGTGCCAAAGAAACGGCAAGGATATTCGATAGGAACCATCCTGAAAGAGAAAGGGAGTCAGTCACCAGTACGTTAAATATTTGGTTGACAAATTCCTAGCTACGGGTTCGGTGGCAAACAAAAACATGAAGTGGCATGTCCTGTCAGAAATGAGGCAACGGAAGTGGCAGTAGTGGGTCATCTACAAATGGAGAATACTACTTCGATCAGAAAACTATCTCGTCTGACTGGTGTATCAGCTACAACTGTCCATAGAATCGTGAAACATCACAAATTTCACCCCTACAAGGTAAAATTTGTGCATGAAATAAACGAAGATGATCCAGATCGTCGTTTACAGTTTTGTGAAAATCTAAGTGAAAACCTAAACGCTAATCCAAATTTTCTGAATAACATCTGTTTTTCTGATGAAAGCACCTTTATGCTCAGTGGTGAAGTGAATAGACATAATTGTCGATATTGCGACACACAGAATCCTCATTGGTTTAGAGAGGCCCACACACAAAAGCCTCAGAAGTTTGGGCAGGAATTTTTGGCAATCATCTAGTTGGGCCTTTCTTTATTGAGGGTAATCTGAATGGAAATGGCTACCTACAGTTGTTAGAGGAACACATACATCCTAGATTGACAGAAATTTTACAGAACGATCCAACTCTTTCTGAGGACGAAATGCGTTTTCAACAAGACGGTGCTCCTCCGCATTATGATGCTCGGGTGCGCCAATATTTAGACGAAAATTTCCCAGGAAGGTGGATTGGTAGAAGAGGACCTGTTGAGTGGCCAGCCAGGTCACCAGATTTAAATCCCCTAGATTTTTTTTTGTGGGGCCATCTAAAATCTAAAGTTTATGCCACAAGACCAGAAAACCTGGAGAAGCTGCGGATGAGGATTATCACACGCATCAAACGCTAATGTGAGAAGAGAGTTCGAAAATCGTCTGTATAACTGTATGGAGGTGGGCGGAGGTCATTTTGAACAATTGTTGTAATAATCAAGTAAGTTTTTTGTTTTCAATTGAATACAAGTTCAATAAATCTCGTTTTCCTGTTTAGATGAGCATCCAATCAGTTTCTCCATCATCCCTCATCCTGATCCTCACGCCAGAAAACCTCGATTGCCAAACTGAAACCAATGCCTCAGTGATTCAGAAAATAGAAAAATCTTTCTGGAACTTTGCCACTCAACCTGTAATCACTTGTATGATTTTTTGAGTTGGGGATGCTGAATGGAAGAGATTGATTGCAACAATTCCATATTCACGCAAGAGAGTCTTATTCTCGAATCAAACATAAACATGTTCTCGTATTATACCGAAATGAACCAGTTTCAAAAAGTTATTTGGGTTTTCAGTGTTCCTGCTCCGGGACACCCTGTATGCTGATTCTGAATTTCGAAAATACCAAATTCGAAGAGAAAATTGAAATACCTTTCCAACGAGGTGCCACTTGACCTATTTTCGATCGAATGATTTTTGAGTTGGGTATGCTGGAAATAGGGGGTTGATTGCACCAACTCCAAATTCACAAGTGTAGGTCGTTTTTCTAGACCGAGCATAAACCTGCGCTTGCATTATGCCAAAATAAATCGATTTCATTTAGTATTTGGGATTTGCAGGAATTCAACTTACCCTCGGTTGGGACACCCTGTATGTTAATTTAAAATTCTAAAATGACAAATCAGAATGGAGAATTGACAGACCTTTACAGTAAGGTGCCACTCGACCCTTATTCCCTATGATGAATTTCGAAATTAGGGTTGCTGGGGGTAGGGGGTTGATCTGACAAGTTTCGAATTATTTCGAAAAATGCTCCCCCTCGAAACAAAAATCGACGTGTCTTGGTGTTTTTCGCTAATGTTACTTATTTCGGAGTTATAGGGGGGGTCAAATTTTCGTTGGAACACACTGTATATCAAGTTTATTTGTCATACTTCTCACATTCAAGTTTAAAATGTTTGTCGTTTTTATTTGTCTTTTCGATGCACTGTATATCAAAGTATATTTTTTCTTGCACTCGAAAAAGCTTGTATCTAGCAACACTTACCCCTGCTGGCCAGTTTTCCTTCATATATATCCTCTAGTAATGAGATGTCCCCAGCTATTTTGAATTACATACTTTTGGCGTCATCTCGTATTGGACAAGGCTCAACGTCGAAGTCTTTTTTGTTTTGTTTTACATAAATGTTCATATACTGCTTCTTTTGATGTATTTAGTGACACTTTACCCAAATGAATTAAAACTTGTTTTGGCGCACTTTTAAAACATACATTCTCGGAATTTTTTATTGATCCTATTTTTATGTTTCGTTTCGTCTCTTTTACTTCATACCCTTTGAAATTTTCTTTGTAATTAGTTTAAGCGTTCGTTTCTGCTATAGAGTCCGTTTTGGTATTCTCTAATGCGTCTCGGTAAAGTACTTGGGGTTTTCCGGAGTTTGCACTTGAACCGGCAACGTTGCTTCGATTTATTCGGCTTGCCGCCGAGTTTCCACTTTTGAGTAGGTCAATTATCAATTCTTTGTCACATATTGTCTTTTCTAAAGTCTTTATTTTTTATCTTTAGGGACAATATTCGATGAACTGTGCTTTATTTTTATTTTCGGAAAGAAATTTTGCACTGTGGAAAAATTACACGCTGTGTTCGTAGGAGATCATGACTTGAATTTAATATCAAAAAACAAATTATGGCAAGCTTTGCATGAATGGAATTTCTCATGCGAAAAGGACAACAGGAAGTCGGTTGCTGAACAAGAAATTATTCATAAGCAATGAAAAAATATCGTGCTCAAAGTAAAACAATTTTTATCTGTATGAAACTTGGGTTAATCAAAGGTACTTGGTTCAGAAGAAAACTTGGAATGATAAAAACACAAAAATTGTTGATAAACCTTCTTCCAATAATTGTCTACAGAATTTCAGGTTACGTCAGGAAAAGGACGACGTATAATAATAATGCATATTTCTGGAAGAGGAGTTATTTTCTTTTCAAAGTAAAAGTACTGGAGACTATCATGAGAACATGAATGTGGATGTTTTCGAAGAATATTTTGAACAGTTGTTGGATGAAATAAATAAGAAAATAACAAAAATAATTTCTTTGAATCTTTGAAATAAATTCTTTCTAAGTTTCCATAATTGTTTTTGTAACGTTTTGATAATTGTAAACTTTATCAAAGAAAGCTACAGTTTTTAAAACTACAAAGCACACAATTGTTTAAGGTTCTCAAAACCGTCCCCTTTGACAGCAACGGCAGAGTGTACCGATACCTCCGTTTGGCCTTGGTGTGAGTGCGAGTGTCCCCGCACCCCTTCCACCACCACTTCACCGCATCATCAGTCAAATGTCAATAACCTTGCAGTTTGTTGAGTGCTTGAGTTGTAAATAGTCCGTTCTAGCACAGTGCTTTCCGTGAAATATCAGTCAGCGTGTTTGCTGTATTGTGGGTGTTGTATAATTATTGCGACGTTTGAATTGGAGTAATTGTTTTTGTGTTGTGTGAGTTCTATGTGAAACTGAATCAGAGAAGATAAACACGGCAAAGAAACGCAAGTATATTGACGATTATATACAATATGGGTTTGTTTCCTTGCTTAAAGATAATGTTGATCACCCACAGTGCGTTATTTGCTATGAAGTATTAAGCAATGACATTTGTCAACCAAACATGCCCCTTGAAAGGACAAACCTGAAGAGTTTTTCGCTGTAAAATCTCAGAATTTGAAGCGCATTAAGTTAGATAGCACTGGATCTGCTGCTCAGTCATCTCTAAAAGTGATTAGAGCTTCCTATGAATTATCTCTTCTTATTGCTTAGGAAAAGAAAAGTGACACTTTTGGTGAAACCCTTGTTAAACCGTGCCTTTTGAAAGCAGCCTATGTTGTCCTTGGAACTGATAGTAGGCAAAAGCTATCACAAATACCACTTTCAGACAACACTGTAAAACGCCGGATTGATGATATGGCTGAAGACATTAAAAACCAGGTGGTTGATGCAATAAAAAATTCCGGTGTTTTGCTATCCACCTTGATGAGAGTACAGACGTAACACAATGTTCTCATTTGATTTGATGATATGTTCGTTACATTGAAAATGAAATAATGAAGGATGACCTGATGTTTTCTAGTAAGCTGGAGACCACTACTAAAGCTGTAAATGCGATGAAAACAGTATAAGACTTTTTTGAGAAACACGAACTTTCTTGGCAAAAACTTATTGGTATATGCAAAGATATTGCTCTTTCAATGCTCGGTTCTCGCTAAGGCTTTATGCAGTTGGTCAACCAGAAGAATTCTGACGTGGTTGGTATTCATTGTTTTATTCACCGGCAAGCCTTGACAGCGAAAACGCTTCCAAATGAACTCAATGCTGTTTTAAAGCTATGTATTACAGTAGTCAACTGCGTAAAGAACAGTGCATTAAGTACTCGACTGTTTAAAAGTCGTTGTTAAGATTTAGATGAGTGACCACAAAACGCTGCTATTTCATACAGAAATACGATGGCTATCAAAAGGCAACATGTTGAGAAGACTATTTGAGCTCCGTGATAAAGTGATTACGTTTTTGGCACTGCAGAAACAAAACGAGTTTAGTGCCGAGTCCAAAAAACCCAATAACCAAGTGATTTTGGCCTATTTATCAGACTTTTTGACACGTTGAATAACCTAAACTTGAGACTACAAGGTGCAGACTCAAATATAGTAACACATCGGGATGCTATCAAGATGTACGTTGAGAAAATACAACTTTGGATACTTAAAGTGTCAATGAACCCCAGCAACTATTCAAGTTTCAACAAAGTAGTGTCAGTCTCAGAAGAAGCATGTTTTGAAGGACCGCTTTTGAAAAACTTGATAATTGATCATTTGAAGAACCTCAAAGAGGAGTTCAGCAGGTACTTTCCTAACTTGCCAGAGGAGTTTTACAAGCTACCAACCGACCCGTTCAACATGGACATACAGTTGCTGCCAGAAAAGTTGCAAGAGAAGGGAATAGAAATAAAAAATGACTCTACAGCAATATACGATTTTGGAAAAAAAATGGACAAGCCCTCTTTTTGGTTAAACTACTTAAAGGATTACCCAAGTGTTTCAGAGAAATCTGTTCAGATGTACTGGTCTTTTTCAATAATATAAACACCTCAAAAAAGTCTAGGGAACACTTACCATTATCTTAAAAATATGAATTTGATGATTCGAATTTATAGAAATCTTTCGGTTTTTGTTAGGATGTGTTGTATATAATGTATTCTCAAGAAAACAAAATAATATTCGACTTCTCCAAAGCACCTATTATAAAAAAAAATTTGAAAATGACGAAATTTGGTGAAACACAAAAAAAATCCTGAACTACTATTTTCGAAACGATATGGAAGCACTTATATTTTTCAATACCTAGAAGGTTCACCTCTGTTATTAATGACACTTTGGCATCATCGCAGCATGCTCAATATCAAATTGTCTATTACATTTTGGCCTAAGTCATTCCAAGCCCCCTGAACTGCTAATCGAAGCTCCTGTTCATGATGGAAGACGTTTTGACGCAGGAGATTTCTTTTTAGGGTGTCCCACACATGCTCGATGGGATTCCGATCTGGGGAGCAGGATGGCCACGGTAGAGGATCGATACCATTCTCTTCAAGAGCGTTCAAGACAACTCTTGCACGATAAGAAGGGGCATTATCTTGTTGGAAGAGTGGATTTTGACCCATTGTTTGGAGATACGGTGCCACTACAGGTAAAACTATCTCAGTTGCGTAAGAATTTTCCGTGAGGTTGTTCTGTATGAAAACGTATAAATTCCACCAAGGCGTATACCTCCCCAAAACATCACTGATCCGCCTCCCTGTCTAAAAACTTCTCGAGCATGCTGGAGACGATTTTGCTTCCCAGGTTCCCCCCATATTCGAATTCTTCCCGAATCAGGATTATAACTAAATCTAGATTCATCACTGAAGATAACTGTGGCTCACCTCTCTTGATCCCAGTTTACGTATTCTTGGCACCAAGCTAAACGAGCTGCGCGATTTCCATGGGTCGGTTGTGGAACTCTTGAAGGACGTCTGGAGTGGAGTTGACCGTCGTGCAGTCAATTTCTCACAGTTTGGTCGAAAATTTGTACATTATGAACTCGTGATAGCTCTTGAGCTAATTGAGATGCTGTGGTAGTACGCTCTCTTCTGGCTTGTAAAACCAAAAATCGGTCATGGGCGACTGTAGTAATCCTGAAACGACCTGTATGGCGTTCTTTTCTGCAACCTGTTTCTCTAAAACGTGACCATAAACGGTTTATGACACTTGGAGTACTTCCCAGAACCCTGGATACTTCCCGTTGTGAGCTCCCAGCTTGGAGCATGCCAATGGCTCGTAACATCTCTTCTCTAGTCAAATGGCGTCTTTCCATGGTCGAATCACAAAACTTGAATCTTTTATTTGTGCTTACAACAGAAACAAAGTGCCAACTAACTGATTTCAAACACTGAATACATGAAATAATTATAAAGCAGCGTCGCATCTGCTGCATTTTTAGTTTTTATGAAAAAAATGAAATCTGTTGCGGCACTCCACAAAATTTGGTGAGGAATTGATGCAGGTGTTCATTTCTAAAAAAAATCATCCATATTGATCGTTCTGGATACGATATATCGATATTCAGAAGTGTTCCCTAGAATTTTTTGAGGAGTTTAGTTTAACATTCTGATAGGTTATGTTAAAACTCATGTAGAAAATTTTGCTTGATTTATCTGAAATATCGTAGACATTGTTTAATTATTATATATTTTAAAGTATAGAATTACGCGTAAGTTGAGTTAGAATGAAATTCATGAAATAATTATCTTTTGTTAACGAAACTATCTTGATATTCATATTAACTTATTATCGTTTTTAAATACATTGGTATTCAATGGAATTAATTAAATTTTCGAAGAGAATTCATGTTTATCTACGTTACTGACTAGAAATTTTAGACGCACAAAGTTAACATTCCTTTTAAAACGACAACAGCAATATTCGCAAGTAACAAAAAGGAGAAGATCTTAGTCAGATACTTGACTTATTTATTCAGATTCATACGGATTAAAGATCCGGCAAATAAATTGGTGCCTGTTCCAAGATAAAATCATAGAAACTACATTTATTCTTGAATTTGCCCACGTAACACATTTTTAAGAGATTTGCATACTTAATGAGCTTTCATTACTCTTCATCTTTACCAAATAGACTATAATCTTCCGTGGTGAGCCACCCGGTATATTTTAATACTTACCTCGTTTACAGACTCAGCATATACACCGATTTGATAATCAAAGTATCCCACGTAACCACTCCAGTAACCAAAATGTGTGTCGAACCCTTTTCCAGTGGGCGTATCATTTCTTCTTGCTGAACCCAAATGCCACTTTCCTACCATATGTGTGCTGTATCCCAGATCTTTCAGAAGTTGTGGTAAAGTTTGAATACCATTGGGTAGATGTCTGTCTTCACCAGCATTTATTGGCATTCCTTGCATACCTGTATTCCATCAAAACTTTATTTCAAAAAATATATAACACTTTTCTGATGAATACATCTAGACAAAGTCATACCAAGTCTAAAGTTGCTTACACCGATTTCTTTATTTTTATAGTTAATGTTGTGTGACTTGGCCGCTGAACATTCTTTATACGTAAGTGAGTAGGTACAAGTCAATTTTGTTCACACGTAATGTTATATCTGTTGTAACCACCTATGTTTGTTAAGCGAGATATTAGCCCATACTGGTATTGATAACACAGTGCGTGAAAATGACACTTCGAAATTCTATCACGCGGGAGACATACCTAGTAAATCTATATCGGATACGCTGAATCCAATGGTAACCACCGTTTTTGAAAGTTATCTCTTGTTTAGGAGATATTCGCCTTTGAAGTTAGCTGATTTTAGTAGGGTTCGTCGCTTATGATTCAGTACATTATATGCTTGTAATTCCCAAACCGTGTGGATTATCGCTTTACTGTCTTCGGCGAAGTTTTAGCTATTGTCATGGCCAACAACTTTTCTGAATATACCAACATAGAAAAACCTCATTCAAACACCGTTTCTTAACAAAATGTACGAAAAACTCCATTTCTTTGCCATTTTTTCGTTAATTTTCGTCTAAATAATAGAGAAATCAAGGAATTTCGCTTTAAAATCTCAAAATAAGAAAAGAAAACACATTTTCTATAGTTAAATCAAAAATTTAAACGCACAATCATGATTTTAACTCAAATTTCTCACAGATGTCACTGTTAATACGTATTTATAAGTATTGTCACTGATGTTACTACGTATTTTGCTATGTATTTGTGTGCCATTTTTCATAGTCTTAGTTCTG
Source organism: Cryptolaemus montrouzieri (assembly GCA_013387265.2). Taxonomy (NCBI): domain Eukaryota; kingdom Metazoa; phylum Arthropoda; class Insecta; order Coleoptera; family Coccinellidae; genus Cryptolaemus; species Cryptolaemus montrouzieri. The sequence continues at coordinate 41,024,156 of JABFTP020000042.1, forward strand.
ATATTTTTCAATTTGACATTTCTTGTTGAAGTTTCTTTGTTTACACAAGTTATATATTTGATAAAAATATCAAAATGAATTCGTGCAGTAAATTTAATAAATTTCACTACATTTGAATTTGGGAGGCTTTTACTTGGTAAAATTCCATTATCAATAATAAAAACAAGTACTGTGTTTTAAGGAATTTTACTTAATAATTGCGATTCGTAACGCGTTTCACTACACCGTAGCTTCTTCAGACGAATGATTATGCAGAAAATATAAATGAGAATATAACTATAAATGTTCTTGAGTAATTAAAAGCTTATTGGTTGATTCTTCTTAAGTGGTTATTTAAGACAGGTATATCCAATAAAATTAAGGAATAGATTGCCCCCGAAAAGATTCAATAGAGGTGAAGGGCTTAAATCGACTTGTTCATTGATGAGTCTACCTGAGTGTTTGTATTTATTTATTTCTAAAGTTTCCCAAAGATCTACCTTCCAATATTTATTATCTGTATGCAAAATTTCAAACTGTGGGTCGAAAGAATGATTATTTTCTAAGAGATGATTCGCGTAATTTGAATCTGATTTTTATTTGAAAAACTGCGTTTATGTTCCGATATTCTAATATTAAAATTTCTATGTGTTCTACCAATGTAGAAATTATCACAGTCATTGCAAATCAATCTATAAACACCTGATTTATTGTTTTTACCTGGTTTGGTTTTATTATTTTTATATATTTGCCTAAATTGTTATTAGTTTGAAAGCTATGTTGAAATTATTGCTACTTAAGAATGATTTCAGTTTCTCACTTGTAATGCCAACGTAGGTTAAGATGTTGAATTTTGTTTCAATTTATCGACAGGGTAAACTTCATTCAATGCGATTCGACTTTGTTTCTTATTTAAAATATTATTTATTAGTTTGGGATTGTAACCATTATTTTTGGCTATTTGTTTAATCAAATTTAGTTCTTTGTTGAAATTTTCTGGTGATAGCGGGATGTTAACCAATCTATGAATAAAACTATTGAATGCTGACATTTTATGTTGATATGGATGACACGACGAGTTATGTATTATAATATCTGTATGTGACGGCTTATGGTAAATTGCGAAAACATGTTTTCCATTTTCATTCGAAATTGTTACGTCTAAGAAATTTATCGAATTATTGCTTTCTATTTCGGTTGTGAATGCAATTTTTGGATGTAATGAATTTATATGATTTTCGAAAATTTTCAACTGTCTATCTGTTCCTGTGAAGCAAATAATGATATCGTCTACATAGCGATACCACTATAAACAATATTTACTGAGTGGATGATTATGATTTATTTCTCTAAGTTATTCATGAAAATTTCTGCTAACAAAGGACTTAACGGATTGCCCATAATCAAGCCGTCTTCAATAGTATAATATTTGTAATTGAAATGGAAATAATTTTGATCTAAACAAATTTTTAATAATGAAAGAATATCTGATTTAATGATAGTATTGACATGATTCCTTTCTAATAATTCTTCAACTAAGTAATACGTATCAAAAATTCGTCAAAAATTCATACGAACTTATTGCCAATATCAAAGATAACACTATACCACCTAATTCCAAACTTATTTCTTTCGATGTTATGAATCTATTTCCCAACATTCCTCCAAAAGATACGTATTACTTAGTTGAAGAATTATTAGAAAGGAATCATGTCAATACTATCATTAAATCAGATATTCTTTCATTATTAAAAATTTGTTTAGATCAAAATTATTTCCATTTCAATTAAAAATATTATACTATTGAAGACGGCTTGATTATGGGCAATCCGTTAAGTCCTTTGTTAGCAGAAATTTTCATGAATAACTTAGAGAAATTAATTAATAATCATCCACTCAGTAAATATTGTTTATACTGGTATCGCTATGTAGACGATATCATTATTTGCTTCACAGGAACAGATAGACAGTTGAAAATTTTCGAAAATCATATAAATTCATTACATCCAAAAATTGCATTGACAACCGAAATAGAAAGCAATAATTCGATAAATTTCTTAGACGTAACAATTTCGAATGAAAATGGAAAACATGTTTTCGCAATTTACCATAAGCCGTCACATACAGATATTATAATACATAACTCGTCGTGTCATCCATATCAACATAAAATGTCAGCATTCAATAGTTTTATTCATAGATTGATTAACATCCCGCTATCACCAGAAAATTTCAACAAAGAACTAAATTTGATTAAACAAATAGCCAAAAATAATGGTTACAATCCCAAACTAATGAATAATATTTTAAATAAAAACAAAGTAGAATCGCATTGAATGAAGTTTACCCTGTCGATAAATTGAAACAAAAATTCAACACCTAAACCTACGTTGGCATTACAAGTGAGAAACTGAAATCATTCTTGAGTAGCAATAATTTCAACATAGCTTTCCAAACTAATAATAATTTAGGCAAATATATAAAAATAATAAAACCAAACCAGGTAAAAACAATAAATCAGGTGTTTATAGATTGAATTGCAATGACTGTGATAATTTCTACATTGGTAGAACACATAGAAATTTTAATATTAGAATATCAGAACATAAACGCAGTTTTTCAAATAAAAAATCAGATTCAAATTACGCGAATCATCTCTTAGAAAATAATCATTCTTTCGACCCACAGTTTGAAATTTTGCATACAGATAATAAATATTGGAAGGTAGATCTTTGGGAAACTTTAGAAATAAATAAATACAAACACTCAGGTAGACTCATCAATGAACAAGTCGATTTAAGCCCTTCACCTCTATTGAATCTTTTCGGGGGGCAATCTATTCCTTAATTTTATTGGATATACCTGTCATAAATAACCACTTAAGAAGAATCAACCAATAAGCTTTTAATACTCAAGAACATTTATAGTTATATTCTCATTTATATTTTTCTGCATAATCATTCGTCTGAAGAAGCTACGGTGTAGTGAAACGCGTTACGAATCGCAATTATCAAGTAAAATTCCTTAAAACACAGTACTTGCTTTTTATTATTAAATTTTGCTACATTTGTGGAAAGTTTATTATAATGACAAGCAAGCGTTCAATTTCTGAAGAAATTGCTGAATCGTACACACAATATTTCAACCAAACTGTAATCAAAGATGTGAACTGGGCTCCAAAAATCTTCGTACTAGTTGTCTCATAAGATTGAGTGGATGGAAAACAGGTAAAATGAAATGATTTATCATTTATTTCAAAATCAATGGAAGCTATTTTTATTACAGGTGAATTCCAATCTATGCCTTTTGGCATTCCAGTAATTTGACAAATCCTCAAGAACATAATCCAGATAACTGTTTTGCTTGTGTTAATGAAATTGTCGGATTGAACAAGGCTAAAATCCGTAAAGTTGAACTCAGAGGAACTCGGTTTGTTCAGTTGCCGTTACCACATTCGGAATACATTCCAATACCAAAAAGACCCAGTCCGACAGAAGAGTCTATTCCATCTACTTTTGATACTATTGACGAAACGTCTACAGCGGTTTATGTACCATCAAATGTATCTCCACAATGTAATCATGCCGAATTTTCTCAAAAAGATCTGGATAAAATTATTCGTCGATTGGAATTATCGCAGCATCAGTCCATTATTTTGACTCAGGAATTGAAAAACAAATGTCTTAATATCTGATGTGAAAGTATATGGAGCAATCGGCCATCATAGACAGTTCACTGCTTTATTCAAATCTATCGTAGACAATTCATTCGCGTACTGCACTGATATCAAGGAATTGGTATTAAAAATGCATCATGAGCAAAAGACTGGCGTCTTTTCATCGATTCGTCCAAAAGTAGTCTCAAGGCGGTTTTGCTTCATGTCACAAACTCAAAATACAGTGTCCTGATTGCCATCAGCAAAAAAACGAAAGAAAATTACGAATCATTGAAAAAAATCCTTGATTTCGTGAAATATGAAGACCATAGTTAGAAGATTTGTGCAGATTTGAAGGTGATAACTCTTTTGAGAGCAATGCAGACGGTATATACGAAAAACATGTGTTTTATATGTTTATGGGATACTCGATATGCCGGCGACCAATATGCTAACCAAAGCTGGCCTATGAGACAAGTGATCAGATTGCGTCGAGAAAACGTCGTTGAAATTCCACTTGTGCCAATCGAAAAAGTGTTGCTTTCACTTCTGCATATCAAGCTTGGGATTGTTAAAAATTTCATCAAGGCCCTAGATCCTCAAGGCAATGCATTCAATGAGTTGAGGCGAATTTTCCCAAGATTGAGGGGAATGAGAATAAAAGAAGGTTTGTGTGAAACTATATACGTACCAATCAACCTTACTTATTCAATATTTAACAAATTTTTTCGTATTATTTTATTACAGGCATACTCAATGGACCTGATATTCGACGCTTGATGAGAGACCAACAATTTAAAAACAGTTTGTCGAATTTGCAGCTCGTAGCTTGGGATTGCGTCAAAGGAGCCATCGAAAATGTACTTGGAATTCATCGTGACAAAAACTGGTGCATACACGTTGAAAATATGCTCGTTGCTTTCCGTAACATCGGTGTAAATATGTCTCTGAATATTCACTTTTACATTACCATGCAGACAAGTTTGCCGAACAATGTGAATCAGATGAGCATGGTGAACGGTTTCATCAGGTGACGGCTAGGCTTGAGTACTGGTATAGTGGAAAAAAACTTGATTCTCTATTAGGAGACATTTGCTGGAATTCACAGCAGGATGAAGATGGAGAAGAAGAAGAATGAACATGAATTTATATGTTTATTTGTTAAAAATTGTTGGAATAAGAATAAAAATTTGAGTTAAAAGTCATGATTATGATTGTGCGTTTAAATTTTTTGATTTAACTATAGGAAATGAGTTTTCTTTTCTTATTTTGAGATTTTGAAGCGAAATTCCCTTGATCTCTCTATTATTCAAAATCAAGGATTTTTTCAATGATTCGTAATTTTCTTTCGTTTTTGTGCTGATGTCAATCGAGACACTGTTTTTTGAGTTTGTGACATGAAGCAAAACCGCCTTGAGCCTACTTTTGGACGAATCGATGAAAAGACGCCAGTCTTCTGGTTTATACTCATGATGCATTTTTAATACCAACTCCTTGATATCAGTGCAGTACGCGAATAAATTGTTTTCGATGGATTTGAATAAAGCAGTGAACTGTCTATGACGGCCAATTGCTTCATATACTTTCACATCAGGTGCTAAGACATTCTTTTTTTTCAATCCCTGAGTCAAAAGAATGGACTGACGCTGCGATAATTTTAATCGACGAATAATTTTATCCAGATCTTTTTGAGAAAATTGGGCATGATTACATTGTGGAGATACATTTGATGGTACATAAACCGATGTAGACGTTTCGCCAATAGTATCAAAAGTAGATGGAATAGACTCTCCTGTCAGACTGGGTCTTTTCGGTATTGGAATGTATTCCGAATGTGGTAACGGCAACTGAACAAACCGAGTTCCTCTGTGTTCAACTTTACGTTTTTTAGCTCTGTTCAATCCGACAATCTCATTAACACAAGTAAAACAAACATCCGGATTATGTTCTTGAAGATTTGTCCAATTTACTGGAATGCCAAAAGGCATAGATTGGAATTCACCTGTAATAAAAATAGCTTCAATTCATATAATTTTGAAATAAATGATAAATCATTTCATTTTACCTCTTTTCCATCCACTCAATCTTATGACACAACCAGTACAAACGATTTTTGGAGCCCAGTTCACATCTTTGATTACAGTTTGGATGAAATATTGTGTGTACGATTCAGCAATTTCTTCAGAAATTGAACGCTTGCTTGTCATTATAGTAAACTTTCCACAAAAGTAGCAAAATTTATTAAATGTACTGCACGAATTCATTTTTGTTATTTTTACCAAATGTATAATTTGTGTAAACAAAGAAACTTCAACAAGAAATGTCAAATTGAAAAATATCAGAACTAAGACTATGAAAATGACACACAAATACATAGCAAAATACGTAGGAGCATCAGTGACAATACTAATAAATACGTATTAACAGTTACAACTGTGAGAAGTTTGAGTTAAAATCATGATTGTGCGTTTAAATTTTTCGATTTAACTATAGAAAATGTGTTTCCTTTTCTTATTTCAAGATTTTAAAGCGAAATTCCCTTGATTTTTCTATTATTTAGACGAAAATCAACGAAATAATGGCAAAGAAATGGAGTTTTTTGTTGAGAAACGGTGTTTGAATGAGGTTTTTCTATGTTAGTATATTCAGAAAAGTTGTTGGCCATGACAATAGCTAAAACTTTGCTGAAGACAGTAAAGCGATAATCCGAACGGTTTGGAAATTACAAGCATATAATGTACTGAAGTCATAAGCGACGAACCCTACTAAAATCAGCTAACTTCAAAGGCGAATATCTCCTAAACAAGAGCTAACTTTCAAAAACGGCGGTTCCCACTGGATTCAGCGTACCCGATATAGGTTTACTAGGTGTTAGAATTCTGAACTAGCACAGTGTAATTAGACGCAAGTATCTTATTGTAGGCCGTTGTTGATTGTGCAACATATGCATTCAGTATTGATAATGCTGACTTCTGCTCTCTTCAAATCGCCCCCGATAAAACATAAAATAGACGTACAGACGGACTTCTATCAATGATTATTTCAATTCAATTCAGTTTATTCGTACTTTGGCAATTTTTTTTCATGGATGTACATGTCATTTTAATTTCTAATATTGAACATATTATGACATTACAGTACAACTTCACTAGTCCGGATACTCGTTAGATCGGGCACTCCAGTAACTCGGGCACGCGACTCATTCGGCCACTTTGCGAATTTTACCTCTATAATCCGGACACGTCGACTCTGGCTGATATACAAACAATATAAGTATTTAGTACCGAGCTCTCAGCTAAACAAAATTACTGTATGCCGAGTATCACGGCCGAGAGCTCGGCTGGTCCAACCGGGCCCTCGGTGCATCCCTAGTACGAAAATCATTTTAAACTTTTCTCGAATTTATTCTATCCAAGGTATTTCTGTAGGAAAAAGAAAAAATATTAGAGAAGCTGAGAATCCTAATGTTGAAATCGTATTGTATAACTGGTTTCTTCAACAACACAAGGCACACCTACCAATTTCGTCAGACATATTAAGAGCGAAAGACAAACAGTTTTATGAACAAATCGAAGGAAAAAAAGGTTTTCTGGCAAGTTCGGAATGGTTAGATGAATTCAAGCTTAGACATGGAATTCGTTTCTTGAAGGTTTGTGGTGAAAAACTTTCCAGTGATGTTTCCGCTGTGATACCATTTAAGGAAAAATTTCTATCGGTTGTTAAACAGATGGAATTAAGCAAAGAACAGGTGTATAATGCTGACGAATCGGCCATTTTTTGGAGATGTTTACCAGACACAACTTGGGTTCATCAAGGGGAAAAATCAGCACCAGGTCGAAAAATGTCAAAAGGCCGCTTAACATTCATGCCATGCTGTAACGCGGCTGGAACTCACCAATTACCTTTACTAGTCTTGGGAAAAGCGACAAATCCACGAGTATTTAAAAACGAAAGTTCACTACCAGTTGTCTACAAAGCATCTACCAAAGGGTGGATGACCAGACCATTATTTAATGAATGGTTTAGAACATTTTTTATCCCCGAGATGAACAATTTTTTAACTAAGATTAACAAGCCCTCTAAAGCTCTGTTGTTGGTCGACAATACAACATTGCACCCACTTGAGGAAGATGTTAATACTGATCCAAACTTCAGAGTTATGTTATTGCCACTCAACTGTACTGCCGTTCTCCAACCTATGTATCAGAATTTAATTCAAAACATTAGTGCGTCGTATAGAAAATGCCTGTTTAATCATATCATTTCACATGAAGGTGAAGAGAGAACTTCCATTTTGAAGCAGTTAAACTTGGAGATGCCGTGAACAATCTTGCCCAATCGTGGGAAGCCATTACTTCAAAAAATATTAGAATAATTTGGACAGCATTGTGGCATGACACTACAGAAGTAGAAGAATCAGATGATGAAAATATTCCACTATCAGAGCTTCAGAGAAAACTTCGTCCGATCAGTGAAAATGATTTGAAAAATATTGCTGAATCATTAAAGGTCATTGATCCAGAAAATGACTTAACCATTGGGAACATGACCAACTGGACTGTGGGAGACAAAAAGGTTGTTATCGATTTAACTAGAAGGATGCTTTAGGAAGAAATATTGAAAACGTAGAGGAATCTTCTGACTCAGAGAATGGTTTAAATAGTATGGTAAAAGTGAAACATGGAGATACTGTCAATGCGTTCTTCCTGATTATCAGTTGGGCAGAACAGAATAATCTTCCTATAGAAGACGTATTGTTCCTGTAAAGGCTCAAGGAAAAATCAGTTCAGATGGCAGCATCGAGAAAGGTCATAAGGAACAGCATGTAGTTTATGTACACTAGCTTATATTTTCTATAAGGAAAGATTATAATGAATGGAAATTCTATGATTTGATTCTGTTTTATAATAGAAATTATTTTCTTCCAACTTTTCGATACTTCTATATTAAACTCGGCTTTAACAGATTTTTGGTTGTTTCTATTTTGAAAATGAAACAAATTCAAGTCACTTCAGAAATTCGGGCATTTCGATAGTCCGGGCATGCACCGGAACGATATCTGCCCGGACTGTTTGTTTGTTTTTCCTTTAACGTGCTCTATTTCTGCCTTTCGGCTAATGACACGCCGGGAAATTCTGTCACCTCACTAACCCGAACCCCTCTCATGTCGAGGGAATGGATCTTCAATGTCCAACATACCTCTGTTAGACAGGACCTACAGCTTTACATCTCCTCCGAAAGATGGACACTCAAGCGATTCCCAAAATCCAAAAAATCGCATCGACTTTGTGGGGACTGAACCCAGGTAACTCTGCGTAGGAGACGAGCATCATATCCCATACGCCACCGAGCCGGCTAAGTTGTACTGTATTTACAATAAAATTTGACTTTTCAGTCTCAACATCAAACAATAAACTGGGACATATATCGAGCATATAAAAATATTTTGTTTTACATCAAGAAAAAGAGTGAAAAATACACCACACACATAAACAAGGTACAAAAACGAAGTACGAGGAGCAATTAAAACTTTGAAAGGTGTCAGACAGAAATTCATCGACAGAATAATATGCTTTTGATGTTAATAATTTTTTATGGGATTCTTGAATGGTTTGTCATGCAGGGTTCTCACAGTCAGTATATTGAACATCTTTTTACCAACGTAATGTGGCGATCCTTCAAATTTTTTGAGATTATGTTTCTCTACTACCAGAGGAGTGGCATTTCTGGTATTATAACCGTGATAATCAGAATTCGATGCATACTTGATGGGACTATTTTTTATAAACAAAAGTGTTTTAAGAACAGATATTGATGGAAAAGAGAGAATTTTCTTTGATCTGAATGTTTCCCTGCAACTTTCTCTAAAACCTAATCCTAACACACACCGTTTTTTTCAAATTGAGTATTAAATTGTTTGTTCTACGCCATTTTCAGAAGTCATTATTTACTGTGCTAACCTCCTTCTCAAGATCCTCAGATGATCGAGCAGATACCACCATTGACGTATCATCGGCAAACAGAATAATCTTTGTCCGCTACATAGTCCACCAGTCATTGACGTAGAGTAAAAACATGAGAGGGCCGAGCACGGACTCTTGAGGAACTCCAATGTCAATATAATGGAATAGTAATGGAAGGATGCGTTAGAAAATCAAATGCCATAGACGGGTCATAAAAGAGTCCCGCCACAAGATCTCCCTCATCTAATCTTTTGTAAATACTTTCAAGAAGATCAGCTGCCGCACTATCTGTGGACCTGTTCAAACAAAATCCCTGCTAACAGTCCACCACTATTTCATTCTTTGGAAGAAATTCTATTTACCCATCATATAGCAAGCGTTCCAAGATTTTAGATGCTACATTCAATACAGTTACTGGCCTAATTGAGTTCAGAAGATAAATCGAGGTTTTTGTGAACAGGGACAACAAGACCAATCTTTAAGGGTGGGGTTAGTTTGGTGAATTTGCAAGTACTAAAAGTTAATTCTGCCAAGTATTGTAGAGGGGTTAAAAGACTGTCTTTAAGACCTTTTATAACCTTAATTATATATTATATTATGTAATCTTCCCCCGTGCTATTTTTATTATTATTAATATATCTATTATATTCGACAATTCTTGCACTCATACAGGGATATTCACCGTGACCGTCCGTTCAAAACTTTTTGAGTTCCAATCACAATATCAAGCTGAAATTTCATACGCGGCTATAACTAGCGATTTCCAATTAGTGTTATTTCAAATAGCAATCTACCTTTTTTATTATACATCTAGAACCGACATTTGAGCAAGGCATAAAATACCCAAGTTGTTGGCACTTATCTGTCAAAACTTTTGACAAATTTGATTATTTTTGTTATAAACTCGATTTTTGAGGAACATTTCAAAAAATTGTAGCTCGTATATCTTTTGCACTACAGACACAATTTTTGCTTCGGTGGATAGAAGAAGGATCAAGGAATTTTTCAAGCAGTCTACACATGTCAAATGTTCATTGCGTTGTTTTGTATGATTTTTTCAATTTGGACTTTTTCAAACAGCAATAACTCAATTTTTTCAAATCGCACGTGCCAATTTTTATATCGCCATCAGATGAAGCGTCAAATTTCAGATGGAATTGTATCAGCATGTACTATACCCATCTCTTATAGTTCCGAAATAATTTGGGAATATATTGAATTTTGATGATTTTGCAAGAACTAACAGAGAATGCTTTGAAATATTTGAATCAAGTAGCTGAACTGGCTACGCTCCCCTGACAGGTGCCTATAACTAATGTACTTGTCACTTCGTTCATTCGAATTTGATTTTTCAACAAGAATTGTTGGTAATTTGAAGTGAAAATTTTTGAAAAAAACCATATTGATAATAAAATGGCGGATTATTCAAACGAGGATACGTTTAATCTTTTTTTAATTCATGGCGAATGTCAAAAAGAGGTGGATCGAACTTGCAGACAATTCAATAACCAATTTCCAAATTTGGCGCCTATGAGTAAAACAAAATTTCGAAGGATTAGAAGCAATTTTCTGCAATTTGGAGGAACAAAATACATATAAACTAGAAGAAAACCAATTCTGGAGGACGACGACAATCAAATTAATACGCTAGCCCATTTTCGTGCCAATCGACATGCGTCCATTAAGTCAGAATCAATGGATATTGGATTGAGTTATACTTCCATTCAAAGGATCCTTAAGCAACATAACATGCACCCGTATTCTTTTATCAGACTACAAAAATTGAAACCAACTGACCTTCCCAAGCGGCTAAATTTCTGTGAAAATTTATTAATTCGGCTTCAAGAAGATGAGACAATTCTGCAAAAAATTATATGGTCTGATGAAGCCAAGTTCAATGAAAGTGGAATAACCAACAAAAGAAATCGACAGTTCTGGGCCACAGAAAATCCACATTTCATTGAGAGTATTGATTTCCGAAATAAATTCAGCGTGAACGTTTTCGCAATTTTTATGAATGATTTGTTGGCTTATCACATTTATGAGGATAATCTTAATGGACAAAGATACCTGGAAATTTTGAGAGGAACATTAGCAAATTTTCAAGATGGATTACCCCTTAACATTCTGAGGGATTGCTATTACCAAATGGATGGTACACCAGCACATAAAACACGAGCTGTAGATCGGCAGCTAGAAGAAATGTTCGAGGATAGATGGTGGGGTAATCAAGGACCAAATTTATGGCCTCCACGTTCTCCGGACCTGACGCCCCTTGATTTTTATTTATGGGGCAAAGTCAAGAGTGAAGTGTATCTTATTTCTCTAAGAAGTAAAGAAGAGTTACTACAGCGCATTCATAATGCTTTTCGTGATATTGATCCTGAGGAAACTAGGAGGGCAACTCATCATGTTCGTATATGAGCTGTCAAGTGTATCGAGAAAAATGGGGCCCATATTGAACATTTATTCAGATCGTAAATTAGTTTGTCCTATGATGTTTGCTATCATTTAATCGTATCAATATAATTATCTTCTATGATTGGTTTTGCTCAGTTCCTACAATTTTAATTCATCCGAATTGTAGAAAATTGCTTCTATTGCTTCGAAATTTCATTTTACTCATAGACGGTAAATTTGGAAATTGGTTATTGAATTGCCTGCAATTTCTACCCACTACTTTTGACATTCTAGAATGAATTAAAAAGATTAAATATATTTTCGTTTGAATAACCAGTGGTTTTATTCCAAATGTGTTGTATTTTTGGATATTTTCAATCTGAAATAACGACAATTCTTGTTGAAATATCAAATTCGAATGAACGAAGTGACAAGTACATTAATTTTAGGCACCTATCAGGTGAGCGTAACCAGTACAGCTACTTGATTCAAATATTTCAAAGCATTCTCTGTTAGTTCTTACAAAATCATCAAAATTCAATATATTCAATTATTTCGGAACTGTGGGTATAGTACATGCTTATACAATTCCATCTGAAATTTGACGCTTCATCTGATGGCGATATAAAAATTGGCACGTGCAATTTGAAAAAATTGAGTTATTGCTGTTTGAAAAAGGCCAAATTGAAAAAATCATACAAAACAACGCAATAAACATTTGACATGTAGATATCTTAAAAATTCCTTGATCTTTTTCTATCCACCCAAGCAAAAATTGTGTCTGTAGTGCAAAAGATCTACGAGCTACAATTTTTGAAATGTTCCTCAAAATCGAGTTTATAACAAAATAATTAAATCTGTAAAAAATTTGGACAGATAAGTGCCAACAACTTGGGTATTTTATGCCTTGCTCAAATGTTGGTTCTAGATGTATAATAAAAAAGGTAGATTGCCATTTGAAATAACAAAGTGATGACCCACTTCCGGTATAACCGGAAATGGTATCACTTCGAAAATATTTCACTCCAATTGGGAATCGCTAGTTATGGCCGCGTATAAAATTTCAGCTTGATATTGTAATTGGAACTTAAAAAGAATATATATGTATTCTCAAAATCCCTTTTACCATCTGAGATACTGTAGCGTCTACAATATTAACATTTCATTAAAAATCGATATATCAACAATATTGTCTATATATGAAATTTCTCAATCCAATTTTCTGTCTTGCCATTGTTTTAGCCTCTGCCAATTTTTGCCCTGTTGTCCCAATATTTCCACTATTACTCTATCCCATGTTTGTCGTGGTCTACCTCTTTTCATATTTCCGTTAGTCTTTGTCTCCCATATACGTTTGACTTGCCGTGTACTATCCATTCTCTGAAGATGTCCCCACCAGCTGAGCTGCCTTTTCTCTATGAATTTCAAAGTTGATTCAATTCATAATTCCTTTCGTATGGCAATGTTCTTTAGCTTATCTCTCTTTGTGACTACCCTTACCCCTCCTTAGATATTTCATTTGGACCACTTGAATTTTAATTTTTTGGTTTTTATCTAGAACTTATTACTCACATCCAAATGTCAGTATTGGCCTATAGATAAATGTGAATACTTTCATTTTTGTGGCTCGTGACACTTCTTTCTTATTTATGAAATCGTTGCTGATAGCATAATATGCCTTCTTGGTCTTTTCTATCCTTGATTTTAGCATCTTGCTTTCCTGATTCTTCGAGTTCAACTCCTAAGTACTTATATTTTTCCATCTGTTCCATTTTCTCCCCTCTATCTGTATATTTATGTTTTCCTTCTCTGTTTCAATCACCATTACCTTAGTTTCTTTTTTTTCATTTTCATACCACTCTTCTCTGATTCTCTGTTCCATATATTCAAGTTTTTCTGAAGATCTTTTTCATTGCTGGTCATTATCATCCTATCATCCGCGTATGCCCCTTCTGATACTACTACTTGCTGTGAGTTTCTATATCCAATATGGATTTTCCTCAAATTTGTCGAGCAATTTTTTACTATTTCATCCATTAAGATTATAAGCAACAAAGGACTAAGCCCACCCCCTGTCTAAGTTCCTCCGTTGTCTTGAAATACTCCGATCTCCTGTTTCCGCTTATAATACAATTTCTATTACTTTCATATATATTTATTATCAGTCTTATAATTTTTGCTTTGATTCCTCTTCTACATAGTATTTCCCATAATATTCGTGTAGGCACCCTATCGAAAGCTTTTCCCTAGTCCATGAACGCTAGGTATATTTTCTTCTTCATCCTATTAGATTTTTTCATCAATATCTTTATGCTGAATATATGATCTTGAAGACTTCCTCCTTTTCAAAATCCACTTTGTCTCTCCCAATGTTCTTTAAATAATTGGCCTCAGATTCATATCTATTATTTGTTCATATATTTGCATAGTCGTGCATAATAACTTGATTCCTCTGTAGTTGCTACATTAATGTTTGTAACCTGATTTGTAAACTTGGATTATCATTGAGATCTGCCAGTCTTCCGAGATTTGTTCTTCTTGCCATACCCTATTATATATTTTCAAAAGCAAGTTTTCTCCATATTGTCCCATATATATGATCATTTCGGTCGTAATCTTGTCATAGCCTGGGGCTTTTCCATTTTTCGAGTGTTTTACAGCTTCCTATAATTCCTGTTTTGTTATCTTTTCTTGGTCTCTATCTTCATCTATACAAACTTCACTATCCTCTAATCCGTTTCCGCCGCTCCCAAGTAGCTCTTGAATATATTGCTTCCATCTGTTCATTACTTTCCTGTCATCTATGAGTATTTCTCCACTTTTGTCCTTGATGTTATAAATGTCAGATTTCTTTTTCTTTCTACATGATTCAACTATTTCATAGAAAAACTTTTGGTTTGCTTTGCTCTCGGCTTCTATTTTTCCCCGAATTCTACCCATTTTCTTCTTTTAGATGCCAAGACTAGATCTTTGACTCGTTTTTTTGCTTGTTTGTATAACTCATATTTCTCTATAGTTTTACAGTTGAGATAATTTGCCCATGCTCTCTTCTCAATTCTCACTTCCTAGCTATTTGCATCTGTCCACCATGCCGTTTGTTTTGCGTTATTTCTCTTTCTGCTGCTTCCACATACTTCTCTAGCAGAATCGAGAAGAGTGTTTTGAAATACTTCCATAAGTTTTCTGTGCTCATATTGTCTATTGCATCTTGTATATTTTCTAGTTTCCTTGATATGGGTTGCTCGAAAACTTTGGCATATTCTGGATAGGCGAGTTTGTAAGCTTTTATAGATTCATATTCGATCTTTTTTTAACTAATATCTCTTTACCGTCGTCTTTCAGTTCCTTTCTGATATAAGCTACTAGTAAAACATGGTGTCTCCCTATTTCAGCTACTCTTCTCACTCTAACGTCTTTTATTTTTTTTAGGTTGCTTTTCTCTACCAATATGTAGTCTATTATCGATTTCTCGTTTCTACTTTCTACCTGTCAAGTAAGTTTATGTAAACACCTCAAAAAAGTTATGTTAACACCTCAAAAGTGTTGCCCACCTCTCTTGATCCCAGTTTACGTGTTCTTGGCACCAATCTAAACGAGCAGCGCGATTTCCATGGGTCAGTTGTGGAACTCTTAAAGGAAGTCTGGAGTGGAGTAGACCTTCGTGCAGTCGATTTCTCACAGTTTGGTCGGAAATTCGTACATTATGAACTCGTAATAGCTCTTGAGCTAATTGAGTTGCTGGGGTAGTACGATCTCTTCTGGCTTGTAAAACCAAAAATCGGATTTGGGCAACAATGTTAATCCTGAAACGACCTGTATGGCGTTCTTCTACGCTACCTGTTTCATTGAAACGGTTTATGACACGTGGGCTACTTCCCAGAACCCTGGATACTTTCCATTGTGAGCTCCCAGCTTGGAGCATGCCAACGGCTCGTAAGATCTCTTCTCTAGTCAAATGGCGTCTTTCCATGGTCGAATCACAAAACTTGAATCTTTTATTTATGCTTACAACAGAAACAAAGTGCCAACTAACTGATTTCAAACACCAAATACATGAAATGATTATAAAGCAGCGTTGCATCTGCTGCATTTTTAGTTCTTTATGAGAAAACTGAAATCTGTTGCGGCACTCTACATAATTTGGTGAGAAATTGATGCAGGTGTTCATTTCTTAAAAAAAATCATCCATATTGATCGTTCTGGATACGATATATCGATATTCAGAAGTGTTCCCTAGACTTTTTTGAGGTGTTTATATTCTTGTGTTCGAAGAAACATACTAATTATCAAGTTTTTCATTACCGCAAACTCTAGTAATTTCATTTCATTGCTATCTCTTGTCTGTTCTCCATGTTTGCCTGAAACTGTCCTATAAATACTATCATTATTTTGCTGTCCTACTCTTCCGTTGAAGTCACCTGCAATATAAATACTGCCCTCTGCTTCTTCTGTAACTTTTGTTAATTATTCCCAAAATTCAATTTTCTTACTAACTGATTCGTCTTCGTTTGGTCCATAGACCACAATTATTGTTCTTTTGTTCATGTTCGGATTTCTTAATTTATCTGTGAGTATTCTTGCTGACCACGCTTTCCAGCTTAATATCTGCTCTGCGATTTCTTTATTTATCAAACATGCAACTCCTGCTTCCGCCTGTATATTAGTATGTGTTTGTTTTCTAACTCAATTATTCCTTGGCCTTTTCTTTTTTCGTTTCTGTTATAGCAAGAATTTCGAGTTATGATTTTTTAAATTCGTATTCCAATTCCTCTTCTTTGCCTTGTATACTCCTTATGTTCCAAGTTCCTTGTTTTTATGTATCTTCCTTTTTCTGTTTCATCTTCAATTGTTTCTGTATACCTTCCGACTGATTTTTTACCTATCGCCATTTAATATCATTATTCCCATCATCTTCATCCTTTTATATAGCCAATGTCTGCGTCATATTTATTCTATCTCCATTCTGTAGTAGTTTCTTGGAGGAGATGTCTCAAGTTCCATTCTTTATATTATCTTTCGTTCAGCATCATTCCATTTGTGAATTTGACTATCCACTGCTAGTTTCTGGTGCAAGACTTTGTCTCTTTTTCCACTTGCTTTCAATTTTTCAGCTTCTTCTCTAATTTGTGTGTCTGTATTTCGGCTTCTTTTCGTGTCAAGTCAGTATTAATGAAAATCGGTTGACCTGGTTCACTTCTGAGTTTGCTCTTGTCTCTTAATAACATTTTTCCTCCTTTGAAACTCTCTCAAACCACTATCCCTTTCTTCTCTCTGATAATTTCAATGTCCTTTATTTTTGTTTCGACACCTAATTTCTAATTGCATAGTTTTCCAATCTTTTTAACCATATCATCCTCTTCTCTCATCTCAATTCCAGTTATAACTCCATTGTTTCTTATCTTCTCCTTTTCTAAGTTGTGTATTCTTGTGTTCACATTCTCCAGTGTCTCTTTCAGTTATTTTTTCTCCTGTTTCCACTTTTCTTCTTTACGTTTCATTCTCTCTTTATGTGCTCTTACTAGTTCGGATTTTATCTCTTCTCGTTCTACTAAGGTATTTTGAATCCCTTCTTCTATTTTCTTCCTCATCATTCGTATAGCCTGAAGTACTTCATCCATTTTCGGTTCTTCCGTTTTTTGGGTTGAACTAACTATTATTTTGCTTCTCTTTGCGTCTTCTTCCTCTAGATGGTATTCCTCTAGACTCGTGTCTTCCACTTAACGTTTCGCTTCGTTGCTCATGTATCTGATAATTTTAGTTAAGAATCATTCAAATTTATTCGTCTCGTTATTTAAAATCGCTTGAAATTTTATCAAATTTTATATTAAAAAATTTCTAAGCTGTATCTAATCACTAATGCGGTCCTGTTCTAATGAATCATTTGATCACGATTGCACGCCAACTCGATACCTGCCGGTAATTGTTATCAATTGATATCGAATTCTCGGGACATGTCGGTAGCCCGACAACTCTTCGTCATTGTTTTGATTTTCAGCGATCAAAGAAACTATTGATCACTATTTGAGTTTTTTCCCTATGGTGCACTGGGGACTTTTCACTTCAGTTTTCAGTTTACACAAACTTTATATTTTTCTTAACTCGAATACTCCCATATTTTAGGATTATTTTCGGAAAAATTTGATAACCACTATCTTTCAATAACGCAGGACCGTACTCTTGCTCTTTTACAGGTCTAAAAAAGCAGGCTATCCCTAGGAGTTTTCCTCATGAAGGTAAATTCATTAGATCTAACACTGCCTAGATTTCTCTCAAGAGTTTCCTCTGCTATATTCGAAAAAAAGTTAGCAAATACACGTGCGACCTGATCAGTATCCGATATCACAATGTCACCTTTTTTTAATTCAATTTTTCTGTTTGTTTTGGTCCTGCCTATTACGTAATGCACCATGATCCAAATAGTTTTCTGTTTATTATCGCTTTCTAGGAAGCGTTTGTTGTAGAATAGTTTTTTGTTTGGTTTACATTATGTTCTTTTTTCTTAATTCTATAGAATTCGAATATTATGAGGCATTCTGTGTTACTATACAACGAAAATAGATTTAATTATGCACTATTCTCTACAATTTTCTGAGTTAACCACGACTTCGTTTTCCTCTTTCTCCTAGCTCTTAGAGGACAAAAAATTTCAATTACAAATTTGATAAAACTTATAACGTCTGAATGAATTGTATCCACATCAAGTCCTCCTCTCACTATTTCGCCAAAATCTCTCTACCTCAAGTACTCTCATTGCACTTATGTTCTTTTCTGAAAGCAAGCAATATTGAGTTACCCTGACTAGCCTCATTTATTTTTCCCAGAGGGGGTGTTACATAGAAGGTATGTATAATAGCTAAGTGATCGCCCATGTTGGGCTGAATGACTTCCGTCTTATAATCATAGTCACAATTTCATGCCAAATAATCAATTTTTGCACAGCTGGCACTTTTTTTGTTGATGAAGATTCTTGTAGACAGCAAGAAGTTTCGGTGAGACCGTGACTATTGAAAAGATCCACCAACATAGTTTTGTCTATACTCTCCTCCAAGAAGTTGATATTGAAATCGCAACATACTATCAAGTTAGCTGCTAAGTTTTCGCAATACTGAAAGAAATCGAAGGCAATATCCATAAAACATTTTATGTCGCTTTTGGGGGTCTATATATGCATGCAATTAGAAGTCCGTCTGTACTAGAAATATTTTTTATACTGTTTATTTGACGCTCGCCTATACTTAAGTATTATTGAAATATGCAGTTTTATCAAGCCTACAATTGACTGATTATTCAGTCTTATCCGGAGTTTTTCTTTAATTTTGTTCGTATCCGTTTTAAAAGCAGAAGGGGAGGTACTTGTCCTGCAGTAACTTTGAGACGCTATAGGATAGATTGAATTAGAAGATGTGTCCCACTACGCTGAATTATTGACAGACGATCTGTTTCACCTGAGATCAGCTGAAAGTTCTTCATCATGTACTTCAGAATTTCGATTCTTGACATCAAATGAAGCGACCCACCAAGTTGAATATTTTTTGTAAAGGCGGTATGTCGATCTCTAATAGTTTGGTTGGGCTCTTGTGTTTTTTAATCAGGGTCACTAGGTACTCCAGAACTATCCTAGTTTTTATAGTTTTCCCTTTATGCTGCCATTAAACCCTAACACTCTACCAAATTTCAGCTCTCTGAGTTTATGGGAATTATTAGTTTTATTCTGATGATCATGAGTGAGTGAGTGTCATAAACTCGAAACTTTGCTTTCGTTTAACTTCGGAACAAAATGACCTACAGACTTGAAATTTTGGATTTCAAATATGTGATTATAGCTTACTGGATGAAGAAAATTTCTGCGTTCTGGTCTTATCCAGAGATTCTCAAATGGGGGCTCGAAAATGCGGCGAAATGGTTCCCGTAAAGAACGGTACGGCAGGGTTTGACATAAAAAGTAACAGTCAGAATCAGTTGAAAATAATGAAGTCCATTTCAAGCAAAATCCAAGCCGGAGATCTCATAATGACTAAAGCTGTCAAAGGCAATAGTATAGTATGCCTCAATAAAGACCTATACGAAGAAAAGATGCTGGATGTACTGAAAACAATGGATATCACCGAAACATCAAAAGATCCAACCAAACTTTTCATTAGAGAAATCAAAGAAAAGCACAATACACTATCTCTAATTCTGTAGATGTCATACATTTCAAATCTCACAATCTGCCAATATATTCAGTTAGTCTCTTTCGATGTCAAAAATATGTACCCGAACATTCCAACGAATCAGTGTTACAGATATCTTATCCGAGTCTAACACACCGCCATATATCACTAATGAATTCAGCAATCTTCTTCAAATATGTCTATCTCAAAGTTACTTTCAATTTCAATCTTCAAACAAAATTCAGGTCTTCCAATGGATTCACCTCTTAGCCTTCCATTAGCTGACATCTTCATGAATAATTTAGAGAAAAACTCAATATTAAACACAGATTTTGCTAAAAAACACATTACTTTCTGGTACAGATATGTAGATGACATTTAAAGTTGGTTTTCGTGGTTCATACAGACAAATTCAGCAATTTTTAAATTTCCTGAATGAAATACATTGCCGCATCAGCTTCACTTCTGAATTAGAAAATAATAACTCAATTAATTTCCTCGACTTAACCATTACTAATTCAAATAATCAACTCGTTATAAAATTTACAGAAAGGAAAGATTCACAGACGCATCGATTCCAATGGACTCGTTCAGTCGTTTAAGTCACATACTAGCTGCATATAACTCCATGATTCATAGAGATTACTCTGTTCCCCTTTCGAAAGAAAATTTCAAACTGAACTTAATATCATCAGGAAAATTGCCTCAAATAACAACATACCTCAACATTTTCTAAATACAATCATTAAACGCAAAGACCAACGTTTTACCTCTCAATTACTATATAGCATCGTAGAAACCCCGGAAAAAAGATACACTAGTTACAGATACACCGGCGAACTCTCTAATAAAATCAGTAACTACTTTTCTAAATTGAATAGAACTACTTCATTCTCAAGCGGATCCAACTTAAGCAGATTATTATTCAATGCTAAAAAAAAGAACGATAAATTCAAGCAATCAGGAATTTATCAAATCAAATGCAATGAGTGTCAGGTAGCCTATGTCGGACAAACAGGAAAAGTTTTGAAGCTAGATTCAAGGAACATATTTAATCAGATAAAAATTATTATTTTCGTGGACTTATGCACTATCTCAGCTGTTAGCTGGATATAATTCACCTTTCCCAGATTCAGCAATCAAAGGGAATAGGCTCGATTACAATATACTTGACATAAATTTCCTAACTATTCTACATGTATTAAGAATTACAGCTTTTTGCATTTCTACATAGGTATTCTTATGCAATTCTAATTTCTTAAGGCTATCATGCAAAGTTTTGGGTATTAACCCAGTGGAGGATACGATGACAGGAACAATATCTATTTTCTCGAGGTGCCACATCTGCTTGATCTCAATGGCAAGGTCTGTGTATTTGGACTTTTTCTCCTGGAACTTATTCAGCACGTTGTTATTATTCGGTATGGCGACATCCACCAGCATTGCTGTTTTGGCTCTCTTATCATACACCACTATGTCCGGCCTATTATTGGTCACCTTTCTGTCAGTGATAATACGCCTATCGTAGTATAATCTGATAGAGTCATTTTCCAATACGGGCGTCGGTTGATACTTGTAATATGGCTGGAATGTATTCAGAAGTCCGTACTTGTGTGCAAGTTTCTGATGGATAATGTTGCACACTTGATTATGCCTGTGAAGATAGTCTGTATTGGCCAGTTGTTCGCATCCGGAGGTAATACGCTGTATCGTCTCCGATCTTATATGGCATTTTCTTCACCTATCTGTTTGTAATGTTCCGTCCTTCATTATAAATATTTTGTAGTTGTTTGTAGCGATCACTTGGTCTTGGATGGCCATAAGGAATCCCTCTATTTCCGCGAATAATTCTCCTTTCATCAACCATTTGTTGGAGGCTTCTTTGTCGATGTGCGGTCGATTAATCTCATGGTGATGTCGTCCATGCAATTCCTTTCTTGACCATTGCTCTTGTTTTTCAGTATCTGATAGGAGTGGTAGATTCAGAAGGTCATCTCTGGTAGCAAGATTATTATTATTATTTTCGTGGACTTATGCACTATCTCAGCTGTTAGCTGGATATAATTTACCTTTCCCAGATTCAGCAATCAAAGGGAATCGGCTCGATTACAATAAACTTGACATAAATTTCCTAACTATCCTACATGTATTAAGAATTACAGCTTTTTGCATTTCTATATAGGTATTCTTATGCAATTCTAATTTCTCAAGGCTATCATGCAGAGTTTTGGGTATTAACCCAGTGGAGGATACGATGACAGGAACAATATCTATTTTCTCGAGGTGCCACATCTGCTTGATCTCAATAGCAAGGTCTGTGTATTTGGACTTTTTCTCCTGGAACTTATTCAGCACGTTGTTAGTATTCGGTATGGCGACATCCACAGCATTGCTGTTTTGGCTCTCCTATCATACACCACTATGTCAGGCCTATTATTCGTCACCATTCTGTCAGTGATAATAGGCCTATCGTAGTATAATCTGATAGAGTCATTTTCCAATACGGGCGCCGGTTGATACTTGTAATATGGCTGGAATGTATTCAGAAGTCCGTACTTGTGTGCAAGTTTCTGATGGATAATGTTGCACACTTGATTATGCCTGTGAAGATAGTCTGTATTGGCCAGTTGTTCACATCCGGACGTAATATGCTGTATAGTCTCCGATCTTATATGGCATTTTCTGCACCTATCTGTTTGTAATGTTCCGTCCTTCATAATAAATTTTTTGTAGTTGTTTGTAGCGATCACTTGGTCTTGGATGGCCATAAGGAATCCCTCTGTTTCCGCGAATAATTCTCCTTTCATCAACCATTTGTTGGAGGCTTCTTTGTCGATGTGCGGTCGATTAATCTCATGGTGATGTCGTCCATGCAATTCCTTTCTTGACCATTGCTCTTGTTTTTCAGTATCTGATAGGAATGGTAGATTCAGCAGGTCATCTCTGGTAGCAAGATTTAGAGGTGTATATCCCTTATCAGCCAACGATACCGCTCTATGTAGGTCAGAAGTGAGAGCTTTTTCTGAGAAGAATTCTCTGAGATTTTTCATCTGTTCGGTGTGTAAATTGACTACATCTATTAATCCGCGTCCTCCTTCTTTCCGCTTCAAAGTTGTTCGTATCATAGACGATTTTGGATGATGGTTGTTGTACTTTGTTAGCATCGTTCGGGTCTGCCTTTGAATATCATCCAGTTCTGTCTAAGTCCATCTGATTATTCCAAATGAGTAAAGTAACACTGGAATGGCGTAGGTGTTAATTACCTTGACTAAATTCCCCGAGTTCAACATCGATTTCAGCACAGACTTCAGACGCTGACTGTATTCTGAACGAATCTTCTCCTTTGATTGTTTTAGGTCTAGCAATCTGGCTTGTTGGTATCCCAGATATTTGTATGTTTCGCCATCTCTCATGCACTGTATAATATCACCGTTTGGAAGTTGTGTTTCACCATCTATGACTTTCCCTCTTTGAATGTTCAGGGTCTTACATTTTTCAATCCCGAATTTCATATGAACATCTGCCGAGAACTCACTGACAGTTTTCAGCAAATCATCCAATTGCTTCTTGTTCGAAGCATATAATTTGATGTCATCCATATACAGCAGGTGGGAGATTGTATGATAATTCCTTTCTGCTTTCATCCTAAATCCGTATCCTGTTCTATTGAGCATTGAGGACAATGGGTTCATTGCCAAACAGAACCATAGTGGACTCAAAGAGTCTCCTTGAAAAATTCCACGACGTATGGGTATCTCGTCGGTTTTAATTGATTTATTGTTCATGTTGACCTGCAGAGACGTGCGCCAATGTGTCATTGTTGTCTTCAAGAACTCTACCAGGGATGGGTGAATTTTGTATATCTGCAATACTTCAACAAGCCAAGAATGGGCGGTACTATCGAATGCCTTCAGATAATCGAGAAAAGCTGAATGAACATTGCGATGCCCTACGTGTGCCTGTTTCATTATCACAGAATCGATGATGAGTTGTTCCTTGCACCCGTGGTGTTTCTTTCTGCATCCTTTCTGCTCCTCCGCTAATATATTGTTGTCGTCAAGGTGTTGGTATATTCGATTGGATATGCATGAGGTGAGTATTTTGTAGAGTGTTGGCAGGCACGTGATTGGCCTATATTGAGACGGATCCTGTGTTCTATCGCTCTTAGGTAGCATATATGTTAAGCCTTGCGTTAGGAAAGTGGGTGTTTTCTTGGGATGTTGAAGAACATATGTGAGCTGTTTCGCTAGGGCTCCATGGAGCTTATAAAACTTCTTGTACCAGTAATTGTGGATATTATCTATACCTGTGGCCTTCCAATTGTTGGTCGCTCTAATTACTGTTGTGATTATTATTATTATTATTATTATTGAAGTTATTTAAGGCTGAGGACAAGTCCTATAAAAGCCTAATAACAAAAAAATAATTTCTTTAGTATTGCAAGCACAGCTTAGCCATAATTAAATATGCCCACATATATAATAACGAAATCCACTTATGTCAAAAACGAAATCTAATTAAACAAAAGAAAGTCCAATTTATTTTTGAATTCATTAACCCAATTTGAGTCCACCACATCACTAGAAAACCTGTTCCAATCATCGAACACCATATTCACAAGAAAATACTGTCTTTGTCCCGACGAAAATTTTTCTTTCTTCAGCTTCAGATGATGACCACGCAAACGAGTATCAGCACCCAAACTAAACAAACATCTCAGGTTGGCGTAATTGTGTTTAATTATACGATAGCACAAGATTAGATCTCCGCGATGTCTTCGCTGCTCGAAGGTTATGAGACCAGCTCTAGCCAATCTTTCATTATATGAGGGATGAACGACCCCAAAACTCATACGTGTAGCACGGCGCTGGACACCCTCAATCATGCTTTTATCCCGAGCGAGAACCGGGCACCAAACCGAGCCTGCATACTCCAAAATAGGACGCACATAAGTTTTATAAAGTGTTACCGAACTAGAGAAGGACAACTTAACGAACGATCTACGAATGAGAAAAATTAAAGAATTAGCACGTTTACAAACACTTAGGACATGTTCCGACAACGTAAGGTTTGAAGTAACGGTTACTCCTAGATCTACATGTGAAGTAACTAAGCGAAGTGGATGATTGTCAATCGAGTATTGACGGGATGGATTATTGGGTCCTATATGGAGCACAACACATTTATCAACATTCAGTGGTAGGAGCCAGTCGTTGCACCATCGGTTTATTGCGTCAAGATCGTCCTGGAGAATCTGTCTCTCGGTGAGCGGGTTAGCATACAACTTGGTGTCGTCAGCGAAGAATGACTTGCGAGATTTAATGTATAATGAAAGATCGCTGGCGAAAATGACAAATAAAAAAATTCGCCAATATTTGAACACATAAAATCAACTAACCACTCGATATCATTGAACAATCTTAAAATCCTTCATAAATGTATCAAAGGGAGAGAGATGACTTTGTTGGATAGTTTGGAGATTGAGAAACTATGTAAAAACCCTCAACAGCCAACTAGAGCATAATGGATCCCCACTACTCAATATTTACGATAAATTTCATTATGTACTTGTACTTGCCTACTCATGTATTATATTGTTATTCACTTGAAAATGACCGTAGGGTCGAAACCGGTCGTGATTATTGAATTATTATACACGAAATCCACATCGACCCTTGAATGCGAAAAGCATTTCATCTATTGTCACATATTCGTGAGGAGTGCAAGCTTTCTGGCAGAAGTCAATGAACTTTTCCAAAATTGTTTTGATATAAACCATGTTAACGAGCGTTTTCTCTGCCTCCCCTATGTGAAACACTATGATCACAGAAATATAAAATCATTCGGCTTTTCAAGGAAAACTTAGCGCTGATCTTTAATGGACTTTTTTTCTATGCGCGCAAAACATGAATTTTGCTGGAACAAAATCTTTCAGCTCCTTAAAGCATCTTCCGGGGAAGTATCTGTAAAACAGAAAAAGGTCAGCAACTTGTCCTTGAGAACCAGCGGTTGGATATCGCGGGTGATCTCTGGGTAGTCAATGAGGCCCACAGCCCGTTTTTGAAACCTATTCAACATCCGAACCTTTGGGCGCAGATCCCCATACATGGGAACAATATTCCAAAGCGGGTCGAATCTGCGCCTTATATAGAAGCAACAGCTGAGATGACGTGAAGTATCGTCTGGCTCTGAAAAGAAAACTAAGTTTAGCTGATGCCGACTTAGCTATTGCTGATACATGTTCATGCCAGCAAAATTTGAAGTTTACCGTTATTCCGATAAGGTGCATCTTTTGATGCAATTTGTTGGCCTTGTATTATTACAGAAGGTTCTCCAGCGGGGACCTTTCTGAAAAACGTAGTTGCTTGCGTATTGCTCGCGTTACAGCTCACTACCTGACCCCTCTCAGATATCCTCTTTGAGTCAGAGTTTAAGTTATTAATTTGTTGACATCTCTGATAATGAGATTCCGCAGACTACTGAAAAACGAAACCAGGGTACAATCGTCTGCAAAACCGAAGATCTTATCCTCTGTAGATGACAGAAGACCGTTTATCTGCAACAGAAACAAGGTTGGCGAAAGAATGGATCCCTGAGGTACTCCTGCTTGCAACTGGAAACAATCAGATGTTATACCATCCACCGCAGCTTGTATTGATCTACTATCTGACTGCTAACGATTTCATCGAACGCCAACACAGGTAATCGCAAACAATCCTATAAGCTGTACGCAGCAGCAACTAAGAGTACACTCGGGGGCAAAATTAGCGGAACACTCGAAAATTTAACCAAATTCGAAGTTCGATATTTTTCCTAATTCTCAACCGATTTAGATGATTTGTTCGGCAAGTTATAGATCAACTCTTTTGCTTTGTAGAAATTTTAAGAGAAAACAAAAAAATTTTATACGGGGGCAAAACTAAAAGTGTTTTTTTTGTCAAAAATTCGTAACACCCTGTGGAATTTCGTGGTCCGAGTTGAAACGTACAATATCATGGTCTGTCAAGACACATCTTCCTACAGTAACGCCCTTCCTGTTTCATGCGTTTATCTCTATTCTTGCAAAATATATTTAATTTCAAGTGGAAAATCACCATTTTGGAAAAATTCCATTGAATCAAGAAATTGTCATTAAAATTCGTCTATCAATTTGGAATTTTCTTATTATCACTCAGGCGTGTCGAAATTGTCGTTTGTGATTTTTATGTTTGAATTGCATTAGTTATTGATGACAATTTGGTTAATTTGGTGAAAATTAGGAATTCATAGGAGATAACAGTCGGTAGGTATTAAAATACACAACTGAATTCTGGGACCATTGATAAAACTTTTCATCTACACATGTGCACACCTTTTTTTATCAAATATGAAATACAACACACGTTTTTTTGTATATGACCACATTTGCACTTGTTTAAAGAATGAGAGATTTCCATTCTTTGATTTGATACAAATTCGATCGGTTGCGGTGTTTTGTGATTCTTTTACTGTTTACGATTCGAAACGGTATTTTTCATTCAGAATGAGAGATTTACCACCAACCTCAGTAGCAAGGGCAGTTACATTGATCGAGGGAGGGCGCACCTACCGCTCAGTTGGTACCATGTTGGGTGTCTCGACGTCG
Source organism: Cryptolaemus montrouzieri (assembly GCA_013387265.2). Lineage (NCBI taxonomy): Eukaryota > Metazoa > Arthropoda > Insecta > Coleoptera > Coccinellidae > Cryptolaemus > Cryptolaemus montrouzieri. The sequence continues at coordinate 41,051,930 of JABFTP020000042.1, forward strand.
GTTATCCATCGAATCTACCGACGTTACAGGGAAACTGAATTGTACGTGAGGAGGCGAGGACAAGGAAGAAATCGGGCAACCCGCGCAATACATGACCGTTTCATCGTCAACCAAACCATAAGAAATCCTCGTCTTATTGCTGTTCAGGCACGTAACCTTTTACAAGCAGTGGATAACATTAACGTCAGTGTGAGGACAGTCAGAAGACGAATAAATGAAGTTGGTCTGAGATCATACGCGCAAGCAAGAGCACCAAGACTCGATAGAGCCCATCGGGTAGCAAGATTGGCGTTTGCTAGGGAGCATGTAGCATTGACAATCAATCAGTGTAGACGAGTTTTATTTAGTGATGAGAGCCGATATTGTGTGAATTTCGTGGATGGTAGAGATAGAATATGGAGGCATCGAGGGGAACGGTACAATCAAGCGAACTTCGCAGGAACTGGAAGGTCAGTTATGATATGGGGTGGCATATGCTTGGGAGTACGAACAGAACTGGAGAATATTGGCAATGGATCACTTAATACCCATCGGTATATAACAGAAATCTTGGAGCACCATGTTGTGCCTTTTGCCCCTTACATAGGGAAAAATTTCCTTTTTATGCACGATAACGCGCGCCCTCATACTGCGCGCATAGTGATAGAATATCTCAATGAAGTTGGGATCACACGAATGGACTGGCCGTCGCGGTCACCGGATTTAAACCCGAACGAACACGTTTGAGACATTCTTGGAAGAAGGGTTCGACAACGGAATCCAGGCAACGTTGAAGAGCTGACATTGGCTCTGGTGGAAGAGTGGGATAACATACCTCAACAGATGATAGACAACATCATTGGGAGTATGCGAAATCGTATGCGCGCTGTAAAATAAGAGCTCGGGGGGGTCATACTCGCTACTAAAATCAAATGTTTTTTTTTTGTGGGTCATCGTGAACATTTTTCTCAACATGTTCATTTCATTTCACGAGTGTATCGCCAGGATACACACCTGCTCTCAATTTTGGAATGGAATGATAATTATTATAGAGTGTCACACAAAAAAATCCAAAAATAAATGTGCAAAATCAACGATTTTTCCAGTGTACTTCGAGTTCTCCCAGAGCGTGAAATTGGCCAGTGAATCTCAAAAATTTTCATTTCGTTAGATTTCCGCTTCTCTAATTTTGATTTTATTTTTTGGCTAACCTCCGATGTTATGCACCTACGCAAGATTAAAAATAAATTCTTGAAATTTGTGACTTTTCGCTTCAAATTGGATATCTCGTGTAAAAATGGAGATGAATGCATAAAACAAGAAGAGCGTTACTGTAGGAAGATGTGTCTTGACAGACCATGCTATTGTACGTTTCAACTCAGACCACGAAATTCCACAGGATGTTACGAATTTTTGACAAAAAAAACACTTTTAGTTTTGCCCTTGCTTAAAATTTTTTTCAAATTTTTTTGTTTTCTCTTATAATTTCTACAAAGCAGAAGTGTTGATCTATAACTTGCCGAAAAAGTCATCTAAATCGGTTGAGAATTAGGAAAAATATCGGACTTCGAATTTGGTTAAATTTTCGAGTGTTCCGCTAATTTTGTCTCCGAGTGTACTTTCATGTACTGCCTTTTCCTCATTTAAAGTATTCATCTTATTTAGAGCCGGTTGTTAATTTATTGCAGGGGGTGGCCATAGTCTTGCTCCAGGTAAAAGATCAAATACAGACTATTATGGACATGATCTGTGATCTGTAATACAACGCGGATGAAACTGCGTAGACCAACTATAAAGAGCAACAACTTGTTAAAGAGATTGAGGTCGAAATAATTCAACCCAGAATAAACTTTTTGGGTCAACCCACCCACAACGTCAACAGCAGATTACTTCAGAGTGGCCGTTTTCATTCAGTGCAAAGACTTATTGCAACAATCACTTTCGACACTGTTTTCTGACTAGGAACAGTTGTCTTTCGCTTTCGAGAGGCTCCATCCTATAGCAATTAAAAAAGGAACTCCACAGTGAACTGGAGTTGTGAATGCAATATTGGGCTGGGAGGGAAGTTTGAAGTAAGATTGACTTTGTGACTAAATTGCAGCGTACAGTATTTTTCCTGGTGTTCGTCAGGCTATATCGGAGTACCTTGAGCTGCCATGTACAACATCCACAATCGAACGAATATTCAGCACCATGCGCCGCATAAAAACACGGCTAAGGTCCACAATGACCTTCGACCGACTCAACAGATTAGCTTCAATATCAATTCACAGGAAAACGATAAAGAACAATGTTCACTTAGAAAACATAGCTATTCAAAAATTCACTACCGAAAAACTCGGTGTCTTGTTCAACTTGAATAAGAACTAGTTGTATTCCTCTTGATTTTCTTAAGCCACCCTTACCTCAGTTATTTTCCTCCCTCCCACACCCAATCTCCAGCTGTCACCCCCTTGCCCGAAGTCTGTCTACGCCCATGAGCTAAATGAGGTTCGCAACAGACTGATTGATATTTGGTACGAAATTAATTAAAATTCAATAATTGTATTTCACTTCAATGAACTAACCTGTCCTTATAGGATATTTTCCAGTCAACAGAGCAGCTCTCGACGGTGTACATATGGCTTGTGTGTAGTGTCTATCTAGAATAACTCCATTATAGCCCAAAGCATCGATATTCGGAGTTGTAACTTGATTGGACCCTCGATAGCTCACATCGTTCGACCCCTGAAATATCAAAAATTCAAAATCCCAACTTCCACTCATAATATGGGTGAGGGCCAATTAGGCCTATATCTAAATGATCTAATATTTCATTGAATTCATTTAAAGATACAAATGATTGCAAAGAAAAGAATTTAATATGTATGTTGCAAAGGTCAAATAGACATTGTTACTGAATCTGTTTTTGATTTTCTAATTTCCTTAACTATGGTTTAATCGACAAAGAATTCGTTATATCACATCAAACCACGAATAAAACACCTTGAATGGGTTACTACAAACACAAAAAAACAGAAGGTCCTATTTTATAAAAATAATTTCAAGTCAAGTTCAGGTTTGAATTGTGGAGGCCGTTACTTGATGTAGATCCATGATATAAATGAGATAAAAATCACAAGGTTTAACTTTAATCTACACTTTATTTGAAAAAATTCGACGACGTTTCGCTGACACAGCAGCTTTATCAAGAATGACAAACAGATTGAAGAGTATGGTATTATAAACAAATCGTAGAACAAGTTGGATGAATAACAGGAAAATCCACACCGAGCCATTGTACAGTTAGTATGGAAGGTAATAAAAACTAATTAAACAAGTTAAGTAGGGGTGAATAATTCACATCTCATCTTTGTATCTTGTATAGATACAAACATTCGGACAAGCTTTTGAATGAGCAGGTAGATGTGAATAATTCACCCCTACTTAACTTGTTTAATTAGTTTTATTACCTTCCATACTAATTGTACAATGGCTCGGTGTGGATTTTCCTGTTATTCATCCAACTTGTTCTACGATTTGTTTAAAATATAATAATATAATAATAATAATATATCTTTATTGCATATGATTACAACCTATTGTTTAAACACTCTCTGTCTCAATTTAATTCTGGTTTATAAAATAACATCGAATTTTCCACACAATAAAGATCCAATAGCTGCTCACAAAGGTTTATATACCTGTGGTGAGTGTTTATATTTTTTCTACTATTTCAAAATAGAGTAATATACTCACAAAATATCTTTATGCACATGAATACTGTACACAATACTTACACACTATCAGAAACAGAAGGGCATACAAAACAACAATAATAACAATAATAATAATAATACAGTGCATGAGAGATGGCGAAACATACAAATATCTGGGATACCAACAAGCCAGATTCTTAGACCAAAAACAATCAAAGGATAAGATTCGTTCAGAATACAGTCAGCGTCTGAAGTCTGTGCTGAAATCGATGTTGAACTCGGGGAATCTAGTCAAGGCAATTAACACCTACGCCATTCCAGTGTTGCTTTACTCATTTGGAATAATCAGATGGACTAAGACGGAGCTGGATGATATTCAAAGGCAGGCCCGAACGATGCTGACAAAGTACAACAATCATCATCCAAAATCGTCTGTGATACGAACAACTTTGAAGCGGAAAGAAGGAGGACGCGGATTAATAGATGTTGTCAATTTACACACCGAACAGATAAGAAATCGCAGAGAATTCTTCTTCTCAGCAAAAGCTCTCACTTCTGACCTCCATAGAGTGGTATCGTTGGCTGATAAGGGATATACACCTCTGAATCTTGCTACCAGAGATGACCTGCTGAATCTACCGTTCCTATCAGATACTGAAAAACAAGAGCAATGGTCAAGAAAGGAATTGCATGGACGACATCACCATGAGATTAATCAACCACACATCGACAAAGAAGCCTCCAACAAATGGTTGATGAAAGGAGAATTATTCGCAGAAACAGAGGGATTCCTTATGGCCATCCAAGACCAAGTGATCGCTACAAACAATTACAAAAAATTATTAATGAAGGACGGAACATTACAAACAGATAGGTGCAGAAAATGCCATATAAGATCGGAGACTATACAGCATATTACGTCTGGATGCGAACAACTGGCCAATACGGAGTATCTTCACAGGCATAATCAAGTGTGCAACATTATCCACCAGAAACTTGCACTCCAGTACGGACTTCTGAACACCTTCCAGCCATATTACAAGTATCAGCCGGCGCCCGTATCGGAAAATGACTCTATCAGATTATACTACGATAGGCCTGTTATCACTGACAGAATGGTGACGAATAATAGGCCGGACATATTGGTGTATGATAAGAGAGCCAGAACAGCAATGCTGGTGGATGTCGCCATACCGAATAATAACAACGTGCTGAACAAGTTCCAGGAGAAAAAGTCCAAATAGACAGACTTTGCTATTGAGATCAAGCAGATGTGGCACCTCGATAAAATAGATATTGTTCCTGTCATCGTATCCTCGACTGGTTAAATACCCAAAACTTTGCATGATAGCCTTAAGAAATTAGAATTGCATAAGAATACCTATATAGAACTGCAAAAAGCTGTAATTCTTAATACATGTAGAAAATTTATGTCAAGTATATTGTAATCGAGCCTATTCCCTTTGATTGCTACATCTGGGGAAGGTAAATTATATCCAGCTAACAGCTGAGATAGTGCATAAGTCCACTATAATAAGTCCGAATATTCTGAGTTTAAAAACACTTATTCGGAACGAATTGGTTGATATTTTTTGTAATTCTTAGATTCAAAGGCAGTTTGTTGAACATTCTGGGACCAATAAAGGAGTAACTCCTCTGACTAATTGTCTTAACCATTTTTGGAACAACAAGTGAAAATTTACTATATCGAGTATTGGAGTCATGTGCGATCAGTTCGTGACACTCCATATTCTTCCTTAAGTGATTTAAAATAACTATATAATACCATACTCTTCAATCTATTTTTCATTCTTGATAAAGCTGCTGTGTCAGCGAAACGTCGTCGAATTTTTTCAAATAAAGTGTAGATTAAAGTTAAACCTTGTGTTTTTTATCTCATTCAAGTTCAGGTACTAGACGATCACATGATTTTTCATTTGATCGAGCTCATTCAGCCTCAGGTGTAATAAATGTGGGAAAGCAAATTCAGGTATTGCAATTTACTTAAAAGCGATGTATTTTGCATTGTCTTTTATAGACCGGGGTATGAGTTGTTTCAGTCTATCAATTCAAAGTTAACCCTACGTAGACCCTTTTACTCAACATTCCATATGATATGAAACCACCAAAGTAATAATAATAAAACAGATTAGAATTTGAAAACTTCAAGTAAAATTACACTCACCATATCATCGCCAATTATTATCACAATATGCGGAGCTTTTTTCTCACTTTCTCCAAGAATACTTCGACCAATTCCAAATAGTACAGCCCAAAATATTATCAGATTCATGATTTCTGTGTGATTGGAGCAAACTTGAATCTATGTATTCTAGTTCTGAAACAAAAGAAATGTGCATTCATTTGGAAAATAAATATTTTCAAAATCATTGATACTAATCGCTACATTATACTTGAAGAATTACTGATAATGACAAGTGCTTTATCGTTATTCATTTTCTTGTATTATATTGAAAGGTTTTCGCTTGAATCGCTTATCTTTCGTTATCTTCTTATGGGAAATTAGAAATTATGTTACTCTGAATTCCCATGAAAATTCTGTGCATTGACAATATCCAGACTTGGCATAAAACAATGGATATTGCAAATCAAATGTCAAGGCATCAAAATTGCCTTTTAACCTACATGTGAATTACCACAATTATTTTTCAATGCCAAAGACAAAACTCACAAATTAGATAATTCAGGAATATACGGACAGTGTTGCCCTGATTGTAACGGTGTATATATAGGCCTGACAGGAAGATTTGTTCGCATTAGATACGAATAACATCACTCTTCCTTTTGTAAAAACAAAAGTTCTGGTCGACAAGAACATCTGTGCAGGTGAAATAGTCACTCCCATGTCGCGCGTTAACTCTGCCGGTCACGTGCCCTAGAGCTCAGTTCTCAATGAACCTTTGAAGCTTTAAGAAGAGCCAAGCGAACAGGACCGAATCTTGCAAATTTCATTTCAATATTTCTAAGTTTTGGTGAGGATGAAGTTCGTTTTCGATTTGAAAGGAAAAAAATTGAGTGGGCAATCCAGGGAAATAATTGCGAATGTCATTCATTTCATGAAACGTGAAGGGATGTAGAATGAACCTGTAATTTATTTGAAGAAGGTTCAAGAACGTGTAGCTGTCGCAACAGGAGTTGGTTTGCGAACCGTGCAAAAAATTTCGAGCGAAATGAGAAAGATTAAAGATGGCGAAAATAACAGTTTTTCAATTTCCGATAAAAAGACTGTTGTAGATACTGAAAAATGAAAGAAATAAAAAAGATTAATTTAATTAATTGAAAATCGACAAAATTATTCAATCAAGATGATTTGCACGACCAAATTTGACATTTTTCATATTTTTCTAACGACTGTCAATTTAATTTTTCTTTAAATTGAACAAGTTCCACGAAGAAATAATATATGGGCGATGCCAACCCAGATCATTGGGTTCATAATGATTCTAAAACATCTGTAGATCATAATCGGCATCACTTGGAAGACTGAGCCTGGCCATCCGGGCTCTCTCGGTCAAACAGAAAGGAAATTTGAGGAAATATCGCAGGTTATGTTTTTTTTTTATTATCTCCTTGGTCCTTCATGGCCTTGCTTGCTATGTAAAATCTTTTCTTAGATTTGTTTAGACATATAAGAAGTATGATTGTTGAAATATTTTTCTGCTGGTTTTCTTTTTCCCTTATTACAGATTCTTGTCCCAAGCCCCTTTTTTTTTCACCCTTGTTTTGGAAATCATGGGATGCAAGAGAGAATGAAGCGGCTGAGCAGAAAAATCTTTCGTACTCTTTATATACACACGACACTAATACAACATAAACAGACAAGCTATTGCTAGTGCAATAGCGACAGGGAAACGAGTTTTTTCCTCAGGTTTTTCACTCGTTTATTGAATCATATATAAGATAGTATGGTTCCCGTGTTACATTTCCTCAGCTCATACTTGTATTTTTCTGACACACCGAACATTTATTGTAAATACAATTATTCAAATTTTGTAATTCCTCTCTTTTCAAATATATATATATATATATATATATATATATATATATATATATATATATATATATATATATATATATATATATATATATTTTATACCCGACACACATAATATAAAAAATAAATACAATGAAAAAATTTCTAAATATATGATGCTTGGCGACGAGTTTAAGAAAATGTGGAAAATGAAAAATTTTTATTCTACCGATTTTAATTTCCACAATAGGTGTTATTCCTAGGAATCTTCACAAAAATTTTGTGATTTTGGGTCTGGAGAAAAATTTGTTAGAGTAGTTACAAAAGATAACAGTCATCAAATCTTGTAATATTCTTCGTAGGTTTCTTTCCGAAAAAAATAAAGAGGTAGAGTCATAGGTTTTCTCTTCAGTTTATACTGCCCAGAATCACATTTCATATTTTATTTATTTGTATATATAAATGTAATATAATTAACTGACAATTTTGTCATATTAATATTCAGACCAGTATTCTATTGGATCGTTCATCACTTCACACGAAGGAGACTGTTAATGAGTAACATTCAGTGTTACTTGACTAAGGTCCATACACTGGATTTTTCCGGGGAGACAGCCTCTGACACTACTCGTTGATACATTGATATTATTTTCTGATGATGCTATAGTTTGTATATATTCTGGTAGATTGATATATTCTCATAACATTTAAGGTTATCCTAATATATAGTTATTCCAGGATATATTTTGATTATAATCATTGCCTGGCAATGGTATTAATTACCGGGTGGTGGATTTATATTTTTCATGAAATCAGTTTGATCTCATGAACAGATATCGTCAAGTCGCCCTCTGGAGACAAGAAGAATTATTCAAACATCCGTAGATCAATGAATAATCCTTCCTGACAAGAGCTAGTTCCCAAATCTGCCTGCATGCACTCAGCCCCCAAGAGCCACAATAGTGCAACTAAGCAGGATGTCGAGAAACGAAGCGGCAGACTGTAGTTCCGCCCTTATTAGGAGCCCATCAGTGTCGCATATCGTTTCTCAGGATCCTATCAAGCCACATCGGAGTGCCCCATCGATTCCAGAAAAGACGCACCTCCTACATACGTATGAGAGTCGCCCTCTATGTACCGATACGACGAACCCGCTACATGATGAGAAAGATACGAACAATAACAAACAGATGTGGAAACGTTAAAAATTCCAAGCATTTGGGAGACATCTTTCGCCGTTCCGTGAATCACATCAACGGTAGAAAACGAGCGAAATAATCCCACTGGAATAGTGCTCTTAGCCTCTGTTTCCGAAATAAAACCTCCCGTCGGTAAATATTTGATGGGACAAATTTCTTCCGCGATAAACTTCGCGAGGAGTCTACATATGTAAACTTGAGACAAGAAGAATTATTCAAAAATCTGTAGATCAATGAATAAGACTTCCTGAAAAGAGCTAGTTCCAAAATCTGCCTGCCATGCACGACGATCAAAATGCAAAAACAGGTCAATTTTTGTTTCAAGGGGGACATCTTTTGGGGTACAATACTTGCCTGAAATATCAACCCCCTAAGCGGGGTTAGCAATCCTTGAACATTTTGAATGGGGAAGATGGGTTGAGTGTTGACTCAAAAGAAAGATGGTATCTTTGTCTACATTGCCTTGAACGAATTTCCATTTTTAATTGAATACTGTAACAGATACAGGGTGAGAAACTGGAAGATAGGGAAGATTATTTCCCTGAGAATATTCAAGTTTCAGTTAGGTAAAATGGAACAGATCCATGCTGATCAATGGCAGTCGTTATCAAATACTATCCTCATCTCGAATTTCAACCCCTGGAGCAAGGGTGGCAACCCTTGAAAATTTGGAAGAGGGTAGATGGGTCGAGTGATACCTAGAAAGAAAGGTATTATCTTTTTCTGCATCTCTGTGAACGAATTTTCATTTTTAATTGAAAACTGTAGAAGAGATAGAGTGAGCTACTGAAAAATAGAAGAGACTCTCTGTCGCCCTGAACTATTCTAGTATTAGTGCGAAAAAATGGAACAGATTCATTCCAGATCAAAGGCTGCCATCTTTGATCTAAATGAATCTATTCCAGTTTTTCGCACTAATACTCCAATAGTCTTGGGGCGATAGTCTTCTCTATTTTTCAGTGACTCACTCTGTATCTTCTACAGTTTTCAATCGAAAATGAAAATTCTTTCACGGGAATGCAGACAAAGATAATACCTTTCTTTCGAGTTATCACTCGACCCTTCTATCCTCTTCCAAATTTTCAAGGGTTGTCACCCCTGCTCCAGGGGTTGAAATTTGAGATGAGGATGGTATTTGATGATGACTGCCATTGATCAGCATGAATCTGTTCCATTTTACTACACTGAAACTTGAATATTCTCAGGGAAATAGTCTTCCCTATCTTTCAGTTGCTCACCCTGTATCTTTTACAGTTTTCAATTAAAAATAGAAATTCGTTCAAGTCAATGTAGACAAAGATATCACCTTCCTTTTGAGTCATCACTCGACCCATTTTCCCTATTCAAAATGTTTAAGGATTGCAACCCCCGCTAAGGGGTTGATATTTCAGGCAAGTTTTGTACCCCAAAAAATGTCCACCTTGAAACAAAAATTGACTATTTTTGCGTTTTGATCAGAAATAAATATCTTGGTAGATATAGCCTCTGTTTAATTTTCGTTGAAGCACCCTGTATATATCAGACATCTGGGACTGATTGCTTCAGAAATCCTGTCTTCTAGGATGATAGACAGGAACTACAGTTTCTCATCACCGCACCAAGAAACAGAATTTCCTGATATATTTTGATGAAAAAGGGAAAATGGGATAACGAAATTACGTTTGTAATGAATGGCGTTATTCATAAACTCGGTAAAACGGAGTCTAAAATGTATTCTCTTACACAACGGGAGTTAATTAGGGTCGTTGCCGATTGCACCTTCTACTAAAGTAAAATAAGAATATACAAGGCTGTTCAAGACGCTGCCGGTCTCTTAGAGAAAACATAAGATTCAAGCCAATATTTGTATTGATTATTCAACACATTCTCCTTTCAGCTCAATACACTTATTGCAACGGTCTTCAAGCATTGCAATGCCTTTTGAATAGTACGATTTATCATGGCCTTTAGAATACTCCTCTGTTTCGGCTTCAACTTTTTCATTGGTCTCAAATCTTTTTCCCGGGAACCATCTCTTCAAATTTGGAAAGAGATAATAGTCGCTGGGAGCCGAATCAGGCAAATACGGAGGATGAAGATGCAATTTGAAGCGTGATTTGTTCAATTTCGCCATTGTTTTGATCGATTTGTGAGCTGGTGCATTGTCTTGCCAAAAGATCCCTTTTTTCGATAAGTGGGGCCGTTTTGTTGAGATTTAGTCCTTCAAACAGGCCAAAAGTCCTCAGTAATAGTTACTAATGACTGTTTTTCCCTTTTCGAGATAGTCTTAGAACAATATGCCGGTTAAATCCCAAAAAAATAATGCCATTCCCTTTCCTGCTGATTGCTGTGTCTTTGGTCGCTTTGGAGCACTTCCGCCGGGGCCAACCCACTCTTTTGTCAATTCTTTCGATTGGTCACAATTCGGCGCAAAAAATCAGTCAGATTTTTCTTCTACATGTTCAAACAATGTTGAGAAGTGCGAACACTTCCACGTTTTCGATCGTTTGTTAATGAACGCAGCACCCACCTTGACGTCAGCTTTCTCATTCCCAGTTGTTCATGCAAAATCGAAACAACCTACCCAATTGACATGCATACAGCCTCTGCTATCTTACGCGCTTTCACTTTTGGATCATCCAACACAATATCATGGATTTTTTCAATGATTTCTGGAGTGGTCACTATTTTTGGCGCTCCACCGACATGTTCATCTTTTGACGAAGCAGTTCCCGAATAATATTTATCGCGCTTTTCCTTCTTTTTTTTTGGATTTTGGAGAGAATAATGTTGAATTTCCATTTTTTTTCAATACCAAAACTTGTTCACTATAAAAACCTGTAGCGTCACAATTTGTTGACAGATTGAGCCGAAATTTTAGGAGAATGCGTCTGAAGGTTAGTATTTCCCAAAATAGCTTAGCTTTCAAAAATTGGTGGGTCATCTCTGAGAGGCAGGCAGCATCTTGAATAGCCTTGTACATCTAATGCTTTGGTTTTGAACTAAATCAATACGGAATACAACTCGACCATATGTGTTGATAAGAAATGGTCAACTTTCTTTTAGGCCAACAAAGTGGTTCCACAAAATAACCCTGTTCTCTCTGCTTGTAGGATAGTAAAGCTGAAAAATCAACACTGGATTGAAACGGATTGGCTTATTCAAGAAGCGCTAGATCCAGAAAGTAAACCATGATAAATCCACCTTTAGCATCAAGAAATCAGTAATAGTCGCTCTAATGTGTCTAAAATTAGGGGTCATAAGACAATTTGTTGAAGCTTCTAACAAAAATGGAAATTATTTCTTTTTCTTGTACCAAAAGTTCTCACAATGAATTTCAGAAAATATAAAAGCTGGCTTCTTTGATGGGCCACAGATTAGGTCATTATTAAAAGACACCAATTTGACGTGAACTTTAACGAAGATTGAGAAAAAAGCATGAAATTCGTTTGTTTTTTCAGAATTTTTGGGAGAATAAAAAGAGTTCTCAACTCGTTGAACAATTTCAAAAGGTTGGTTGAAACACGAGCATCGATTTACACTTTCTTCGCAACCACCTACACTATTTTGCGGCTAATCTTGGGGATCTAAGTGAAGAAATATGGAGGAACGATGTTAAGACTACTGGAACGCACACATGATAGCTTACTATTGTTGGAGCATTCAGAACATATCACTGACCACAACATCTGCAAGAAAATCTTACGAGAAAAAGTTTTTTTTCAATTCAAGCATTTAATAAAATAAGATCAATTTTAAAGAAGTTGTATTTCATTGTAGGATGGCCATGTTACATATTTTCTAAACTAGAAGTTTTAATCATTAAAATTGTTACTGTTGTGCAGTGTTATACTACATCATTAAAAGGTATTTCCATCAAATAAAACTAACGTCGTTAAAATACGACCTTTTTTATTGCAAAATACTACCAATTTTTTCAATGTTATCGAAACCGTAATACATCATTCGCTTACCAGGAACAATAATCCGAAAAAACCAATTCGACTCATTCAGAAACACAAAATTATTCTATGAAATACTTCGGAAATGAAATACAAGAAAACGTGTATCTCGTTATAGTTAAATCTCAACAACTTGAAAATCGAAGCCAATACAGTTTATTTTAAGCCAGATGAAAAGTATTTATGAAAATATAAAAACTATTATAACCATTTCCAGTGGCGCTGCAGAGAACGGGGCATATACTAGGTGAGAAACAATATCGGTGAAAGGGGTATAAATTTCAGAGCGGGTACAAATTGTGACCTTACAACTGAAATTGAATGAAAATTAGCATCAGTGTATCAGTGCCATTATTGATAGATAGTGCTGGAAAAAAGTTATCAGTATCAGTCAAACAAGCTACAAACGAATACGTGCTTTTTTCTCAACTGATAGTAGGTAAGATAATTCATTTACGTCATACAAATTTTATATGTGTTAATATTTAATTCATTTTTCAATATTGTTTTATCAACTAGACATTGTTGATTGCATCTCCGTTATCAATTACTGATTAATTTTATAAACACGACCGAACAATTTTTTACGACAGAAACTGTCATTTTGGAGTGAAATGGTCATCTTCAGAAAGTGGGATCATTTTACCTCTCACGGATCAATAATTCTCTTGAATTTAATACTGTTTTTTCTATCAAAATGCCACGTACATACAGGGTGCTTCAACAAAAAGTAAACAGGGGCTATATCTACCAAGATATTCATTTCTGATCAAAACTCAAAAACAGGTCAATTTTTTTTCAAGGGGTACATCTTCTGGGATACAAAACTTGCCTGAAATATCAACCCTCTAAGCGGGGGTTGCAATCCTTGAACATTTTGAATAGGGAAGATGGGTCGAGTGATGACTCAAAAGAAAGGTAGTATTTTTGTCTACATTGCCTTGAATGAATTTTCATTTTTAATTGAAAACTGTAGAAGATACAGGGTGAGCAACTGAAAGATAGGAAAGACATTTCCTTGAGACTATTCAAGTTTCAGTGAACTAAAATGGAACAGATCCATGCTGATCAATAACAGTCATCATCAAGTACCATCCTCATCTCGAATTTCAACCCCTAGAGCAGGGGTGACCACCCTTAAAAATTTGAAAGAGGGTAGATGCGTCGAGTGACACCTCGAAATGAAGGTTATATCTTTGTCTGCATCCCCGTGAACGAATTTTCATTTTTGATTGAAAACTGTAGAAGATACAGAGTGAGCCACTGAAAAATAGAGGAGACTATATATAGCCCTGAGCTATTCAAGTATTAGTGCAAAAAATGGAACAGATTCATTCCAGATCAAAGGCTGTTATCTTTGATCTAAACGAATCTATTCCAGTTTTTCGCACTAATACTCCAATAGTCTTGTGGCGATAGTCTTCTCTATTTTTCTCACTCTGTATCTTCTAGAGTTTTCAATCAAAAATGAAAATTCGTTCACGGGGATGCAGACAAAGATAATACCTTTCTTTCGAGGTATCACTCGACCCATCTACCCTCTTCCAAATTTTTAAGGGTTGTCACCCCTAATCCAGGGGTTGAAATTCGAGATGAAGATGGTACTTGATGATGACTGTCATTGATCAGCATGGATCTGTTAAATTTTACCTCACTGAAACTTGAATATTCTCAGGGAAATAGTCTTCCCTATCTTTCAATTGCTCACCCTGTATCTTTTACAGTTTTCAATTAAAAATAGAAATTCGTTCAAGACGATGTAGACAAAGATATCACTTTTCATTTGAGTCATCACTTGACCCATCTTCCCTTTTCGAAATGTTCAAGGATTGCAATCCCCGCCTAGGGTTTGATATTTCAGGCAAGTTTTGTACCACAAAAGATGTCCCCCTGAAACAAAAATTGACTATTTTTGCGTTTTGATCAGAAATGAATATCTTGGTAGAGAAATAGCCTCTGTTTAGTTTTCGTTGAAGCACCCTGTATATATCAGACATCTGGGACTGATTGCTTCAGAAATCCTGCCTTCTAGGATAATAGACAGGAAATACAGTTTCTTATCAATGCACCAAAGAACAGAATTTCCTGAAATATTTTGATGATAAAAGGAAAAAAGAGAAAACGAAATTACGTTTGTAATGAATGGCGTTATTCATAAACTCGGTAAAACGGAGTCTAAAATGTATTCTCTTACGCAACGGGAATAAATTAGGGTCGTTGCCGATTGCACATTCTACTAAAGTAAAATAAGAATATACAAGGCTGTTCAAGATGCTGCCGGCCTCTTAAAGAAAACATAAGATTCAAGCCAAAATTTGTATTGATTATTCAACACATTCTCCTTTCAGCTCAATACACTTATTGCAACGGTCTTCAAGCATTGCAATGCCTTTTCAATAGTACGATTTGTCATGGCCTTTAGAATACTCCTCTGTTTCGGCTTCAACTTTTTCATTGGTCTCAAATCTTTTTCCCGGGAACCATCTCTTCAAATTTGGAAAGAGATAATAGTCGCTGGGGGCCGAATCAGGCAAATACGGAGGATGAGGATGCAATTCGAAGCGTGATTCTTTCAATTTCGCCATTGCTTTGATCAATTTGTGAGCTGGTGCATAGTCTTGCCAAAAGATCACTTTTTTTCGATAAGTGGGGCCGTTTTGTTGAGATTCAGTCCTTCATACGGGCCAAAAGTCCTCAGTAATAGTCACTAATGACTGTTTTTCCCTTTTCGAGATAGTCATCGAACAATATGCCGGTTAAATCCCAAAAAACTAATGCCATCCCCTTTCTTGCTTATCGATGCTTCTTCGGTCGCTTTGGAGCACTTCCCCCGGGGCCAACCCACTTTTTTGTCAATTCTTTCGATTGGTCACAATTCGGCGCAAAAAATCAGTCGGATTTTTCTTCAACATGTTCAAACAATGCTGAGAAGTGCGAACACTTTCACGTTTTTGATCGTTTGTTAATAAACGCGGCACCCACATTGCCGTCAGCTCTCTCATTCCCAGTTGTTCATGCAAAATCGAATCCACCCACCCAATTGACATGCATACAGCATCTGCTATCTCACACACTTTCACTTTTGGATCATCCAACACAATATCATGGATTTTTTCATTGATTTCTGGAGTGGTCACTGTTTTTGGCGCTCCACCGACATGTTCATCTTTTGTGCTTGTTCGACCTCTTTTGAACTCTGCGAGCCAATATATTACGGTCTATACAACGAAGCAGTTCCCGGATAATATTTATCGCGCTTTTCCTTCGATTCTTTTGGATTTTGGAGAAAATAATGTTTAATTTCCATTTTTTTTCAATACCAAAACTTGTTTACCATAAAAAGCTGTAGCGTCACAATTTCTTGACCGATTGAGCCGAAATTTTGGGAGAATGTGTCTGAAGGTTAGTACTTCTCAAAATAGCTTAGCTTTCAGATTTTGCTGGGTCATCTCTGAGAGGCCGGCAGCATCTTGAATAGCCTTGTACATCTAATGCTCTGGTTTTGGACTAAATCAAGTATACGGAATACAAATCACTCATATGTGTTGATAAGAAATGGTCAACTTTCTTTTAGGCCAACAAAGTGATTACACAAAATAACCCTGTTCTCTCTGCTTGTAGGATAGTAAAGCTGAAAAATCAACACTGGATTGAAACGGATTGGCTTATTCAAGAAGCGCTAGTTCCAGAAAACAAACCATGATAAATCCACCTTTAGCATCAAGAAATCAGTAATATTCGCTCTGTTGTATCTAAAATGAGGGGTCATAAGACAATTTGTTGAAGCTCCTAACAAAAATGGAAATTGTTTCCTTTTCTTGTACCAAAAGTTCTCACAATTAATTGCAGAAAATATAAAAGCTGGCTTCTTTGATGGGCCACAGATTAGGTCTTTATTAAAAGACACCAATTTTACGTGAACTGTAACAAAGATTGAGAAAAAAGGATGAAATTAATTTGGTTTTTTTTAGAATTTTTTAAAAATAAAAAGAGTTCTCAACTCGTTGAACAATTTCAGAAGGTTGGTTGAAACACGAGCATCGATTTACACTTTCTTCGCCACCGCCTTCACTATTTTGCTGCTAATCTTGGGGATCTAAGTGAAGAAGTATGGAGGAACGATATTAAGACTACTGGAACGCACACATGATAGCTTACTATTGATGGAACATTTAGAACATATCACTGACCAGAACATCTGCAAGAAAATGTTACGAAAAACTTTTTTTTCAATTTAACCATTTAATAAAATAAGATCAATTTTAAAGTAGTTGTATTTCATTGTAAAATGGTCATGTTACATATTTTCTAAACTAGAAGTTTTAATCATTAAAATTGTTACTGTTGTGCAGTGTTATACTACATCATTAAAAGATATTTCCATCAAATAAAACTAACGTCGTTAAAATACGACTCTTTTTATTGCAAAATACTACCAACTCTTTGAATGTAATCAAAACCATAATACATCATTCACTCACCAGGAACAATAATCCGAAAAACCAATTCAACTCATTCAGAAACAAAATTATTCTATAAAATACTTCGGAAATTGAATACATGAAAACGTGTATCTCGTTATAACTAAATCTCAACAACTTGAAGATCGAAGCCAATGCAGTTTATTTTAAGACAGATGAAAAGTATTTATGAAAATATAAAAACTATTATAACAATGTCCAGTGCCGCTGCAGAGAACGGGGCATGTACTAGGTGAGAAACAATATCGGTGAAGGGGATTTAAATTTCAGAGGGGGTACAAATTGTAACCTTACAACTGAAATTGAATGAAAATTAACATTAGTGTATCAGTGCCATTATTGATAGACAGTTCCGGAAAATAGTTATCAGTATCAGTCAAACAAGCTACAAACGAACACGTGCTTTTTTCTCAACTGAAAGGAGGTAAGATAATTCATTTACGTCATGCAAATTTTATGTGCATTATTATTTAATTCATTTTTCAATATTATTTTATTGACTAGACATTGTTGATTGCATCTCCGTTTTTAATTATTGATTAATTTCATAAATTTTATAAATACTACCGAGAAATTGTTTAATACAGAAACTGCCATTTTGTAGGGAAATGGTCATCTTCTGAAAGTGGGATCATTTTACCTCTCACTGATTAATAATTCTTTTGAATTTGATATTGTTTTTCTATCAAAATGCCACGTACATACAGGGTGCTTCAACGAAAACTGAACACAGGCTATATCTTCCAAGATATTCATTTCTGATAACAACGCAAATCAGGTAAATTTTTGTTTCGAGGGGGATATCTTTTGGGGTACAATACTTGCCTGAAGTATCAACCCCATAAGTGGGGGTTGCGATCCTTGAACATTTTGAATCTGGAAGATGGGTGGATTGATAACTCAAAAGAAAGGTGGTATTTTTTTCTACATTTTCTCAAAGGAATTTCCATTTTTAATTGACCACTGTAAAAGATAAAGGGTGACAACTGAAAGATAGGGAAGACTATTTCCCTGAGACTATTCAAGTTTCAGTGATCTAAAATGGAACAGATCCATGCTGATCAATGACAGTCATCACCATGTACCATCCTCATCTCGAATTTTAACCCCTAGAGCAGGGGTGACCACCCTTAAAAATTTGAAAGAGGGTAGATGGGTCGAGTGATACCTCGAAAGAAAGGTATTATCTTTGTCTGCATCCCCGTGAACGAACTTTCATTTTTTATTGAAAACTGTAGAAGATACAGAGTGCGCTACTGAAAAATAGAGGAGACTATCTATCTTTCCCAGTTTTTCGCACTAATACTCCAATAGTCTTGGGGCGTTAGTCTTCCATATTTTTCAGTGGCTCACTCTGTATCTTCTACAGGGAATAGTCTTCCCTATCTTTCAACTGCTCACCCTGCAACTTTTACAGTTTTCAATTAAAAATGGAAATTCGTTCAAGGCAATAGAGACAAGATACCACCTTTCCTTTGAGTCATCACTCGACCCATCTTCCCTACTCAAAATGTTCAAGGATTGCAACCCCTGCTTAGAAGGTTGACATTTCAGGCAAGTATTGTACCCCAAAAGATGTCGTCTTCAAAACAAAAATTGATCTATTTATGCGTTTTGATTAAAAATGAATGTATTGGTATATATAGCCTCTGTTCAGTTTTCGTTGAAGCACCCTGTATAAGCGTAAAATGTATCCGCAAAATTCGGATCTAAGGCACATGAAAATTGCCCTCTTAGAAGTAGATAAACAACGAAAAATGAAAATATCGGAAATAGCAGCCAATACGCTGAAAGAGGAAAACATTGAAAGAGAAAGCTATGACCAATGCTGCCCTTCAAACCGAAAACCAAGTAATTCTGAATTTCCAACTTTTCAGCAGAGTTATTTTTATGATTCAAATAAGAGAGATCAAGCTCACTCAAAAAAAGTTCTAATTAGCAGCTTCGAACTTGAACACTTACTACTTCTCAATTTTAGAAATTTACTGAGCGTACTAAATTCAAAATTCTTCGCACCAAATTCAAAATGGACGATCACTTTCAGTTACTAGATTTCCGATTATCACATCCACACGAAGCTTTTACAGAACATAAAACAAGTAAGTCGAAAACTTCAAGACAAAATTCATGTAAGTCAATTTACATTTGCATATTTTATTGCAGAATCACGTAACACAGAATTAATTTTTCTGTTATCAAACAGAACACAAAAGTAACAATTATTGAACATCAAATGAACTTTCAAATGAATACAGAAATTGGTGAAAAGATTATAACAACTTTGTAACTATAGATCGCCTCTTCAATTTGAGTTTCTTCCCCACAATGGGCCAAGTCGTCCATGTCAGATACTGGCAGGAGAGATTTCCAGAACAACTGTTTCTTAGCGGGCATATAGGCTGTTAGTTCATTCAAAATCTTTTCTGTTTTCCTTATTCAGACCCCGGCATGATAATTTATTACCTGACAACTGAAGTTTGACTTTTGGTTTTAAAAAATTCGAATTCTGAAACTCCGGACTATCTATTTCAGTTTTAAAGTACAGTGATCTCGAATTTTTCCTGAATTGACATATCTTTAGGTCAAGAAGAAAGGGTACAGCATTGTTACCATTGCTTATTGCTCCATTTTTTACATGTTTGGCAAACGTTTTCGAAACGAAGAAAGTCTTCCTAATGGAGAATGAGTGGTTTATTGTACTTACTGCTTCTAATGATTAAATTAACTAAATCGTCGTAATCTAATATCTCCTTCGACTTATTCCACTTTTTCCAATCAGCCCATGTACCGAGTCAGCCTTCAAAAATGAATGGCCAGCTTCAAATAACTCGAAAATAATAGTCTCTTGTCCCCATTCTTCATTAACTAGAATACAACATGCGGTAAAGAGTGGCCAGTTTTTATTTTGTGCGGCACAATCGTCTGTCCAAATTACAATATTTTTTACATTTTCAGCAAGAGACTTCATGAAATTATAAAACGCGCATACAGGATCGGAGCAAGTTCTTCCCATAATAGCCTCATACCATAGTATACACATATTCTGTCTATGATTCCTCAAGCTCGCAAACGATTCATTGAAACATATTAGACGACTTATAAAAAAGGAGTTCTGAGGCTCCATTTTCGGAATTATTAATATCTTCTGCATATCAACCGCGAAAATTTCTTCAACTTCTGGCCATTCTTCGATACAATCTGATTCATATGCTCTTTGTCTTTCAGTATACCTTCTCTTGTGTATTTTTTAATTTCACAGTTCGCATCATCTCCTCCATTTACTTTTTCATGGTGGACATGATTCTTGTGCAATAAACATGATAGACATTCATCTTGTGATGGTTTAGTGAAACCAGTATTCTCCTGATGAAAAACTTTTCTGTAGGTTTCATATGAAACTTTCTTTTCAGCAATTTTCTCATTCAAATCTTCCCATATCTTATACACCGAAATGTCTCTTGTAAGATACTGTCTGTTAGGAGCATGTTTAAGGTTATAATGTGAAAATACTTTATGATAACTCAATATGATGTTTGATGAAGTTAATAAACGCGGCACCCACCTTGCCATCAGCTTTCTCATTCCCAGTTGTTCATGCAAAATCTAAACCACCTACCCAATTGACATGCCAACATCATCAACTATCTCACGCGCTTTCACTTTTGGATCATCCAACACAATATCATGGATTTTTTCAATGATTTCTGTAGTGGTCACTGTTTTTGGCGCTCCACCGACATGTTCATCTTTTGTGCTTGTTCGACCTCTTTTGAACTCTGCGAACCAATATATTACGGTTGTATACGACAAAGCAGTTCCCGGATAATATTTATCGCGCTTTTCCTTCGATTCTTATGGATTTTGGAGAGAATAATGTTTCATTTCAATTTTTTTTTCAATACCAAAACTTGTTTACCATAAAAAGCTGTAGCGTCACAATTTGTTGACCGATTGAGCCGAAATTTTGGGAGAATGTGTCTGAAGGTTAGTACTTCTCAAAATAGCTTAGCTTTCAGAAATTGGTGAGTCATCTCTGAGAGGCCGGCAGCATCTTGAATAGCCTTGTACATCTAATGCTCTGGTTTTGGACTAAATCAAGTGCACGGAATACAAATCACTCATATGTGTTGATAAGAAATGGTCAATTCTTTTAGGCCAACAAAGTGGTTACACAAAATTACCCTGTTCTCTCTGCTTGTAGGGTAGTGAAGCTGAAAAATCAACACTGGATTGAAACGGATTGGCTTATTCAAAAAGCGCTAGTTCTAGAAAACAAACCATGATAAATCCACCTTTAGCATCAAGAAATCAGTAATATTCGCTCTGTTGTATCTAAAATTAGGGGTCATAAGACAATTTGTTGAAACTCCTAACAAAAATGGAAATTGTTTCCTTTTCTTGTACCAGAAGTTCCCACAATTAATTGCAGAAAATATAAAAGCTGGCTTCTTTGATGGGCCACAGATTAGGTCATTATTAAAAGACACAAGTTTCACGTGAACTGTAACAAGTTTTGAGAAAAAAGCATGAAATTAATTTCATTTTTTCAGAATTTTTGAAAAATTAAAAGAGTTCTCACTCGTTCAACAATTTCAAAAGGTTGGTTGAAAGACGAGCATCAATTTACACTTTCTTCGCAACCACCTACACTATTTTGCTGCTAATCTTGGGAATCTAAGTGAAGAAATATGGAGGAACGATATTAAGACTACTGGAATGCACACATGATAGCTTACTATTGTTGGAGCATTTAGAACATATCACTGACCACAACATCTGCAAGAAAATTTTACGAGAAAAAGTTTTTTTCGATTTAAGCATTTAATAAAATAAGATCAATTTTAAAGAAGTTGTATTTCATTGTAAGATGGCCATGTTACATATTTTCTAAATTAGAAGTTTTTATCATTAAAATTGTTACTGTTGTGCAGTGTTATAATACATCATAAAAAGGTATTTACATCAAATAAGAGTAACGTCGTTAAAATACGACTCATTTTTATTGTAAAATACTACCAACATTTTCAATGTAATCAAAACCGTAATACATCATTCACTTACCAGGAACAATAATCCGAAAAAACAATTCGACTCATTCAGAAACACAAAATTATTCTATAAAATACTTCGGAAATTAAATGCATGAAAACGTGTATCTCGTTATAACTAAATCTCAACAACTTGAAGATCGAAGCCAATACAGTTTATTTTAAGCCAGATGAAAAGTATTTATGAAAATATAAAAACTATTATAACAATTTCCAGTGCCGCTGCAGAGAACGGGGCATATACTAGGTGAGAAAGAATATCGGTGAAAGGGGTATAAATTTCAGAGCGGGTACAAATTGTGACCTTACAACTGAAATTGAATGAAAATCAGCATAAGTGTATCAGTGCCATTATTGATAGACAGTGCCGGAAAAAAGTTATCAGTATCAGTCAAACAAGCTACAAACGAATACGTGCTTTTTTTCAACTGATAGTAGGTAAGATAATTCATTTACGTCATACAAATTTTATATGTGTTAATATTTAATTCATTTTTCAATATTGTTTTATCAACTAGACATTGTTGATTGCATCTTTGTTATCAATTACTGATTAATTTCATCAACACTACCGAACAATTTTTTACAACAGAAACTGACATTTTGGAGTGAAATGGTCATCTTCAGAAAGTGGGATCATTTTACCTCTCACGGATTAATAATTCTCTTGAATTTAATATTGTTTTTTCTATCAAAATGCCACGTACATACATGGTGCTTCAACGAAAACTAAACAGAGGCTATATCTACTAAGATATTCATTTCTGATCAAAACCCAAAAACAGGTAAATTTTTTTTCAAGGGGTACATCTTTTGGGATACAAAACTTGCCTGAAATATCAACCCTCTAAGCGGGGGTTGCAATCCTTCAACATTTCGAATAGGGAAGATGGGTCGAGTGATGACTCAAAAGAAAGGTGATATCTTTGTCTACATTGCCTTGAATGAATTTCCATTTTTAATTGAAAACTGTAAAAGATACAGGGTGAGCAACTGAAAGATAGGAAAGACTATTTCCTTGAGACTATTCAAGTTTCAGTGAACTAAAATGGAACAGATCCATGCTGATCAATGACAGTCATCATCAAGTACCATCCTCATCTCGAATTTCAACCCCTAGAGCAGGGGTGACCACCCTTAAAAATTTGAAAGAGGGTAAATGGGTCTAGTGATACCTCGAAGGAAAGGTATTATTATCTTTGTCTGCATCCCCGTGAACGAATTTTTATTTTTGATTGAAACTGTAGAAGATACAGAGTGAGCTACTGAAAAATAGAGGAGACTATATATAGCCCTGAGCTATTCAAGTATTAGTGCAAAAAAATGGAACAGATTCATTCCAGATCAAAGGCTGTCATCTTTGATCTAAACGAATCTATTCCAGTTCTTCGCACTAATATTCCAATAGTCTTGGGACGATAGATAGTCTCCTTTTTTTTCAGTAGCTCAGTCTGTATCTTTTAGAGTTTTCAATCAAAAATGAAAATTCGTTCACGGGGATGCGGAAAAAGATAATGCCTTTCTTTCGAGGTATCACTCGACCCATCTCCCCTCTTTCAAATTTTCTAGGGTGGTCACCCCTGCTCTAGGGGTTGAAATTCAGGATGAAGATGGTACTTGATGATGACTGCCATCGATCAGCATGGATCTCCTCCATTTTACCTCACTGAAACTTGAATATGCTCAGGGAAATAGTCTTCCCTATTTTACAGTTGCTCACCCTGTATCTCTAACACTTTTCAATCAAAAATAGAAATTCGTTCAAGATGATGTAGACAAACACATCACCTTTCTTTTGAGTCATCACTTGACCCATCTTCCCTATTCAAAATGTTCAAGGATTGCAACCCCCGTTTAGGGGTTAATATTTCAGGCAAGTTTTGTACCCCAAAAAATGTCCCCCTTGAAACAAAAATTGACCTATTTTTGCGTTTTGATCAGAAATGAATATCTTGGTAGATATAGCCTCTGTTTAGTTTTCGTTGAAGCACCCTGTATATATCAGACATCTGGGACTGATTGCTTCAGAAATCCTGTCTTCTAGGATGATAGACAGGAACTACAGTTTCTCATCACCGCACCAAAAAACAGAATTTCCTGATATATTTTGATGAAAAAGGGAAAATGGGATAACGAAATTACGTTAGTAATGAATGGCGTTATTTATAAACTCGGTAAAACGGAGTCTAAAATGTATTCTCTTACACAACGGGAATAAATTAGGGTCGTTGCCGATTGCACATTCTACTAAAGTAAATAAGAATATACAAGGCTGTTCAAGATGCTGCCGGTCTCTTAGAGAAAACATAAGATTCAAGCCAAAATTTGTATTGATTATTCAACACCTTCTCCTTTCAGCTCAATACACTTATTGCAATGGTCTTCAAGCATTTCAATGCCTTTTGAATAGTACGATTCATCATGGCCTTTAGAATACTCCTCTGTTTCGGCTTCAACTTTTTCATTAGTCACAAATCTTTTTCCCTGGAGCCATCTCTTCAAATTTGGAAAGAGATAATAGTCGCTGGGGGCCGAATGAGGCAAATGCGGAGGATGAGGATGCAATTCGAAGCGTGATTCGTTCAATTTCGCCATTGTTCTGATCAATTTGTGAGCTGGTGCATAGTCTTCCCAAAAGATCATTTTTTTTCGATAAGTGGGGCCGTTTTGTTGAGATTTAGTCCTTCAGACAGGCCAAAAGTCCTCAGTAATAGTTACTAATGACTGTTTTTCCCTTTCGAGATAGTCATTGAACAATATGCCGGTTAAATCCCAAAAAACTAATGCCATCCCCTTTCCTGCTGATTGTTGCGTCTTCGGTCGCTTTGGAGCACTTCCGCTTGGGCCGAACCACTCTTTTGTCCATTCTTTTGATTGGTCACAATTCGGCGCAAAAACTTAGTCGGATTTTTCTTCAACATGTTCAAACAATGCTGAGAAGTGCGAACACTTTCACGTTTTTGATCGTTTGTTAATAATCGCGGCACCCACCTTGCCGTCAGCTTTCTCATTCCCACATGCAAAATCGAAACAACCTACCCAATTGACATGCATACATCATCTACTATCTCACGCGCTTTCACTTTTGGATCATCCAACACAATATCATGGATTTTTTCAATGATTTCTGGAGTGGTCACTGTTTTTGGCGCTCCACCGACGTGTTCATCTTTTGTGCTTGTTCGACCTCTTTTGAACTCTGCGAACCAATATATTACGGTTGTATACAACGAAGCAGTTCCCGGATAATATTTATCGCGCTTTTCCTTCGATTCTTATGGATTTTGGAGAGAATAATGTTTCATTTCCATTTTTTTTCAATACCAAAACTTGTTTACCATAAAAAGCTGTAGTGTCACAATTTTTTGACCGATTGAGCTGAAATTTTGGGAGAATGTGTCTGAAGGTTAGTACTTCTCAAAATAGCTTAGCTTTTAGAAATTGGTGGGTCATCTCTGAGAGGTGGGCAGCATCTTGAATAGCCTAGTACATCTAATGCTCTGGTTTTGGACTAAATCAAGTACACGGAATACAAATCACTCATATGTGTTGATAAGAAATGGTCAATTCTTTTAGGCCAACAAAGTGGTTACACGAAATAACCCTGTTCTCCCTGTTTGTAGGATAGTAAAGCTGAAAAATCAACACTGGATTGAAACGGATTGGCTTATTCAAAAAGCGCTAGTTCTAGAAAACAAACCATGATAAATCCACCTTTAGCATCAAAAAATCAGTAATATTCGCTCTGTTGTATCTAAAATTAGGGGTCATAAGACAATTTGTTGAAGCTCCTAACAAAAATGGAAATTGTTTCCTTTTCTTGTACCAAAAGTTCTCACAATTAATTGCAGAAAATATAAAAGCTGGCTTCTTTGATGGGCCACAGATTAGGTCATTATTAAAAGACACAAGTTTTAAGTGAACTGTAACAAAGATTGAGAAAAAATCATGACATTAGTTTGATTTTTTCAGAATTTTTTGGAAAATAAAAAGAGTTCTCATTTCGTTGAACAATTTCAGAAGGTTGGTTGAAACACGAGCATCGATCTACACTTTCTTCGCCACCACCTTCACTATTTTGCTGCTAATCTTGGGGATCTAAGTGAAGAAATATGGAGGAACGATATTAAAACTACTGGAACGCACACATGATAGCTAACTATTATTGGAGCATTTAGAACATATCACTGACTACAACATCTGCAAGAAAATCTTACGAGAAAAAGTTTTTTTTTCAATTTAAGCATTTAATAAAATAAGATCAATTTTAAAGAAGTTGTATTTCATTGTAAAATGGCCATGTTACATATTTTCTAAACTAGAAGTTTTAATGATTAAAATTGTTACTGTTGTGCAGTGTTATACTACATCATTTATTTATTTATTTATTTAAGTACAATATAAGGAATGTCCACAGCCGAAGCCAAAATGACAATCACTAGATGAATATTAGTTACATAGAATCTAGTATTCTAAAAAAAAAGTATTACATAAGACATTAATAGTGAATTGTATTCACAGAAAGAATGAAAAAAGAAATACAAAATGAATATTACAAAAACGAACGATTGAATGAATTTTATATCAGTCAGTAAAGAGCAAGCGTAATGTTCTCTTCAAAGAGGCCAATTTGACCCCAAACAAATTGATACTCCTATGCGTGTTGCAGACGCGTAGCATCCTATCGATAGGGGAGTTCTGTGCACTATTAGTTTTTGTAAAAGTTATAGAGAAGAGGTCGTGGTGCCTCAATGATTTCATAGGAACATTAAAAGTAACCATGTGCAAGATCTCAGGTACCTGAAATACGCAGTTCAATATTTTAAACAAAACCAAAATATCAGATATAGTTCTACGATTTTCAAGTGACAATAAATTGAAATATTTACGGGCAGGAGCGTAGTCGTGGTTCAGGATAACAAAGTTAGTTTTGAAGCATATGAACCGTATGAATCTATTCTGAATGCGTTCTAGTCGGTTGGAATAACAATCATAACGAGGGTTCCAAATACATGAGGCAAAATTTAATTTACTGTAGATGTAAGCATAATAT
This sequence comes from Cryptolaemus montrouzieri, assembly GCA_013387265.2. NCBI lineage: Eukaryota > Metazoa > Arthropoda > Insecta > Coleoptera > Coccinellidae > Cryptolaemus > Cryptolaemus montrouzieri. The sequence goes on from JABFTP020000042.1 coordinate 41,079,323, forward strand.
AAAGTGATAAGTGATTTTACATATTTAAATTCCTTACTTTTCCTGAAAATATAACCCATCATTCGACTTGAACTATTTGCTATGCGATCTATGTGTGCATCGAAGAGCAACTTCGAATCGAAAGTGACACCCAGATCAAAAGCCGTGGACACACGTCGCAGCAATGAATTTCCAATTGAGTACTGAAAAGTGATAGGGGAATGGTTTCTAGTAAAAGTTATCGTGAAACATTTATTTAAATTCAAAAATAATTGGTTTTCTCTACAGTACTCAACCAAGTTATTCAAATCTAGTTGAAGATCAAGGCAGTCCTTTAAGCATGTGATAGATCTAAAAACTTTCAGATCGTCTGCATAGAGCAAGAATCTGGAATGCCGGAAACATTTATTTATGTCATTTATATAAATTAAGAAAAGAAGAGGACCGAGATGAGTTCCCTGCGGTACCCCAGAAGTACTAATGAAAGATTCAGATTTAAAACCATTTAAACTAACGGAATGTGACCTATTCAGTAGATACGATTGGATCCACTCAAGCAACCAACCACTTACACCTGCTTCGGCAAGTCTAAAAATGAGAATATCGAAACTTATTTTGTCGAGGGCTTTAGAAAAATCTGTGTAAGTAGCATCAGTCTGAATTTGAGAATCCATTGCACTCTGCAGGTACTCACTATAAACGATCAAATTAGTTTCCAGAGTCCTACCCTTAAAAAATCCGTGCTGTTGTGGGATAATGAAATTTTTCACATGAGAGAAAAGATACTTATAAATTATACGTTCAAATACTTTAGCAATGATCGAAAGCTTGTTAATAGGTCTATAATTAGAAATATTATTTTTATCTCCACTTTTGAAAATTGGGACAACGGCGGACTCCTTCCACTTTTTTGGAAATACACCATTAATCAGAGACTGATTGAACAAAATATGCAGAGGCTTACTTAATTTGTGAGCGCAATTTTTGAGAAAAATTGGTGGAATGCTGTCTGGACCTGAACCCTTCGACATGTCAAGGGATAAGAGGACCTCTCGAACCTCTTCCTCTTCAATGTGAATATTTGATAGTACATCATTATTGCAGTTTTTAACAGTTACACTACGACTACGCTGCTGACTTACAGGAACATATACACTCTCGAAATAACGGGCAAAAAGATTGCATATCTCTTTTCCATCTGATGATGAAATATCCCCATACCTCATTTCATTAGATAGTTTAGAATCGCCCCGTCCCAGAGACACATATTTCCAGAATGATTTGCGGTTCGTTGGCAGTTCCCGCTCAATGTTAGAGGTGAATTTATTCAAATCAAGTTCAATAAGTTCCTTCGAATGAGCACGAAGCTGTTTGAATATATTGAGATCATTGACATTTTTACTAATTTTTCATTTTTTATGAAATTTTTGCTTTTCTCTTATTGTAGCAATAGTAACTTTCGAAAAGAATGAAGGAAAACACTTAGTGACTCTTTTCTTGGGAACAACAGAACCGATTATGTCATTGATTCTCTCATAAAAAATATCCAGATTTTCATCAATTCCCTTAGAGCTGCTGTTGAGCAGAAACTCCCAATTCACCAGCGATAATGAAGCATTAACAGCTTCATAATTCGCATTTCTAAAATCGTAATAAAAATTTTGAATTTTCGAATTTTTCATCATCTTCTCTTTAGACAAGGCAACTATCATAAAAAGGTATTTACATCAAATAGAACTAACGTCGTTAAAATACGACTCTTTTTTATTGCAAAATACTACAAACTTTTTCAATGTAATCAAAACCGTAATACATCATTAGCTTACCAGGAACAATAATCCGAAAAAACCAATTCAACTCATTCAGAAACAAAATTATTCTATAAAATACTTCGGAAATTGAATACATGAAAACGTGTATCTCGTTATAACTAAATCTCAACAACTTGAAGATCGAAGCCAATACAGTTTATTTTAAGCCAGATGAAAAGTATTTATGAAAATATAAAAACTATTATAACAATTTCCAGTGCCGCTGCAGAGAACGGGGCATATACTAGGTGAAAAAGAAAATCGGTGAAGGGGATATAAATTTCAGAGCGGGTACAAATTGTGACCTTACAACTGAAATGGAATGAAAATTAGCATCAGTGTATCAGTGCCATTATTGATAGACAGTGCCGGAAAAAAGTTATCAGTATCAGTCAAACAAGCTATTTAATTCATTTTTCAATATTGTTTTATCAACTAGATATTGTTGATTGCATCTCCGTTATTAATTACTGATTAATTTCATAAACACTACCGAAAAATTGTTTGAAACAGAAACTGTCATTTTGGAGTGAAATGGTTATCTTTTGAGAAAGGGATCATTTTACCACTCACGGATTAATAATTCTCTTGAATTTAATATTGTTTTTCATATCAAAATGTCAAGTACATACAGGGTGCTTTGACGAAAACCAAACAGAGACTATATCTACCAAGATATTCATTTTTGATCAAAACTCAAAAACAGGTAAATTTTTTTTTCAAGGGGTACATCTTTTGGGATACAAAACTTGCCTGAAATATCAACCCTCTAAGCGGGGGTTGCAATCCTTCAACATTTTGAATAGGGAAGATGGGTCGAGTGATGACTCAAAAGAAAGGTGGTATCTTTGTCTACATTGCCTTGAATGAATTTTCATTTTTAATTGAAAACTGTAAAAGATACAGGGTGAGCAACTGAAAGATAGGGAAGACTATTTCCCTGAGACTATTCAAGTTTCAGTGAAGTAAAATGGAACAGATTCATGCTGATCAATGGTACCATCCTCATCTCGAATTTTAACCCCTAGAGCAGGGGTGACCACCCTTAAAAATTTGAAAGAGGGTAGATGGGTCGAGTGATACCTCGAAAGGAAGGTATTATCTTTGTCTGTATCCTCGTGAACGAACTTTCATTTTTTATTGAAAACTGTAGAAGATACAGAGTGAGCTACTGAAAAATAGAGGAGACTATCTATCTATTCCAGTTTTTCGTACTATTACTCCAATTGTCTTGGGGCGTTAGTCTTCCATATTTTTCAGTGGCTCACTCTGTAACTTCTACAGGGAATAGTCTTCCCTATCTTTCAACTGCTCACCCTGCAACTTTTACAGTTTTCAATTGAAAATGGAAATTCGTTCAAGGCAATAGAGACAAGATACCACCTTTCTTTTGAGTCATCACTCGACCCATCTTCCCTACTCAAAATGTTCAAGGATTGCAACCCCTGCTTAGAAGGTTGACATTTCAGGCAAGTATTATACCCCAAAAGATGTCGTCTTCAAAACAAAAATTGATCTATTTATGCGTTTTGATTAAAAATAAATATATTGGTATATATAGCCTCTGTTCAGTTTTCGTTGAAGCACCCTGTATAAGCGTAAAATGTATCCGCAAAATTCGGATCTAAGGCACATGAAAATTGCCCTCTTAGAAGTAGATAAACAACGAAAAATGAAAATATCGGAAATAGCAGCCAATACGCTGAAAGAGGAAAACATTGAAAGAGAAAGCTATGACCAATGCTGCCCTTCAAACCTAAAACCAAGTAATTCTAAATTTCCAACTTTTCAGCAGAGTTATTTTTATGATTTAAATAAGAGAGATTAAGCTTACTCAAAAAGTGTTCTAATTAGTAGCTTCGAACTTGAACACTTACTTCTTCTCAATTTTAGAAATTTACTGAGCGTACTAAATTCAAAATTCTTCGCACCAAATTCAAAATGGACGATCACTTTCAGTTACTAGATTTCCGATTATCACATCCACACGAAGCTTTTACAGAACATAAAACAAGTAAGTCGAAAACTTCAAGACAAAATTCATGTAAGTCAATTTACATTTGCATATTTTATTGCAGAAACACGTAACACAGAATTAATTTTTCTGTTATCAAACAGAACACAAAAGTAACAAATATTGAACATCAAATGAACTTTCAAATAAATACAGAAATTGGTGAAAAGATTATAACAACTTTGTAACTATAGATCGCCTCTTCAATTTGAGTTTCTTCCCCACAATGGGCCAAGTCGTCCATGTCAGATACTGGCAGGAGAGATTTCCAGAACAACTGTTTCTTAGCGGGCATATAGGCTGTTAGTTCATTCAAAATCTTTTCTGTTTTCCTTATTCAGACCCCGGCATGATAATTTATTACCTGACAACTGAAGTTTGACTTTTGGTTTTAAAAAATTCGACTTCTGAAACTCCGGACTATCTGTTTCAGTTTTAAAGTACAGTGATCTCGAATTTTTTTTGAATTGACATACCTTTAGGTCAAGAAGAAAAGGTACAGCATTGTTACCATTGCTTATTGACGCTTTTTTTACATGTTTGGCAACCGTTTTCGAAACGAAGAAAGTCTTCTTAATGGAGAATGACTGGTTTATTGTACTTACTGCTTCTACTGATTAAATTAACTAAATCATCGAAATCTAATACCTCCTTCGACTTATTCCACTTTTTTCCGATCGGCCCATGTACCGAGTCAGCCTTCATAAATAAATGGTCAGCTCCAAAAAACTTGAAAGTAATAGTCTCTGGTCCCCATTCTTCATTAACTAGAATACAACATGCGGTAAAGAGTGTCCAGTTTTTATTTTCTGCGGCACAATTGTTGCCAAAAATACAATATTTTTTACATTTTCAGCAAGAGACTTCATGAAATTATAAAACGCGCATATAGGATCGGAACAAGTTCTTCCCATAATAGCCTCATGCCATAGTATACACACATTCTGTCCATGATTCCTCAAGCTCGCAAATGTTTCATTGAAACATATTAGACGACTTATAAAAAAGGAGTTCTGAGGCTCCATTTTCGGAATTATTAATATCTTCTGCATATCAACTGCGAAAATTTCTTCAACTTCTGGCCATTCTTCGATACAATCTGATTCATATGCTCTTTGTCTTTCAGTATAGCTTCTCTTGTGTATTTTTTAATTTCACAGTTCGCATCATCTCCTCCATTTACTTTTTCATGGTGGACATGATTCTTGTGCAATAAACATGATAGACATTCATCTTTTGATGGTTTAGTGAAACCAGTATTCTCCTGATGAAAAACTTTTCTGTAGGTTTCATATGAAACTTTCTTTTCAGCAATTTTCTCATTCAAATCTTCCCATATCTTATACACCGAAATGTCTCTTGTAAGATACTGTCTGTTAGTAGCATGTTTAAGGTTATAATGTGAAAATACTTTATGATAACTCAATATGAGCTTTGATGTTTCTATAATTTTCTTCTGAAGTTAATAAACGCGGCACCCACCTTGCCATCAGCTTTCTCATTCCCAGTTGTTCATGCAAAATCTAAACCACCTACCCAATTGACATGCCAACATCATCAACTATCTCACGCGCTTTCACTTTTGGATCATCCAACACAATATCATGGATTTTTTCAATGATTTCTGGAGTGGTCACTGTTTTTGACGCTCCACCGACATGTTCATCTTTTGTGCTTGTTCGACCTCTTTTGAACTCTGCGAACCAATATATTACGGTTGTATACGACAAAGCAGTTCCCGGATAATATTTATCGCGCTTTTCCTTCGATTCTTATGGATTTTGGAGAGAATAATGTTTCATTTCAATTTTTTTTTCAATACCAAAACTTGTTTACCATAAAAAGCTGTAGCGTCACAATTTGTTGACCGATTGAGCCGAAATTTTGGGAGAATGTGTCTGAAGATTAGTACTTCTCAAAATAGCTTAGCTTTCAGAAATTGGTGAGTCATCTCTAAGAGGCCGGCAGCATCTTGAATAGCCTTGTACATCTAATGCTCTGGTTTTGGACTAAATCAAGTGCACGGAATACAAATCACTCATATGTGTTGGTAAGAAATGGTCAATTCTTTTAGGCCAACAAAGTGGTTACACAAAATTACCCTGTTCTCTCTGCTTGTAGGGTAGTGAAGCTGAAAAATCAACACTGGATTGAAACGGATTGGCTTATTCAAAAAGCGCTAGTTCTAGAAAACAAACCATGATAAATCCACCTTTAGCATCAAGAAATCAGTAATATTCGCTCTGTTGTATCTAAAATTAGGGGTCATAAGACAATTTGTTGAAACTCCTAACAAAAATGGAAATTGTTTCCTTTTCTTGTACCAGAAGTTCCCACAATTAATTGCAGAAAATATAAAAGCTGGCTTCTTTGATGGACCACAGATTAGGTCATTATTAAAAGACACAAGTTTCACGTGAACTGTAACAAGTTTTGAGAAAAAAGTATGAAATTAATTTGATTTTTTCAGAATTTTTTAAAAATAAGAAGAGTTCTCAACTCGTTGAACAATTTCAAAAGGTTGGTTGAAACACGAGCATCGATTTACACTTTCTTCGCAACCACCTACACTATTTTGCTGCTAATCTTGGGGATCTAAGTGAAGAAATATGGAGGAACGATATTAAGACTACTGGAACGCACACATGATAGCTAACTATTGATGGAACATTTAGAACATATCACTGACCAGAACATCTGCAAGAAAATGTTACGAAAAACTTTTTTCAATTTAACCATTTAATAAAATAAGATCAATTTTAAAGTAGTTGTATTTCATTGTAAAATGGTCATGTTACATATTTTCTAAACTAGAAGTTTTAATCATTAAAATTGTTACTGTTGTGCAGTGTTATACTACATCATTAAAAGGTATTTCCATCAAATAAAACTAACGTCGTTAAAATACGACTCTTTTTATTGCAAAATACTACCAACTCTTTGAATGTAATCAAAACCATAATACATCATTCACTCACCTGGAACAATAATCCGAAAAACCAATTCGACTAATTCAGAAACACAAAATTATTCGATAAAATACTTCGGAAATGAAATACATGAAAACGTGTATCTCGTTATAACTAAATCTCAACAACTTGAAGATCGAAGCCAATACAGTTTATTTTAAGCCAGATGAAAAGTATTTATGAAAATATAAAAACTATTATAACAATTTCTAGTAGCGCTGTAGAGAACGGGGCATATACTAGGTGAGAAACAATATCGGTGAAGGGGATATAAATTTCAGAGCGGGTACAAATTGTGACCTTACAACTGAAATTGAATGAAAATCAGCATAAGTGTATCAGTGCCATTATTGATAGACAGTGCCGGAAAATAGTTTTCAGTATCAGTCAAACAAACTATAAACGAACACGTGCTTTTTTTTCAACTGAATGAAGGTGAGATAATTCATTTACATCATACAAAATTTTATGTGCGTTAATATTCAATTCATTTTTCAATATTGTTTTATTAACTAGACATTGTTGATTGCATCTCCGTTATTAATTATTGATTAATTTCATAAATACTACCGCAAAATTGTTTAAAACAGAAACTGTCATTTTGGAGTGAAATGGTCTTCTTCTGAAAGTGGGATTATTTTACCTCTCACGGATCAATAATTATTTTGAATTCAATATTGTTTTTCTATCAAAATGCCACGTACATACAGGGTGCTTCAACGAAAACTGAACAGAGGCTATATCTACCAAGATATTCATTTCTGATCAAAACTCAAAAACAGGTTAATTTTTTTTCAAGGGGTACATCTTTTGGGATACAAAACTTTCCTAAAATATCAACCCTCTAAGCGGGGGTTGCAATCCTTCAACATTTCGAATAGGGAAGATGGGTCGAGTGATGACTCAAAAGAAAGGTGATATCTTTGTCTTTATTGCCTTGAATGAATTTCCATTTTTAATTGAAAACTGTGAAAGATACAGGGTGAGCAACTGAATGATAGGAAAGACTATTTCCTTGAGACTATTCAAGTTTCAGTGAACTAAAATGGAACAGATCCATGCTGATCAATGACAGTCATCATCAAGTACCATCCTCATCTCGAATTTCAACTCCTAGAGCAGGGGTGACCACCCTTAAAAATTTGAAAGAGGGTAGATGGGTCGACGGATACCTCGAAATAAAGGTTATATCTTTGTCTGCATCCCCGTGAACGAATTTTCATTTTTGATTGAAAACTGTAGAAGGTACAGAGTGAGCTACTGAAAAATAGAGGAGACTATATATAGCCTTCGACTTATTCCACTTTTTCCAATCAGTCCATGTACCGAGTCAGCCTTCATAAATGAATGGCCAGCTTCAAAAAACTTGAAAGTAATAGTCTAACTGAATGATAGGAAAGTTGAGACTATTCAAGTTTCAGTGAACTAAAATGGAACAGATCCATGCTGATCAATGACAATCATCAAGAATTTCAACTCCTAGAGCAGGGTGAACCCTTAAAAATTTGAAAGAGGGTAGATGGGTGCTCGAAATAAAGGTTATATCTTTGTCTGCATCCCCGTGAACGAATTTTCAATTGAAAACTGTAGAAGGTACAGAGTGAGCTACTGAAAATAGAGGAGACTATATATTTCTATTCCACTTTTTTCCATGTCAGCCTTCATAAATGAATGGCCAGCTTCAAAAACTTGAAAGTAATAGTCTCTGGTTCCCATTCTTCATTAACTGAATTCAACCGGTAAAAAGTTTCTACAATTGTCTGTCCAAATTACAGTTTTTTACATTTTCAGCAAGAGACTTCATGAAATTATAAAACGCGCATACAGGATCGGAGCATTTCTGCCTATAATAGCCTCATGCCATAGTATACACACATTCTGTCCATGATTCCCCAAGCTCGCTAATGATTCATTGAAACATATCAGACGACTTATAAAAAAGGAATTCTTAGTCACCATTTTCGGAATTATTACTATCTTCTGCATATCAACTGCGACAATTTCTTTCTCATTTTTCGGAACAATGTGCTTCGTATGCTCTTCGTGTTTCAGTATACCTTCTCTTGTGTATTTCATAGTTGCGACAAATTTCACAGTTCGCATCATCTCCTTTATTTACGTTTTCATGGTGGACATGATTCTTGTGCAATGAACATGATGGACATTCATCTTGTGATGGTTTAGTGAAGCCAGTATTCTCCTGATGAAAAACCTTTCTGTAGGTTTCATATTTAACTTTCTTTTCAGGAGTTTTCTCATTCAAATCTTTCCACATCTAATACACCTAGATGTCTCTTGTAAGATACCGTCTGTTAGGAGCATGTTTCATGTTATAATGTGAAACTACTGGATGATAACTCAATATGAGCTTTGATGTTTCTATAATTTTCTTCTGAAATGACTTTCATCTTTTCACCACGTTTGAGTCTTCTTTTATCTGTAACACACTGAAACTCCGGATTTTTCAGAAACTCTGTTACCATATCATCAGATGAATGTCCAATTGTGTGCAAACACATTGTTCTGCATACGGTGTGTGTTTTATTTGTTTTTAAGTATTTTCCTTCTACATTCATTGTTTCATTCGAATCGATAGATCTTTTTGCGATTTCTCCATTTAAATTTGTAATTTCTTCAGTATTCTCTCTATTTCTGTCTATTCCCACTTGATCTATAACTGCCTTATGCTTTGTGTCTTACTGCTCCTCGGTGTCTTTCAGCACAATATCATTCTGTTCTGCTGTGATTGGTTTTAAAGGTAAAGTATAAACTACAGAGCACTCCTTGTGGCCAACGGCGTCTCTTTTATAGATCTGGACAGGCATTTTCTTGAGGTATTTTCCAATAAAGAGTCTTTTCTCTCCAAAGTTGAGTGAGTTGAAGTAACTTTAAAGAATTCTTCCTTGTTCTTCTAAGATATTTCAGGTGCAGTTTTTTCTACAACTGTCTGGACATGGTGGAAGTAAAATCTTTGTTTTAGTTCGATTTTTCTTGTGTTTAGTCCGAGGTAACTCTATCTCTGTTACAGTGTTAGGTTGTATATTTTCTGTTTCTACTTGATCTTCTTCACCTCCGATTTCTATTTCTTGTACAAATTCAGATACATATCCCGCTGGTTACTGGTCTTCTTCAACTTCAATTTCTATTATCTTCTCTGAAATATTAGGTTCAGTTTGGTCAGTACTGTGAATTCTTATTAAATTGATCATGTCGCCATCAGTATTTTCTAGTGAATCACGGAATTCCAAACTTTCTTTCTGAAGCTGATGTAGTGTTTCATTTTTTATTATATTCAAAAATGAGCTGCGTTCATATTCTGTTGGTTGTCTCCAGATATCACTATCATTAAAATACAAACGGCTTTTTTTTGCGGCTTTCGGTATTTGTTTCAGGAGGAACTGCTAATAAATCAACAATTTTTCTCTTCCGTTTTCCGTTTGATGGACTATAATTTGGGTCCGCATCCGAATCATCCATTGGCGAAACAGGTGACTAGATAAAGTTCGACCTGTCGTCGTTTCAAGTGCCATTTTGAGAAGACGCCCGCTCTGCGAAATCATTATTGCAGCACTGAAAAAGAGCTTGATAACATCTCCTCCGTATCGTAGTCAAAAGACATACTGCAGAACCACCAACTAATATGATTTAGGTACGCGAAATAAAAAATCATGTGATTCTACTCTGCATTATGATTGGTGTTGGTTATTCAATTCAGGAGGTAAGACGTTATACTTTCATGAAGGATTTGTCTATTTATAGCCAGTAAGTTGACTTACTGAGTTTTTGTTTTATAGTTATTGAATACCTCACTCGCGGGTATCTACCTACACCAGAGTCATCCTGTTCAAGTAGAGTAAGTAGACAAATTTTTGAATTGTGGAGGCCGTTACTTGATGTAGATCCATGATATAAATGAGATGAAAAACACAAGGTTTAACTTTAATCTACACTTTATTTGAAAAAATTCGACGACGTTTCACTGACACAGCAGCTTTATCAAGAATGAAGAGTATGGTATTATAAACAAATCGTAGAACAAATTGGATGAATAACAGGAAAATCCACACCGAGCCATTGTACAGTTAGTATGAAAGGTAATAAAAACTAATTAAACAAGTTAAGTAGGGGTGAGTAATTCACATCTACCTGTTCATTCAAAAGCTTGTCCGAATGTTTGTATCTATTTATTTCTAATGCTTCTAGGAGATCTAATTTTGAACTTTTGATTTTATATGTAATATGTCAAAGTTTTCATTGAATCAATGGTTTTCTTTCATTAGGTGGTTTGAATAATTTGAATCAGATTTATTTTTATCGAAGCTACGTTTATGTTCAGATGTTCTTATGCCAAAACTCCTATAGGTCCTACCGATATAAATTTTATCACAAGAACCGCAATTGAGTTTATAGATTCCTGATTTACTTGATTTTTCAACACGAGATTTATTATTTTTAATATGTTTACCTAAGTTATTAGAAGTTTTGAAAGTTATATTAAGATTTTGTTTGACGAGAATGGATTTAATATTTGTACTTGCAGAACCGCAGAATGTTAAACTGTTGAATATTTTATAGTCTTTATGAATAGGATATACTTCATTTATTGCTTTCTGATACAGTTTTTACGAATGATTAGATCTATCATATCCGGATTATATGAATTATTAATGGCTATCTGTTTGATGATGTTTAACTCTTTATTATAATCTTCTACTGATAAAGGTAAATTGAGTAACCGATGTACCATGCTGTTTAAAGCTGCAACTTTGTGTTGAATTGGATGTAATGAGTAGTTATGTATAATTGTATCAGTATGTGTTCGTTTACGAAAGACCGAAAAACATGATTATTATTTTGTTTAGTGATTTTAAGTCCAAAAATTAATGGATCTGTATATGGATTAATGGAATAAATAACATAAAAACGTTAACCTACCACCTAACGCAAAACTTATTTCGTTTGATGTTGAGAATTTATACCCAAGTGTTCCTCCAGGTGATGTCAAAATATTAATCGAAAACATGTTGAATTCGAATCATGTTAACCACATAATTAAATCAGAAATATTGAATCTGTTGGACGTTTGCATTGAACAAAATTATTTTTCTTTCAACAACATCTATTACAGTAGTGAAAATGGTTCTATCATGGGAAATCCTTTGAGTCCACTTTAAGCAGAGATTTTATGAATAATATTGAACAGAAAATTCATACACATCCACTCATTTCCAAATTTCTTTATTGGTATAGATTTATTGACGAAATCTTAGTATGTTTCATTGGAACTACTCGTCAATTAGACTTATTTCTTAATTTCATTAATTCCATCCATTTGAACATTAAATTCACGATAGGAATTGAACAGAACGATTCCATTAATTTTTGGACTTGAAAATCACTAAACAAAATAATAATCATGTTTTTCGGTCTTTCGTAAACCAACACATACTTATACAATTATACATAACTACTCATTACATCCAATTCAACACAAAGTTGCAGCTTTAAACAGCATGGTACATCGGTTACTCAATTTACCTTTATCAGTAGAAGATTATAATAAAGAGTTAAACATCATCAAACAGATAGCATTTAATAATTCATATAATCCGGATATGATAGATCTAATCATTCGTAAAAACTGTATCAGAAAGCAATAAATGAAGTATATCCTATTCATAAAGACTATAAAATATTCAACAGTTTAACATTCTGCGGTTCTGCAAGTACAAAAATTAAATCCTTTCTCGTCAAACAAAATCTTAATATAATTTTCAAAACTTCTAATAACTTAGGTAAACATATTAAAATAATAAATCTCGTGTTGAAAAATCAAGTAAATCAGGAATCTATAAACTCAATTGCGGTTCTTGTGATAAAATTTATATCGGTAGGACCTATAGGAGTTTTGGCATAAGAACATCTGAACATAAACGTAGCTTCGATAAAATAAATCTGATTCAAATCATTCAAACCACCTCATAAAGGAAAACCATTCATTCAATAAAAACTTTGACATATTACATATAAAATCAAAAAGTTCAAAATTAGATCTCCTAGAAGCATTAGAAATAAATAGATACAAATATTTGGACAAGCTTTTGAATGAACAGGTAGATGTGAATTACTCACCCCTACTTAACTTGTTTAATTAGTTTTTATTACCTTTCATACTAACTGTACAATGGCTCGGTGTGGATTTTCCTGTTATTCATCCAACTTATTCTACGATTTGTTTATAATACCATACTCTTCATTCTGTTTTTCATTCTTGATAAAGCTGCTGTGTCAGCGAAACGTCGTCGAATTTTTTCAAATAAAGTGTAGATTAAAGTTAAACCTTGTGTTTTTTATCTCATTTATAAGTAGACAAACTAGGTTCTATATTTGGAAATATCAAAATCTTCTGAGAAGTATGTAATATTGATATATTTTAACTATGAAATGAAAAAGTTACTTGGTTTTTCGATTGATATTTTATAATCAAAAAGCATTGCCTCCTAAAAAGTAACAGTTCATAAATTCTGAATGGATTGATATATTTCAAATCTGACAGAAGTATCTTGCAGACTTTCTTACGAGGAATCCAGTGAGAAAATCTCGAAAACCAAGAATGTAGACTTACTTGATTTTTGTTTTGCAAGGCAGACTGTCTAAAGAGGGTTCATTGTTAGTGCCCTGGAGTACACAAAGATAATTTTACAGGGTGGGGCGTAATGGAAGAGCCTTTTTGAAATGAGAATAACTCAGCTGTTTTTCAACGTATAACATTTCAATTACGTAAAATGAAAGCTTAAATGTTAGCATTTAGTATAGAAAAAGTGAAGAATTCTGAATCACCCGCTCTAACAAATCTGTGTCGTTTGCTCTAACTTCTCTTGTGATGGCTTCTTTCCACTCTCGCAGATTTTGAGGTTTATCGACGTAGACCTTAGCCTTCAGGTTTCCCTACAAAAAATAATCACAAGCAGTGAGATCAAGGGAACGAGGGGGCCACTGCACACCAAAACGAAAGATTACATGACCAGGAAATATACAACGCTCAATTTCCATTGAGGCTCCACCTGTATGTGCCGTGGCACCATCTTCTTGGAACCAATCATTTCTTCTGTTCATTCTTCGTCGTCGCAATTCTGCGATAATGAAGTTCTCCAATATGAAAACATAGCGCTTAGAGTTTACAGTTACGGTTGCCTTTCTCTCATCCCCGAAAGAATATGGTCCAATCGCCCCGGCAAGATCGATCCTTGGGTTACATCTCTTTGATAAATTTTCTGTTTGATAAATAAATAGTTCCGTCTGGTTCAAAACTTGAGTGAATTTACGTCAACATGAGTCAAATTTGTCTTGCTTGTGACAGATTTGTGTCCAGAAGAGCCCCCGGGTTTCAGTGTACGGGTATATGCGCAATTTTTTTTCATTTCTCTTCGTGTTGTGATTCAACTAAACAACCAGCAAATACACTTCCGATCTATCTGGGGTTCATTGGAATTGCGCAAACTGTCGCGATAAGGCATCTGGTGCATTCACGACCGGTTCATTCATTACTCCTGCTGCGGACGACGCTGACGGTTTCTCAAGCACTCAGGGTGAGTTGAGGGGTCTGAAAAAAGCAGTCGAGTTCTGCAGCAACAAAATTTCCGATTTCAAGACTGAATTACTTGCTTGGGAATTTCGAAGCTTAAGGCAGGAGAACGTTGCTCCTAAAAAAAGAAATCTCCATTATGCAGTAGAAAATTACTAATTTCGACCAATTCAGCAGATCGAAGAATTCAGAAATACAGGACATTTCTGAAATAAATATAGAAATTTTGATAATAAAAAACAAGTACTGTGTTTTAAGGAATTTTACTTAATAATTGCGATTCGTAACGCGTTTCACTACACCGTAGCTTCTTCAGACGAATGATTATGCAGAAAAAATGTAAATGAGAATATAACTATAAATGTTCTTTTATCTGCTTTAGTGAATACTAAATCGTTTTTATTATCTTATAATCTTTTCTAATTTTTTTTTCGAAATTATCACCTCATTGCGAAGGTGCCGTTTCCGATTATAAGATAATAAAACAATTCGTGAAAATAGTACCAAGAACGATTTAGTATTCACTAAAGCAGATAAAGGTAACACTTTTCGTCATTGCGATTAGTAAAACCGATTATATTTCTAAAACTGAAGAATTCTTAACAGCCGGAAGCTATATAACATCAACTAAGGATCCTACCGCAAAATTTCAGAAAGTTGTTGAAAACATAATTTCGACAGCAAAATCATTAATTACAGACCAAGAAAAATATAAATTCATTAACTCCAATCCACAATCCCCCGAATTATATTCGTTGATAAAACTTCATAAACCTAATTACCCTATTAGACCTGTTGTTTCTTATGTAACGGCACCTTCGTTCAAACTTTCAAAATTTCTCAACGACTTGCTAATAAAACATTGCATTTTAAATCTGAATTTTCGGTCAAAATTCATACGAACTTATTACCAATATCAAAGATACCACTATACCACCTAATTCCAAACTTATTTCTTTCGATGTTAAGAATCTATTTCCCAACATTCCTCCAAAAGATACGCATTACTTAGTTGAAGAATTATTAGAAAGGAATCATGTCAATACTATCATTAAATCAGATATTCTTTCATTATTACAAATTTGTTTAGATCAAAATTATTTCCATTTCAATAACAAATATTATACTATTGAAGACGGCTTGATTATGGGCAATCCGTTAAGTCCTTTGTTAGCAGAAATTTTCATGAATAACTTAGAGAAATTAATTCATAATCATCCACTCAGTAAATATTGTTTATACTGGTATCGCTATGTAGACGATATCATTATTTGCTTCACAGGAACAGATAGACAGTTGAAAATTTTCGAAAATCATATTAATTCATTACATCCAAAAATTGCATTCACAACCGAAATAGAAAACAATAATTCGATAAATTTCTTAGACGTAATAATTTCGAATGAAAATGGAAAACATGTTTTCGCAATTTACCATAAGCCGTCACATACAGATATTATAATACATAACTCGTCGTGTCATCCATATCAACATAAAATGTCAGCATTCAATAGTTTTATTCATAGATTGATTAACATCCCGCTATCACCAGAAAATTTCAACAAAGAACTAAATTTGATTAAACAAATAGCCAAAAATAATGGTTACAATCCCAAACTAATAAATAATATTTTAAATAAAAACAGAGTAGAATCGCATTGAATGAAGTTTACCCTGTCGATAAATTGAAACAAAAATTCAACACCTTAACCTACGTTGGCATTACAAGTGAGAAACTGAAATCATTCTTAAGTAGCAATAATTTCAACATAGCTTTCCAAACTAATAATAATTTAGGCAAATATATAAAAATAATAAAACCAAACCAGGTAAAAACAATAAATCAGGTGTTTATAGATTGAATTGCAATGACTGTGATAATTTCTACATTGGTAGAACACATAGAAATTTTAATATTAGAATATCGGAACATAAACGCAGTTTTTCAAATAAAAATCAGATTCAAATTACGCGAATCATCTCTTAGAAAATAATCATTCTTTCGACCCACAGTTTGAAATTTTGCATACAGATAATAAATATTGAAGGTAGATCTTTGGGAAACTTTAGAAATAAATAAATACAAACACTCAGGTAGACTCATCAATGAACAAGTCGATTTAAGCCCTTCACCTTTATTGAATCTTTTCGGGGAGCAATCTATTCCTTAATTTTATTGGATATACCTGTCATAAATAACCACTTAGGAGGAGGCGACCGATAAGCTTTTGATTACTCAAGAACATTTATAGTTATATTCTCATTTACATTTTTCTGCATAATCATTCGTCTGAAGAAGCTACGGTGTAGTGAAACGCGTTACGAATCGCAATTATTAATCAAAATTCCTTAAAACACAGTACATGTGTTTTATTATTGATAATGGAATTTTACCAAGTAAAAGCCTCCCAAATTCAAATAGAAATTTTGACTGACAAACCAAAAAAAATGGTAAACACCTGAATTGTCCAATTGATATAGCGGACTTAGATAATGTCGTTAGAGTACCAACAAAGGTTACTAACAAACCGAAGAACATCATTGTCAAATTTATCTCGAAGATGAAACGAGACAAGTTTTTAAGCGCTGCTAAAGCTAAACGCCTCATTCATGGAGGTCCAAGTCTGAGAATCGCTGGTATCTGAGAAGTTCTACATCAACGAACACTTGAGTTCCAGTGTGAAGTTTCTCTATAAAAATGTACGAACTGCAGCCAAAGAAAAACAGTACAAATATGTTTGGGTCCAAGGAGGGAATATACTGGTTCAAAAAAACGATACCAGTAAAATACTGCAAGTCTCTTCCGAAGACGATTTGTCCAAACTCATCTGAAGGACTCACATCGTATCTTGACTACGCTTGTAGCATTATATTTCATATCGTCATAATGACTTTACACTGTTTCTACCAGAACCTACGTGGACAGCGTACGAAATTACTCGATTTCAAGCTAATTTCGATGTCCGACTTTTACTTTGTTGTTTGTGTCTCAGAATCATGGCTAAACGCTTCAATGTCTGACGATCAGGGCCCCCGTGAGGGCTACTGGCACTTGTGTGCAAAAAGGATTTTGGCGCCCCTTAAGGCATTTTGGATCATGTTTTTTTATTTTTTTAAGGTAGGTAGGTGCTTGAAGTAAAGCAAAAAACTGAACCTTAGAAGTCATATTTATTTGTAGACTAAAATATCAAAATGAAACAAACAGAACGAAATCATATCGAAATAAATTCTTGTTCACACCCAATTTGAAACATTTACTTAGGTAATGGGGTACAGACACGTTGACTCGTTGTTTATAAATACTAGAAAATAACCTGAAACTAAAAATCACATTTTTCAGGAACAAATAACAGAAATATTGCCTAATGTCTACTACTTTCTACTTATACTTAGATATTTAAAAAATATGCAGATATTTCTAATAACAAATACCTAAGGAACTTCGTTTTGAAATCAAAAATGATAGCTAGGTCTAGGTGCAATAGAAAAATAAAAGATAGCTATTGTAGTAGCGATATTTTCCGAGATTTTGCTGTTGGAAATTCATTAATTACATCGCTAAAATTTATACCGTCAAAAATTTCTTGTTCAATTGCTAATACTGTTAGCCCAGACAATCTTTCTTGAATCATTGTCGATCTTAAATAATTTTCAATGATTTTTAACTTTGGAAAAGATCGCTCGCCAGAAGCTACAGATACAGGCAATGTCAAAAGAATTCTTAGTGAAATGCTTACGTTTGGAAGGGTGGAGATTAAATTATTTTCAAATATATATTGTAAAATACTTAAGGGGTCAGTACCATCAGGTAATGAAAACAACTTTAACGCTTTAATTTCGTTCAACAGATCATTGGAGTCTATATCCTTATTATCCTGATCTGTCAGTCGCTCTTCAAGAATAGAGCAATGTTTTAAGAGATCGTTGTCACTTGATTTGAATATGTCGCTGAAAAATCCGAAAATACTATCATACACATTTAATAACCCAAATCGGTTTCTTAGAGAGCTTATAGTTTGATCTATAATTTTAAAGAAAACACAGTTTCGGTTTAAATTTCCTCCTTGCCGTTGGTAATGGTGGAAACTCTTTTTCAATTTCGAGAGAGGATGCTACTTCTTTCGCTTGCACGAGAATTTCTTGAAATGATTGGTCAGATCTAAATTGCTGTAAGTGATCAACTAAATTTTTTTAGGTAGGTTTGGCATACTTTAATAATAATTGTAGCACTTTGCATTTGTTTGCTGACAATATTAATATGAAATAAAACGTCATGCCAAATAATAATTCCACAAATAAATTGAAAATTCTGTACAGACGTTAAGAGGAAACTCGCTTTATGTCTTGCATCAATATGAAAGGAATTATCTTCAGCCACTTCTAGAACACTTTCGCAAACCTTAATTAAATAAACTTTGAGGTGCTTTATTGCGTCAATTCTGCTGAACCATCTTGTCTCACATAGAGGCTTTAAACTTAACCCGGAGAAATTTTTTCTCAAAACATACCTCCTTTTTGTGGATGACGAAAAATTTTTATAACTCTTGCACATAATTAAAAAAGTTTATTGTAGCACCTTACACCTTAGAAACGTCATTTACGGTTAAGTTCAAAGTATGAGCCGCACAAGGTACAGAAAGGGCTTTCGGATTTGCATCAAGAATGCGCTTTTGAAGCCCAACATGTTTTCCCTTCATATTTGTGCCAGTATCATAACCTTGTCCTCTAATGTGTTTTAATTCTAAATTTAATTTTTACAAATTTTCTATCACAAATGTATATATCCCTTCTCCTGTAGAGTCCAGTATTGGATTAAACGCAATAAAACTTTCCTTAACTTCAACCTTTTTTGAAGTGGTGTTAAGGACAACATACCTCAGAACAAGACTAATTTGCTCAGTATCACTAGTGTCTGGTGTACAATCTAATATTATTGGAAAATATTTTGAACTGCGAACCATTTCTGAAATAATATTTCTTACTTTGGACGACAATAATTCAATTATTTCATTCTGTATTTGCACCCCTAAATAATGAGTCATTTTAACAGAGTTATACACTCGGCTAACGTGCTGTCTCATCACTGACTCAAAAGAGGCAAGCACCTCAACAGGTTTTAGAAAATTTCCATTATCATGTTCGAAAAGCAATTGAGAAGAACCTTGAAATTCCAAGCATTGTGTAGATAAATTCTTAACAATCGCAATAATTCTTTCCAACACGTCTCGCCAATATTTTTTATTCCGTTTCTAAAATCCGCGGATGATGAGCATTAACAGTCATAGATGTCTCCAACATTTTTTTTAAGTTTACCCAAATATAACTGTTGCGTAATTTCTCTTAATGAGCAAAGACAAGTGTT
This sequence comes from Cryptolaemus montrouzieri, assembly GCA_013387265.2. Taxonomy (NCBI): domain Eukaryota; kingdom Metazoa; phylum Arthropoda; class Insecta; order Coleoptera; family Coccinellidae; genus Cryptolaemus; species Cryptolaemus montrouzieri. The sequence continues at coordinate 41,099,043 of JABFTP020000042.1, forward strand.
GTCAATCAGATACTTCATCTGTATTACAAAAAGCGTTAGGAGTTTCACATTTACAAAACAACTTACAACAAAAACAAAATACAGAATCTTTAGAAATAGAGTAGATAAGCCAAACCCTTTCGACTTTTTCTCCATTTGCTAGATTTCTTTCAAAGTATTTGCACGAAAACATTCTCTTATCTTTATTACTGGGAAAGCTAAAACTGATGTCTATCAAGTGCGGACCACGTTTAACCAATATTCTAGCCATCTCATTGGTGATTCTTTCGGGCCACAAACCGGGGTCGGACGGAATTATATCGATACTAGCCTCATCACAGCCTTCAACGAAAGTGTCACTTGCAGCAGGTATTTCGGTAGCTGACATTACCGAACTTTTTACACAAGCTGAATTACCTGAAGTGGATTGTTCAAATGCTGTATACGAAGAGGGTGTCATCGCTTCATCGGGCTCTGCATCAGTAGAAGCTGTTTTGCTTTTACAACCGCTGCCACTTGTTGCAGGACCTGATGCTACTGTTGAAATTTCAGATGGTCCACTCACGGTTATTGATATAACGGATTCAGAATCTTGAGATTCGGACGATTCGGTCGCACCAACATCGATAGTCTCCGTGGAATCTCGATTGTCTTGCAAGAAATGCTTTAAAGATCCAACCATTTTTCCCCTTCCTTGTAGTCTCAGTTATTATTATAATTGGTACTCATGGGTATTACGAATTAACTTCTAAAGTAACCACAATAATGAGCACCATGTGGGTAGGGTAGGAAATATTCTTAAGAAGTTAACTAAGTAGCCAATAGTTTTTAACCCTATATAGGGCAGATTATTATTAAGTAAGATATGACCGAATAAAGTTTGCATATTTGAGTAAAAAGGAAATTGTTCGAGCCCTTTCAGTTTAAATCCTTTCGAAAATAAAGGCAAAAAAGATATTAAACTAATTTGATCTTATAGCCCTTGAAAAACCTCACAAAATAGTTTTTAAAAAGATCATTAGTATAAAAACTAAGCGAGTTATGGATAAAACCAGTTATATTTTTAAACTCGTACATGACATTTCAATTAATGAAAAGATATTTGGTTAAAAAAATTATTACAACCAGTATCCTATAAAGGGTTAATTTCAATGGTATAAAGTAGGAACACTTACCATTTTATAAAAATCAAGCCATTGAAATTGCAGTCAGCAGATAGTCGGCACTTCATTTGAAAAGAAGTAGTAAACAAAATATTACACAACACAACACCATACTAGACAAAATAAAAATAACTTTATATGTGATAATTAATAGGATAACTTGTTTTTATTCACTTGTTGCACGGTCCAGTGAACTAACTGTTTTAAAAACGTCTGTGGCAATGCATCGCTTTTATAGCGTTCCAGGTGTTATTCATGTCTGAACATGAAAAATCAAGAAACTGCCGCCTGACATGTTCTCGCAACTTAGGAATCGGCAGTAACTGGATGATATACTAATAAAATTTCGTGTGTATTTATACCTAATCCTATTTAATTTCTCAAATTTTATTTTAATATTTTTTTTTTGATCCTGGGTTCTGGCGCCCCAAAGGATGGCGCCCGTGTGCATTACACACTTCGCACATATGGTTGCGGGGGCCCTGGCTAAAATGGCTTACAAATTAGAACTTCGAAGAAGTATTTACAATTTAGTTGGGCGAGTTCCCAAGCGTGAAATCATCAACATGTTTTGTGGTCAGAATATTTCTAATACAACTATCTATTAGGTAATAAGTGAATGTGAGCAACGAAAACCATGCTTGAATTTGCCAAAAAGTGGTCGACCGAAGGCTCTGAATGAAATCCGTAGAAACAGGCTCTTAGAAAGAGCAAGAGACACAGTGGGAACATCATTACGAAAATTATCCTGAAGAATTCGGCACTTAATTTAATTAAAAAAAAAGTGAAAAACAAAATATTACACCACACTTGACAAAATAAAAATAACTTTATATGTAAAAATTACTAGGATTACTTGTTTTTATTCACTTGTTGCACGGTCCAGCGAACCAACTGATTCAAAAACGCCTGTGGCGATGCATCGCTTTTATAGCGCTCCAGGCGTTATTCATGTCTAAACAGAAAAGATCAAGAAACTACCGCCTGACATGTTCTCGCAACATAGGAATCGGCAGTAACTGGATGATATACTAATAAAATTTCGTGTGTATTTATACCTAATCCTATTTAATTTCTCAACTTTTATTTTAATATTTTTTTTAGATCCTGGGTTTTGGCGTCCCAAAGGATGGCGCCCGTGTGCTTTGCACACTTTGCACATATGGTTGCGGGGGCTCTGCCGTCAATTGTCATTTTGAAAGCTTTTCTGATTCAGATGTCATATTATAGAATAGATAAATTCCTTTTGTTTTATTATTTTTAACACCTTTGTAATATATTGTTTTATTAACCTCTTGCAGTGTAATCTTTTACTAACTTTATGTGTAATGTTTGTGATATCTTTGATCTTTTCCATAGTCGTTAACGTACTCAAATGTAATAAAGTTATAAATAAATAAATAAATGGATTACTGCAGCTAATAAGTCCAAATTGCCTTCCTGATCACCAACAACCTGAATGGATAGACACTTTCAGAAGAAGAAAGGAATTACCCACAGAGAATTCGTTCCACACAAACGTATTTGGGCGTCATGAAACGATTGTCTGTCAAAAATTCGTCGTATTCGGTAAAAACATCGAAAAAACGGCAGTTGGACTATAATGCCCAATGATCATTAAAGACATGTAATTGAATTTTTGATAAAACATCCCAGTATTGCTCTGCAACAATCACCCTATTCACCTGATTTGACGATGTAAGCGGCAAAATTCAATTGATGCCATTGAAAGCGTGATGACCGACGCGCTAAAGACCATTCCATAAATAGAAATAGAGAAGTCGTTTGACAGCCTATTGGCAGGTGCAAATTTGTGTATCAATGCAGAAGGCGAATACATTTACAAATAAAAAAGATTTATATCAGAATTAATGCTAGTTCTTTCTATTTTCGAAAAGTTCGGTTTGTTTTGGAATGGAGGTTGTATATTCAGCAATATACATATATTTATCAGATATCAAGAACATTGAATTGGTTTTGACCCTGGAAACTGACAGGAGTAATCAGTATGATCCTGAACTGAAACTGAAAACTTTGGAGACTATTATAATGCATAATAAATTCTTACCTTTTCCAACATAAAATATAATTTTGACAAATAGTTGAACATCATTGAACCGGTTGACCTTGGTTTTAATTAAATACATTGAATTCTAATTGTTTCGCGTAAAAATTTCAGAAACGCCGTTGAGTTTATATCATATCATAACATAAACGAAAAATATTTCAATATAAAATAGTTTGACGTACATACCTGCAAACCAGTCATCTTGTAAAATAATTCTAACTGAAATAGATGATAAAGTATAATCTATATAGACCAATTGAAAACAACGACCGATAATTTAAATACAGTGTACATAATTTCGTTGCATAATGAATTTTTCTACTACTGAGTAGCTTTTAGTAACGAAGTGCAAATACACTGTGCTAAGAAATTAACGTACAATTTTAATATTTCCAATTAAAAAAACGAGTTGTATCACGTAAGGTTTTCTGGTTATATTTATAGAACCAAATAATACAATTTTTAATGTGTATAGACAAGAAATATCATTTAATACGGTGATTTTCGTTTACTTTATGAAGAATAACACAAAAATAGTTGTAAAATATTTAATTAACAAACGTGATAGCTGTGTCGATATTTCTATCATCAGACCTTCACGAATTGTGTGTTAAAACTGAGATACAGTTGTATAAATAGTTCAAGATCTCATGACACGTGCGTCACCCCGCGCGAAAAGACAAAGTTTGGTCCATACTACCCTTACCTGAAAAAGTTGTCCATCTCGAATTCAACTCGCTGGTGGGACAATGCCGCATCCAGATCCTAGCTATCGGTGTTTCGGGAAGTATCTCTTGTGCATCTCCTGTGTATATTTATTTTTTCTTGTGTGTTGAAATAACAGATTAAATAGTCTTCATCAAGACTTTGGAGTTCCGCATTGGATGAAAATGTAAGTATTATCTCTTCAAATGAAGCAAGTATTGAATTCCAAAGAGAAACTGAGTATTTTAGTTCTTTCAATTATAATCCGTCATAGAACTACCGATATAATAATTCATAATTCGTCATTCTGCCGTAACCAGCATGAAATTTTAGCTTTATAGTTTCATCCATAGATTGGTTCAACATCGCATAATCACTATTATTGGCTAAAAAGATCTAATAACTAAAGCCAAGCATTTTCCGATCAGCTGGAAAATAGCGAGAACTCAACCGATCCCAAAGAAAGGAAAGAATCCTTACCCCAAAACTACCGCCCTATTACACTTCTTCCCATTATGTCCATAGTGATGGAGAGAGTCATTAATGATGAACTCATCAAATATCGACAGGAGATCTGCTCGCCTACGTCACTCATGTTTGTGCATCAACGATGGAAAAACATGGGGAATCTAGAGCAATAGACCTCGACATTTCTAAAGCCTTCGATAAGGTTTGGTATGCAGCCTTGTTGAATAAACTTGATGCATATGGGCTTCCAGAAAAATTGCGGGGTTTCTTTCAAATAGATCAATATGACGGTATAGCATCTGATTGTTTCCAGTTGCAAGCAGAAGTACCTCAGGGATCTATTCTTTCGCCAACATTGTTTCTATTGCAGATAAACGATCTTCTGTCATCTACAGAGAACAAGATCTTCGGTTTTACAGACGATTGTACCCTGGTTTCGTCTTTCAGTGGTATGCGGCAGATAACAGTCGCGGAATATCATCGTCAGAGATGTTAACTAATTAATAACTCAAACTCTGACCTACAGAGGATATCTAAGTGAGGTCTGTTGAACCTGGTGAGCTAAAACGCGAGCAAGACGCAAGTAACCACGTTTTCTAGAAAGGTGCCTGCTGGAGAACCTCCTCTAATAATGCAAGGCCAATAAATTGCATCCAAACATTCTATGCACCTTCTCAGAATATCGATCAACTCCAAGTTTCGCTGCCATGAACATGTATCAGCAATAGCTAAGTCGTCATCAGCTAAACTTAGTTTTCTTTCCAGAGTCAAGCGATACTTAACGTCATCTCAGCTATTGCTTCTATATAAGACACAGATTCGACGTGCTTTTGGAATATTGTTCCCATGTATGGGGTTCTGCGCCCAAACATTCATTGCGAATATTGGATAGTATGCAAAAAGGGGCTGTGTGCCTCATCGACCACCCGGAGATCGCCCGCTATCTCCAATCGCTGGCTCTCAGAAGACAAGTTGCTGACCTTTATGAGAATTCCTTCGTTTACAGGGCCGGTGAGCTATGGAACTCGCTTCCGTCGAACATCTTCCCAACATTCTACAATTTGGCCCTCTTCAAGAAGCAAGTAAACAGACACCTCATTTCTTCCGAGGCGCCTACTCATGTGGTGTAACAAGTTCACCTATTCCTGGGAAGCGCGAATAAAAAAATCAATCTTAACTCAAATCTCAGTCCATTTTTTTTGGACAAAGGGGAGGACACTATAATTACGAAAATTTTGATAAAAGAATCATAGCTTAATGGTGGTTGATTGAAGACAAATCTTGATAAAAATGCTTGGAAAAAAATTCCCTTTGATAAAAAAATTGAAATATACAACATGCCATTTGAAATAGCAAAGTTGTAGTCGGTGTCCGGTATAACCGGAAGTGGTATCAAAATTTGAAATGGATCTCCAGTTACTGCTAATGTGTTCTTCAACGCGGACACCCCGTATTACTGAAATTGTTATTCTTTTCGATGCGTTAACTATTGAAACTTTTGAGTTCCGCTCCATTCAAGACAATATTCTCAAATTGATATAACTAATTTCAATATCAGTCTCAAAAACAATCATCTATTTTTACAAGAAAAAGAAAATCTTCAACCTACCTTTACTTGTAGTTCCAAATTTACCTCAAACTCTCACACTTTCACTAGATTACTAGTCAAACATAATTGAAATTTTCATGTGCAAAATATGATCATGAAAATTAACTGCAAAGACATATTTCTAATTAACCAGTATATATGAAATTTATGACAAAACTATCTTCAGATTTATTCATAAGGAAATACATTCTACCTGTAGTGTGTGCTAAGAACAGGTTTACAATACAAATAACGAAAATTATATTCTAAGCTTATCGTCCAACAGCAAGAATTCCAAGAAGATAGCTTCTGCTACCAGTTCTTGGAATTCTGCAAGATAGAATCATGAATTATTTTGGATGCACAAATTATTGCAAAAAATACTCAATATATAACTCACAAAAACATCATACAACATAAAAAGTTATATCACAATTTATCACAGATCATCCAGAATTCTTCGATGGAATAACAAACATTCGTCAATATACAGGGTGCTTCAACGAAAACTAAACAGAGGCTATGTCTACCAAGATATTCATTTCTGATCAAAACGGAAATTTTGAATAGGGAAGATGGGTCGAGTGATGACTCAAAAAAAAGGTGGTATCTTTGTCTACATCGCCTTGAACGAATTTCCATTTTTAATTGAAAACTGTAAGAGATACAGGGTGAGCAACTGAAAGATAGGGAAGACTATTTCCCTGAGACTATTCAAGTTTCAGTGAAGTAAAATGGAACAGATCCATGCTGATCAATGGCAGTCATCATTGAGTACAATCCTCATCTCGAATTCCAACCCCTAGAGCAAGGGTTACCACCCTTGAAAATTTGGAAGAGAGTAGATGGGTCGAGTGATACCTCGAGGTATTATCTTTGTCTGCATCCCCGTGAACGAATTTTCATTTTTGATTGAAAACTGTAGAATATACAGAGAGAGCTACTGAAAAATAGAGGAGTGGGCTCAGGAAATGTAACAGGGCAACCATAAGAAACGTTTAACGGTCTGCTTGAATTTTTTTTTATTTGACTCGCGGATTGATGGTGGTATCGCATTCTACAGTTTTCTGCCGATGTACTGGTAATTTTTTTCGATGAGAGTAAGTCTATGGTAGGGTAATACTATGTTCTCTTTTCGACGCTTATTGTAGTAGTGGACGTTCTTATGTACCGTGTGAGAATTTCTGCGATCATTAACAAAACACAGGCATGCCAGGATGAAGCAGGATGGGATTGTAAGTATGCCAAGCTGCAATGAAAATGAAAATTCAATAGAAAGTGATCAAGATGGGTAAAGGTCAAAGTAATCGTATGGGAAGTTCAAAGACCATTCCTCCCAGGTAAAAAGTTTAGACTATACACAGATCATAAAAATTTGATGTATTTATTTGGAATGAAAGATCCATCCAGTCGGTTAACTAAATTTCGACTCAAATTGAAAGAATACGATTTTACAATACATTACATTAAATATTTGAATTGTGAAGGCCGTTACTTGATGAAGATCCATGATATAAATGAGATAAAAAACACAAGGTTTAACTTTAATCTACACTTTATTTGAAAAAATTCGACGACGTTTCGCTGACACAGCAGCTTTATCAAGAATGACAAACAGAATGAAGAGTATGGTATCATAAACTATTCGTAGAACAAGTTGAACGAATTTTCATTTTTAATTGAAAACTGTATAAGAGATACAGGGTGAGCAACCGAAAGATAGGGAAGACTATTTCCCTGAGACTATTCAAGTTTCAGTGAAGTAAAATGGAACAGATCCATGCTGATCAATGGCAGTCATCATCGAGTACCATCCTCATCTCTCAATTAATAATTCATATAATCCGGATATGCTAGATCTAATCATTCGTAAAAAGCTGTATCAGAAAGCAATAAATGAAGTATATCCTATTCATAAAGACTATAAAATATTCAACACTTTAACATTCTGCGGTTCTGCAAGTACAAATATTAAATCCTTTCTCGTCAAACAAAATCTTAATATAACTTTCAAAACTTCTAATAACTTAGGTAAACATATTGAAAATAATAAATCTCATGTTGAAAAATCAAGTAAATCAGGGATCTATAAACTCAATTGCGGTTCTTGTGATAAAATTTATATCGGTAGGACCTATAGAAGTTTTTGCATAAGAACATCTGAACATAAACGTAGCTTCGATAAAAATAAATCTGGTTCAAATTATTCAAACCACTTAATAAAAGAAAACCATTCATTCAATAAAAACTTTGACATATTACATATGAAATCAAAAAGTTTAAAATTAGGTCTCCTAGAAGCATTAGAAATAAATAGATACAAACATTCGGACAAGCTTTTGAATGAGCAGGTAGATGTGAATTATTCACCCCTACTTAACTTGTTTAATTAGTTTTTATTACCTTTCATACTAACTGTACAATGGCTCGGTGTGGATTTTCCTGTTATTCATCCAACTTGTTCTACGATTTGTTTATAATACCATACTCTTCATTCTGTTTGTCATTCTTGATAAAGCTGCTGTGTCAGCGAAACGTCGTCGAATTTTTTCAAATAAAGTGTAGATTAAAGTTAAACCTTGTGTTTTTTATCTCATTCATTACATTAAAGGTAAAGAAAATGTAACTGCTGATGCGCTATCGACAATAACTTTAGAAAGCGATGAACTAAAAGCCATGGCAAATCAAATGAATGACGTATGTCACGAAAGTCTTGGGAAAAAGTTTTTTCATGAATAATTCCCGCAATTCGTGGAAGATCTAGTTGCTGTGATCAACAGATGTCATTTATGATTTACATTGAGTATTCCTTCTGTCAAAAGTCTGAATAAGTTCGCTAAAAGCAGGCCCCTGTGAGGGCTACTGGCACTTGTGTGCCAAGAAGGATTTTTGCGCCCCTTAAGGTAGCTAGGTAGGTGCTTGAAGTAAAGCAAAAAAACTGAACTTTAGAAGTCATATTTATTTGTAGACTAAAATATCAAAATGAAACAAACAGGACAAAATCATAACAAACTAAATTCTTGTTCACACCCATTTTAAAACATTTACTCAACTAATGGGATACAGCCACGTTGATTCGTTGTTTATAAATACTAGAAAATAACCTAAAACTACAAACCACATTTTTAAGAACAAATAACAGAAATATTGCCTAACGTCTACATATATACATAAGTACTACTTTCTACTTATACTGAGATATTTATGTCTACATGTGTATATATATATATATATATATATATATATATATATATATATATATATATATATATATATATATATATATATATATATTTAACTAGTAAAAACTTTTTCAGAGCTATCAACTCCTATGCAGTTCCTATTCTTACATCTTCTTTTGGAATTATTAAATGGTCTAAAACTGATCTAAATGAATTGCAATGTCAAACGAGGAAAATGCTTTGTAAATATGATAAGCACCACCCAAAGTCAGCTGTTCAGAGAGTTACACTACCTAGACATCTTGGAGGTCGTGGATTAACTGATTTGAATAATCTTCATAGTAAACAGATTTTTCATCTACGTTCCCATTTTCATGATAAACAAGGAACGTCTAAATTACATGATATTGTTGTTGCTTCAGATTATAATCTTACACCTCTGAACTTGACAATGCAAAAGGTAGATTTTGATATATTTCATGATAATTCTAAAAGAGAAAGTTGGATGCAGAAGGAATTACACGGAAAGCACCCTAAAGAATTGAAAAATGATTTTATTGATGAAATCGCATCGAATAAATGGTTAGTTTCTGGAGAATTGTTTGCTGAAACGGAAGGCTTGGCAATTGCGATCCAGGATCAGGTTGTTTTCACGAGGAATTATAGAAAACACATCATCAAACAAAATATAGATGATTCTTGCCGTAGATGTTTCTCTTCTTCAGAAACAGTTTTCATATATTATCATCTTGCTCAGTCCTTGCTTCAACAGATTATTCAGAAAGACATAATGCCGTCGCTAATATTATTCATTTTAATCTAGGAATTGAACATGAGGTAATTCCCAAAAGAAAAATATTTTACAAATATGAACCTGAGATTATTTGTGAAAATGACAAATATAAACTTTATTTTGATAAAACATTTCTTTGCAACAGAGCTGTAAAACACAATAGACCAGATATCATTCTTACTGATAAAAAGAATCAAATAACATATATAATTGATATTGCTATGCCCGACACACATAATATACAAAATGAATACAATGAAAAAATTTCGAAATGTATGATGCTTGGCGACGAGATTAAAAAATGTGGAAAATGAAAATAATTTTATTCTACCGATTATTATTTCCACAACAGGCGTTATTCCTAGAAATCTTCACAAAAGTATTGAGATTTTGGGTCTGAAGAAAAATTTGTTTGAACAGTTACAAAAGATAACACTCATCAAATCTTGTAATATTCTTTGTAGGTTTCTTTCCGAAAAAAATAATGAGGTAGAGTCATAGATTTTCTCTTTAGTTTATACTTCTCAGAATCTCATTTCATATTTTATTTATTTGTTTATATAAATGTAATATAATTAACTGACAATTTTGTCATATTTATATTCAGAACAGTATTCTATTCGATCATTCACCACTTCACACAAAGGAAACTATTAATGAGTAGCATTCAGTGTTACTTGACTAAGGTCCGTACACTGGATTTTTCCGGGGAGAAAGCCTCTGACACTACTCGTTGGTACATTGATATCATGGTCTGATGATGCTATAGTATTTATATATTCTGGTAGATTGATATATTTTCATAACATTTAACGTTATCCTAATATATAATTATTCCAGGATATGTTTTGATTATAATCATTGCCTGGCAATGGTATTAATTACCGGGTGGTGGATTTACATTTTATCAATCAAACTGATTTCATGAACAGATATATATATATATATATATATATATATATATATATATATATATATATATATATATATATATATATATACATATATATGTATATATACTACTTTCTACTTATACTTAGATATTTAAAAAATATGCAGATATTTCTAATAACGAATACCTAGGAAGTTCGTTTTAATATAAAAATGATAGCTAGGTCTAGGTGCAATAGAAAAATAAAAGATAGCTATTGTAGTAGCGAGATTTTGCTGTTGCAAATTCATTAATTACATCGCTAAAATTTATACTGTCAAAAATTTCGTGTTCAATTGCTAATATTGTTAGCCCAGACAATCTTTCTTGAATCATTGTCGATCTTAGATAATTTTTAATGATTTTTAGCTTTGTAAAAGATCGCTCGCTAGAAACTGCAGATACAGGCAATGTCAAAAAAGTTTTTAGTGAAATGCTTACGTTTGGAAAGGTGAAGATTAAATTGTTTTCAAATATATATTGTAAAATACTTAAGGGGTCAGTATCCTTATTATCCTGTTCTGTCAGTCGCTCTTCAAGAATAGAACAATGTTTTAGGAGATCGCTGTCACTTAATTTGAATATGTCGCTAAAAAATCCGAAAATATTATCATACTCATTTAAGTCAAATCGGTTTTTAGAAAGCTTATAGTTTGTTCTATAATTTTTAAGAAAAAACTAATTTTAAAGGCGGTTTTTGGATCATGAGGGGTCTCATCTCGGTGTTCATAGTCAAACAGTTTTGGTTTAAATTTCCTCCTAACCGTTGGTAATGGTGGAAAGTCTTCTTCAATTTCGAGAGAGGATCCTACTTCTTTCGCTTGCACAGAATTTCTTGAACTGATTGGTCAGATCTATATTGCTGGAAGTGATCAACTAAATTTTTTAGGTAGGTTTGGCATACTTTAATATTAATTGTAGCACTTTGCATTTGTTTGCTGACAATATTTATATGAAATTAAACGTCATGCCAAATAATAATTCAACAAATGAATTGAAAATTTTTTACAGACGTTAAGAGGGAACTGGCTTTATGTCTTGCATCAATGTGAAGGGAATTATTTTCAGCCAGTTCTAGAGGACTTTAGCAAACCTTAATTGAATAAACTTTAAGGGGCTTTCTTGCGTCAATTCTGCTGGACCATCTGGTCTCACTTAGAGGCTTCAAACTTAACATTTTTTTCTCAAAACATATCACCTTTTTGTGGATGACGAAAAAATATATATATAACTCTTGGACAAGATTAAAAAAGTTTATTGTCACCTGACACCTTAGAAGCGTCATTTACTGTTGAGTTCAAAGTATAAGCCGCACAAGGTATAAAAAGGGCTTTCGGATTCGCATCAAGAATGCGTTTTTGAAGCCAAACATGTGTTCCCTTCATATTTGACCCCTTATCATAACCTTGCCCCCTAATGTGTTTTAATTCTAAATTTAATTTTTTCAAATTTTCTATCACAAATGTAGAATCCAGTATTGGATTAAACGCAATAAAACTTTCCTTAACTTCAAACTTTTTTGAAGTGGTGTTAAGGACAACATACCTCAGAACAAGACTAATTTGCTCAGTATGACTAGTGTCTGGTGTACAATCTGATATTATTGAAAAATATTTTGAACCGCGAACCATTTCTAAAATATTATTTCATACTTTGGACGACAATAATTCAATAATTTCATTCTGTATTTGCACGCCTAAATAATGAGTCATTTTAACAGATTTTTTTGGGAGTTATACACTCGGCTAACGTGCTGTCTCATCACTGAATCGAAAGAGGCAATCATCTCAGCAGCTCTTAGAAAACTTCATGTTGCAATTGAGAAGAACTTTGAAATGCCAAGCATTGTGGAGATAAATACTTAACAATCGCAATAATTTTTTCCAACACGTCTCGCCAATATTTTTTTTTTCCGTTTCTAAGATTCGAAGTTGATGAGCATTAACAGTAGTAGATGTCTTCAACATTTTTCTTTAATTTTTCCAAGTGTTTATATAGCTGTTGTGTAAAATGGACGTTTCGTGTCTGTTAATTAGCAAAGACAAGTGTTGCCAATCAGATACTCCATTTGTATCACGAAAAGCGTTAGGAGTTTTACATTTACAAAACAACTTACAACAAAAACAAAATACAGAATCTTTAGAAATAGAGCCCTTTCGACTTTTTCTCCATTTGCTAGATTTCTTTCAAAGTATTTGCACGAAAATTTCCTCTTATCTTTATTACTAGGAAAGCTAAAACTGATGTCTATCAAGGGCGAACTACGTTTAACCAATATTCTAGTCATCTCATTGGTGATTCTTTTGGAGCCACAAACCGGGGTCAGACAGAATTATATCGATACTATCCTCATTACAGCCTTCATCGAAAGTGTCACTTGCAGCAGGTATTTCGGTAGCTGATATTAGCGAACTTTTTACACAAGGTAAATTACCTGAAGTGAATTGTTCAAGTGCTGTAGACGAGGATGGTGTCATCGCTTCATCGGGCTCTGCATCAGTAGAAGCTGTTTTGCTACTACAACTGCTGCCACTTGTTGCAGGACCTGATGTTACTGTTGAAATTTCAGATGGTCCACTCACGGTTATTGATATTACGGGCTTAGAATCTTGAGATTCGGACGATTCGGTCGCACCAACATCGATAGTCTCCGTGGAATCTCGATTGTTTTGCAAGAAATGTTTTAAAGATCCAACCATTTTTCCCCTTTCTTGTAGTCTCAGTTTCTTTTGCTCGCGAAACTTCGCACCTGAAGGTCTCTTTCTTTTATCCTGAAAAAACAAAAACAAATAAATAATTAGTACTCATGGGAATTAGGAATTAACTTCTATAGTAACATTAATCAGCACCATGTGGGTAGGGTAGGAAATATTCTTAAAAAATTAACTAAGTAGCCAATAGTTTTTAACCCTTTATAGGGCAGATTATTATCAAGTTAGATATGGCCGATTAAAGTTTGCATAAAAAGTGAAAAGCACTTTGTTCGAGGCCTTTCAGCTTAAATCCTTTCAAAAATAAAGGCAAAAAAGATATTAAACTAATTTGATTTTATAGCCCTTAAAAAACCCTACAAAATGGGTTTTAAAAGATCAATTGTAATTAAAACTGAGCGAGTTATGGATAAAACCAGTTACATTACATTACAAATTCGTACATGACATTTCAATTAATAAAAAGATATTTGGCAAAAAAAATTTATTATAACCAGTATCCTATAAAGGCTTAATGTTGATAGTATTAAGTAGGGAACACTTACCATTTTATAAAAAAATCAAGCCGTTGAACTTGCAGTGAGCAGGTATTCGGCACTTAATTTAAAGAAAAAGTAGTAAACAAAATATTACACCACACTTGACAAAATAAAAATAACTTTATAAGTAAAAATCACTAGGATTACTTGTTTTTATTCACTTGTTGCACGGTCCAGTGAACTAACTGATTTAAAAACGCCTCTGGCGATGCATCGCTTTTATAGCGCTCCAGGCGTTATTCATGTCTGAACAGGAAAAATCAAGAAACTGCCGCCTGACATGTTCTCGCAACATAGGAATCGGCAGTAACTGGATGATATACTAATAGAATTTCGTGTGTATTTATATCTAATCCTATTTAATTTCTCAACTTTTATTTTGATATTTTCTTTTGGACCCTGGGTTTTGGCGCCCCTAAAGGATGGCGCCCGTGTGCATTGCACACTTCGCACATATGGTTACGGAGGCCCTGGCTAAAATGGCTTACAAATTAGAACTTCGAAAAAGTATTTACAATTTAGTTGGGCGAGTTCCCAAGCGTGAAATCATCAACATGTTTTGTGGTCAGAATATTTCTAATACAACTATCTATTAGGTAATAAGTGAATGTGAGCAACGAATACCATGCTTGAATTTGCCAAAAAGTGGTCGACCGAAGGCTCTGAATGAAATCCGTAGAAACAGGCTATTAGAAAGAGCAAGAGACACAGTAGGAACATCATTACGAAAATTATCCTGAAGAATTCGTACTTCTCATGAGACAATAAGGCAAGAATTACTGAATGCGGGATGTAAATATCGTAAAAGGCGCAAATGTCCAAAATACACCCAGAATCAGTTGGAAAATATCCCTAGATGTTGCTGCGCCTTAAGAAGGATACACTTCGCAAATGACTAAACCATAATTTTGGATGATGACAAATATTTTACATTATTCCATTCTGAAATCAACTGTGATGCTGGTTTCTATACAAATAACATAGAAGACTTTCCCAGCGAAGTAAAATTCAAAACAAAGAAAAAATTTGAAGACAAGTTTTTGGTTTGGTGTGCTATTTCTGAAGCTGGGGTTTCAAGACCATATGTAGGGCATGTGAGAGGCGAAGCTGTTGAAGCAAACCTATATACTGGAAGCTGCCTCCCAAAATTGTTAGATTTCATCAATACCTATCACGCTGATGACGAAATAATGTTTTGGCCAGACTTGGCGTCTTCCCATATTAGATAGATAGATAGATATTATCTTTGAGTAGGGGCTGCCTAGCAGCCCGGCCACTGCGATCCAGTGGTCTATTGTGGCACACTCTGTCCTAAATTTCATCCACGCACTCCACCCTTCTCGTAAAGGATACGAGTTTCGTGGGTGAGAGCTTAATTAGCTCAGTCAGCTTCAGTTTGCAAGATCCTAGTTCTTCCATCCCCTGCTGGGCACTCGCACATAACATGTTCCATTCATTCTATATCTTCTTCACATAGTCTACATGAAGCATCCTCAACCAATCCAGATTTATTTTGGTGTTTACTGAGGCGACAGTGCCCCGTTAATATGGCAGTTAAAACTCTCAGTTCCAACCTAGAGAGTTTAAGCCAGGCCTTAGCTTTTGTAGTGGAAGGTCCACTGATGGCACGTCGAGCGTGTCTAAGTCCTGGGAGGCTCATCCAATGCTCACGTACCCTCAAGTCCAGCCATCGGTTGTTTTCCATCCTTGCAGTTTCCAGGGGAATTCCGAGCTTAGGCTCCTGTCCTATGAACTCCAGGTTAGTTCTTCGGCGGCCAATGAGTCGGCCTTCTCATTTCCCTCAATACCCGAGTGGCCAGGAACCCATATTAGACGGAGCCTGCTCCGCTCTCCTAGTTTGACAAGGGTAGAGCGACATTCCTGCTTCCAGTGCAGCTTGGCTATCGATGAGGATTTTAATTGGCCTATTTGTTAATCCCCCCGCAAGCAAGAGGTTAGCACAGCGGTCAATGGCGAATATTTCTGCTTGAAAGACAGTCGCATGCCCACCAAGACAGATCGACTGTTCCTTGGCGGCACCTCGACCATATACACCAGCTCCAACACCTTTCGCAGTCTTTGAGCCATCCGTGTACCAACAGGGCCCCTCAAGTAGACGGTCTTTGGAGCTGATCCATTCCTGTCTATCGGGAATGATGATCTGGAATGGCTTCTCCATGTTGGTTTAGGTGTTGCTATGTCCGACCTCATACTCAGCAATTCATTGCCCTCAATTTCAGACTGTAGGGTGCCAGGCACAAAGCCGAAGTTACCCGCTTCATTTCGGGAAAGATGATGGAATCTGTAGAAAGCCATTCTAGCTACTCCTCTTATCACAAGATGAAAAGGGGCAAGGCCCAATATCAGTTCCATGGCCGCAGTGGGTGTAGAGCAAAAGGCTCCTGTGATCATCATGCAGGCTGTTCTCTGTAATTTAGAGAGCTTGAGTTGGCATTGCTTCTTAAGACTGCACTCCCACCAAGCAATGCAGCCGTACGTAATACGTGGTCTAACCACCATCACATATAGCCACTGAAGTTGCTTTGGGGCAAGACCCCACTTTTTTCCACAGGTCCTTTGACATGCCCATAGGGAATATCTAGCCTTGTGTATTGTATTTTACAGGTGCGAATTCCACGTGAGTTTACTATCCAGAGTCATCCCCAGATATGTCCCTTCTTCCACAACCGGAATAAACACCGCGCCCAGGGTTGGGAGGGAAACAAATATCCTTCTCTTCCTGGTAAACGGTACCATAAGGGTTTTGTAGGAGTTTATGCTAAGTTTCTCTCCTTCACACCACCCCTAAATTGCAGACATAGCCTCCTGTAGTATGTCAGAAACATCAATATCATTTTCGACAGCCAGAATGACTATATCATCAGCGTAGTACTCCTACCTGTGGGCAGCCCTGCCAGCCACAAAATGCAGTTGAAACACCCCTAACCCCGGTCTACGAAAGACGATGCAAAATGTACAGAAACATCCAGTGCGCCAATTATTGCCACAAGGTCATCAACTAGCAGAGACCACAGCAGAGGGGATAGTACTCCTACCTGTGGGCAGCCCCTACCAGCCACAAAAGTGACTACTTCTCCTTTCAGTGATGTGTTGATCACTCTGGCATTTAGCATGTTACTAATCCATCCGCAATGATATTTCGTACTCCTCTGGCTCTCACAGCCCCACACAGTGAGTCAGTGGGGGCCGCATTTAACGCACCTTCAATGCCCATGAAGGCTGCAGCTGCAGTCTCCTTGCGGTCCAGAGACTGTGGCGTCTTCCCATAATGCGCGAATCGATCTAGAGATTGGTTAGAGGCTAATAACATCATATTTGTATCTCGTGGAGATAACCCCCAAACGTTTCACAAGCAAGACCAATCGAAGATTTTTGGGGTTTACTGTCAAGGAAAGTCTATGACAATGGATGGGAAGCCGAAAACGAAGAAGGTTTGAGACAGAGAATTCTTTCAGAAGATACGAGAAATCGATGTGGATGTCGGCCAAAGACTGATCCTTCTTCTGTCCAACCGAGCAGGAATTGTGTCTGTAGTGCAAAAGATCTACGAGCTACAATTTTTTTAAATGTTTCTCAAAAATCGAGTTTATAACAAAAATAATTAAATCTGTCAAAAGTTTTGACAGATAAGTGTATTCTGCCATTGAGCAGAACGGGCCTCTATCAATACTTCAAATACGATTTTATAGAGTTTAGATATGAGGTGAAATCCTAATGATATAATCATTCAATAAAGTTTTCTTCAGTAATTAATTTATTTATTCGAATTTTTTCCCAAGACTTCTGTGACATACGTTAATAATATGTTAGTTACAACTCGAAGTCCAGCGAAAAAGGAAAGAGAACTTTCTGGAGAAGTACCTAATTAAGTTTCTGGTATTGACAGGATTGGCCACCCTGGCATTGTGGAACGCATCAAGGCTCCTGCAGATTGTGTTATGGTTAAATGCATTAAATCAAATGACTTCAATAAGATAGACTGCAATTCCAATGTAAAAGTAAAATACAATGCGATATTTGATGAAAGTACTAGTACTATGTACTTAATTCAGGAAACTCAGTTAATGTTAGACTTAGGTAGATGATTGCGAGACCTGAAAGATATTTGTGTAGAAAAAGAAATTCCGTAATTAATTATATGTAAAAATGAATGTAACCTGCCAATTGTGAAGAAATTAATAATTGCAGGTATTAAAGTAAATGTTGTCAGAGATATTCAAAAAATTCTGAGTAAAGAATTGCAGCAACTAATATTAAATGAACATCATATACTCAAAACAGGCGGTCACGCAGGTGTCAATCGAATGTATAATACAATGCGCAGATACCACTTGAAAAATTTACGAGCAGGTGTAGAAAAATTTGTTAGGAAATGCCATGATTGTCAAAAATTCAAGTACTCAAATATCAAGAAACAGCAAATACAAGTAAACGATGATTTCTACTAGAATACAGGGATATCCACCGGGACCGTCCGTTAAAAACTTTTTAAGTTCCAATTACAATATCGAGCTGAAATTTTATACGCGGCCATAACTAGCGATTTCCAATTGAAGCGAAGTATTTTCGAAGTGATACCATTTCCGGTATTACGGGAAATGGGTCATCACTTTGTTATTTAAAATGGCAATCTACCTTTTTTATTATACATCTAGAACCGACATTTGAGCAAAGCATAAAATACCCAAGTTGTTGGCACTTATCTGTCAAAGATTTAATTATTTTTGTTAAAAACTCGATTCTTGAGGAACGTTTAAAAAAATTGTAGCTCGTAGATATTTTGCACTACAGACACAATTTCTGCTTGGGAGGACAGAAGAAGGATCAAGGAATTTTTTAAGCAATCTACACATGTCAAATGTTAATTACGTTGTTTTGAATGACTTTTTCAATTTGGCCTTTTTCAAACGGCAATAACTCAATTTTTTCAAATTGCACGTGCCTATTTTTATATCGCCATTAGATGAAGCGTCAAGTTTCAGATGGAATTGTATAAGCATGTGCTATACCCCCATCTCATATAGTTCCGAAATAATTTGGGAATATTGAATTTTGATGATTTTGCAAGAACTAACAGAGAATGCTTTGAAATATTTGAATCGAGTAGCTGAACTGGCTACGCTCACCTGACAGGTGCCTAAAATTAATGTACTTGTCACTTCGTCCATTCGAATTTGATATTTCAACAAGAATTGTCGTTATTTCAGATCGAAAATATCCAAAATATACAAAACATTTCGAATAAAACCACTGGTAATTCAAACGAAAATATACTTAATCTTCTTTTAATTCTTTTTAGAATGTCAAAAGGTAGTGGGTAGAAATTGCAGGCAATTTAATAACCAATTTTCAAGTTTACCGTCTATGAGTAAAATAAAATTTCGAAGCATTAGAAGCAATTTTCTACAATTCGGATGAATAAAAATTGTAGGAACTAAGCGAAAACCAATCATCGAAGATAATTACATTAATACGAATAAATGATAGCAAACATCATAGGAGAAAACTAATTTACGATCTGAATAAATGTTCAATATGGGCCCCATTTCGCTCGATAAACTTGACAGCTCGTATACGAACATGATGGATTGCCCCCCTAGTTTCCTCAGGATCAATATCACCAAAAGCAGTATGAATGAGCTCTAGTAACTCTTCTTCACTTCTTACAGGAATAAGATACCCTTCACTCTTGATTTTGCCCCATAAATAAAAATCAAGAAGCGTCAGGTTCGGAGAACACGAAGGCCATAAATTTGGTCCTTTATTACCCCGCCATCTATCCTCGAACATTTCTGTTAGCTGTCGAACTACAGCTCGTGTTTTATGTGCTGGTGAACCATCCATTTGGTAATAGAAATCCCTCAGAATGTTAAGGGGTAATCCATCTAAAAAATTTGCTAATGTTCCTCTTAAAATTTCCAGGTATCTTTGTCCATTTAGATTTTCTTCATAAATGTGATAACCCACAAATCATTCATTAAAATTGCAAAAAGGTTCACGCTGAATTCATTTTGGAAATCGATAACCTCAATGAAATGTGGATTTTCTGTGACCCAAAAATGTCGATTTCTCCTATTGATTATTCCACTTTCATTGAACTCGGCTTAATCAGACCATATAATGTTTTGCAGAATTGTCTCATCTTCTTGAAGCCGAATTAATAAATTTTCACAGAAATTTAGCCGCTTGGGAAATTCAGTTGATTTCAATTTTGGTAATCTGATAAAAGAATACGGGTGCATGTTATGTTTCTTAAGGATCCATTGAATGGAAGTATAACTCAATCCAATATCCATTGATGCTGGACGCATGTGGATTGGCACGAAAATACGCTAGCGTATTAATTTGATTGTCGTCGTCCTCGAGAATTGATTTTCTTCTAGTTTCTATGTATTTTGTTCCTCCAAATTGCGGAAAATTGCTCCTAATCCTTCGAAATTTTGTTTTATCATAGGCGCCAAATTTGGAAATTGGTTATTGAATTGCCTGCAAGTTCCATCCACCACTTTTTGACATTCGCCATAAATTAAAAAGAGATTAAACATATCCTCGTTTGAATAATCAGCCATTTTATTATCAATCTGGTGTTTTTCAAAAATTTTCACTTCAAATTACCAACAATTCTAGTTGAAATATCAAATTCGAATGAACGAAGTGACAAGTACATCAATTTTAGGCACCTGTCAGGTGAGCGTAGCCAGTTTAGCTACTTGATTCAAATATTTCGAAGCATTCTCTGTTAGTTCTTGCAAAATCATCAAAATTCAATGTATTCCCAAATTATTTCGGAACTGTAAGAGTACATGCTGATACAGTTCCATCTGAAATTGGAAGCTTCATCTGATGGCGATATAAAAATTGGCACGTGCCATTTGAAAAAATTGAGTTATTGCTGTTTGAAAAAGGCCAAATTGAAAAAATCATACAAAACAACGCAATAAACATTTGACTTGTGTAGACTGCTCAAAATATTCCTTGATCCTTCTTCTACTCACCCAAGCAAAAATTGTGTCTGTAGTGCAAAAATCTACGAGCTACAATTTGTTTAAACGTCCCTCAAAAATCGAGTTTATAACAAAAATAATTAAATCTGTTAAAAGTTTTGACAGATAAGTGCCAACAACTTGGGTATTTTATGCCTTGCTTAAAAGTCGGTTCTAGATGTATAATAAAAAAGGTAGATTGCCATTTGAAATAACAAAGTGATGACCCACTTCCGGTATAACCGGAAATGGTATAACTTCGAAAATATTTCACTTCAATTGGAAATCGCTTATTATAGCCGCGTATAAAATTGGAATTCAAGAAGTTTTTAACGGACGGTCCCGGTGGATATCCCTGTATATATATATGTAGACATTAGGCAAGATTTCTGTTATTTGTTCCTAAAAGAATATGATTTTTAGTTTTAGGTTATTTTCTAGTATTTATAAACAACGAGTCAATGTGTCTGTATCCCATTACTTAAGTAAATGTTTTAAAATGGGTGTGAACAAGAATTTATTTTGGTATGATTTTGTTCTGTTGGTTTCATTTTGATATTTTAGTCTACAACTAAACATGACTTCTAAAGTTCAGTTTTTTGCTTTACTTCAAGCACCTACCTACCTACCTCATACCTTAAAAAAAATAGAAAAACATGATCCAAAATGCCTTAAGGGTCGCCAAAATCCTTTTTTGCACACAAGCGCCAGTAGCCCTCTGGTCCTGCTGCCTATGAAGTAGAAGGAGTAAAAGGAAAACATTTATCGCTGATCTACAGTTACTTAATGGCGATTAGGCCAACCAGTGTTGAGGCATAAAGGGTCTTTCTGCTGCAGGTTATATTTGTTGTGCCATCAGAAGCAGATTAGGAGACAGTACAATCAACACTATATGTTTTATTAGATTGTTTTGTCAGGTACACAAATAATATTCACTTGCATTTTGCATTGCAATATATGCTTCTTGTTTTACGATTTCTTAAGATTATGAACTGAAGTTGATTTTATAAGTATAAATTTGAAAAATTTGATTTGTTAACTTAAGTCTGTGTAGATTATTAATAAGAGTTTAATAGTATTATTACTTAAGTACTTTCAGATACTTACATACAGCAATAAGTGAGAGTCAGACTGATTACTCACTTTATCATTTAAAATAGTTTCATACTTTCATTTAGTACAAATAGTACCAAAATTACAATTAATACTGAAAAATATAATTAAAAATTATTTTATTTTCCATAAATACGTATTTTATTTTACTCTTTATGTATAATTATCAAAACTAAAAATCACTCAATACTAGGCCCTAAGTAACTTTAAAATCCGGCCGGATCCGGCAGACGTCAATCCTGTGAAATCCGGCCGGATTGAAAATGATACCGAATTGGAATCCCTAATCATGATGTTGGTTGTAACAATAATTTTCCTACCTGTGAAATATATTACACTAGCTCAGTGTCAATAAAAATGCAGAAATTTTCTTAAAAGGTTGGGCACCACAATGTTTTTATTTTTTATAAGATGTTGAATATACACTCGGAGGCAAAATTAGCGGAATCACTCGAAAATTTAACCAAATTCGAAGTTCGATATTTTTCCTAATTCTCAACCGATTCAGATAATTTGTTCGGCAAGTTATAGATCAACTCTTCTGCTTTGTAGAAAGTATAAGAGAAAACAAAAAAAATTTGAAAAAAATTTTATACGGGGGCAAAACTAAAAGTGTTTTTTTTTGTCAAAAATTCGTAACACCCTGTGGAATTTCGTGGTCCGAGTTGAAACGTACAATATCATGGTCTGTCAAGACACATCTTCCTACAGTAACGCCCTTCTTGTTTCATGCGTTTATCTCTATTTCTGCAAAATATTTTAATTTCAAGTGGAAAATCACCATTTTGGAGAAATTCCATTGAATCAAGAAATTGTCATTAAAATTCGTCTATCAATTTGGAATTTTCTTATTATCACTCAGGCGTGTCGAAATTGTCGTTTGCGATTTTTATGTTCGAATTGCATTAGTTATTGATGACAATTTGGTTAATTTGGTGAAAATTAGGAGTTCATAGGAGATAACAGTCGGTAGGTATTAAAATACACAACCGAATTCAGGGACCATTGATAAAACTTTTGATTTACACATGTGCACACCTTTTTTTATCAAATATGAAATACAACACACGTTTTTTTGTATATGACCACATTTGCACTTGTTTAAAGAATGAGAGTTTTCCATTCTTTGATTTGATACAAACTCGATCGGTTGCGGTGTTTTGTGATTCTTTTACTGTTTACGATTCGAAACGGTATTTTTCATTCAGAATGAGAGATTTACCACCAACCTCAGTAGCAAGGGCAGTTACATTGATCGAGGAAGGGCGCACCTACCGCTCAGTCGGTACCATGTTGGGTGTCTCGACGTCGGTTATCCATCGAATCTACCGACGTTACAGGGAAACTGGATTGTACGTGAGGAGGCGAGGAAAAGGAAGAAATCGGGCAACCCGCGCTATACATGACCGTTTCATCGTCAATCAAACCATAAGAAATCCTCGTCTTACTGCTGTTCAGGCACGTAACCTTTTACAAGCAGTGGATAACATTAACGTCAGTGTGAGGACAGTCAGAAGACGATTAAATGAAGTTGGTCTGAGATCATACGCGCAAGCAAGAGCACCAAGACTCGATAGAGCCCATCGGATAGCAAGATTGGCGTTTGCTAGGGAGCATGTAGCATGGACAATCAATCAGTGGAGACGAGTTTTATTTAGTAATGAGAGCCGATATTGTGTGAATTTCGTGGATGGTAGAGATAGAATATGGAGGCATCGAGGGGAACGGTACAATCAAGCGAACTTCGCAGGAACTGAGCAATACGGTGGAGGGTCAGTTATGATATGGGGTGGCATATGCTTGGGAGTACGAACAGAACTGGAGATTATTGGCAATGGATCACTTAATGCCCATCGGTATATAACAGAACTCTTGGAACCTCATGTTGTGCCTATTGCTCCTTACATAGGGGAAAATTTCCTTTTTATGCACGATAACGCGCGCCCTCATACTGCGCGCATAGTGATAGAATATCTCAATGAAGTTGGGATCACACGAATGGACTGGCCGTCTCGGTCACCAGATTTAAACCCGATCGAACACGTTTGGGACATTCTTGGAAGAAGGGTTCGACAACGGAATCCAGGCAACGTTGAAGAGCTGACATTGGCTTTGGTGGAAGAGTGGGACAACATACCTCAACAGATGATAGACAACATCATTGGGAGTATGCGAAATCGTATGCGCGCTGTAATAAGAGCTCGGGGGGGTCATACTCGCTACTAAAATCAAATGTTTTTTTGTGGGTCATCATGAACATTTTTCTCAACATGTTCATTTCATTTCACGATTGTATCGCCAGGATACACACCTGCTCTCAAATTTGGACAGGAATGATAATTATTATAGAGTGTCACACAAAAAAAATTCAAAAATAAATGTTCAAAATCAACGATTTTTCCAGTGTACTTCGAGTTCTCCCAGAGCGTGAAATTGGCCAGTGAATTTCTAAAATTTTCATTTCGTTAGATTTCCGCTTCTCTAATTTCGATTTTATTTTTTGGCTAACCTCCGATGTTATGCACCTACGCAAGATTAAAAATAAATTCTTGAAATTTGTGACTTTTCGCTTCAAATTGGATATCTCTTGTAAAAATAGAGATAAATGCATAAAACAAGAAGGGCGTTACTGTAGGAAGATGTGTCTTGACAGACCATGATATTGTACGTTTCAACTCGGACCACGAAATTCCACAGGGTGTTACGAATTTTCGACAAAAAAACACTTTCAGTTTTGCCCCCGTATAAAATTTTTTTCAAATTTTTCTTGTTTTCTCTTATAATTTCTACAAAGCAGAAGAGTTGATCTATAACTTGCCGAACAAATCATCTAAATCGGTTGAGAATTAGAAAAAATATCGGACTTCGAATTTGGTTAAATTTTCGAGTGTTCCGCTAATTTTGCCTCCGAGTGTAGTATAGGGTGAAAGAAAAAACGTTGAAAAAAGTTAACAAGGTAAGTATTCAAAATATTCTACAAATCTCAGTAAGATTCTGAGAAAGGCCGTTGGTGATCACCTTGCGGCTTAAAATCAATTTTATGAAATTCTAAATATATGTATTATAGGGATGTGTCAAGTTCTTCATTCATATTTTCAATCAGGTAAACATTCAATATGGAAATTCTCAATAAACGAGAAGAAAAATTAGGTGAAATATCACTTGAAAATATCATAAAGTTTAACAGTTGGACAATTTTATAAATACCGTCCTTCACACTCAATATATATATTTGTAATTATAAGCTTAACCTATTGTACAATAAATGGAGATAATTTGTGCTACTTTATAATAATAATATCGAATATTCCTAGAATAATATATATTTGAAAATGTAAATAAATCAAGGGGAAGATGTTACATTATCAAAGATAATATTGTATATAACATATTATTTTAGAACTTAATGAACGCGATATTTTTTTTATTGATAAATTTCGACTGCACTTAGAACACATGTTCAATATTGTACGATACTTATTCCAGTCTGAATAATAAACTTGATGCATTCACATCGCAAATACAAACTTGAATATACTTATTTTCGACTTCCATTCCGATTACTCAAAGGGTGCAAATATCTAACAATTGGCGAGTTCATCCTTTAGGGCGTCAGAGGCTACAAACTGCAATGGCGATGAGGTAAGTAAAACAAGGTAACTTCAACGACTTTGTGAGTGATCTGCAGATCGCTCGCATGAACCAAAATATAGAAGATGAAGATTTTTCTGATGAAATCCCCCAGATTTCTCTCCACAAATGAATTTTAGGATTTTTTCCTAACCAAAAAAACCATGTAAGAGTACAGTACTAATCGACAAAACTATTCTGAAACTCATATTGAGTAGAATTAATTTAAATTTTCAAAATATGAGATTGAATCTAATTTTTGCTAGATATCATTTACAAAAATATGATCATCATGAGAGACGCAAGAAACGAAATGGAGATAATTAAAATTACGCTTACCTTAACTTTTGAAGGGTTATTTACTCTATAATAATTTCCCTTTGATGGTCAAAAGGAAATATACACTTTAAATTCAGCAAATGGAAACTAAACAAAAGTTTTAACTAATTTCTTAAGTCAAATTTCTTCAAAAAACTTTGTATTTCAAAGATGAGATGTACTCTATACGACATACAGAATACCGTAAAGTGGGGTGAGATTGATCTCGCGGGGTGAGATTGATCGCGCTGCCATTTTGTGTTCAATTCTAAATTTCCCCACCACCTTTGCTTTGATTCTCAGGCAGCTTTTTTCAGGCGATAGTAAACACATTAGACTTTCGATCCAGCAGTACATATCGCGACAGTGTAAAGGAAGGTTCGTTCTACAGCGTTCTAAAGTTTCGTGTCAAAAAACGTGTAAATTTGAGTGTCGCAAACTTTTCTTGCCCGGGAAAAACTCGTTAATCGTCGAGGATTGTGCACCATAAGATATTTACCTGTCATCGATTGTGAAGGCTGCGCTCAATTTGGAAGGTTAGTTGATATGTACTTTTCGCGCAAAAATGACCTGAACAAAACGGGGCGAGATTGATCAACAATAACAAGAAGTGATCAATCTCGCCCCATCGTTTTCAGATTTTAATGTCTACCTGTTTCTTTTACTTTTAGAATCAGAAAACTGAAAAATGGGCAGAACATATACGCGAAAGCTAGGCAGCAGAACTTACAACAATTTTTCTGATGAACAACTAGAAAATGCCCTTCGAGACGTTACAAATAATACACTTTCTATGCGCCAAGCAGCTCGCACTTACAATGTTTCTTATGGTACCCTTAACAACAGATTTCATGGGCGCAGATTCAAAAAATCGGCGGGCAGACAATACCATCAAACATTGAAGAGAGCCATTTTGACGAATATACTGAAATGCGCAGACTGGGGATTTCCTTGTCTCCACAAGATCTAAGAATGTTCGTGAAAAGTTATTTAGATAAAAGTGGTAGAAACATTTACAAATTCAACAATAACTTGCCTGGTAAAGACTGGGTCAACAGTTTCCTTAAGAGGCACCAACATGTCGCAGGAAAAAGATTATCGTCCAACATTAGTGCGAAACGGAGTCAGGTGACTCCTTCCATACTAAGAGACTATTTCAACAACTTGCGAGTCACCCTGGATGGTGTTCCCCGGAGAATGTGTTTAACTACGATGAATCAAATGTTACAGATGATCCAGGGAAAAAGTTGCGCATTTATCGTAGAGGTACAAAATACCCAGAAAAGTTTGCAACCATTCAAAATCATCAACGACCTTAATGATGTGTGGATCAGCATCAGGCACTCTACTGCCGCCCTATGTAATATACAAGGCCGAAAACTTGTGGAATACATGGACTGAGAATGCTCTTAAGGGCAAACCATGCTGTGATAAGATATGCTGCTCGCAAGGTACTCGATTCAACCGAACTTCGCACGGTTGGATAGATATGCCCACATTTCACGAATGGTTTTCCACAGTTTTTCTACCACACGCTAAAAGGTTAAATGGACGAAAAGTCCTTTTGGGAGATAATTTGGCCTCACACTTTAATCCAGAAGTACTGAGAACGTGTGAAGAAAATGACATTTCTTTTGTTTGTCTCCCTCCCAACTGCACCCATATCTGCCAGCCTTTGGATGTCGCTTTTTTTCGTCCATTCAAAGAAAGTTGGAGGAAAACACTATCAGCCTGGAAAGTTAGAAATTCCAAAACTTCTGGGATTCCTAAGAACGAATTTCCTCTTCTACTGAAACAGTGCATTATTAACATGGACGAAGTTCTGCCTAAGGACAACTCTAAAGAAAGAAGCGGTGTTACACGCAATCTCATTTCTGGATTTGCAGCTTGCGGTCTTGTGCCTTTCAATCCTGATCGAGTTCTTCAAAATTACCAGGTAACACTTCTGACAATGTAGAAGCTAATGTTGCGGATAGTCTCACCGATTTTCTAAAAACTCAAAGGTATAATGTCAATAGACCTCAGAGACAGCGAAAGAAGCTTTACATGTTGAACCAGGAAAATCTGTTGCTGGTCCGAGTACTCAACTTTCGTCCAGCGAGGAGGAAAATGAGAACATACAATTAGATGATAATTCAGAAGACGATGAATCTATAGATGAACCGACGGCAGACCCTATAGAATATTTCGAGCCAAATTTAGACAATATTATCTTCGGAAAGTTCGTCTTAGTTAAATTTCTATCTGGTTCAAGAAAGAAAACAGAATTTCGCTATGTGTGCCTCATTCAGAAAGTTTTAAAAGATAACGTCTTTGAAGTTGTCGGTTTAAAGTCTGCTCATTCGCGAAGTGTATTTAAACTCGTCGAGAATGATGTTTCAACAGTGCAAATTGGTGATATTGTGGCACTTTTACCAGACCCTAAGTGTGTTAAAATATCAGACAGAATAATAAGATATCATTTTCCAAATGACATAAATATCAAGGAATGCTAAATGCTCGGCTAAATATTTATTTTTCTATTTTATTAGGTACCCTGTTTGTTAAAATGTTAAACAGAATAAGATATGATTTTCTACATGATAAAAATATCAAGGAATGCTAAATGTTTATTTCCGTATTTTTTAAATAAATGATATCCTCTGAATCACTTTTTATTCCGTAGTAATTGAGCTGAACAATGTCACCCCGTCTGATCAATCTCACCCCCTCATACAAATTATCCAATAACTTTTGTTCCACAACACCGATTTCGAAGAGGGCGACATTAATCATTTCTAACATATTCTCCAGCATTTCTATGCAATAAAAGAGGCCTGATCAAAGTCACCCCACTTAGGGGTATGACATTGATCACTCATGTTTTATTTTTTTTCTAGATACTGATGAATGATTGGCTTAAGTTGAGGCCTAAATTCGGTAGTACTGAAGGAATCTAAGGAGGTTTAAAAAACAAAATAGAAATATAATAAAAATTGTTGAAAATATTAACAAAAGTTGTTCAAAATTGATCAATGTCACCCCACTTTACGGTAATAAAAAAAAATCGTTATCAATACCTTCCAAACAGTTTGTATCCTCTTATCATTTCAGAAACCGGGAAGAAGTGGACTACCTTGAAACATTTCAGCGAGCGTATACATTCGAAATATAAGAGTAGAATTATCGTATTACAAGAAGATCCACACAAGAATGCTGCAACTTTCTATGCATAGTTTGGATTTATGTATTGTTTTATCTTGAAACTAATAAATATACCTGAATCATATTAAATTCATTCATATAGAGAAATGGGACCGTTACATGGTAAGCTTCGCATGGTAAATTGGGCTGTTTACGAAAGCCGGACCTTTTGATCCTCGCTGAGGACAGAGAGACAGATAACCTGAAAGCGAGACGTATGGTCACGTTATCCTACACCCCAATATGACAATATTCTCGGAATTATTTTATTAACATAAGTAATTTAAATTACTTAATTTAATTTAGGTAATTGAAAAACATTTATATTGATTAACTATTTTAATATTCTTCTATTATAATATGAACAAATAAATAAATTATATGCTATTAACTCAGGAAAATTTATTCATTTCCTTCCAAATCATCAATGAAATAAAGAAACGCATCGTTTTCATATGTGGGAAAGTAGAACCTGGAAAAAAGATGAATATTAATGTGTGAAACATAGCGGGCACATACAGGGTGCTTCAACGAAAACTTAACAAAGGCTATATCTACCAAGATATTCATATCTGATATCAAAACGCAAAAACAGGTCAATTTTTGTTTCAAGATGGACATCTTTTGGGGTACAAAACTTGCCTGAAATATCAACCCCCTAAGCGGGGGTTGCAACTCTTGAACATTTTGAATAGGGAAGATGGGTCGAGTGATTACTCAAAAGAAAGGTGGTATCTTTGTCTCCATCGCTTTGAACGAATTTCCATTTTTAATTGGAAACTGTAGAAGATACAGGGTGAGCAACTGAAAGATAGGGAAGACTATTTCCCTGAGACTATTCAAGTTTCATTGAAATAAAATGGAACAGATTCATTCTGACCAATGATAGTCATCATCAAGTACCATCCTCATCTTGAATTTCAACCCCTGGAGCCGGGGTGACAACCCTTGAAATTTTGGAAGAGGGTAGATGGGTCGAGTGATAACTCGAAAGAAAGGTTCATCATTCCAATGTTTCAACTGTTCATCCAGTAATTTTGATGGAGAACGAAAACTTGTACACCATTGTGGAGACAAACAAAAATCCTTTCTCAGAAGGTTATAACTGGACCTATCATCCGCTTTGAAAATAACACAGGGTGGTCACTCCTGCTCTAGGGGTTGAAATGTGGAATGTGAATGGTGTTTCGGAAGATGACAGCCTTTGTTCTGAAATAAATCTGTTCCATTTTTTGCACTAATACTTGAATAGCTCTAGGCGATAGAAAGTCTCCTCTATTTTTCAGTAGCTCACTCTATATCTTCTACAGTTTTCAATCAAAAATGAAAATTCGTTCACGGGGATGCAGACAAAGATAATACCTTTCTTTCGAGGTATCACTCGACCCATCTACCCTCTTCAAAATTTTCAAGGCTGGTCACCCCTGCTCTAGGCGTGGAAATTCGAGATGAGGATGGTACTTGATGATAACTGACATTTATCAGCATGGATCTGTTCCATTTTACTTCACTGAAACTTGAATAGTCTCAGGGAAATAGTCTTCCCTATCTTTCAGTTGCTCACCCTGTATCTTTTACAGTTTTCAATTAAAAATCGAAATTCGTTCAAGGCGATGTAGACAAAGATACCATCACTCGACCTATCTTCCCTATTCAAAATGTTCAAGGATTGCAATCCCCGCTTAGGGGGTTGATATTTCAGGCAAGTTTTGTACCCCAAAAGATGTCCCCCTTGAAACAAAAATTGACCTGCTTTTGCGTTTTGATCAGAAATGAATATCTTGGTAGATATAGTATTCCGTAGAAGAAAGGATGGAAATGATAAAATTCTTTTTTAGAAACAACGACTATGCGATTAACAGCGGCTTTATTGAAATGAATGAAATGAAATATATATTATGCCATCAATTATTTACATGTCAAGTCAAAATTAATAGAAGATTTAATAGAAGTAGGCCTCGTTTACGTCGCCGATTCGGAGAGAAATTCCTTCAACTCGTATATGGTCCTATGTAGAAATAGGTTTTGACCTCTCTCCTGAATGCAAGTTGATGTTTTTCTTTGATTTCAATGGGCAGATGGTTGTATAACTTAGGACCCCAGTAATCAACACCCTGTTGTAGTTTAGTTTTGCTATGAAAGATCGTCCTCAGGTCTCCTTTTCTCCTCGTATTGAATTGATGGAATTGACCATTTGTTTCAAATTCAGGTAAGTGCCTAGGTACATATCTCACACACTCCATAATATATATTGATGTTAGTGTCAAGACCTCAAGTTGTTCAAAAGCCTCTCTGCAACTGTCTGTTTGTTTCAGGCCTAGAATAATTCGAATGGCCTTCTTCTGCAATAGAAAGAGGTCTTTGGCTCGTGGAGAAGTGCCCCAAAGAAGAACGCCATACGAAATGATAGCATGAAAATACCCAAAATAGGCCTAAAGTACAACTTCTAATGAACTTATTTTTTTAGTGTTCTTAAGGAAAAGAGTACTGCTGTTAGCCTGCTCGCCGTTTTATCTATATGAGTTTTCCAGTTTAACTTTGAGTCGATATACACTCCGAGAAATTTTAGGCTTGATATTTCGTTAGTGGGAACTCCAAACCTGATATATTGCGTTTTGTCATCATTAATATGTGACATATTACTCTTAAACCAGTTGTCAGTCATGTTTATCACCTCATCCTCTATTCTTTTCAATTGCTCTATTTTTGTAGCCCTCAAGCTATAGGTGGTGTCATCAGGAAACAAAAATATTGATGCAGAAGCATGGCTACCATTGATGGTTATGTTCATATCGTTTATGAATAAAATGAAAAGCAATGGTCCAAGACAGAACCTTGGGCAACTCCAAATTTGACTTGCTTCTCCCCTGATAATGAATGTTTCCACCATACTTGCTGCGTTCTTCCCTCCAAATATGTATGCATAAGACGAAGAGATGTTCCACAAATACCATAATACCTTTGCTTTCTCATTAGCAATCCATGACTTATCGAGTCAAATGCTTTTTTAAGATCTCTTGAAATTATTCCAGATAGCATTTTTTTATCGCTTGAACTTATGATTTGATCTATTACTTTGAGAAGAGCCGTGGGTGTCGATCTTCCATGCCTAAATCCATGTTGTTGATTATTCATTAAATTGTTTGATTCTAAGTAGGAAGTCAGTCTGGTTTTGATAAGTGTCTCTAAAATCTTCGAATACACTGGCAACACAGACACAGGCCTATATTTAGAAGGATCATCAGGGTCACTCTTCTTGAAGATAGGTACAACTCTTGCTTTTTAAGGATGTTCTGGAAAAAACCCTCATCAAGGCACTTATTGAATATTACTGCTAATAGATGAATAAGCACTTTTTGGATAGATTTAACAAATTTTGTTGACATTCCATATAAGTCTTGTGTATTTTTACTCTTCATATGGGATATTATATTACTTACTTCAAAAGCGGATGTCGGATGTAGAGTGAATGTTAAATCTGTTTTTGGCAGACTTTATTCTAGCAATTGCATCGCTTCACCACTCGTTTGTGGGCCCAGGCTGGTGTTGACCTTCTCTGCAACATTAGCAAAAAAATCATTTAATTTGTCTGCGGAAAGACTTGTATTTGTTGCATTTACTGGCTTAGTTATCTCTTTCTTCATAATATTCCAAACTGTCTTTATTTTGTTATCCAATCCTTGTATGAGGCCAAGATGGTGTTGTTTCTTACCGAATTCGATTTTTTGCCGAAGGATTTCCTTGCATTTTTTATATGCTATATAAGCTCCATTAGAGCGTGTGACTTTAAATATTGTATCGATAGCATCCAGTGTGTTTCTTATTTGTTTTACTTCATCAGAATCGAATATAGGATATTTTTATTTATTTATTTATTTATTTATTTATCTATGTTATTATTTATCATTTATTTATTTATTTATTTATTTATTTCTTTATTTCTTTATTTATTTATTTATTTATTTATTTATTTATTTATTTATTTATTTATTTATTTATTTATTTATTTATTTATTTATTTATTTATTTATTTATTTATTTATTTATTTATTTATTTATTTATTTATTTATTTATTTATTTATTTATTTATTTATTTCATTTATTTATTTATTTATTTATTTATTTATTTATTTATTTATTTATTTATTTATTTATTTATTTATTTATTTATTTATTTATTTATTTATTTATTTATTTATTTATTTATTTATTTATTTATTTATTTATTTATTTATTTATTTATTTATTTATTTATTTATTTATTTATTTATTTATTTATTATTTATTTATTTATTTATTTATTTATTTATTTATTTATTTATTTATTTATTTATTTATTTATTTATTTATTTATTTATTTATTTATTTATTTATTTATTTATTTATTTATTTATTTATTTATTTATTTATTTATTTATTTATTTATTCATTTATTTATTGTTACAAAACATAGGAACCCCTACAGGATAGACCCAATTACCGGGGTTCACAAAAATTATAACAGAAAAATAAACAGAAGTGAAACTGTCATACGAAATGAAAATTATAACTTTCATAAAAATTTAGGAGAGAAAAAAGACTCACCTAAGACTACAGAATCAAGTAAAATATCATGAAAACTAAAAACTACTACAATGAGCATGATTCAGATCTAATGAGATATGCAATAACACTATTTTTGAAAGAAGAAAGAGGTTCATGAAAAATACCTTTACTGGCAATATGCCAGTATTATTAATAACTTTTTTCTTTCGTTCTGGAATATAAACGTCGAACCAGTGTTTCAGTTCATTGAAGAAGTGGTTGTAAGATTCTTCCGCTGATTTACCAATTAAAATAGAGTTCCAATCAGTGTTACCCATCCTTTGAATTACACTGTGAATGCTCTCAGTGGTATAATTACGTATTTTTATTTTATGAGTAGGTTTTGAATGATTTTTATTTTCAGATGGAAGAGTTATGTATTGGCCCAGATGATCTAGATGCAGATTTATTGTAGATGTACTACACACATCAAAATTACAGAAAATGTTGTCAATACATGTGAAGCTATTCTGAGTTATTTGTGAAGGTTCAAATAGAGTGCTGTTACAATTATAAGATCCAAATGTTTTTCAATTCTTTCGATTCCTTGTATTTTCAAGAATGTCAACATTAAATTTTGTAATTTCTATATTGATTGCAATCTGTAATAACAGTGAGATATTCATCTATCTTCTGTATGAACTTGGTTATGTCCGCTTTTTGAGTTCTATAAACACAAAATACTATTAATTCTTCATTTGGAATATCCACTACTGATATCTTCCCCATCAATTCTTCTTTTAAGGAATCTAACAGTGTAATTGACGAAATTTCAATGTGTTTTTCACCAGAATTAATGAACCTCCATGTTGTTTTGTAGATCTATTGAAGATATCAACCAAAATGTAGCTGTCTATGTGCAGTTTTTCAAGAATGGGTTTACTACGTTCAACTATCCAATGCTCTGTTATACAAACTATGTCTGGCTGATGATTTTTTACTGAGAGATTTGAGTCATGCACCTTACCATGTAGGGACTGTATATTAACATTCAAGATGCTAATGGACGATTTCTCGTTGTCAGCCCCCCGTTGAGAACTTTGATTTCTTTTTGCAGCTAAGGTTGCCCTTGGCTGGGCACTGCCGATTGAAAATGTGTGTTATTCTGATTGGTACCAGTACTACATGGTTGAAAGCTGAAGTTATATCTTGAAAATAGGACTCCTGTAGGCCAGAAACTGTTCTCATATATGACAGGTATATCCAATAAAATTAAGGAATTGGTTGCTCCCGAAGAGATTCAATAAAGGTGAAGGGCTTAAATCGACTTGTTCCATGATGAGTTTACCTGAGTGTTTGTATTTATTGATTTCTAAAGTTTCTCAAAGATCTACCTTCCAATATTTATTACCTGTATGCAAAATTTCAAACTGTGGGTCGAAAGAGTGATTATTTTCGTTCCTAGACGTAACAATTTCGAATGAAAATGGAAAACATGTTTTCGCAATTTACCATAAGCCGTCACATACAGATATTATAATACATAACTCGTCGTGTCATCCATATCAACATAAAATGTCAGCATTCAATACCTCAACCTTCGTAGGCATTACAAGTGAGAAATTGAAATCATTCTTGAGTAGCAATAATTTCAACATAGCTTTCCAAACTAATAATAATTTAGGCAAATATATAAAAAATAATAAAACCAAATCAGGTAAAAACAATAAATCAGGTGTTTATAGATTGAATTGCAATGACTGTGATAATTTCTACATTGGTAGAACACACAGAAATTTTAATATTAGAATATCGGAACATAAACGCAGTTTTTCAAATAAAAATCAGATTCAAATTACGCGAATCATCTCTTAGAAAATAATCACTCTTTCGACCCACAGTTTGAAATTTTGCATACAGGTAATAAATATTGGAAGGTAGATCTTTGGAAACTTTAGAAATCAATAAATACAAACACTCAGGTAAACTCATCATGGAACAAGTCGATTTAAGCCCTTCACCTTTATTGAATCTCTTCGGGGAGCAATCTATTCCTTAATTTTATTGGATATACCTGTCATAAATAGCTACTTAATAAGAAGCAACCCAATAAGCTTTTAATTACTCAAGAACATTTATATTTATATTCTCGTTTATATTTTCTGTACATTCATTCGTCTGAAGAAGCTACGGTGTAGTGAAACGCGTTACGAATCGCAATTATTAAGTAAAATTCCTTAAAACACATTACTTGTTTTTTATCGGTATCCTTAAATTGAAATGTTACATCTATTTGAAAACAGTTGTTGTCTTTAACTTTGTGGTAAGTTTCGATATTTTGAACTATGACTTCCTCCTTACTATTTAGATTCAATCTTTGTACAATGTGCTGCTTTATGATATCTTCAGTCACAGTATCTTAAACTCTAGAAAGAAATATCCAGACTCTCTTTTCTTTCATCCTTCTTCCCTGGAACTCTCCCGAACTTACACTCATTTTCTTGGAAGTTCCAATCTGACGCCGTGGAATATTTTTTTTTGTTTATTTTTTATTTGGGTATTATTCTGTGCATTTTCTGTTTTTCCAAGGTTTATAACATCTTTCATAATTTACAGCTGAGTATTTTACATGTCTGTTAAGGTGGAAGAGCTTCTCGGTGAGCTTTTTCTGTGTTATGTTTACCTTTGTTTTTTTCCTGTCTTTCTGGAACAGGAGGAAAAGCTCTCTTCAATTGTTGAGCGTATGTGTCAGCTTTCCGAGTTTCGATATCTAGATCTTTCTGCATGTTGAGATTTTTTTATTAAATCGTATATGGTGTCAAGCTCCTTTTTTATTTTGCTAAACTGATTATCGACGTCTGTTGTTTTGGCATATTCGATTGTATCATTCGTTTCTTGATTTCTTTTGATTTTCAATCTTATATTTCCTGTTTGAGAACTTTTTTCTCTTGCAGAAGTAATTTGTTGCTTTTTGTTTGATCATTTAACATTTTTTTGTTGTGCTCTGATTTTTTTCTAGTATTTCGTTGGCTTCGTTTAATGTTATGTTTAATTCTGATTGCGCTTTCAATTCTAATTGAAGTTTCGTCATATTAGATTCATGTTTAGTTCAAGTTCAAGCATCACGTACGGTATCGTTTCTTCTCTGCTGTTTTCGTTGCATAAAAACTCATCAGCTGTTGAGATAACGGATGTGCAAAAACTAATCAACGCGTTCATCTGCGAGGTAGGCGAATGACCGCGGAATTTTCAGCTCGCAATCTCAGAAGCTAATTTTCGTACGTTCTATAAAGGTCTCCAGACACCGTGCGATCTCATTAGTTATTTCCATTCTGCCGGGATGAGTGACAAATGTCCGGGATATAAAATGCCTTTGGGGAAGAAGGTCTTTAAAATCAGATGCTCTGGGCCCTGTAGCTGCTGGTTTCGCGGAAATATCGGAGAGTGATCGCAAGTTGATAGAATCTAAGATACTTAAATGGACCTGCAATGGTTGCAACGAGCCTTCTGATCGCGAGGAGGATCAAACAGAGCTCTGTTGAAGTGGTTGAAGCTACAAGAAGCGAAGTGTACCAGGCTAGAAAAAGACCTCATCGATATAAGAAAGAAACATGAAAGTCTAAAGAAGGAGATAGCTTCTCTGTCCAGAGATAAAGGAAAAGCTGACCAGGAACTTCTAAGAAATAACATTATTATTAACGGCCTTCCTAAGGGTGTCGATGCAGGCGTCCTTAAAGAGGAAGTAGTATAGATTGGAAATAATTTGCAGGTTTCCATTGCCAAGGATGACTACTCTTGCAAGCCCATTTCGGGGAATTTTTCTGAGTCTCATCAAATTCTCAAGGTTGAATTTCGGAATCTTGAAACAAAGCTGGCGTTAATGAAGCGAAGAAGCAGAGACAAATCAAGGTCTCTGATATTGGAGTGGAAAACAACGATGGTTTGCTCCTTATTAATCACGATCTCGCCAAAGAAAATAATAAACTATTCTACGATGCTAGAGTGTTCAAGAATAAAAAAAAAATTAAGTTTGCATGGGTGTCGGATGGGAAAATATATTTAAGGAAGGACGAGAGCTCACGGATCATTGAGGTGAAATCGGTAAACACACTGAGAGATTTGGAGAGTAATTGACTGATTAATGACGTCACCTCGTCATCCACTGGAGATACATCTTTTTCAATTTATTACCAAAATGTAAGAGGTCTCAATACTAAGATTGATGAATTCTATCCGAGCACCTGTACGACAGAGTTTGATTCTGTCTGCTTTACTGAGACATGGTTGTCGGAGTCTGTAAATGACAGTGAACTCTTTTGTAATGACTTTGCTGTTTATCGTTGCGACCGTGCTTCTAGGAGAGGGGGTGGCTCTTTGTTAGCAGTGAAAAAGTGCTTCGCTTGTGTTCAGTTGAATTAAGCTCCCCTTTTGAGTGAAGTACCTAGCATTGAAGCAGTTGCTTGTAAAATTAAGTTGCAGAAATCTCTGTTATCCATTTCTGTATTTTATATTCCTCCATCAACACCTGCCAGTGATTATCTTGTTTTATGTGGGTATTTGGAATTGCTCGATGTAATTTATGAAGGAAATCTTGTATTGTTGGGCGACTTTAATTTGCCAAGTTTCCACGAGTCACTGATGGATGCACAAGAATCGGAGAGGTCTGTTTGGGAGCTTATGAGGTTTTATGAATTGCGTCAATGCAATGGGGTGCGTAATGCTGGCGACGGTATTTTGGACTTAATTTTGTCTAACCTGCCCTGCCGAGTTCACCGCGATATGTCACCTTTCTTGAAGGAAGATAAGTATCACCCGGCTCTGATGTGTCATTTGAACCTGGGCTCGAACAGTTGTGTTAGATTCTCTCGTAGTTCGAATTTTGGGGCTTTCAATTTTCATAAAGTCGATATGGCTACGATCTGTGAAGACTTACTAAGTGAACAATTCATCGTTAGACAGGATTGCCCTCGCAGTATAAACTTTCTGGTGAATGCTTTTTATAAAAACCTATACAATGCAATCAGAAAATCAGTCCCAGTTTATCGTAAACAAAATAGGAGGTACCCCACATGGTACAATAAAGAGATCATCGATGCTGTTAAGTCTAGGAATCGGATGCACAAAAAGTTTATTAGAACAAGGAACGATCACCATCCCGATTTTTACCGAGAATTGAGAAGGTCAGTTAAAGCTAAGATAAGGTCTGCATATGGGGAGTACTTGGATAGCTCGGAAAATAGTTTTGAGAAGGAGCCTAACAAATTTTGGTCTTTTATTCGGAGTAAACGCAAAGCGGATGGACTACCTGGCGTCATGACTGGATAGCCCCCAAAAGATCGTTTCTGCATTTGCTATGGGGTATATGATGTTGTGGATTCAGATGTCAATATTGATGACGTTATCTCGGAAGGTGTGGTTGATTGTCGAGGCTCGAATTCTATTTTTTTCCCCTCAATAACCGAACAAGATATTTTGCGTGTGACTTAAAATATGAAATCTAAAGCTAGTTTTGGGGATGACGGCATACCTTGTTTTATAGTAAAGGATATCATAGGAACGATAGCAGCTCCGCTATGTTCAATTTTTAATCTGTACCTGAAGAACAATCAGTTTCCGTCTAATTGGAGGATCGCGAAAATCTGTCCCATCTTAAAGAGCGGTGATAGTACCGAACTACCGTCCTGTGGCCCTACTTTGCCCCTTTGCAAAGGTTTTTGAGCTTCTATTGCATGAATCTTTAGCATTCCAGCTGAGCCAATCGATTTTGGACCGGCAACATGGTTTTAGGGTCGGTAGATCAACTGTAACGAATCTTGCATGCTTTTCGGAATACGTAACTGAGGTTACGTATTGTTGAGAAACAGGAAAAAACCAATCACCGAAGAACTGCAGATCAATGTAATAAAACCAGAAGAGTGGGTGAAATATTTCCAGAACTTATACCTGGAAGATAATGATAACGGTATCAATGAGGAACGAGAAATCGAACAACAAAACACACTCTACGAAGAAACAGAAAATGACATTATCAGCCTACAAGAAATACAACAAGTAATCCATAAATTAAAAAATAGAAAATCACCCGGTCCGGACAACATAAATAACGAACTAATTAAATATGGGGGAGCAGAAATAACAAAAAAAATAACAAAACTATTCCAAAAAATTGAAAACAACAAGGAGATACCAGAAGAATGGAGAGAGAGCATAACAATACCCATATACAAAAAAGGCGTGAAGACAAACCCAGCAAATTATAGAGGCATCACACTCCTTAACTCTGCATCGAAACTACTCACTAAAATTCTATATAAAAAAAGATATATGACAAAGTAGGTGTGTCTGAAGAACAACAGGGATTCCGACCAAATAGATCAACAACGGATGCAATTTTTATATTGCGGCAACTGGTGGAGAAGTCCATAAAGTTTGACGAACCGATGTTTATATGTTTTATAGATTTGGAAAAGGCATTCGACAGAATTCGAATGAACGATGTTTTCACTATCCTTAGAAATAAAAACTTAAGCAATAAATACATAAACATAATCAAAGAACTAAATAACTCTAATAAGACGAAAGTAAAAACTACACAGGGACTTACAAGCGAGATCAAAATTAACGCAGGCATTAGACAAGGTGACAGCCTCAGCCCATGTCTATTTAATTTAATCATGGATGAAATAATAGCAGGTGTTAACCAAATGAACCAAGGCTATAGGATGGGTAACGAAACTATAAGAATACTGTGCTACGCAGATGATGCTACTAATAGCCGAGAATGAGGACGACCTACAACGCCTACTACAAAAGTTCAAAGTAACAGCAAAAAAATATAACATGGTAATATCAACACAGAAAACCCAATCCATGGTAATAGCGAAAGATCCAATTAGATGCAAACTAGTAGTGAACGACCATATAATAGAGCAAGTTTCACACTTTAAATACCTAGGAGTAGAAGTATCGAGCGATAGGCAACTATTACAAGAAGCAAAACATAAGACAATGAAAGCATCGAGAATATCTGGCTTCCTGAGAGATGTAATCTGGCGGAATAAGTACATAAGCACAGAAAGCAAAGTCCGAATCTATAAAACCTGTGTGAGACC
Organism: Cryptolaemus montrouzieri; assembly: GCA_013387265.2. Classification (NCBI taxonomy): domain Eukaryota; kingdom Metazoa; phylum Arthropoda; class Insecta; order Coleoptera; family Coccinellidae; genus Cryptolaemus; species Cryptolaemus montrouzieri. Next base: position 41,140,055 of record JABFTP020000042.1, read on the forward strand.
CATGATGACATATGCGGTTGAGACAAGAGCTGAGACAACAAAAACAAAACAACTAATGAGGACAACAGAGATATGAACACTAAGAGCTATAAGAGGTATTACACGCAGAGATAGAATAAGGAATGAGGATACGCTAAGGGAGCTAGGTGTCCAGGATGTGGTGAGGTGGACAAGAGCCCGTCGACGCCTATGGAGAGATCACGTAGACAGAATGGGCCCCGAACGTATGGCAAAGTGGGCAAAAACACAAAAACCCAACACTAGAAGACCCATAGGAAGGCCGAAAAAGCGATGGCATGAGTGCTGGAGCTCCGGTTCGCTGCAGGGGCTGTAACAGAAAAACAGGACATCGTCCTATTTAAAGAAGAAGAAGAAGAAGAAGTAACTGAGGTTTTGAACCGGGGTGGCCAGGTTGACAAGGTCTTCACGGATTTCTCTAATGCCTTTGATCGCATGAACCATGTTGCTCAAATAAAAAGAATGAAGGAGATAGGGTTCTCTCTGAGCCTTCTCAGGTTTTTCTATTCATATTTGAGTGATCGAAAGCAATATGTTATGTACAATGGATTTAGATCCCAGGATTTTGGAGCCCATTCGGGAGTCCCTCAGGGGTCGGTTTTGGGTCCGCTTCTGTTCACAAGTTTCGTAAATGACTAACTTGAGAGGCTAAATGTTGGGGGCGTAGCCTTTGCGGACGATCTAAAGATTTACACAGAAATAAGATCGAATGAGGACTGTCAGAATCTTCAAGGAGAGTTGCTGATGATACATCAGTGGTGTTTAGAAAACAAACTGCCTTTGAACGTCTCTAAGTGCAAATACATGTCAATTACGCGTAAACAGTCGCCACATTTATTTCCTTCTTCTGTGGCGGGCTCACGGCTTGAACGTGTTTTCTGTTCTCGTGATTTTGGGGTGCTTCTCGACTCGAAATGGTAGTTCCCAGACCATATAGGTGATGCTGTTCTGCAAGCAAGAAAAATGTTGGGTTTTATTCTGAGAAATTCCAAGAGCAAGAGTATTTTGCTTTCGTTCGGTCTAGATTGGAATATGCCTGTGTTATCTGGGATCCATACATGTGAAATATAAAATTGCATTGGATAGCGTCCAGAGAACCTTCCTAAGGTACCTGGCTTACAAACAGGATGGAGTATATCCTATCCGAGGAATGTCAGGTTTTCGGTTAACCGATCGTTTTTCTGTGTTGGAGCTTCAAATTAGAAGGAAATATTTGTGCTGCATGTATTTTGTATGGACTTCTGAATAACTCCATCTGTTGTTCGTGTCTGCTTGACAGACTGAGGTTTTTGGTACCCAGGCTCGCTGGCAGAGGCAATGTCACTTTTTATGTCGTTGGAGCTGTTACGGATGTTTTCTTCAACTCACCTATCAATCGAAGCTGTCACTATTTCAACACGGTGGCTTCTTCGAGTGATATCAGTCATTCTCAAGCTACATTCAAAAGAAACCTATTAGCAAAACTTAGTTCACGCACTTAAATTGTTTTGATTGTTTGGTGTGTATTTCTATTATTTGAGTTTGCATTATCAATGCGTTTTATGTCATTATTGTTTTTGAAATTTTTTTTTTCTTTTTAATCTGTTTTTTAGGTTTGAGCAAATTTGTCTATACTTGTTCGGGTAATTGGGAGTAATCCTGTTGAGCTTGTATCAATAAATAAATAATAAATAAATAAATAATAAATAAATGAATAAATAAATAAATGTTCCAACTTAAGTCTCTCCATTTCTTCACTCATATTGTTAGGCTCGGAATTAAGAGAGATTTCATTCAATTTTTGTTTAAGTTGATCGTTTTCTTTCCTGAGTTTTCTGTTGTTACTCATTATTGTAGACATGTCAGATAAGCAGGTGTTACAAAATACTTTTTTTCTGTTACGGTTAAATTTGAGCACTTGATGCAATATATGACAACACAGCTATCACATTTGTAATGTGTCTTGTTGCCTCCTTTCGATTTACAATTTGTACATTGCATACTTGCGAAATTCTTAGTTTAAGTAAAAAACGCGCACTCTGGCAACAGTGGAGCGCGATTCATTCGTGAAATTTTTTGTTTGTTATTCCTTTAACGTGCTCTATTTCCGCCTTTCGGCAAATGACACGCCGGTGAATTCTGTCACCTTACTAACCCGGGAATTTTGCCGAACCCCTCTCGTGTCGAGGGAAGGGATCTTTAATGTCCAACACATCTCTGTTAGACAGGACCGACGGCTTTACATCTCCTACGAAAGATGGATACTCAAGCGATTCCCAGAATCCGAAAAATCGCACCTACCTTGTGGGGATTGAACCCAGGTAACTCTGCGCAGGAAACAAATATCATATCCCCTACGCCACCGAGCCGGTTGATTCGTGAAATGTTTTAATTATAAATCAAATATATGGCTGCTCTTATCGGTACGCAGGTGTTTAGGTCTAGAGTTTTTATGAAATGATTTAATATTTTTTTTTTTTGGCACTTGTGCCTAAAAACACTTCACACAATGGGGCACTACATTTTAGCCTATTTTTAAGCTTTATTTTGAACTAGTTTTCGAAAATTTTCGATCACTTTTTCATAAGCTACACTTTGTATATATATGTATAATCTAGATATTTTGATCAATCAATGTGGATATGAAAGTATTTTAATCAATGAAAATGCTTAATTCTTGGGAGTTCACATAGACTAGTATTTAAAATGGGATTGTCACATAGAAGAGCTCAACACTAAATTAAAATCGGTAATGCACTGTCTAAATATCCTTAAACATCAAGTAGACTTTGATACTCTCAAAATTGTTTACTATTCAAACTTTCACAATATGGAATAGTGTTCTGGGGTAACTCAGGTTTTACGGGAAGAGTTTTCCTAACACAAAAGTAAGCTTTGAGAACAATTCCTGGTTTTATATATATATATATATATATATATATATATATATATATATATATATATATATATATATATATATATATATATATATATATATATATATATATATATATATATATATATATATATATATATATATATATATATATATATATATATATATATATATATATATATATATATATATATATATATATTTTTTTCACCGACAGTTGCAGGTAACTCCAATAACTACCGGGCTTTGTGGCCAAGGTAGTCATCTTAACATCTCGTGGCTCATTCATTGTTGAAAAAGCCGCGTACAATTCTGGTGGTGCTGAGAACAACTTCTCGCTGCGATCTAGTGACAACTGCTCTATCGAGACCCAATCTTTGGGTGTTTTGCAATAGGTGCCTCTCCACGAGGCCGTTGACGGATATAATCATAGGCATAATTACAGTGGTGCTCAGCTCGTGAATTTGCTTCATTTCAATGGCCAGATCTCTGTACTTATCGATCTTCTCCGAATACGCCCTCGGTATATTATCATCAGCTGGTATCGTCACATCCAAGAGTACAGCTTTTTTCTCTTGCTTATAGAATACAACGATATCCGGCCTATTGTGCGATATGGACCGATCACAGATTATAGTATTATCCCAGTATACTTTGTGCTCCTCATCTCCAGAACAGTTTCAGGCGTATATTTGTAATTCGGTACTCTGTTCTTCAAAAGTCCGAGCTTCAACGCTATCTCCTGGTGGTATATTTTGGCCATGCTGTTGTGCCTGTTGAGGTAATCCTTGGGGGCCAAGATCGGGCATGAGGACGTGACATGCTGAATTGATTCCAGGCCCCTGGAGCAGCGGCAACATTGGTCTGAAGGGGTATTAATTTTAGCGATATGCTTGTTATAAGCCCTTGTTGGCACAACTTGATCTTGTATGGCCAGCAGCCTGCCTTCAGTTTCCGGGTGTAAATATCCTGCCATAAGAAAGTTCGCCGACTCACGCTTGTCAACGTTATCACTCTCAAGGACCCTGGGATAGCGGCCATGTAATTTCATCGCCTTCCACTCATGATCCTTTCTTCAGGAGTGCGGCTTTCTTGCGCTACTTCGGCCCTCATCAGTTTCAGAGGAGTCACATCATAGAATGCACGGATGGATCTGTGAAACGACGTGTTACTTGCCGAGAAGTGCTTCCTTAGGCTAAGGATAATTTTATCGTGGGTGCTTTCTATGTTTGATATTCCTCTGCCTCCCTGGTCTCTTCTAAGGTAGAGTCGGTTCACTGACGCATGAGGGTGGTGCATGCCATATTTTGTCAGCATCCCTCTAACTTCATTATCTAAGTTCCACAGCTCAGTCGTTGACCAGTTAACAACTTCGAACGAGTAGGTTATGCTCGGGAATGCCCAGATGTTAAGGGCTGTCACCATTGCCTTGGAATTCAGTTTCGACTGGAGTACAAGTTTGATTCGTCCGAACAACTTCTTTTTGAATGCCTCTCTGACTTCTGAAGTTTTAAAGTTCAAGGCTTGCTGTATGCCCAGGTATTTGTAGGTTTCCTGGGGTCTAAGTGCAGGGAACATTTCCTCATTGAAGAGCTGGATTCCAGGCCCAATATCAATCATCTTGCCTCTCCTGACACAAACCGCCGCACATTTTTCTACTCCGAGTTGCATGCGAACACCCTCGCTAAAGGCTGCCACAGTTTCCAGCTGCCTCTTCATTTGATCTACTGTACCTGTATATAGTTTGAGGTCATCTAAGTATAACTCGTGGCTTATCCGGGTATTTCTCTCTCTGTCATAAACGTAGCTGTCCGTGCTGTTCGTAAGAAGGCAGCTCAGGGGGTTCAAAGCTAGACAGAACCAGAGTAGACTTAGAGAGTCCCCCTGAAGAATTCCCTTTTCATCCTGATTTCACCTGCAGAAATTTCTGCTCCTTGCGTTCTTAGACAGAGAGAGGTTCGCCATGTACTCATTAGTTGTCTCAGCAAGCCCACTACCGAACCAGGAACCCCATACAACTCCATAACCTTTCGTAACCATGAATGTGGAACGGAGTCGAAAGCCTTTCGATAGTCAATCCACGCGATACATAAGTTTCTAAGCTTTTATTTATATATATATATATATATATATATATATATATATATATATATATATATATATATATATATATATATATATATATATATATATATATATATATATATATATATATATATATATATAAAGTTATTTAAAATGTTTAATTGCCTTCCGCCACAATGAGAAATTTAGGTGGTGGTAAGCGTTTCCAAAGAGAGAATAAGCGCTACACCTTTTAATGTAAACCATATACCTTGGATGAGTTTATGATCTATAGGGGATGAGGTATATTATATTAAATATGTTTGACGTTTAAACCTTTTATGCATTTATCTGTGATATGTACATTAATTGTGTTCAATAGATGATATTATTATTATTAAAAAAGAATCGCAGAATCTTTTAAAAAAGCCGAATCAAAATCCGTTACGTAGTTTTAAAGATTTGAGCATACATAGGGACAGACAAACAACGAAAGCGACTTTGTTTTATACTATGTAGTGAAGAAGTTGTTATATACTATGTAGTGAAGAAGTTGTTATATACTATGTAATGAAGAAGTTACAGGAGGATCGAGAACACTGCCGCGCCTCCTGATTTGAAAACCACCAATATTAATGATCTGATAAAACTTACTCTGGTTGATCGAATTTTGAAGTTTCAGGCACCAGGAAATGTCCCTTCTCCATCAAATGACAGTTTAAACGTCCTCTGTTTTCAAATGACCCATCACAAAACAAACATCTGGAATTATGTACCTGGCTTCTAATATAATTGACTAACTTTACTTTTTGATAAAAATCGAAAGTTGCAGTTACTTTTTCGAAATCGAAATTGTGCATTTCAGTCATGTGTAAACATAATGCACTGATATTGGTGTCCTTGTGTTCGCAAAAGAGGCACGTTATATTATCTTCGTCTCCATTCCAGTCGTAATATTCTTCATCAGAATTCAACTCACTCTCTGAAAATGAAACATTCAGTGAATTGATTTAAAAATAAGTGAATAAAACACTATAAAATCTCTATTTCTTTGTATCGTTGAAATAGCCGACACAGGATTGCTTGTAAAAATCAATCTCTTCAATCATAAATGAAAGAAAATTTAATTTACAGTCATAAACTATATTTGTAACGCGTTTCAGTGGCACTGCGTCTTCTTCAGACAAATATAAAATAAAAACTAAACTAAGGTGCAACAGATTATATACAGGGATATCCTGTCAAAACTTTTGACAGATTTAATTATATTTGTTATAAACTCGATTTTTGAGGAACATTTAGATGAATTGTAGCTCATAGATCTTTTCCATTACAGACACAATTTTTACTTGGGTGGATAGAAGAAGGATCAAAGAATTTTTGGAACAGTCTACACATGTCAAATGTTTATTGCGTTGTTTTGTATGATTTTTTCAATTTGGCCTTCTTCAAACAGCAATAACTCAATGTTTTCAAATGGTACATGCCAATTTTTATATCGCCATCAGATGAAGCGTCAAATTTCAGATGGAATTGTATCAGCATGTACTATCTCTTATAGGTCCGAAATATTTGGGAATATATTGAATTTTGATGATTTCGCAAGAACTAACAGAGAATGTAATGGGTTATATTTTTTGGATATTTTGAATCTGAAATAACGACAATTCTTGTTGAAATATCAAATTCGAATGAACGAAGCGAGAAGTACATTAATTTTAGGCACCTGTCAGCTGAGCGTAGCCAGTTCAGCTACTTGATTCAAATATTTCAAAGCATTCAATATATTCTGTTATGGGTATTCTTGCAAAATCATCAAAATTCAATATATACCCAAATTATTTCGCCTCCATTCCATGAACTATAAGAGATGACCACTTTAGGTAAGCTGCCCTCTCCATATCTGTCAGCTTGGTTGAGATGGGTATAGTACATGCTTATACAATTCCATCTGAAATTTGAAGCTTCATCTGATGGCGATATAAAAATTGGCACGTGCCATTTGAAAAAATTGAATTATTGCTGTTTGAAAAAGGCCAAAATGAAAAAATCATACGAAACAACGCAATAAACATTTGACATGTGTAGACTGTAGACTCCTTAATCCTTCTTCTATCTACCCAAGAAAAAATTGTGTCTATAGTGCAAAAGATCTACGAGCTACAATTTTTTTAAATGATCCTCAAAAATCGAGTTTATAACAAAAATAATTAAATCTGTCAAATGTTTTGACAGATTTGTTGTTTGCCAACAACTTGGGTATTTTATATATTGCTCAAATGTCGGTTCTAGATGTATAATAAAAAAGGTAGATTGCCATTTGAAATAACAAAGTGATGACCCACTTCCGGTATAACCGGAAATGGTATCACTTCGAAAATATTTCACTTCAATTGGAAATCGCTAGTTATGGCCGCGTATAAAATTTCAGCTTGATATTGTAATTGGAACTCAAAAGTTTTTAACGGATGGCCCGGTGGATATCCCTGTATAGAGACGATCTGAAACATACTTTCAAGCCACACCATCTTATGGTGTGGCTTGTATATGCTATATCATATAGATAACAACCTCACCTCTCATCTGCAAATGAGAGGTGTTTTATATAAAGGTATCACCTATATCATTTATGAACAAATTGAATAACAAAGGGCCCAGATGTATCCTATCCTGAGGTTATACAAATTGGTGATAAATGTGGTTCTTTATCTTAACTAACTGAGTGCGGTTTCCTAGGTAGCTAGACAACCACTATCCACCTCGGAAAGTCCATTCTGATAAGTTTACCAATAAATAAGTCATGGTTTACTCTATTAAAAGCCTTACAAAAATCCGCATAAGAAGAATCTACCTGAAATCCATCCTGTAAGGCTCTGAAGATGTCACCCAGATAAATCAACAAGTCAGTTTCAGTGGACCTTCCATAGGTAAAACCTATGGAGCCTTTTTTATAGCCTGATATATAGCTTTTGTCGTAGTCCTACCTTTCTAAAGCCATTTTGGTATTCAGAGAGCCTGTAAGTCTCAAAAAGTCGACAATTCTGTTGTAAATAGCTCTTTCAAATATCTTGCCAATGTTACTGAGTATAGATGTAGGTCTGTAATTACGGCAAGCTGTTTGCTCCCCTCTTGTGCACTGCTCTCACCTTATACCTTGAATTTATCAGAATATACTCACTGTCATGAGACTTATCAGATATGCCAGAACAGGCGAGATCTCATCTGCAACCATTGCAGTTAGTTTGACAGAATTCCATCCTTTCCACAGATTTTGTGTTCTTCAAAGATTGAATATTGAAAATCTTCCAGATATCCGTTGAATAACACAATGCTGCTACACGGGTCAGATGCAGTTTGTAGACCAGAGCTTTGCTCCTCGAATCACCAATATTGCTGGACGACTCGGAGCCCTGATTCACAAAAAATGTATTTATACCCTTCAATACTTCCTGATATCCCTGCTCTCCTCCACTCAGTTCCTCCAAAATAGAGACCTCCTTTTGACCCCATTGCTGTGTTATCAAGTAGTGATAATATAAAACAAGATTGGAGCGAATTCATTTCAAAGTTCAATGCGGATGTATCAACAAATTTGGAAAGTGATCCAGTAGGATTTACTCCAGCCGTTCGAAAATTCATGACAAATTACGCAAAAAATATCAATAGCAGTTCAACACTGATGAGTGCCATGCACACCTCTTTTAAATTTGATCACTTGCCACGATCTCTGACAGTAGGTTCGAGAAATGTTATGAGAAGGGGGATAAAATTGCAGTTCAGCCAACTTCTGTTTGTCCAAGAAAGGTGAAAATAACTGGTAGAAGGCAAATGCAGGCAGGAAGAAAAGTGGGAAGTCTTAGATCAAAGAAGTCTCAAGAATCTCTGCTGAATTTTCTCAATATTAGTAATATGGACTATATAGTGTGTGGTGACCAAATCACTGAACCAAATTGAACAACAGAGGCAATCAGAGCTACATAGACAGTCTTACTAGCTAAGGCGAACAAGTCTTTTAGAGTACGGCTCATAAAACCCTGTAATGGTCGCCCTTTTGCTGCAACCTGATTTATATGCGGAATAAATGTCATACCACTGTCAAAGTGAATACCCAAATCCTTCACTTTGTCTACTCGCTTTACTGAATCCTCAAGAATATGATAATCATACTTAATTACGTTCTTAGATTTGGTGATAGTTAGACAATAGCACTTTTCGATGTTTAACTCCATACCGTTTACAATTGACCAATTGTGTAGGACCTCTACATCATGCTGTAATTTCATACAGTCAGAAATACTTGAAACCGGAACATAAATCTTTAGATTATATGCAAATGAGAGGTGTTTACAGTACTTAAAGTTATCACCTATATCATTTATGAACAAATTGAATAACAAAGGGCCCAGATGTGATCCCTGTGGCACTCCTGAGGTTATACAAATTGGTGAGAAATGTGGTTATTTATCTTAACAAAGTGCATTTTCCTAGGTAGCTAGACAACCAAGTCACTATCCACCTCGGAAAGTCCATTCTGATAAGTTTACCAATAAGTAAGTCATGGTTTACTCTATTAAAAGCCTTACAAAAATCCGCATAAAAAGAATCTACCTGAAATCCATACTGTAAGGCTCTGAACATGTCACCCAGATAAATCAACAAGTTAGTTTCAGTGGACCTTTCATAGGTGAAACCGTGCTGCTGCTCGACGATTACATTTTTGCAATGCCAAGAAAGATGACGGATTACAAATAGTTCAAACAATTTGGGAATAATTGACAGTTTACAAATCGGCCGGTTGTTTTTTACATTTGCTCTGTCGCCACTATATGAATAGGAGTTACATAACTAGTTTTCCAGACATCTGGGAAAACACCCTTGGCCAGTGACTGGTTAAAAATAAAACATAAGAATTCACTCAGTGAATAACAACATCGCTTGAGAAAATATGAGGAAACTCCATCAGGACCATCACCCAACTCATCCTTTAAATGTTGAAAAAAGCTGAATAATAAGGAAGGGAACACTAACAGATACCTTTGTGAAGTAATTTTCGAGATTTTAGTATCATTGGTATAAACAGAGGAAAAGTTGTCCACAAAAAGATTCACATTTTCACCAGAACCTAAGCAAAGGTTGTCAAAAAACACAGTGCTCAGCGCACCATGATCTCTCCTTGAGGAGTTAACAAAATTCCAAAACTCCTTCAGGTTGCTTGCAAAAAAGTTCTCAACCTTCAACAAATACGCGTCATAGCATTGTTTCGATAGAATTTTGCACTGTGCCCTGAGCTGTGAGAACTACAATTGATTGAAAAGTGCTCGGGTTGTCTCAAAAGTTGCATGAGCTCTCTTTTTACCGATAATAAGCCTCCTGAGCTGAAGAGAATACCATTTAGGGAAATTAGAAGATTTAAATTTTTTAACAGGAACAAAAAGAATCTTCCAACATAGTCTCCCAGTTTATATTTAACAAAAAATTAATTTGAGGCCTCATAATCAGCGTTTATAAATAAATAGAACACTTCTTCAAATTGAAGAGGTCGAGAGCCATTTTTGAACAAAATATCACATTGCAAAGCCCCATGATGAAAATTGTTTGGCAATAACAGATCAGAAGCTTCACTAACGCTCAATAAACCAATCCTACTAGTAAAAATCAAATCAAGATACACATTATGTGAAATTGGAACACAATTAACCTGCCTCAAGCCATATCGAAAAACATTCATCGAATAATAAAGCCGGGCTTCCATTTGTGGCATGATACAGAGAACCATCTTCATCAGCTGATATCCAAGAAGCCTGAGGCAAGTTGTAGTCACCAAAGAGACAGGTCAGGGTTATTTTTAGCGATGACCTCAACATTTGAGCAATGACTATTATAAATCTCATCCAGAGACCCTATTATAATTTTCAGGTGGCCTATTACAACTTCAACAAAAACATGCTCAACATTCATATTCATGATAGGAATTAATTTGGTACTGAATGTTTGCTTAACACCTATCAAAAGTCCCCACCTCTTACTGTACTAGTTCTAGGGTTTCGATCCATTCTAAATATATTATATCCTGTATTTAAAGACATAAATGAAGGAAGGTCCATACTGAAGATGTTACAATGTACACACAACCAAATTTATATGGAATCACTCGATATTTCACATTAATGATTGTTTTTAACCATGGATCTTTGACTACTGGTGGAGAATGAAGTTTTCGTTGTAAAAAACTGGATAGTATGATAAGAAATGTTGAATTATCAACACATGTCCGGGATATTGTACTCAGTCGTCAATGAGTTTTGAAACTGAATTTCAAAATTTAAAAAAGCCTAGAAGCATAATTGAAAATGCCTTACATTCGATTGTCCGATGTGCAGAGGGGTCGAATAATTGCTCTCGTTGAAAAAGGGGTGACACAGAGGGATATAGCGGGCACAATGGAGGCATCACAGGTGATGATTTCAAAACCTACGCCCGATACGTAGAGCTTCAATCTCTGCAAAATAGGCCTAGGAGTCGTAGGAAGATCACTTCTGAAGAACAAGACCGCTTTTTGTGCCAAATTGCAAGAAGAAACCCTAGTGCGTCGCACCCCATACTCCAAAGGCAATTTCTGGAAGCAACAGACATCAGTGTATCAGTCGAAATGATACGTCAAAGACTTCGTTCAGGGGTTTATACAGGAGAAGATCCTTAAGAGTTCCAGAGCTAACCATACAACAAAAAAATTAACAGACTTAATTGGTGTATCGAGCACCAAAATTGGAATATCGAGAATTGGCGAAATGTTCTTTTCTGGATGAGACCAGAATTGGTGTTCGATTATATGACCGCCGGATTCGGGTTTTAAGGGTCGTGGAAGACAAGCTAGACGAGAAGCAAGATAAATTCCGAAATATCAAAGGGCAGTGTGATGTTTTGGGGTGGCATTATGCTGGGGGCAAAATAGATTTGATTTCGTTTCCTGAGAGTATAACGGCTAGAAATTACGTGGACCTAGTGCTGGAGCCCAAAGTGAGACTCTGGCGAGGTGCCACGGTGAGAATTTCACTTTTATGCAAGATAATGCTCCTCCGCAAACCAGCAACCTCGCGCGACATTATCTTGAAACAGAGGGAATCGCTATTTTGGACTGGCCAACCAGGAAAATTAGATCAAGCCAGGATAATCCAAGAATCCCACAACAGCTCATCCAAGCCGCTACTGAAGACTGGCAGAATATCAACCCAGAGGAGGCTGAAAACCTGTTCCAAAGCATGCCTAGACGGATTCAGGTGATACAAGCTACTGAGGTCGAGAAAAAACCGCCTACTTCGTGAGGAAACAATTTTCAATTTTTTTACTACATGCGGAAAGAGTGTCTTATTTTGTTCTCTTTGTTTCTTTCTTAAAATAAACCTCAATTTATTTATTTTTTCGAATGAAATATCTCAGAAAGGATCAATTCTAACAATCCTTCGAAATTTCCAAAATCCCTGAGGTAATATTCAAAATACCGAGTGATTCCATATAAATTTAGTTGTGTTTAGTTATAGTTTTCTAAACCATTCAAACACTTACCTCTGGGTATAGCATATCTATCATTTTCCTTTTCTATATCTTGCCAATTCTTATCAACTTCCAGATAGTTCACCATGAAAAACTTGTCATATTCTTTCTTCTGTGGATTTATTCTTTTATGTAACTTTTTCCTCATATGCTCCTTCAAGATGTGTCTATCAGGAAGGTTTTCTCACAATAGATACACTTCAAATCTTTCAATTTCGATTCAATTATATCAATCAATTCTCCGATATACACTAGATTTTGGGGATTTCCTAATTGTAAATTGTGCTGCGTTGATAAATGATTGAGAAAATCTGGTCTTGTGCCTACAAATAATATTAAGAAGGAATTAATTATAAACATTTTCAGAAAATATAGAGATATGAGAAACAATATATTAAGTGGAAAGTTTAACGCGATTTCACACATCGCTTATTCAAAAACACACCATTCACGAAAAAGAATTATTGACCTTCATAAGGTCTTCGGATCAATTTTGACACATTTTGAGATAAATATGTAATTTTCTCAGAAAATAAACGTTCAAGAAAAAAAAAAGAAATCGAGCCAATGCATCAAGGAGATACATATAAATATCTTGGATTTGGTCAAGAGAAGACAATTAACCATAGCAGAACTAAAGAAAATATTAGAAGTTCATATTACAAAAGACTTAGAATTATCATCAAGAGTCATTTAACTAGTAAAAACCTTTTCAGGGCTATCAACTCCTATGCAGTTCCTATTCTTACATCTTCTTTTGGAATTATTAAATGGTCTAAAACTGATCTAAATGAATTACAATGTCAAACGAGGAAAATGCTTTGTAAATATCATAAGCACCACCCAAAGTCAGCTGTTCAGAAAGTTACACTACCTAGACATCTTGAAGGTCGTGGATTAACTGATTTGAATAATCTTCATAGTAAACAGATTTTTCACCTACGTTCCCATTTTCATGATAAACAGAGAACGTCTAAATTACATGATATTGTTGTTGCTTCAGATTATAATCTTACACCTCTGAACTTGACAATGCAAAAGATAGATTCTGATATATTTGATGATAATTCTAAAAGAGAAAGTTGGATGCAGAAGGAATTACACGGAAAGCACCCTAAAGAATTGAAAAATGATTATATTGATGAAATCGCATCGAATAAATGGTTAGTATCTGGAGAATTGTTTGCTGAAACAGAAGGCTTGGCAACTGCGATCCAGGATCAGGTTGTTTTCACGAGGAATCATAGAAAACATATCATCAAACAAAATATAGATTCTTGCCGTAGATGTTTCTGTTCTTCAGAAACAGTTTTTCATATATTATCATCTTGCTCAGTCATTGCTTCAACAGACTATTTAGAAAGACATAATGCCGTCGCTAATATTATTCATTTTAATCTAGGAATTAAACATGACCTAATTCCCAAAATAAGAAAATTTTACAAACATGAACCTGAAATTATTAGTGAAAATGACAAATATAGTGTGAAATTTACTTGTACAGATTTGGTCTCATTGATTTTAATTCTCCATTTTTGCAACCATTCTTGTATCTGGTCCAAATGGCTCTGTAGCAAATGAGAAGCTTCTGCTGGGTCCTCGTCGCTTGCTAGTATAGCTGCGTCATCCGCGAATGTGCCCATCACTGTTTGGGGTTTGTTGGCAGGTCTGCTGTATACAATAAGTACAATATGGGACCGAGGACGCTACCTTGTGGTACTCCAGATGATATGGGAAAATTGTTGGATATCTTGTCGTTCACTCTTACCCTGAATTTCCTTGTGTCTAAATAGGATCTCAATAGTTTGAAATATGTTGTAGGAAGATGTTTTTTTATTTTGTATAGTAGACCGGGGTGCCAAACCTTGTCGAAGGCTTGGCTCACATCGAGAAATGCTGATGTACAGTACTTCTTCTGTTCAAGTGCTTGGTTTACCGTATGGCTTATTCTGTGTGTTTGTTGAACAGTTGAGTGGGATGCTCGAAACCCAAACTGGTGGTGAGGTATCCATTGTTTTGTGTTTGGATCTGTGTTGATTCTGCGTAAGACCAGTCTCTCGAGTACTTTTGAGGTTACAGGTAGCAAACTGATTGGCCGATAGGAGGTTACACTGCTCGGATCTTCACCTGGTTTTTGAATTAAAATAATTTCTGCTGTCTTGAACTGCTCTGGCCAATAGTTTTGTTTCAGCATAGCGTTGTAAATATACTTCAGTAGAGTGATCCCTTTTCTGGCAACTCTTTAAGCATTTTTGGTGTGGTTTTGTCAATTCCTGCAGTTTTTCTTGTGTTGAGGCGACTGAGTTCGTCCTGTACTTCAGCTGCAGTGAAAGGTTTAATTGGTGATGTGTTGTTGGGTGTTTCTAGAAGTTCTCTCTATTTCATTATCTCTGACGTCATTATTAGGGTGAATACTGTTACTAGGTGTTCGGCAAATAGTTTGGCTTTTTCTTCGTCACTTCTGGCCCAGTGTGTTAGATGCTGATGTAATACGTATAGCTGGTGTGTGCGTCATTGGCTTTGTAGAGTTCTTTATTGGCTTCCATATTGAATTATCGAGTCTGCTCAGGTTTGAGACGTAGTCGTGGAATGAGATTTCTTTTATTTCTTTGATTTTCGCTCTGAGTCTGTTGGTTGTTCTGTTCAAGATGTTTTTATCAGCTGGGGAGTGTGTTACCTGCCACCTCGCTCTTGCTCTTCTCTTCTGGGCTATCAGCTTCTTAATTTCTTCAGAGACGTTATTGGTTTGATTTGCTACATAGATTATTGGGGTTGCTTGTTTCACTGCTTGTATGATCTGGTTATTGAATGTGGACAGCACGTTCTCTATTTCATCATGGGTTTTCAGTCTCACGTCCAGGCTTATCGTCTCCTCTATATTTTTTCGATATTCGTCCCAATTGGTTTTCCTATTGTGCAGTCTGGGAATTTGTTTTTTATGGATTATAAACGCACTAACTGTTGCAATTATGGGAGAATGGTCCGAAGATAGGTCGTGGCTTGGTGTTATGTCCATGTTGGAATGAGATAAACCGTTTGTTACGAAGAAGTCTAGCAGGTCTGGAATCTTGTTGGGGTCCGTTGGCCAGTAGGTGGGAGTGCCTGTTGAAAGGAAGTTGTAACCATTTTGTTGTATAACACTTGCTAGTTCTTTTTCCTTTTGTTGTTGTAAGACGTGAACCAAATAATATATTCTTGCTATTGAAATCTCCTCCTGCTATGAATTTGGGGCCCAGTGTTGAGAAATAGTCATTGAAGTTTTCTTTCTTGATGTTGTGGCGTGGGGACAGTATACTGCGGAGACTGTAATTTCGTATGTTGCAAGCTCTACCTTTATTGCTGTGGCTTGCAGCAGATCTTTTCATATTTTGTTGTTCCACATGGCTTATCGAATTTTTCACAATGATGGCGGTGCCAGCGTGAGCAGTGTTATCTGGGTGATTCGAGTGGTACGTAGTGTAGTGTGGTATCTTGAAGTACGACTTTTCTGTGAAGTGGGTTTCGCTGATCAGCAAAATGTCTATAGAGTTGTGTCGGAGAAAATTTCTATTTCGTTTTTGTGTTGTAGAAGGCCATTGGCATTCCATTCTGCAATTTTCAAGAAATTAGTGAATTTTGCTGATGAGGGTGGTTAACATGTTCAACATCATGGTGTTCTGTTGAATTAGTTGTTGAAACATTTCTTTAAATTCTTCCAGAAATCTGTCCATAACATTTGTGATATCATTAGGTTGTTCTGGTTTGTTTCTGTTGTTGGCTGCGTCTGCATAGCTCCTTGGATGTTGCTGGTAGTGGTGTGGTAGTTGGGTTTGTTCCTGACGTAATTGAAACCTTGGAAATTGCTGGTTATTTAAAGCTGGTGGTGCTTGTTGTATTTGCATTGTGGAGGGGGTAAACAGATTTTTCATCTACGTTCCCATTTTCATGATAAACAGAGAACGTCTAAATTACATGATATTGTTGTTGCTTCAGATTATAATCTTACACCTCTGAACTTGACAATGCAAAAGGTCGATTTTGATATATTTGATGATAATTCTAAAAGAGAAAGTTGGATGCAGAAGGAATTACACGGAAAGCACCTAAAGAATTGAAAAATGATTATATTGATGAAATCGCATCGAATAAATGGTTAGCATCTGGAGAATTGTTTGCTGAAACAGAAGGCTTGGCAATTGCGATCCAGGACCAGGTTGTTTTCACAAGGAATTATAGAAAACATATCAAACAAAATATAGATGATTCTTGCCGTAGATGTTTCTGTTCTTCAGAAACAGTTTTCATATATTATCATCTTGCTCAGTCCTTGCTTCAACAGATTATGTAGAAAGACATAATGCCGTCGCTAATATTATTCACTTCAATCTAGGAATTAAACATGACCTAATTCCCAAAAGAAAAAATTTCAAAAATATGAACCTGAAATTATTAGTGAAAATGACAAATATTTTTTTTTTTTTTATTATAATAGTAGTTACAAGCAATCAGAATAATTTACATTCTATAAGCTCATTTGCTGGTTTTAGAGCTAACGCTCCCAAGTGTCATGATGAGGTCCTGTCCAGTGACAAGTCCTCTTTAAATCTCCTTTAAATCTGCTGGCCAATTTCGTTTCAGTCGCCGATCGTTCTGCGATTCAGACAGAGGTTGTACCAAAATATTTGTGTGAATCTCAAGCTTTGCGTGATATTTGTTGCTGTTTTCTCTAATGACGTCCTTTACATACGGTACCGTCAGGTCTTCATGTAGGGTCTGATTTGAAACGTACCAAGGGGCATTTGCAATCATTCTGAGGATTTTAGATTGGCTTCTTTGGATGATTGCCATATTGGACTTACTGGTGCATCCCCAGATCTCGATTCCATAGGTCCAGATGGGCTTAATTATTGTTTTGTAGATGAGCAGTTTATTCTCTAATGATAATTTCGATTTCCTACCAATGAGCCAGTGTAATTCTTTGACTTTCAGGTCAATTTGTTTTCTTTTTTTGATTACATGTTCCTTCCAGGTAAGTTTTTTATCCATGTGCATTCCCAGGTATTTCACTGTAGGAGATTCAGGTATCCGAATATTGTTCATCTGTACTGGCGGACATTGGCCTTTTCTTAGTGTGAAATTTACTTGTACAGATTTGGTCTCATTGATTTTAATTCTCCATTTTGCAACCATTCTTGTATCTGGTCCAAATGGCTCTGTAGCAAATGAGAAGCTTCTGCTGGGTCCTCGTCGCTTGCTAGTATAGCTGCGTCATCCGCGAATGTGCCCATCACTGTTTGGGGGTTTGTTGGCAGGTCTGCTGTATACAATAAGTACAATATGGGACCGAGGACGCTACCTTGTGGTACTCCAGATGATATGGGAAAATTGTTGGATATCTTGTCGTTCACTCTTACCCTGAATTTCCTTGTGTCTAAATAGGATCTCAATAGTTTGAAATATGTTGTAGGAAGATGTTTTTTTATTTTGTATAGTAGACCGGGGTGCCAAACCTTGTCGAAGGCTTGGCTCACATCGAGAAATGCTGATGTACAGTACTTCTTCTGTTCAAGTGCTTGGTTTACTGTATGGCTTATTCTGTGTGTTTGTTGAACAGTTGAGTGGGATGCTCGAAACCCAAACTGGTGGTGAGGTATCCATTGTTTTGTGTTTGGATCTGTGTTGATTCTGCGTAAGACCAGTCTCTCGAGTACTTTTGAGGTTACAGGTAGCAAACTGATTGGCCGATAGGAGGTTACACTGCTCGGATCTTCACCTGGTTTTTGAATTAAAATAATTTCTGCTGTCTTGAACTGCTCTGGCCAATAGTTTTGTTTCAGCATAGCGTTGTAAATATACTTCAGTAGAGTGATCCCCTTTTTCTGGCAACTCTTTAAGCATTTTTGGTGTGGTTTTGTCAATTCCTGCAGTTTTTCTTGTGTTGAGGCGACTGAGTTCGTCCTGTACTTCAGCTGCAGTGAAAGGTTTAATTGGTGATGTGTTGTTGGGTGTTTCTAGAAGTTCTCTCTATTTCATTATCTCTGACGTCATTATTAGGGGTGAATACTGTTACTAGGTGTTCGGCAAATAGTTTGGCTTTTTCTTCGTCACTTCTGGCCCAGTGTGTGTTAGATGCTGATGTAATACGTATAGCTGGTGTGTGCGTCATTGGCTTTGTAGAGTTCTTTATTGGCTTCCATATTGAATTATCGAGTCTGCTCAGGTTTGAGACGTAGTCGTGGAATGAGATTTCTTTTATTTCTTTGATTTTCGCTCTGAGTCTGTTGGTTGTTCTGTTCAAGATGTTTTTATCAGCTGGGAGTGTGTTACCTGCCACCTCGCTCTTGCTCTTCTCTTCTGGGCTATCAGCTTCTTAATTTCTTCAGAGACGTTATTGGTTTGATTTGCTACATAGATTATTGGGGTTGCTTGTTTCACTGCTTGTATGATCTGGTTATTGAATGTGGACAGCACGTTCTCTATTTCATCATGGGTTTTCAGTCTCACGTCCAGGCTTATCGTCTCCTCTATATTTTTTCGATATTCGTCCCAATTGGTTTTCCTATTGTGCAGTCTGGGAATTTGTTTTTTATGGATTATAAACGCACTAACTGTTGCAATTATGGGAGAATGGTCCGAAGATAGGTCGTGGCTTGGTGTTATGTCCATGTTGGAATGAGATAAACCGTTTGTTACGAAGAAGTCTAGCAGGTCTGGAATCTTGTTGGGGTCCGTTGGCCAGTAGGTGGGAGTGCCTGTTGAAAGGAAGTTGTAACCATTTTGTTGTATAACACTTGCTAGTTCTTTTCCTTTTGTTGTTGTAAGACGTGAACCAAATAATATATTCTTGCTATTGAAATCTCCTCCTGCTATGAATTTGGGGCCCAGTGTTGAGAAATAGTCATTGAAGTTTTCTTTCTTGATGTTGTGGCGTGGGGGACAGTATACTGCGGAGACTGTAATTTCGTATGTTGCAAGCTCTACCTTTATTGCTGTGGCTTGCAGCAGATCTTTTTCATATTTTGGTTGTTCCACATGGCTTATCGAATTTTTCACAATGATGGCGGTGCCAGCGTGAGCAGTGTTATCTGGGTGATTCGAGTGGTACGTAGTGTAGTGTGGTATCTTGAAGTACGACCTTTCTGTGAAGTGGGTTTCGCTGATCAGCAAAATGTCTATAGAGTTGTGTCGGAGAAAAATTTCTATTTCGTTTTTGTGTTGTAGAAGGCCATTGGCATTCCATTCTGCAATTTTCAAGAAATTAGTGAATTTTGCTGATGAGGGTGGTTAACATGTTCAACATCATGGTGTTCTGTTGAATTAGTTGTTGAAACATTTCTTTAAATTCTTCCAGAAATCTGTCCATAACATTTGTGATATCATTAGGTTGTTCTGGTTTGTTTCTGTTGTTGGCTGCGTCTGCATAGCTCCTTGGATGTTGCTGGTAGTGGTGTGGTAGTTGGGTTTGTTCCTGACGTAATTGAAACCTTGGAAATTGCTGGTTATTTAAAGCTGGTGGTGCTTGTTGTATTTGCATTGTGGGAGGGGGTTGGTTGTTGTTGACTTTCCTATTGTTCTGTTGAATGTTTTTCTATTGTTTGCGTTATTATTTATTAATAGCTTATGATAGAATTCACATCCCTTGTAGCTCGCTGGGTGAGCCCCACCACATAAAGCACATGTCGCTGGGGAATCTTTGCTTTTCTTGCAGGTTGAAGTGTTTTGTGGTTCCCCACATTTAACACAGGCGAATGGCCTGTTGCAGTATGTTTTGGAGTGACCATATTGCTGGCACCTCATACATTGTGTGATTCCTTTCGTTCTTGTTGGAGGTTCTATTTGTACAGCTTTGTTGTGGAGGTATTTTAACTTGTATATATCTTTGTTGTTGTCAGCTGGTTCCAGATCTACAAAGAAAAGGTTTAATGATTCTTTAGTTTGTCTGTGCCTACCGTTGATTATGTTCCTGACTTTATGTCCGTTATTTTCCAGCTCTTGCCTAATTGTGTTCATTTCTGTTGTGTAATGCAGGTGTTTGATGACTATTCTGTAAGCACGTTCTTCTTTAGGTTGGTAGGTATGGTGAATTATATTGCTGTCACGCATAAACTTTATGAGTTTTCTGTATGATTCTGATGTAGCGCTGTTTACTTTGATGGTGTTGTCTGCTAAGCATTTGGTAGTGTATTCTTCATCTTCTACAACAGTTTTTTTCTCGCCATTACTGCATAATCCACAACTCCATAGATGAATATCGGGGTGGTTTGGGGTTTTGTTTGGACTACTGTTGGGATGCTGGGTTTCTCATTCATTCTACTCAGAGCATTAAATTTGTTCTGGATTTCTATGGGGTTGTGCTGCTGGCATTTATTTTCCTCCTTTTGTGTTGGTTGTTTTCACTACTTGCCATTTGTTATTGCCTGTTGCTTCATTCTCGAATCCTCGAAAGTCTTCGTCACTGGTTGATGACAATCGGTGGTAGTAAGTACTAGTTTCGGTTGTTGGGGCAAATGTGCTTGGCAAATAACTCATTGCTGTGTTCACTGGAATACCTTGTGATGTTCCTGGTAGGTATATGGCTTGGTTCGATTCGATTTCCGAATCTTTTGAGATCGGGGTTTGGTCCATTTTTCAGCGGTGCGCCACTGAGAAATAATCGGCGATATCAAGAGGATAACATCTGTATTGTTATTTATACACTTTTGGAGTCCTTTCTCACTAATTTTTCCTAACTTATTGAGTCTATTTTCTCACTGATTTTTCCACTTTGATTAATTTCAATTGAAGAATAATTATTTTCGATTTTATTCTCGAACAATTGTTTGTTAATTGCCAATTTTTACCGCGAATCCGATTTTATCGCGTCAATATGTAGACAAGTCTAAGTAGATAACCACTCGCAGCAGATGCTCGACATCGAATGAAAATGACAAATATAAACTTTATTTTGATAAAACAATTCTTTGCAACAGAGCTCTAAAACACAATAGACCAGATTCATTCTTACTGATAAACAGAATCGAATAACATATATAATTGATATTGCTATACCCGACACACATAATATACAAAATAAATACAATGAAAAATTTCTAAATATATGATGCTTGGCGACGAGATTAAAAAATGTGGAAAATGAAAAATATTTATTCTACCGATTATTATTTCCACAACAGGTGTTATTCCTAGGAATCTTCACAAAAGTATTGAGATTTTGGGTCTGAAGAAAATTTGTTTCAACAGTTACAAAAGATAACACTCATCAAATCTTGTAATATTATTTGTAGGTTTCTTTCCTAAAAAATAATGATTTAGAGTCATAGGTTTTCTTTAGTTTATACTGCTCAGAATCTCATTTCATATTTTATTTATTTGTTTATATAAATGTAATATAATTAACAGACAATTTTGTCATATTTATATTCAGAGCAGTATTCTATTCGATCGTTCACCACTTCACACAAAGGAAACTATTAATGAGTAACATTCAGTGTTACTTGACTAAGGTCCGTGATACTGGATTTTTCTGGGGAGAAAGCCTTTGACACTACTCGTTGGTACATTGATATCATTGTCTGATGATGCTATAGTATGTATATATTCTGGTAGATTGATATATTCTCATAACATTTAACGTTATCCTAATATATAATTATTCCAGGATATGTTTTGATTATAATCATTGCCTGGCAATGGTATTAATTACTGGATGATGGATTTATATTTTTCATGAAATCAATTTGATTGCATGAACAGATATATGGGCAACTCGTCGGGTAAACCCCTATATATATATATATATATATATATATATATATATATATATATATATATATATATATATATATATATATGAAGTTTATCCAACACAAGTATTGAACAAACTAAAGAGTGAGACGAGGGAGATCAAACATTTTTTTTCTTATACGAACGTGAAATTTAAATGAACTTCAGGTAATGGATCTGGCAACACTGGCTTGAAATTCAAATCGTTCAGAAACATTTCTCGTCGACTCGGTACACGGTGCGCGTGTGGGCAGCGTGAAATGCAGGATTACCTAGAAGTTAAATGTCAAGACGACCGAGATCAAACATTTATTCTCTAATTTGAACGTCAAATTGAAATGAATACCTGGAAAAGAGATCTGGCAACACTGGCTGAAATTTGAATCTTTCGAGAAACATTTTCGCAAAGTGGTCAACGTAAACAGCAGAATTACCTGATATAATTGTTAAATTTAATTAGAAATGATATTCCCATGACTTCGTTGTCTATAACCTAAACCTTCAAAACTGAGATATCATGTTTTCATCGGAATAATCCTGAACATCAGATCCACCTTAACTATATAAATAAAAATATACCTTCAAATTTTAGTTTGCAGAACAAGCAGGGCTTCATGTATTTATCATCTGTTCTTTCATATTCTTGAACTTGTAGAGAACATTTAAGTCTCAATTTGTGCCTTAACTCTTTGTCTTCTTTCAGAAGGGTAGACAGTAAAAAATATGTTTGATCTGTAGAATCAGGTTTCACAGTAGGTACTAATTCTTCTATAGGTTTCTGCTTGAATTTTTCCTTCCAAAATTCAACATATCTTGAAGAAATCAATCAATGAAAACGTTGAAGTTATAAAAAAACTGCATCAAATACTTACTCTGGAAGAAATGGAATATTTTGCACATCTTCGATTACTATATGATGTACCTCGAACAAATGTCTTAAAAATATTGGTAAACTTATATTTAAATAGAAGGTATCGTCACATAATGGGCAGGGAGTCTCGGTGTTCCAGCTAGGACAATCAGTTTCTTCAAATACCAAGGGTCCAAACATTTTAACGCTTGTTTCTGTAAGAAATGATCAATGTTTACCAAATAACTAGTCAGTAATAATAAGTTCAAACCTCCATCTTGGTGATTTAATTCAACTTTTTCCATTTGTCTAAGGAACGAAGTAGCTAAATAGTGAATATTTACAGAACATCCAAAATCAACAATTTTTACAATTTTTAAGGTTATAGTATATGAAAATCAAATGAACTATGACAGATCATAGAATTCTAAAATAAGTAATTCTTTTTTCTTGATACATATGTTTCAAATCCCTAGCTTCTTATTGTCTAACCAAAAAAAAGGTTCTTCGAAATTTAAAATTATTATATATTAACTAATATATATGGTATAACCTATCGATTAAAAATGGTTACTTTGCTGCGACTTATCAAGCATATTTAAATTTACTACTAGTAAAAACCATCTTTGAAGCTTATCCCAATGCACAAACGTGAATTGTCTGGACAAAAAGTATTTTCAGATTTAGGAACTTTAATTTTTGTGCATTGGCGACAATCTTTTTATTTCCTTCTGTTTGTCCCTTCTTTCGAAGACAAATGGTCGGAGTAGTGCCTATAAGTAGTTGGCAAATTTCTTTGCACAACTGGATTGACAGCTCCATTTAGACGGCATCCCTCATCCACCAGATTCAAAATTGTTTGTTCCTTATATAGTTTTAGAGTTGTTCTCTATCCAGGAACACTCTTTTTTCTTTATAAAGAGGTTGTTTAGTAAAATTTGCATAAGATGGATTGCAACCTTTTTGTAGCATCTAATCGATATTCGTGAAGTGAGATTGTCAATATTTCCATTATGCTCAGAGGAGAATAGACTTCCCTTTTGTCCTTCCACTCGATCATTATACTAGCGCTGTATTATTTCTGCTGTTTTCATTTTTACGTTGTTCACAACCTTTAGAATACCAATTCTATTTAGTCGAATGGTTCCTGTGCAATATATTTTTCATTTAAAAGGTGATTTACCAGCGGCACACTAGTAAAAAAATTGTCCATGTGTAGATAATGACCTTTATCTGCATATTTGTTTATTAAGGAGTCCTCCACGCAAAATGTACGTAGGTTTTTCCGCTGAACGTCTCTGGTCAGCAGCGCTAGTGTATATAATGAATTTATTTATTTATTCATTATTTATTATAAATAAGATAAAAAACACAAGGTTTAACTTTAATCTACACTTCATTTGAAAAAAATTCGACGACGTTTCGCTGGCACAGCAGCTTTATCAAGAATGACAAACAGAATGAAGAGTATGGTATTATAAACAAATCGTAGAACAAGTTGGATGAATAACAGGAAAATCCACACCGAGCCATTGTACCGTTAGTATGAAAGGTAATAAAAACTAATTAAACAAGTTAAGTAGGGGTGAATAATTCACGTCTACCTGCTCATTCAAAAGCTTGTCCGAATGTTTGTATCTATTTATTTCTAATGCTTCTAGGAGATCTAATTTTGAACTTTTTGATTTTATATGTAATATGTCAAAGTTTTTATTGAATGAATGGTTTTCTTTTATTAGGTGGTTTGAATAATTTGAATCAGATTTATTTTTATCGAAGCTACGTTTATGTTCAGATGTTCTTATGCCAAAACTCCTATAGGTCCTACCGATATAAATTTTATCACAAGAACCGCAATTGAGTTTATAGATTCCTGATTTACTTGATTTTTCAACACGAGATTTATTATTTTTAATATGTTTACCTAAGTAATTAGAAGTTTTGAAAGTTATATTAAGATTTTGTTTGACGAGAAAGGATTTAATATTTGTACTTGCAGAACCGCAGAATGTTAAACTGTTGAATATTTTATAGTCTTTATGAATAGGATATACTTCATTTATTGCTTTCTGATACAGTTTTTTACGAATGATTAGATCTATCATATCCGGGTTATATGAATTATTAATGGCTATCTGTTTGATGATGTTTAACTCTTTATTATAATCTTCTACTGATAAAGGTAAATTGAGTAACCGATGTACCATGCTGTTTAAAGCTGCAACTTTGTGTTGAATTGGATGTAATGAGTAGTTATGTATAATTGTATCAGTATGTGTTGGTTTACGAAAGACCGAAAAACATGATTATTATTTTGTTTAGTGATTTTCAAGTCCAAAAATTAATGGAATCGTTCTGTTCAATTTCTATCGTGAATTTAATGTTCAAATGGATGGAATTAATGAAATTAAGAAATAAGTCTAATTGACGAGTAGTTCCAATGAAACATACTAAGATGTCGTCAACATTTCTATACCAATAAAGAAATTTGGAAATGAGTGGATGTGTATGAATTTTCTGTTCAATATTATTCATAAAAATCTCTGCTAAAAGTGGACTCAAAGGATTTTTCATCATCCCTTTATCAGTAGAAGATTATAATAAAGAGTTAAGCATCATCAAACAGATAGCCATTAATAATTCATATAATCCGGATATGATAGATCTAATCATTCGTAAAAACTGTATCAGAAAGCAATAAATGAAGTATATCCTATTCATAAGAACTATAAAATATTCAACAGTTTAACATTCTGCGGTTCTGCAAGTACAAATATCAAATCCTTTCTCGTCAAACAAAGTCTTAATATAACTTTCAAAACTTCTAATAACTTAGGTAAACATATTAAAAATAATAAATCTCGTGTTGAAAAATCAAGTAAATCAGGAATCTATAAACTCAATTGCGGTTCTTGTGATAAAATTTATATCGGTAGGACCTATAGGAGTTTTGGCATAAGAACATCTGAACATAAACGTAGCTTCGATAAAAATAAATCTGATTCAAATTATTCAAACCACTCAATAAAAGAAAACCATTCATTCAATAAAAACTTTGACATATTACATATAAAATCAAAAAGTTCAAAATTAGATCTCCTAGAAGCATTAGAAATAAATAGATACAAACATTCGGACAAGCTTTTGAATGAGCAGGTAGACGTGAATTATTCACCCCTACTTAACTTGTTTAATTAGTTTTTATTACCTTTCATACTAACTGTACAATGGCTCGGTGTGGATTTTCCTGTTATTCATCCAACTTGTTCTACGATTTGTTTATAATACCATACTCTTCATTCTGTTTGTCATTCTTGATAAAGCTGCTGTGTCAGCGAAACGTCGTCGAATTTTTTTCAAATGAAGTGTAGATTAAAGTTAAACCTTGTGCTTTTTATCTTATTTATATCATGGATCTACATCAAGTAACGGCCTCGACAATTCAAATCATTATTTATTCATATAATTGTCATATGCACAATAAATTAATACAAACGGGAAACCCCCTTTTTAAATTAAGTTGAAACATAAATTTATGTGATTATTAATTTCTAACAAGTAGTAATCTGATATGGGTCTTGAAACAAGGAAATGAAATACTGAACAATTCAAGACTGACACCAAGATCATTGACCAAAAACACCGTGCGATTTAGATATATATTCGAGCCTGCAACGTTTTGGACGGAATAAAGGAGTGTGTCGAGTGACTCTTAAGGGTAGATTGAAATCAATCAGTTTCAACAGATTTGGGCAACACACCAAACCATTCACTATCTTGAAAAAGAAACATAAATCGAAAAATTTTTCCCTCATTCGAAGAGGATTTAGGCCATATGTAATACGAAGGATCTCAAAAATTTACTCTGAACCTTCTCTAAACAATCTATATCACAAGAATAAAACGGAGACCATATGCAGGTTCCATATTCTAGGTTAAATCTTACTAACGAACAGTACGGAACAGTTTAAAGGTATCAGCAGAAAATCCCACTGAATGTCGAACAATGAACACCAGCATCCGGTAAGCCTTAGATGTTATTATTCTCATATGCTCTTTAAAATCCACCTGAACATCAAGTGTTATGCCCAAATCTCGGACACAGTCTACACGCGACAGCTCCACACCATCCAGAAAGTAACTATGCATAACTGCCGTATTGGAACGATAGAAGGTAATAGCTTTACACTTGTCAAAGTTCAGATATAGTGAATTAACATGAGTCCAACACAGCAGAGAATCAATTTGGCGTTGCAAGTCATGTACATCTGTAACATCTCTGATAACACGATATAATTTCACATCATCAGCGAATAACAAAAATCCGGAACCCAAGCCATCCCCTGATGTCATTAATAAACAAATTAAACAACAATGGGCCGTGGTGGGATCCCTGAGGTACACCAGAAGTAACAGAAATAGCTTTAGAGCGAAAATGTTTGTATTTTACAATATGCGACCGATTACATAAGAAAGAACGAAACCATGAAAGAAGAGAGCCAGATATACCAAGGGCGCCCATATTGTCTATTATCAAGTTGTGATTAACCCTGTCGAAAACCTTTGAGAAATCAGGGTATATGGCATCAAATTGAAAACCTGCTTCAAAACAATTAACAATGTCATTAATATATAACACCAAATTAGATGTACAACGACCCTTGTCCATGTTGTTGATCAATGATTACAGAGCAGCCTTTCCAGGATGAATATCTACATACTAAACTATCCAGCATCTTAGAAATAACAGATTGAATTGAAATTCCCTGTAATTTTTAATTAATGATTTCCGACCAGATTTAAAAATGGGAACAATAAAACTTTGTTTCCGATAAGTTGGAAATCTCCCCAATTTTAGTGATAAACTAAATATTGAACTATTAGGACCAGACAGGGCATTCACACACTTTTTAAGGACATAATTGGGTATTCCATCCGGAGTAGCACACAGCTTGGACTTCATACTCGAAATAAATTCAAAAACTGCAGTCGGAGAAAACTGACATGAGTCAATGTTTACAACCTGATCATATTTGATCTCTGGTGGTACAATAACTTCCGTACTGTATACAGTTGAGAAAAAATCAGCAAAGATATTCACTATTTCAGCTCCATCGGAGCTAACCACATCGTTAAATTGCAATTGATTCGGAAGGTCAAATTGGTAATCCTGCTGTTTACGCGGCCCACACGCGCATCCTGTACCGAGTCGACGAGAAATGTTTCCGCACGATTTGAATTTCAAGCCAGTGTTGCCAGATCCTTTACCTGAAGTTCATTTAAATTTCACGTTCGTATAAGAGTATAAATGTTTGATCTATTTTCTCATGAAATGTATTTACTAGAAAACCACCTACGAGTCGGAACCGCTGCTTTTGTGAAAATATATTGTAACAAGTTGACGACAGATCTATATTATTTTAGTTTTTAATTATTATTGTAACGATTTTTTTCATGTTGTAAAATATCCGAAAAGGTCAATTTTAATATCATTTTGGGAAGAAAATTTAGTGAAAATGTAATCAAAATCGGTTCACTAAATCGGACTTCATATATGTAATTCTCGTACAGAACCCCAAACTATTTTCAATACTCTGAAGTTATCATGGGTTATTTTTCAGTAAAATGGCAATAGAAATCGAATCAGCCGTTTCAGAGATTGCTCCGGATTGACAAAGTTTTTAAAACTTTTATTCAGTTTTAAGTACTAAGCGTATATACTTTAATAGAAACTCAGTGAAAACGACTTTTTATTGCAAACATTTACATGATGTATGCACCTTAATCGATGGAACGAGACGCCGCTGGTCGTATAGACAGACAACTTTCCTAGAATTATAACGTCCTTTGTAGCTAATATAGACACCGACGGACAGTAGTCTGATTAGCCCGCGAAATGAGCACTATATTCTGTTTCACTTCAATAATACATTTTATCCTTTGCTATTTAATTTTCAACGATAGGTACTCAAATCTCCGACGTGAGATAAATCGTGGCAACACTGGCTTAAATTTCAAATCGTTCGGAAACATTCCTCGTCGACTCGGTACAGGGTGCGCGTGTTGGCCGCGTAAACAGCAGGATTACCGTCAAATTATTCAATTTAGTGTTGATATGCATCCAAAATTCTGCGGGTCCGAATTGATATTTCTTTCAATTCTACGCATGTAACTATTGTACAATGTTCGACAGTAGCTGACAATCCAAACAAAGTTTACTAAATATCATTATAAGTCATTATATTCTGAAGGATCTCTGGTTTCTTGAACCGGCAATGTGCTTTTTTCTTCTTCTTACTCACAAGTTTAATGAACTCACCATTGAAGCAGGGAGGGTATTTCATAGGATTGACAGCCTTAGTCGGTACAAACAGTTGATATATATATATATATATATATATATATATATATATATATATATATATATATATATATATATATATATATATATATATATATATATATATATATATATATATATATATATATATATATATAATTTAGACAAACAATAATCTATATCATCAATGACAAGGGGAAATCTTTTGCGGTACAAAACTTGCCTGAAATATCAATCCCCTAAGCGGGGATTACAATCCTTGAACATTTTGAATAGGGAAGATGGGTCGAGTGATGACTCAAAAGAAAGGTGGTATCTTTGTCTACATCGCCTTGAACGAATTTCTATTTTTAATTGAAAACTGTAAAAGATACAGGGTGAGCAACTGAAAGATAGGGAAGACTATTTCCCTGAGACTATTCAAGTTTCAGTGAAGTAAAATGGAGCAGAGCCATGCTGATCAATGGCAGTCAGCATCAAGTACCATCCTCATCTCGAATTTCAACCCCTAGAGCAGGGGTGACCACCCTCGAAAATTTGGAAGAGGGTAGATGGATAGAGTGATACCTCGAAAGAAAGGTATTATCTTTGTCTGCATCCCCGTGAACGAATTTTCATTTTTGATTGAAAACTGTTGAAGATACAGAGTGAGCTACTGAAAAATAGAGGAGACTATCTATCGCCCTGAGCTATTCAAATATTAGTGCAAAAAAGGAAAGGATTCATTCCAGATCAAAGGCTGTCATCTTTGATCTAAATGAATCTATTCCAGTTTTTCGCACTAATACTCCAATAGTCTTGGGGCGATAGTCTTCTCTATCTAATATTCTATACTATATTTCTTCCAGTGTGTCGATTTCCATTTCCTTCCTGAGTTGGTCGTTGCTTATGTACCATGGGGCGTTTGTTGCTGTCCTGACGATCTTGTTGAGTGCTGCTTTTCGTTTCCTCTTCTCGAATCTGTCCTCTAGATGCCAAATTTGTCATGCGTATATTATTCATGGGATGATTATTGCCTTGATTATCTTGATTTTGTTCTCCAATGTGAGTTTGCTTCTTCCGTTGAGTAGGGAGTATAAATTTTCGTGTATTACTCTTGCTTTTCTTGTAGTTTCCTCGATGTGCTTCTTGTACGCGAAGATATTTTGCTTCCTTCTTCTATTCGATTTGTTGTCCTTCTATGGTGATTTCCTTGGTATTTCCGGATGTCTCCTCTTCTTGTGGTCGATGTACATTGCTACCATCTTTTTCGGGTCGACCTTGATCCTCCATCTTCTAACATAATTGGTTAGTTGGTTGATTCTTCTTGTAGCCATTTCCTCACTGCTGATTTGTTCCTGTGGGATGCATATATTGCCGTGTTGTCTGGGAACTGTGCCATCTTTGAGTGCTTCATCTTCGGTATGTCTGCGATGTATTTGTTGAATAGTAGTGGTCCTTGTACTGATCCTTGGGGTACGCCGGCTCCTATCCTCTTCACTGTTGACTTCTGGTTCTATATCCTGGTTATGAATCTTCTGTTTTGTAGATATGACATTGTGATGTTGGTGAGTCATTCATTCATTCATTCATTCATTCATTCCTTCGTTCGTTCGTTCGTTGATTCATTCATTTATGCAAGAAATTTCACAGTGTAGCAAAAAGAACCATCCAAGAAAATAAACAACTCTGCGCATTTTACATAGTACCCTATCATCATATAGAAGAACATCTCCGCGAAAGAGGAAATATCGCAGGTTATGTACTTTTGATTATCTTCTTAGACATTTTATGGCCTTGCTTGCTATGTAAAATCTTTTCTTAAATTCAAGTGTGTTCAGACATATAAGAGTCAGGTATGATTGTTGAAATATTTTTTGCTGGTTTTATTTTCCCATTGTTACAGATTCCTGTCCCAAACCCCCTTCCTTTCACCCTTGTCTTCGTCTGGAAATCATGGAGTGCAAGATGAGAATTGAAGCTGCTAAGCAGAAAAATCTTTGGTACTCTTCATGTACACATGACACTAACACAACATAAACAGACAAGCTATTACTAGTGCTATAGCGACAGTGAAACGAGTTTTTCCTCAGGTTTTATCACTCGTTTATTGAATCATACGCAAGATAGTATGATTCCCTGTTATATTTTCCTGAGCTCACACTTGTGTTTTTTCTGACGCACACCCATATTAAAGAAATAAGCATTTATTGTGAACACAATTATTCGAACTTTTGTAAATCCTCTCTTTTCAAAAGAATATATATACAGGGTGCTTCAACGAAAACTAAACAGAGGCTATATCGACCAAGATATTCATTTCTGATCAAAACGCAAAACAGGTCAATTTTTATTTCAAGGGGAACATCTCTTGGGGTACAATACTTGCCTGAAATATCAACCTCCCCTAAGGGACTATCGCCCCAAGACTATTGGAGTATTAGTGCGAAAAACTGGAATAGATTCATTTAGATCAAAGATGACAGCCTTTGATCTGGAATGAATCTGTTCCATTTTTTTGCAGTAATACTTGAATAGCTCAGGGCGATAGATAGTTTCCTCTATTTTGCGGTAGCTCACTCTGTATCTTCTACAGTTTTCAATCAAAAATGAAAATTCGTTCACGATGATGCAGACAAAGATAATACCTTTCTTTCGAGGAATCACTCTACCCATCTACCCTCTTCCAAATTTTCAAGGGTTGTCACACCTGATCCAAGGGTTTTAAATTCGAGATGAGAATGGTAAATCTTTCAGTTGCTCCTCCTGTATCTTTTACAGTTTTCAATTGAAAATAGAAATTCGTTCAAGGCGATGTAGACAAAGATACCACCTTTCTTTTGAGTCATCACTCGACCAATCTTCCCTATTCAAAATGTTCAAGGATTGCAACCCCCGCTTAGGGTTTGATATTTCAGGCAAGTTTTGTACCCCAAAAGATGTCCCCCTTGAAACAAAAATTGACCTGTTTTTGCGTTTTGATTAGAAATGAATATCTTGGTAGATATAGCCTCTGTTTAGTTTTCATTTAAGCACCCTGTATAACGGAACATCGAATTGAAAGGCAACATGGTAAACACTGTTCAGTTGTAATAAGTCAGTGCCATGCGAAACAGTACCACTAGAGTCATTTGTGAAAACCAAGTCCATAAATACGCCACGACTATTTGTAATAGTACAAACTTGACAAAAATTTGCAACCTCGGCCGAATCACTGAAAACTCATGAGCAACTACCAGCATTACATAATGAAAAAACACCATTAGTCCACTTCGCGGAGGATGAAGTATAGTCACTGCACAAATACACATCGAGATCTTGATATCGCAGTGAAATTTCCTCAATTGCAAGTCCATGAAAGAGATATGCTTGTTCATCATAACTAGGCGGTAGATAGGAACCAACCACAATGAACTTCTTGGAATCTGCTGTTACCAATAAAAATAGGTGTTCCACGTTTGAGAATTCATGATTGATCTCTGCCTTGAGTGAGGACCTAACCAGTATCATGACTCCACCCCCCCTAGTTTTCATGTTAGTAGCAATACTGCTTCTATCCTTCCTAAATACGTTAAATGTGTTGGTGCATATCTGAGCATCATAAAAATGTTCATTCAGCTAGGTCCCAACGATAATCGAAATATCGTATATGCAACCCTCCAAATACTGGTTTAAATTAAGTAACTTAGTTCTTATACCACCCATATTTTGATAATAAAACGATATATTATGTGAAGGGGATGCAACTAGTTTTTTTGGTACCTTGTTGATTCTGATTCTTGACAATTGTGGGTATTCCCTTGAGAAATCTAATGGTCAAGTTAGCCTCGCAAGACTGTTGACGCCGTTTCAGTCCACTCATAATATTAGAGAAGTAGTTTCTTTGTTTAGTAGTCTGATCAGCACACAAGGATATTCTATTTCCGCCAAAATAGAGGATTTAATTCCATACTTATGACATTTTGACTTCATGTATCATGCATGATTGACTCGCCAATGCTGACTTCCCTCTTTGGGTAATAAGCTTGGTGCATTAAACACCTCAAAAAAGTCTAGGGAACACTTCTGAATATACCGTATCCAGAACGATCAATATGGATGGTTTTTTTTAAGAAATGAACACCTGCATCAATTTCTCACCAAATTATGTAGAGTGCCGCAACAGATTTCAGTTTTTTTTTATAAAAAACTAAAAATGCAGCAGATGCGAAGCTGCTTTATAATCATTTCATGTATTCAGTGTTTGAAATCAGTTAGTTGGCTCTTTATTTCTGTTATAAGCACAAATAAAAGATTCAAGTTTTGTGATTCGACCATGGAAAGACGACTAGAGAAGAGATGTTACAAGCCGTTAGAATGCTCCAATCTGGGAGCTCACAACGGGAGGTATCCAGGGTGCTGGGAAGTAGCCCAAGTGTCATAAACCGTTTATGGTCGCGTTTCAATGAAACAGGTAGCGTGGAAAAATGCCATACAGGTCGTTTCAGGATAACTACAGTCGCCCAAGCCAGAAGAGATCGTACATCCACAGCATCTCAATTAGCTCAAGAGCTATCACGAGTTCATAATGTACAAATTTCCGACCAAACTGTGAGCAAATCGACTGCACGAAGGTCAACTCCACTCCAGACGTCCCTTAAGAGTTCCACAACTCACACATGGAAATCGCGCTGCTCGTTTAGCTTGGTGCCAAGAACACGTAAACTGGGATCAAGAAAGGTGGGCCACAGTTCTCTTCAGTGATGAATCTAGATTTAGTTATAATCCTGATTCGGGAAGAATTCGAATATGGAGGGAACCTGGAAAGCAAAATCGTCTCCAGCCATATTATAGTGTTTATTTGGAATTTTGCAGATATGAAGTTTGCGACAAGGTGGAACACGTAAACTGGGATCAAGAAAGGTGGGCCACAGTTCTCTTCAGTGATGAATCTAGATTCAGTTATTATCCCGATTCGGGAAGAATTCGAATATGGAGGGAACCTGGAAAGCAAAACCGTCTCCAGCATGCTCGAGAAGTTGTTAGACATGGAGATGGATCAGTGATGTTTTGGGGAGGGATGCGCTTTGGTGGAAGAACTGATCTCGTTTTCATACAGAACAACCTCACAAACTCTTACGCAAATGAGATAGTTTTACCTGTAGTGGTACCGTATCTCCAAACAATGGGTCAAAATCCACTCTTCCAACAAGATAATGCCCCTCCTCATCGTGCAATAGTTGTCTTGAACGTTCTTGAAGAGAATGATATCGATCTTCTACCGTGGCCATCCTGCTCTCCAGATCTGAATCCCATCGAGCATGTGTGGGACACCCTAAAAAGAAATCTCCTGCGTCAAAACGTCTTCTATCATGAACAGGAGCTTTGATTAGCAGTTCAGGGGGCTTGGAATGACTCAGGCCAAAATGTAATAGACAATTTAATATTGAGCATGCCGCGACCATGCCAAAATGTCATTAATAACAGAGGTGGATCTTCTGGGTACTGAAAAATATAAGTGCTTCCATATCGTTTCGAAAATATTAGTTCAGGATTTTTTTCGTGTTTTACCAAATTTCGTCATTTTCAAATTTCAATTTTTTTTTATAATAGGTGCTTTAGAGAAGTCAAATATTATTTTGTTTTCTTGAGAATACATTATATACAATACATCTTAACAAAAACCGTAAGATTTCTATAAATTCCAATCATCAAATTCATATTTTAAAGATATTGGTAAGTGTTCCCTAGACTTTTTTGAGGTGTTTATATTATTGAAGTGCTCTAAATTGTTCGAAGTTTGTGAGCATCGTCTTCTGGAGGTTCTTCAATTGCCGGCCTTCGATTAAAATATAGGCCACGCAATTGTATTTCAAACCGATCGCGACCTATATTTTCCCGACAAAGAATTTTGCAAAGACGATCAGTTCTCCAATAGTCTCTAATATTATTGCATCCAATATTTTTCATACGAAAGGAAAATGTACACTCGACATAAGCTTCATCTGGCAATACGAGAACGGACGTCTTCGCTGTCCAATAAAAAAATCTAATCATTTTTGTTTGTTTCTTCAACGATTTGGCTTAAAAACTCGTCGGTAAATAAAAAAAAAAGTCCCAAGGGTTTTAGCGGTCCATTACGATCTCAAGTCTAGGAGTCCCAGTAAAAGAAAAAAGGGAAAGAAATTCTTTTTCATTTTTACTCAAAGTACCGATATACATGGGATTATTTTTTTTCTTAGGTGACTAACCAATTCCACCGAGCTGAACGAATTATTTCCCGTAACGTTACTATTGTTGTTATATAAATGTTTGACTAATATTATCACTGCTTTCTACTTTTTATTCCATATTTGCATGAATTATTAAGAATATACATTTTGAAGCAGCATCTTCCTCTAAATGTTAGGAACTCAAGCAGGCGAACAAGATATCCAGATGATTTGATTGAGGAGGTCGTTACTGGATGAAAATCGATATACATATTTTCAATGATATTAAACTGTGCTATTTAGATTTTCACTATATTAACAAAACTATGACCGGTTTCACCCCACTGTGGCTTCATCAGATAGATACAAACTAATGAACAAAGTCATTCCTTATATATCAGTCTTATTTCCTACTTAATATTACAATAGGTACAAGTACAAGGGGTATGTTGGAAAACCCATCTGAGTGCTTACTTTGTGAATAGAAAAGATTGAGTTAAGGACAAGGATTTAGATCTAATTGACTATTAAGTAACCTACCTGAATTCTTTTCTTTGTTAATCTCTACCATTTCAATTGACGAGGCTTTTACGTGATAGAAATCCATCTTCACAAATACTAGTAAACGATGATTTCTACTAAAATATATTACTAAATGCTCGACGCGTTTCGATACACAGTATCTTCATCAAGAGCGAATGAATACTACTAATATATCTTACTAACAAATTTTTATATATACTAAAGAGGCAATCCACTCAGAGCTATCCGTACTTGAACTCATGTTTAGGAAATAAATTTAATAAGGGTGAGTTATTTATGTCTACCTGATCATTAAGAATTTCCGGTGAATACCTAAATCTGTTAATTTCAAGTACTTCCAGAAGGTTGAGTTTTATACCTCTATTCTCAGAATGTAGGATTTTAAATTCTGAATCGAAAGAGTGACCATTTTCCCTAAGATGATTTGAATACTTTGAATCGGTTTTTCCATTGATGAAACTGCGTTTATGTTCAGAGATTCTAATATTAAAATTTCTTCCTCTTCTACCTATATAAAAAGAATTGCAATCTGTACAATCCAATCAATCTATAAACACCTGATTTATTTCCTTTATTAATTGGAGATTTATAAGTCCTGATAAATGAACCTAAATTTGTTGATGTTTTGAACGCTATATTCAAATTTGAATTTTAAGAAGGATTTCACATTATTGCTACTATTGCCTATATATGTATGTTAAACTATTGAATTTCTTGTCTTCGTGTTCACCGATTGATATATATGTTGTAAAGCTAATTTTGTTTTTTCTTATGTAATATGCTACTAACTAAATTTGCATCATAATCATTATTTATTGCGATCTGTTTTATCAAATTCAATTCTTTGAAATAATTATCATTAGACATCGGTGTGTTCAAGAGTCTATGTATATAGCTGTTAAATGCTGCAACTTTATGTTGGTAAGGATGTGCCGATGTATAGTGAATTGTGATATCTGTATGAGAAGGCTTATGATAAATTGAAAACTGGTGTTTATTGTTTGATCTTGTTATTGTTAGGTCTAGGAAATTAATCGAATTGTTCTATTTCAGAAGTGAATTTTATTTTTGGGTGCAGGTTGTTGATGAAATTTTCGAATACAGTGAACTGTCTGTTTGTCCTGTGAAACGCAATAATGTCATCGACATATCGATACCAATATAGAAAATGTTTACTAAGC
The DNA here is from genome assembly GCA_013387265.2 of Cryptolaemus montrouzieri. Taxonomy (NCBI): domain Eukaryota; kingdom Metazoa; phylum Arthropoda; class Insecta; order Coleoptera; family Coccinellidae; genus Cryptolaemus; species Cryptolaemus montrouzieri. The sequence continues at coordinate 41,177,409 of JABFTP020000042.1, forward strand.
GGGTGTTTATGAATAGTTTTTCTATGTTATCCATGAAGATTTCTACTAAAAGATGGGTTAAGGGTTTCCCATTATAAGTCCCTCATCACTTTTATGAAAACTATGGTTAAATAAAAGATTATTTTGAGATATGCAAAAATCTAATAAAGGTTTATTGCCTGCACCCAAAAATAAAATTCACTTCTGAAATAGAACAGAACAATCCGATCAAAATTTGTCAGTAAGATATATTTGTAGTATTCATTCGCTCTTGATAAAGATACTATGGATAGAAACGCTTCGAGCATTTAATAATATATTTAGTAGAAATCATCTTTACTTGAATTTCTTAAAATTTCCCATAGATTGAGTTTTGTCTATTATTTTCATTGTGTAAAATTTTGAAATTATCATTAAAGTTATGGTTTTCTTCGAGTAAGTGATTAGAATAATGGGAATCTGATTTATTACTATTAAAACTACGTTTGTGCTCGGATAATCTAACTTTGAAATTTCTGAAAGTTCTACCAATATAAATTTTACGACATTCCCCGCAAGACAGTTTATAAACACCGGATTTATTACCTTTATCAATTTTAGATTTGCAGTTTTTGATATGTCGGCCTAAAGAATTATCAGTTCGGAATGCTATATTGAAATTATAATGCGAGAGGAATGAATTTGATTTTAGACTAGGATTACCAATATAAGTTAAGCTGTGTATTTTGTGTTAAAACTTTTTATACTTGGAAATACTTCCTGGATTGCTTTTTGAAATTTATGGAGTGAAATTATGTTCTCAATCATACTAGGACTGTAACTGTTATTGACTGTTATTTGTTTAATTATACTTTGTTCTTTTATAAAATTATTTTGTGACATTGGGATATTAATGAGTCTATGTACCATACTATTGTAAGCAGCTAATTTATGTGGATAAGGATGTGTAGATGAGCTGTGAATAGTTATATCTGTATGAGATGGCTTATGAAAGATAGAAAAAATCATGTTTTCCGTTAATTTTAGTAATAGTTAAATCCAGAAAGTTAATGGAGTTTTCTGTTTCTATCTCTAACGTGAATTTAATATTATCGTGAATTTTGTTAATGAATGTTTTAATGACTCTAATTGTCTGTTTGTGCAGTGAAACAACAAATGATATCGTCGACATATCTAAACCAATAAATGAAGTATTTGAATAACGGATGTTCTTGGATAGTTTTTTCAATATTATCCATGAAAATTTCAGCGAGTAGAGGGCTCAGAGGATTGCCCATGATTAAACCTTTTTACTATTATATAATACTCCATTGAAGTTAAAATAATTTTGTTCTAAACAAATTTCTAAAAGGTGTAAGATTTCTGATTTAATTACCGGATTGACTTTATTAATTTGAAGAGAAGTGGAACACTAGGGAAGAGATTTACTACATCCCATGACATAAGTTTAGCGTTCGGTGGTAATATCGTGTGCTGAATTTTATTTATTAGGACTAAGAGTTTTTATTGAGAATTTAGGTTCAAAATTAGCATACTGTTGAATGTCTATGAGAAAGCGTGAAAGTTTTGCTGCTGGAGCTTGAAAATATGAAACTACTGTTCTAATGGGATGCCCTATTGTATGGAGTTTGACGAGGGAGTAGAGTTTTGGTGATTGCGGGTTGTCAATGAAAAGTTTATATTTTTGGTTGGTAGGCATTATAGACTTGGCACACTCTAAAGCGTTTTTTTCTATAGATTGAAATTTATTAGTTGGATCTTCATCAATTTTTTCATAACTACTTGATTCAATGAAATTTTGGTTTTCATTGTTTCATTGTGAATGAAAAGTTTATATTTTTGGTTGGTAGGTATTATAGACTTGGAATACATACTCTAAAGCGTTTTTTACTATGGATTTAAATTTATTAGTTGGATCTTCATCAATTTTTTCATAACTACCTGATTCAATGAAATTTTGGGTTTTCATTGTTTCATTGTCAATGAAATGTTTATATTTTTGGTTGCTAGGTATTATAGACTTGGAATACTCTAAAGCGTTTTTTACTATGGATTGAAATTTATTACTTGGATCTTTATCAATTTTTTTCATTACTACGTGATTCAATGAAATTTTGGGTTTTCATTGTCAATGAAAAGTTTATATTTTGGTTGGTAGGTATTATAGACTTGGCATACTCTATTGAACTCTTTTGAAGTAGTAACGCTGAAGAGTGTTTTAGGTTATTGGCTTGCAATGAATAATTTAGAGCTATTTCGGTTTCAATTCCCTAGCAGATCGAAATGGAGACGAGCGTTGACTCTGCTAGAACTGAAACCGGAATAGCCCTAAATTATTAATCGCAAGCCAAACACCTAAAACACTCTTCAGAGTTACTACTTCAAAAAGGGTTCAATAGTTTTCAACCTAAGAAATTCGAAAATACAACTTTAAAGTCCATTAAATCTAAGTCCGCATCTGGAGATATCATATTCACCAAAGCAGACAAAGGTCATACAGTCATAGCCTTAAATAAAGCAGATTATTTATTGAAAACCCAAAATTTCATTGAATCAGGTAGTTATGAAAAATTGATAAAGATCCAAATAATGAATTTCAATCCAAAGTAAAAACGCTTTAGATGTGCCAAGTCTATAATACCTACCAACCAAAATATAAACTTTTCATTGACAACCCGCAATCACCAAAACTTTACTCCTCGTCAAACTCAATAAAACAGGGCATCCCATTAGACCAGTAGTTTCATATTTTCAAGCTCCAGCTGCAAAACTTTCACGCTTTCTCATAGACATCATTCAACAGTACGCAAATTTTGAACCTAAATTCTCAATAAAAAACTCTTCAGTCCTAATAAATAAAATTCAGCACACGATATTACCACCGAACGCTAAACTTATGTCATGGGATGTAGTAAATCTCTTCCCTAGTGTTCCACCTAGTGATACAGTGAAACTCATCAACAAGGCTCTTCAAATTAATAAAGTCAATCCGGTAATTAAATCAGAAATCTTACACCTTTAGAAATTTGTTTGGAACAAAATTATTTTAACTTCAATGGAGATTATATAATAGTAAAAAAGGTTTAATCATGGGTAATCCTCTGAGCCATCTACTGCTGAAATTTTCATGGATAATATTGAAAAATTATCCAAGAACATCCGTTATTCAAATACTTTATTTATTGGTTTAGATATGTCGACGATATCATTTGTTGTTTCACTGGCACAAACAGACAATTAGAGTCATTCAAAACATTCATTAACAAAATTCACGATAATATTAAATTCACGTTAGAGCTAGAAATAGAAAACTCCATGAACTTTCTGGATTTAACTATTACTAAAATTAACGGCAAACATGATTTTTCTATCTTTCATAAGCCATCGCATACAGATATTACTATTCACACCTCGTCTACACATCCTTATCCTCATAAATTAGGTGCTTACAATAGTATGGTACATAGACTCATTAATATCCCAATGTCACAAAATAATTTTATAAAAGAACAACATATAATTAAACAAATAGCAGTCAATAGCGGTTACAGCCCTAGTATGATTGAGAACATAATTTCGCAAACAAAATTCAAAAAGCAACCCAGGAAGTATTTCAAGTATAAAAGTTCTAATACAAAATACAACAGCTTAACTTATATTGGTAATCCTAGTCTAAAATTAAAAAACATTCATCTCGCATTATAATTTCAATATAGTATTCAGAACTGATAATTCTTTAGGCCGACATATCAAAAACTGCAAATCTAAAATTGATGAAGGTAATAAATCCGGTGTTCATAAACTGTCTTGCGGGGTTGTAATAAAATTTATATTGGTAGAACTTTCAGACATTTCAAAGTTAGATTGTCCGAGCACAAACGTAGTTTCAATTATCATAAATCAGATTCCGATTATTCTAATCGCTTGCTCGAAGAAAACCATAACTTTAATGATAATTTCAAAATTTTACACAATGAAAATAATAGACAAAAACTCAATCTATGGAAATTTCAGAGATCAACAAAGAAAAAATTCAGGTAGGTTACTTAATAGTCAATTAGATCTAAATCCTTCTCTTTACTCAATCTTTTCAATTCATAAAGTAAGCAACTCCGATGGGTTTTCCAACATACCCCTTGTACTTGTACCCATTGTAATATTAACTAGGAAATAAGACTAATATATAAGGATAACTCTGTTCATTAGTTTGTACCTATCTGATGAAGCAACAATGTGGTAAAACCGGTCATAGTTTTGTTAATATAGTGAAAATCTAAATAGCATAGTTTTATTTCATTGAAAATATATCCAGATGAAGTTTGTGAACGGAATTCTTCTGTTGTCAAACGTAAACAAAAACTAGTAGAATCCCATCCAGTCTTTTATTGTATTATCAAAATGTGGGTGGATTGAGAACTAAGCTTGGTGATGTTCGTCTTATGCTGGAGCAGTGCTGTCGCGATATGTTGGTACTGACTGACTAGGGAAGTGGCGTGTTGATACTTGTTCTTTCATTGATGAACATGAAATTGGTTGAGCACTCCTCTCATGGCGTGGTGCATCTTTTTCTGCTCATTTCTCATGGAACTCATAAATTCATTGTAGGAGGCGTTTACATACCTCTCAATTCGGTCGCGGACATCTATGCGTCCCATGGGCTGGCGGTGGAGGAGATATCCAAGATATATCCTAATATTGAGATGTATGTGTGCGGCGATTACAACATAAATACTGCCGTATGGTCGGATGAACAGTTTCGCCTCTGCGACAATGATGGCTGCGGTTCTAGGTGATTCGATGACCTTTCTAAACTTGTCTCAGGTGAGCAGAGTGTCGAATTGTCGCAGTGTATTTTTGGATTTATTGTTTACTAACAATGACTCCGTTCAGGTTGAACCTGCCTTGGATCCACTTCAGAGAAACACTGTTCACCATAGTGCTGTTAAGTTAGAAGTATCTATCATAAGCCATGTTCCCGCTGCTTTATCTTATAATGACGACTGTTTTGGCTTTAAAAGGAGTTTACATTGGACTGAACCAGTTTTTGTCCTGTTTGTGATTGGTCATTTGATGACATGACTGTTGATGTTGCATTATCGAAATTTTATAACAATCTGTATAGTGGACTTGATAATTTTGTACCTAAAAATAATATCAGACCCAGCAAATACCCAGTTTGGTTAACTAAGGAGCCTATTTTTCTCATCAACGGTAAAAAGAAAGCCAATAGAGATTTCAAAAGATCCAATGATTTGAATATCTATAACAAATTCAGAGACCTTCGTTCCAGATGCCAATTGCTCAGTAGAACTCTTTACAACAGTTACATTTCGGATACGGAAAGCAAAGTTCTTTGTGATCCCCAGAAATTTTGGAACTACATAAATACCAAAAACAAACGCAACGATCTTCCTAATACTATGAATTATAAGAATACCTCTAGTTCCGATGGTCATGTGATCGCTAATTTGTTTGCCGATTTTTTTCTGGGGTTTACAGTAAGGATGTGGTTGTTCCGAACCTGATTGTTCATGAGCAATCACTGAATTTGAGCGATTGTCAATTTTCACCTGGAGAGGTGTTTGAGTTGATTCAAGGACTCGAATCGAATTGGTCAGCTGGTTATGATGGATTGCCAAGTTTTTATTGAAAAATGCATATGCACCTTATCAACGCCTATAAGCAGACTTTTCAACATTTCCCTCAAGAGTGGACAATTTCCATCTATGTGGAAATATAATTTCATAATTCCAATGGATAAGTCGGGATCTAAATCGGAAATCAGTAATTATGAGGTCACATCGAAGAAAATTATTTTTCAAGGGACAATATTTAACCTTCCGTAGAATGTTGAGTATTCTCCTTGAAGGAGCTAGTTTTCAATCTACTCTTTATAATCACCGTTAACCGGGGCCACAGGGAAGTGGTACAAGACGGTCAGATGTCACGAATAGGAACAATGGACTGCAGTTTCGGTCTTGTTTGACCTCGTCAGCATTGTCTACCCATTCGTAACACAAGGCTATGCCGTTACCTACTATCTCAATTCGTTGGAACGAACGCAATAATGTAAACTTCATTGCGCCCCCAACGAACCGAAACAGAGGCTACCCCCACCAACGCTCCGCGAAACGGTGAAACCAAAGAGCAGATAAAACAGGAAAACGTTACACTAGTTCGATAACATACCGGCATGCGACACTAACGTATCAGACAGAAGCGGCCGTCGAAGGACCGACGCTCCTCATTTCTATGTGGTTTACAACCATGCATACACAAACATCTCAAAATCATCAATCCGCATCAATCACATGGAGAATATTTTTCGAGGACATATTTAACCTTCCGTACAATGTTAAATATCCCCTTTGAAGGAGCTAGTTTTCCGATCTACTCTTCATAATAGCTCCTTCAAGGGAGGATATTTAACATTCTACGGAAGGTTAAATATTGTCCCTTGAAAATAATTTTCGATGTGTCTACACATTGCGGAATCTCGCATATAGTAACTTTTTGTTTTGAGATGTTTTAATCATAAAGGTATTTGTATCCAGTCTGTGATAGCAAAAATGCTTGACAGCTTAGTATGCAATTTCTCATCATAGCACTGTTACTCAATTATATCTAATAAACATGGATTTCATTGTCACTAATTTGATATTATATCTGTCTGATATAATTGAAAGCTTCGAGTCGGGTCATCAGATGGATTGTATTAATGCAGACTTTTCCAAAGCCTTTGATAATGTGAACCTTAATTTGCTAGTGACTAAGCTTGAGGCTTTGGGAATTTTTGGATCACCCTTGTCATGGTTGAGTACTTTTTATATGGCCGTTCGCTTATGGTCAGATACAAGAATTTACTCAAGAGAATTTTCGTCCCCATCGGGCGTTCCACAGGGCTCACATCTTGGCCCTGTACTGTTCAATATTTTCATCAATGATGTGGAAGAGGCCCTGTCAGTTGATTTTCTGTTGTTCGCGGACGACATGAAAATGTTTTCTTCAGTTAAAGGATTTTCAGATGCTAATCGGCTGCAGTCAAATGTTGACATTTTTTTATGGTCCGAAAAGAATTACATGAAATTGAATGTCCAGAAGTGTTTTTATTATTATTATGTAAGTAACAAAAGAATGAGGATTTGAAATCCTATGATATTCTAAATGTGAAAAGCAACAAATGCAACATAATCAACAATTAATCCAATATAGAAAAAATAACAAGATTTCTATAGTTCACTTAAAAATCATACTGTCTATTCTATTTTTAAAATATTGACTGACTCAGCCTCAACCACTACACTTAAAACTCCATTCCATGGACCGAATACACGGTTCGGTAAGAAATGTTCCCTTTGCCGAGTCCTATACCTGTCCTTCTTCAGTCTCATCTCATGTCCGCGTAGACGTACATCAGTATTTAATTCGTACAGATGATGTAAGTTGGCATAATTGTACTTGATTATACGAAATGTCATAATCAAATCTCCGCGCAGTCGTCGTTCTTCAAAAGAAAGCAGTCCCGCACTTTTCAACCTTTCCGGTAAGATGGACGTAAACGACCGCAAGACTAACGCGTGGCGCGTCGTTGCACATCTTCCAGCATCTTTCGATCACGGGCAAGCACCGGACACCACACTGGACCGGCATTTTCCAGTATCGGACGAATATAGGTTTCATAAAGTTTGATAGAACTTTCGAATGATATACATGAAAATGTCCTTCTCAGTTGATAGACTAGTGAATTAGCTCGCTTACAGATATTTATGATGTCCCCGGGTTAAGTTTAAAGCCTCTAAGTGAGACAAGATGGTCCAGCAGAATTGAAGCAATAAATCCCCTTAAAGTTTATTTAACTAAGGTTTGCGAAAGTCTTCTAGAAGTGGCTGAAGATAATTAGTTTCACATTGATGAAAGACATAAAGCGAGTTCCCTCTTAACGTCTGTACAAAATTTTCAATTCATTTGTGGAATTATTATTTGGCATGACGTTTTATTTCATATAAATATTGTCAGAAAACAAGCAAGTGCAAGCGAAAGAAGTAGCATCATCTCTCGAAATTGAAGACTTTCCACCATTACCAACGGTTAGGAGGAAATTTAAACCAAAACTGTTTGACTATGAACACCGAGATAAGACCCCTCGTGATCCAAAAACTGCCTTTAAAATTAGTTTTTTCTTGAAAATTATAGATCAAACTATAAGCTCTCTGAAAACCCGATTTGACTTATTAAATGAGTATGATATTTTCGGATTTTTTGGCGACATATTCAAATTAAGTGGCAGTGATCTTTTAAAAGATTGTTCTATTCTTGAAGAGCGACTGACAGATCAGGATAATAAGGATATAGACTCCAATGATCTGTTTAACGAAATTGAAGCGTTAAAGTTGTTTTCATTACCTAATAATACTGACCCTTAAGTATTTTACAATATATATTTCAAAACAATTTAATCTCCACCTTTCCAAACGTAAGCATTTCACTAAGAATTCTTTTGACATTGCCTGTATATGTAACTTCTGGCGAGCGATCTTTTTCAAAGTTAAAAATCATTAAAATTATTTAAGATCGACAATGATTCAAGAAATCTTTCTTGAATTTGGGCTAACAATATTAGCAATTGAACATGAAATTGATTTCAGGTGGCAATTATATGAGAAAAAAATATATATATATATATATATATATATATATATATATATATATATATATATATATATATATATATATATATATATATATAGGGGTTTACCTGACGAGCTGCCCATATCATGTTGATGATGATGATGTTCATGCAATCAAACTGATTTCATGAAAGAATATAAATCCACCACCCGGTAATTAATACCATTGCCAGGCAATGATTATAATCAAAACATATCCTGAATAATTATATATTAGGATAACGTTAAATGTTATGAGAATATATCAATCTACCAGAATATATACATACTATAGTAGCATCATCAGACAATGATATCAATGTACCAACGAGTAGTGTCAGAGGCTTTCTCCCGGAAAAATCCAGTGTACGGACTCCTTAGTCAAGTAACACTGAATGTTACTCATTAATAGTTTCCTTCGTGAAGTGGTGAACGATCGAATAGAATACTGCTCTGAATATAAATATGACAAAATTGTCAGTTAATTATATTACATTTATATAAACAAATAAATAAAATATGAAATGAGATTCTGGGCAGTATAAACTAAAGAGAAACCTATGACTCTACCCCATTATTTTTTCGGAAAGAAACCTACGAAGAATATTACAAGATTTGATGACTGTTATCTTTTGTAACTGTTCAAACAAATTTTTCTTCAGACCCAAAATCTCAATACTTTTGTGAAGATTTCTAGGAATAACACCTGTTGTGGAAATAATAATCGGTAGAATAAATATTTTCTTCAATTTCCACATTTTTTTAATCTCGTCGCCAAGCATCATATATTTAGAAATTTTTCATTGTATTTATTTTGTATATTATGTGTGTAGGGTATAGCAATATCAATTATATATGTTATTTGATTCTGTTTATCATTAAGAATGATATCTGGTCTATTGTGTTTTACAGCTCTGTTGCAAAGAATTGTTTTATCAAAATAAAATTTATATTTGTCATTTTCTAAATAATCTCAGGTTCATATTTGTGAAATTTTTTCTTTTGGGAATTAGGTCATGTTTAATTCCTAGATTAAAATGAATAATATTAGCGACGGCATTATGTCTTTCTAAATAATCTGTTGAAGCAAGGACTGAGCAAGATGATAATATATGAAAAACTATTTCTGAAGAACAGAAACATCTACGGCAAGAATCATCTATATTTTGTTTGATGATATGTTTTCTATAATTCCTTGTGAAACAACCTGGTCCTGGATCGCAATTGCCAAGCCTTCTGTTTCAGCAAACAATTCTCCAGATACTAACCATTTATTCGATGCAATTTCATCAATATAATCATTTTTCAATTCTTTAGGGTGCTTTCCGTGTAATTCCTTCTGCATCCAACTTTCTTTTAAATTATCATCAAATATATCAAAATCTACCTTTTGCATTGTCAAGTTCAGAGGTGTAAGATTATAATCTGAAGCAACAACAATATCATGTAATTTAGACGTTCTCTGTTTATCATGAAAATGGGAACGTAGATGAAAAATCTGTTTACTATGAAGATTATTCAAATCAATTAATCCACGACCTTCAAGATGTTCTAGGTAGTGTAACTCTCTGAACAGCTGACTTTGGGTGGTGCTTATGATATTTACAGAGCATTTTCCTCGTTTGACATTGTAACTCATTTATATATATATATATATATATATATATATATATATATATATATATATATATATATATATATTTCCTTGCTGTGGCACCATAAGTGCCACAGCAACTTGAACGATTTTCTCTCATATCATTGCCACCTGAAAGGAAGATATGAATTTTTCAATCGGAATTTTGCGATTTTTCGTTGTCTCTCAGAAGGAATCATAAAAATAATAAAAATCATTCAATGTTGATTATTTCTAGCTCGTTGTAAGTAAAGAGGCTCATTCAGCAGAATTCATTCAGAGGCTTCACGGTATATAGGGTATTTCCAAAGCATGTGGCAAATCATAGTACATTCGAAGATACAAAAGTCCGTTTTTTCAAATTAGACTACCTATTTTTGCACACACTATTAAACTCGTAATAATAATAGGCATCGATCTGTTATAGGTTTCCGCTTTAACTAAAATGCATCGTCTCCGAGTTTCCGAATACTCCAATCGGTCATTTCTTCCTCCAGATACTTTTAATGCCCAATCTCAAGTGGACACCCTGTATTTTGGAAGTAATTTTCTGAAATTGCTTTAATTCTCTAGTCCAAGGGTGCTCAAACGTTCGATCGCGAGTGCTTTTTGAGTAGATCTCGAGAAGAAAAAATTTTTAACAAGTAGGTGACTAAACTACAGCAATTTATTACGTAATAAAATAACACTCTGCTAGTGGCAAAAGGCGGCTTTATCAAAGGAACGCGCGGTACTTGTCAAAGAAAAGCTGCGTTTATTATACTTGCCGCTTTTGTAGAAATTTCGGGCGGCGCGTTTGACGGGAACATTCGAGACCGATATAAATGTTGCGCCTGCAGGAATTGGAGTCATCTCGATTCATTCAGCAGCGAGCGGCTGTCCAGAGAAGTCATATCAGGAGCTCCAGCGGATACCCGACTGCGGAGATCACCGCGAGGCTGGACATAGACATTGGTAGCAGCGCAGGCCATTTCTATTGGGCTTAATATGCACTCCCGTTGGAAGCTGTCCCGAGAAGACCGTCCAGCAGCTTCAGCGGATTCCTTTTAAGCATGGCTTGGATTTCCAGTTCAGCGTGGCTAGAGGTTAGCCTGTGCACCATCGTTGAGGTCGGCTAAATGAAGTGGACCACACCGTTGATTGAGAAAATTTTTACTTTTCAGTGCTATAATTGAAAATTAGATGCGTACCTGAATGTGCTTTAGGGCATTTGCCCAGCCAACTCGGGCATCCGCTTTGCCAAACTCCGGACTCCGAGTTCCGGAATATCGGGCTTTCACGCCCAGTCTTCCCCTCAGATATCCCATCCGAGTGTTCCTTTTTCTTCTGCCACTTTTCTCTCTGCATGGGGACTATAGCCTTCGGGCTACTACGTCGATACAAAGTTTATTATTAAATAGTACAAAATGAGTGTAGCGAAATAATCTAACACGTATCATTTTAATAACGATTGGAAGGAAGAATTCTTCTTTTGTATGGTGAAGGATAAGTGCATTTGTCTCACTTGTCGTGCGTCAGTTGCAATACCTAAGCGTGGTAACTTATAGAGACATCATAAAACGGTTCATAAAAACAATAAAAACGATTTTCCGCCACAGACTGAATAAGGAAAATGAAAAGTACGTGATTTGTTATCTTGTTTGAAAAAAGAACAAACCATGTTCACAAGACCAGCCAAACAATCAAAAGCTGCTACGATTGCGTCATTTAAAATATCTCATATATTGGCGAAACACAAGAAACCATTCGAAGTTGGATCGGTTGTGAAGGAAGCATTTATTGAAGCGGATGAGACTTTATTTGCAGATTTTGAAAATAAAACAGAAATCATGTCTGCCTGCTATTAGAGAACTTCAGTTTTCTCGTCCGACTGTCACAAGGTGTATTGAAGTCATGAGTCAGGATACTGCAGATAAACTAAAACATGATATCATGAAATGTACAAATATTTCTTTACAGTTCGACGAATCTACCGATATGACAGACACTGCCCAGCTGTGTATTTTTATTCGGATGGTATTCAATGACATGAATTTTTGACAATCTTTGCTCTGAAGGGGAAGACCCGTGGCGAATATATATATATGACGTTTTCTTCAATTTTTAAAAAAACTACAAGCTACCAATATATAAATTAGTGTGCATTACAACCGATGGAGCACCAGCAATGACTGGAAACAAAAACGGTTTTGTGGCATTGTGTCGAGCTAATAAAGATTTCCCTCCATTTTTTCATTCCATTGCATTATAATCAACAAGTTTTGTGTTCAAAAGTATTAAACACGGAGGAAATTATGGGCATTGCAACAAAAATTGTGAACTCCATCCGTGCACGTAGCTTGCAACGGTGGCTATTTAAGTTGCAGTTGGGAGTCAACTGAACACACTGATTTAGGTCTTCACACGGACGTCAGATGGTTGAGTCGCGTAAAATTCTTAGAAAGGTTTCAAGAATTATTACCCGAAATAACAGCTTTTCTAGACGAAAGAGGTGATGACACTCAGATGTTGAAAAACGAAAAATGGCCGACTGATTTGACATTTTTGACTGACATCACAAAGCACTCAAACGCCATTAACTTGGAGCTTAAAGATAAAGGAAAAACTTTTTTTGAGACGAAAGCAAGGATTCCTCAGTTGAATTATGATACTGATAAATTATCAAATATTCTGGGACAATTCAAAATGCATTTTAATGATTGAGTAAATTGGCAAATATAACATCATTTATGAGTTTCATGTAAAAAATTGAGGAATTAGCTACTGAAATAGCAAATCACTTTAATGTAAACTCAAGTTCTGTTGAAAATGACTAGGTGCAGATCATATCAGATATACATCTGAAAGCTACAGCATCTGATACAAATTTCTGGTGTTTTATATCTGAAGATAAATACCCGAATCTAAGGTAAATCGCCCTTCAACTGACAGCAATGTTTGGGTCAACTTACTTGTACGAGTCTGCATTTCCTAAAATGAAGATAATTGAGCCAAAATATCGCAATCGACTAACTGACGATCATATATCATCATGCATGCGATTAGCACTCATAGGTTACGTACCATCTTATGAAAAGTATGCTGAGGACATGCAGTGCTTCAACATCTAAAGTAACTCCTTAGTTAAGTTTAACACCATATGTTTTGTTTCTGTAATGCTTGACAATAGACAGTTGTATGCTCTGAAACTAGTAACTCAAGTATTTACGAGTAGGATGAAAGTAAACCCCATTGATCATAAATATGATACAAGGGGAAAAGACTCAGACTACAAAACACTACGCTCGAATAAAAGAATAGGACAAAGATCCAGCAAATATCTGGCACCACGAGTATATTCGCGTATACCAGTAGACTTGCGAATCTTGAAAAACTACAAATGTTTCAAAAAGAAAGTGGAGCTTTGGATTCTTTGTGTCGGAAGAACAGAAATAGACAACTTGATTAATCAGCGGAAAAACGAAAGTGCCTAATTTAAAGACTGAGTTCAGAAATTGCGCGCAGTGACTTAGAAGAAAAGAGAAGGAAAAAATATCTAAAATGTGAGAAAAAAACCTAAATTGTGACTAAAATACCCTAAATTGTGACTAAAATACCGGATTTGAATAACGCCCGATTGTGAAAAAAAAAATAAACCTATCGTGACGAACAATTCAAGAAACATAGTGACTTTTTGTTTCCTAATTACGCGCTGTGAAACTACTTTCAAATAGAAAAAAAACATTCCACGCAAATAAAGTTGTTATAAATTTAAATTCAACAAAATATACCTATCTCAAAGGCGAACAGGCAAGACATTCTTCGGAATGATTAAGCCTCTGCTTTTTCATTGTTTATTACTCTGTATGTATGAAATCAATTGTAATTACCTTTTATTATCGTAGACTTATGCACTATCTCAGCTGTTAGCTGGATATAATTTGCCTTTCCCAGGTTCGGCAATCAAAGGGAATAGGCTCGATTACAATATACTTGACATAAATTTCCTAACTATCCTACATGTATTAAGAATTACAGCTTTTTGCATTTCTATATAGGTATCCTTATGTAATTCTAATTTCTTAAGGCTATCATGCAAAATTTTGGGTATTAAACCAGTCGAGGATACGATGACAGGAACAATATCTATTTTATCGAGGTGCCACATCTGCTTGATCTCAATAGCAAGGTCTGTGTATTTGGACATTTTCTCCTGGAACTTGTTCAGCGCGTTGTTATTATTCGGTATGGCGACATCCACCAGCATTGCTGTTCTGGCTCTCTTATCATACACCACTATGTCCGGCCTATTATTCGTCACCATTCTGTCAGTGATAACAGGCCTATCGTAGTATAATCTGATAGAGTCATTTTCCAATACGGGCGCCGGCTGATACTTGTAATATGGCTGGAAGGTATTCAGAAGTCTGTACTTGTGTGCAAGTTTCTGATGGATAATGTTGCACACTTGATTATGCCTGTGAAGATAGGTCGTATTGGCCAGTTGTTCGCATCCGGACGTAATATGCTGTATAGTCTCCGATTTTATGTGGCATTTTCTGCACTTATGTTTGGAATGTTCCGTCCTTCATAATAAATTTTTTGTAGTTGTTTGTAGCTATCACTTGGTCTTGAATGGCCATAAGGAATCCTTCCGTTTCCGCGAATAATTCTCCCTTCATCAACCATTTGTTTGGTCTAGCAATCTGGTATCCCAGATATTTGTATGTTTCACCATCCCTCATGCACTGTATAATATCACCGTTTGGAAGTTGTGTTTCACCATCTATGACTTTGCCTCTTTGAATGTTCAGGGTCTTACATTTTTCAATCCCGAATTTCATATGAACATCTGCCGAGAACTCACTGACAGTTTTCAGCAAATCATCCAATTGCTTCTTGTTCGAAGCATATAATTTGATGTCATCCATATACAGCAGCTGGGAGACTGTATAATAATTCCTATCTGTTTTTATCCTAAATCCGTATCCTGTTCTATTGAGCATTGAGGACAATGGGTTCATGGCTAAACAAAACCATAGTGGATTCAAAGAGTCTCCTTGAAAAATTCCACAACGTATGGGTTTCTCGTCGGTTTTAATTGATGTATTGTTCATGTTGACCTGCAGAGACGTGCGCCAGTGTGTCATTGTTGTCTTCAAGAACTCTACCAGGGCTGGGTGAATTTTGTATATCTGCAATACTTCAACAAGCCAAGAATGGGAGGTACTATCGAATGCCTTCAGATAATCGAGAAAAGCCGAATGAACATTCCGATGCCCTACGTGTGCCTGTTTCATTATCACAGAATCGATGATGAGTTGTTCCTTGCACCCGTGGTGTTTCTTTCTGCATCCTTTCTGCTCCTCTGCTAATATATTGTTGTCGTCAAGGTGTTGGTATATTCGATTGGATATGCATGAGGTGAGTATTTTGTAGTGTTGGCAGGCAAGTGATTGGCCTATATTGGGACGGATCCTGTGTTCTATCGCTCTTAGGTAGCATATATGTTAAGCCTTGAGTTAGGAAAGTCGGTGTTTTCTTGGGATGTTGAAGAACATACGTGAGCTGTTTCGCTAGGGCTCTATGGAGCTTATCAAACTTCTTGTACCAGTAGTTGTGGATATTATCTATACCTGTGGCCTTCCAATTGTTGGTTGCTCGAACTACTATTGTGATTTCTTCCTCCGTTATTCCATCGAAGTCCATATGTCTGATATCGAGGCGTTCTTTTTCATTCGTGATCCATTCCGCATCTCCATTGTGTTCTTTGGGGTGCAACCATAGTGATGACCAATAGCCGGTCAAGCACTGTGCGTCAGGTACGTCTCTGTTATTGTTGGTCGCAGTTTTGTTTATTCCCTTATGAAAATTGGCCGCGTTTTGAAGAAACCTTTGGTTTTGGTGTTTCCTTTCAGTACACTTGACGTATCTTGAAAGCCTCTTTGCTTTTGCTTGGAGTTTCTGTTTCAAAGTGTCCATATAAACGTCGATGTGTTGTTTCTGATCAGGGTGTTTTGTGTTCGTACCAATTTTCCTATAAATTTTGCGTATATGTGATTTCAAGCGCCTTGAGGGTTTTCTGTTTCTCAGGAATTCTGTGAGGCGACCGATTTCTGCTCTAATATTATCAATATCCTTCTCCAGTCGTTTTTGCCACAGTAAATCAAAGTGTGAATCTTCTCCAAGGTGTTCAGGTCGGTATATTCTTCAAACACTGAGTTTACGCTTGCTAGGATGATATTGGTGTTCCTGTTCGTCTTGAGTTTGGGCAGTTTAGGTCTTTTAGTTGGGTTACTACCACTGAATTTAGTTTTTGCTCTGTTGAGTTCTGATCTTGCTAAATACATATATTCGTTCTGCTGATTCGGCTCAGGAAGGCGTTCCATGTTAATATTCGTTTCCGTGGCTTCGATGTTATCTGTAACACTTTCATTGACTCCAGCAGGTATACCGTTATGAGTATCATTTTCGCTTCTGAGTTCCATTATGACCTCTTCTCGTAAGCTCTGCAGCGTTTCTGAAGAAAGTAGCCTGTTTTTAACGATTGTTCTTCGTTGATCCGAAATTCTCTGCTCGGATATGTGCTGTAATTTAGGATATTTTTCTACGAACGCAAGATGTAACGCGTATCTGTATGCTGTCATTTCCGATTCCAAATTTGTAATCTTGTAATAGGAACGCATAATGAAGGAATTCATTTCTGGGGTCCACTTCATGCGTTTCCTAGGGAGTCCGGCTCTCGTGGTCGTAGGCATAATGGCTTGCGCCACCGTCGAAACATCAAGAGTCGGTTGGGAGGTATTGATGTTATTTCCCACTCGGTTTTGTGTTGCAGTATCCCAACTCGATATCACGCTGCTTCCGTCGCTAACCGAGGGAGACTGTGACTCACTTTCCGAACAAGACCCTCTTCCTAAATCTTGAACGCGACAAGAGGTTATGGTGGTACAATGTCGATTCACCCGTTTATTCCTTAGATTGTACATCATTGGATAGGTTGCATTTTATACCTACTGCCAGGTTCAGCTTGGGTACCTCGGGTTCGCTAAGCCCGTACTCAGAAACAATGTTCCTGAGCCCCTGAGGGGCTATTATTATTATTATTATTATTATATAACTCTTTTGTTTTGTAACAACCAATAAACTCGCAATTTTGAATACCTATGAGTTATTTCATTTATATTATAGAGAAGAACTTAACTTAACCTAAGCCAAACCTTGACTAAAATAATGTATATTGTGCGGAAAACTAATATCTATATATGCTGCGGTACACACTACCTAGGTGTAGGTAGGGTGTATCGTGTATGTACGACAACCCCGCATCACACATACTTGCAGCCTCTCAGAGTAAGTAGTCTAAAAATATTGAAGTAGATCGCCAGCAGTTCAAGTTTGAGCACCCCGGCTCTAGTCTTATTTTCAGGTATGAAGATTAGTTGCTACAAACAGAATTGAGCGATGCGAATCGCAAACTACTATGCGCAAGACTATCAAACATCAGCGCAAGACTCAAACATTGTTTGAATGGTGGTTAATAATAAAACACATAAATGTAAATTGTATATGATTAACAAAAATAACTATCACATATTAAAAATTCTTTCGATGAAATATGGAGAATTGTGGTGTTTTATTCAATACCGAATATCTAAAAATAATCATATTTCTAGTTCCAACATCTAGAACACTGGGATTTGCCACTCTTAAATACACTAACTATTTCTGCTCTTGCTTGTGAACCTTAGCCATGTGTTTTTTTAGATCAGGTTTCTGACATGTACCATATTCACATAAATTACATTTGTGTCGTTTCATCTTCAGATGAATACCATCTACGTGCCTCTTAAGGCAGGATTTGTGATTTGTGCTATAGTCACACCATTCACATTTGTGGTTTTTCAAACCTAAGTGAACACTATCCACATGGATTGTAAGTTTACGTTTTTCAAACGAAGCATAATCACAATGGTCACATTTGAAACTCTTTATTCCTAAATGTGTACCTTCTATGTGTTTCTGAAGATCATCTTCTTCATTAGCACTAAACTTACACAATTCACATTTGAACCTCACTTTCAGTCTATTTATTTTTAAGTGCACTGTTTCAATATGCTTTTGAAGTACATATTTCTTCGAAGTTTCATAGTCGCAAATATGACATTTATGATCTTTAATTCCCAAGTGACAACAATCTATGTGTCTTTTGAGAGTATTTTTGTAACTGGAACTATAGTCGCACATGGGACACTTTTCTTTTTTAATTCCTAGATGTAGACCATCTACGTGCCTCTTAAGACCATATCTGAACCTTGTGATATAATTGCAAAGGTGACATTTGTAATTTTTAACTTCAGCATTTTCAGGCAGTGATTTTTGATCAATTTCAAGGTTATCTTCAGGTTTCAATTCTCGCCCCGAATTCAAATCATTTTCTGGTGTGATATAATTGTGTGAAATATATTTTGGAGAATTGCTAGAGTGCGAGTTATCATCTTCATTCCTTTCCTGCAGTTTATAGTAGTCAATGAAACTGCAAAAAATAATACAAACATTAAAGTCTAATAGATATACATGATATGATATGATATATATTTGCACCTTCAAAATACAATACAAGGTAGGTCATTTAATGAGTAAATCAGAAAGATTTTTCCGCCTCGAATAAAACAATTAAAATAAACACTAATATATTAAATTATAAATATTAGAAATATTCAATAATAATATAATAAATACTAAAACTACACAGACTTGATATCTACCAAGAACAGCGAAACACGCAAAATAAAAACATTATTATTCATTATTCCGAAAATGCTTGGGACTTTGGGATTTGAAAGAATCAGTTCATTGTATAGTTTGGTTCCAATAAAATTGAACGAGTTCTGAGTTCTTTAAGTGATGTTTTTCTGTATTACTATGAAGTGAGTAAGACATTCCATCATGTAACAACACGGTATAGTAAGTATGATGAAGCGCTTGAACAGTTGTCTGCAGCAGTCTGAAGATAGCGTTTCATCCAGCAAGAACTCTAATATTGAAAGAGTCTTAATCCCACCCGTCTACTTCGTATTGAATATCAGTTCTTGAGTTTTATTTCTGTTCAGGGACAGTTTATTAGTTTCAAGCCATTTTCTCCCATCATCCTCCGCGGTTCTTGATTTTTCCTGGAGATTTCCAACGTCACAAGACCTGTTCACAAAACTGATATCATCGGCGAACACTTTCGTACTGTCTGATCTTACGTTGGAGATGAGATCATTTATATATTATGAACAGAATTAATGAACATTTAAAAAAATTGTAGCTCGTAGATCTTTTGCACTACAGACACAATATTTGCTTGAGTGGATAGAAGAAGGATCAAGGAATTTTTAAAGCAATCTACACATGTCAAATGTTTATTGCGTTGATTTGTATGATGATGATTTTTTCAAATTGCACGTGCCAATTTTTATATCGCCATCAGATGAAGCGTCAAATTTCAGATGGAATTGTATAAGCATGTACTATACCCATCTCTTATAGTTCCGAAATAATTTGGGAATATATTGAATTTCGATGATTTTGCAAGAACTAACAGAGAATGCTTTGAAATATTTGAATCAAGAAGCTGAACTGGCTACGCTCACCTGACAGGCGCCTTAAATTAATGTACTTGTCGCTTCGTTCATTCGAATTTGATATTTCAACAAGAATTGTCGTTATTTCAGATTGAAAATATCCAAAAAATACAACACATCTGGAATAAAACCACTGCTTATTCAAAGGAAAATATATTTAATCTTTTTTTAATTCATTTTAGAATGTCAAAAAGTAGTGGGTAGAAATTGCAGGCAATTCAATAACCAATTTCCAAATTCACCGTCTATGAGTAAAATAAAATTTCGAAGCATTAGAAGCAATTTTTACAATTCGGATGAATAAAAATTGTAGGAACTAAGCGAAAACCAATCTTCGAAGATAATTACATTAATACGAATAAATGATAGCAAACATCATAGGAGAACACTAATTTACGATCTGAATAAATGTTCAATATGGGCCCCAATTTGCTCGATACACTTGACAGCTCGTATACGAACATGATGAGTTGCCCTCCTAGTTTCCTCAGGATCAATATTACGAAAAACATTATGAATGCGCTCTAGTAACTCTTCTTTACTTCTTATAGGAATAAGATACACTTCACTCTTGATTTTGCCCCATAAATAAGAATCAAGGGGCGTCCGGTCCGGAGGACGCGGAGGCCATAAATTTGTTCCTTGATTACCCCACCATCTATCCTCGAACATTTCTGTTAGCTGCCGATCTACAGCTCATGTTTTATGTGCTGGTGCACCATCCATTTGGTAATAGCAATCCCTCAGAATGTTAAGGGGTAATCCATCTAAAAAATTTGCTAATGTTCCTCTCAAAATTTCCAGGCATCTTTGTCCATTAAGATTTTCCTCACAAATGTGATAAGCCAACAAATCATTCATTAAAATTACAAAGACGTTCACGCTGAATTTATTTTGGAAATCAATAACCTCAAAGAAATGTGGATTTTCTGTGGCCCAAAAATGTCGATTTCTCCTGTTGGTTATTCCACTTTCATTGAACTTGGCTTCATCAGACCATATAATTTTTAGCAGAATTGTCTCATCTTCTTGAAGTCGAATTAATAAATTTTCACAGAAATTTAGCCGTTTGGGAAGGTCAGTTGGTTTCCATTTTTGTAGTCTGATAAAAGAATACGAGTGCATGTTATGTTTCTTAAGTATCCTTTGAATGGAAGTATAAAGTATAACTCAATCCAATATTGATGCAGACTTAATGGACGCATGTGGATTGGCACGAAAATACGCAAGCGTATTAATTTGATTGTCGTCCTCCTCGAGAATTGGTTTTCTTCTAGTATCTATGTATTTTGTTCCTCCAAATTGCATAAAATTGCTTCTAATTCTTCGAAATTTGGTTCTACTCATAGGCGCCAAATTTGAAGATTGGTTATTGAATTGCCTGCAAGTTCTATCCACCACTTTTTGACGTTCGCCATGAATTAAAAAGAGATTAAACATATCCTCGTTTGAATAATCAGCCATTTTATTATCAATCTGGTGTTTTTCAAAAATTTTCACTTCAAATTACCAACAATTCTTGTTGAAATATCAAATTCGAATGAACGAAGTGACAAGTACATTAATTTTAGGCACCTGTCAGGTGAGCGTAGCCAGTTCAGCTACTTGATTCAAATATTTCAAAGCATTCTCTGTTAGTTCTTGCAAAATCATCAAAATTCAATATACAGGGTGTTTCCGAATAAGATGTCATAAATGAAGGATGCGAATCCCTGAATGATTTGAGCAAGAAAGTTCGAAGAACCAATGGTCAAAAAATGCTTCGTTGCCGAGATACAGGGTGTTAAAGTTGAGAAAATTTTTCGATTTTCTCTCGATGAAACCTAGGCTTCCCAAGATTTCGGGCTCAAATTTTCCACATTAGCTATTGAGCACAATCTGAATCACCAGGTGAGGCCAAATTTTGGAACACTATACAGGGTGATACTTTTTCATGGGCCATGTTCCATTTTACCCTCGGAACTTTTTTTGGTACGCCACTGGCACTAACGAAAATAAAATCGAATAGATCATTCAATTTGAATTTTTTTTTGACTCTTGCATTTTGATCGTAACTATCACCGTTTCTGAGATATTAATTATTGAAAATAATCCAATAGTTTTCCCATATCGAAGCCATGGAGATATTATCTTAATAACTGATGCAATTTTTCAGGAATTGAGCTAAAATTTACATCAGATATCTCCTTATTGTATGTTTATAACAAAATGAGGCAAAAATTCGTGACAGTATACAGGGTGTTATTTTTTCACACGCATTTTCCTCTTTTTGCCCCCTGAACTTTTTTGTGGTGCGCTACTGGTATATTCTGAAAACAGAATCAAACAGATTATTCAATGCGAAAACTTTTCTGTTCCTTGTATTTTTCCGTATCTGCCACCATTTTCGAGATATTAATCAAGAAAAGTAATCGTATAGTCCCTTCCGTATTGAAAGCTTGAAGATATTTTTCATGTTATTTCGGCAATTTGTGAAGACCTTGAGCTCGAATTTCAAACGAAGTTCACATTTTAAGATCTGCACCACTAGATTGGTAGGATTTATGAGAAAGTATAAAGGGTGATATCATTTCCCTGATCATTGAATTCGAATTCAAAAATGTGTTTTATTGAGTGTATAAATCGGAAGTAAATGAATAAACAACATAAATAATCGCGAATGATTTCAATAACAAAAACTCATAATGATGAAAACAAAAATTGAACAAACAGAACAAATCAAAGAAGATGTTGAAAATGTCCTCCACCTGAAAGAATACATGCTTCTGCTCGTCTCCGCATATTAGTGCGCACCCTCTGAAATATTCCTGGGGTATTTCTGATGACGTCTCATGATGCTGTAATTCTATTCCTCAATTCTTCAAGTGTATTCACGGGAGAGCTATAAACCAAAGTTTTCAGATGTCCCCAAAGAAAAAAATCCAAACTGTTTAAATCTGGCGACCTTGGAGGCCAAGCTTCTGGTCCACCACGCCCTATCCAGCGGTTATTGAATGTCATATTCAGATATTCTCTAGCTTCCATGCTGAAGTGCGGTGGTGCTCCGTCATGCATAAACCACATTCTATTTCTAGTTTGCAGCGGCACATCTTCTAGCAACACAGGTAAAATCTCTTGTAGAAAGTGGCGATATAAGGCTCCATTCAGCCTGTCTGGCAAAAAAATGGCCCGATCAGGAAATCCCCAATTATTCCAACCCAGACATTAACCGAAAATTGTTCTTGATGGTGACATTCCTCAATCATATGGGGATTTTCTTCAGTCCAATAGTGATTGTTATGAAAGTTCCTGATTGCATTTCTCGAGAAGGACGCCTCATCTGTGAAGATGATTTCGCTATCGAAAAGGGATTATGAGCAATGTTATGAAGGAACCATCGGCAGAAATTGAGTCGCAGAGGAAAATCGCGGGGTAGTAGAGCTTGGACGCGTTGAATATGGTATGGGTAAAGCAAGAAATCATGGAGAATTTTCCAGACCGATACAAATGAGATATTCAACTCTCTTCCAATTTTTCTTGTACTCAGCTGAGGATCCTCATCTATACAATTTAGGACTGCCTCTTCGATTTCCGGGGTCCTTATTGTCCGATTTGCCCCTTTCAAGTCATGATTCGGTTTGAATGTACCCCGTTCTCTCAATCTTCTGTGGATGTAAGAAAACGTACGCCTATCAGGAATGATTCGATTAGGGAAGCGTTCTTGATACAAACGCCTCGCGTGTACTGCGTTTCCTTCAGCCACACCGTACATGAAATGTATATCGGCCATTTCTGCATTAGTGAAAACCATTTCAAAGATTATTGGATACTACTTACAGCTGTTTCAAATGTAGGCACAACAAACTGAATGACAAAACTTACAATCATTGAAGTGTCAAGTTTTTTTTCTATGATTTCATTTGCAAAATTGTATCAGAGCCTACTAAGCCTTTTGAAATCACCAACGTGTTATGATATGAGGAAGACACGATAAATTCTGATGATTTTCAATTCAAAACGGTGAAAGACATGAGGATCAAGATGAGCACAAAATTATCCGAATTGAATGAAAAATCCGTTTCTGATTACGAAAAACGTCAGTTATGCACCGAAAAAATATACGGAGTCAAAGGGGTAGCCTGTTCGGGCGTTGTTGATTAATTTTTCGAAAATGGTGGCAGATACGGAAAAATGCAAGGAAAAGAAAAGTTTTCACTTTGAATAATCTGTTTGATTCTGTTTTCAGAATATACCAGTAGCGCACCACAAAAAAGTTCAGGGGGCAAAAAGAGGAAAATGCGTGTGAAAAAATAACACCCTGTATACTGTCACGAATTTTTGCCTCATTTTGTTATAAACATACAATAAGGAGATATCTGATGTAAATTTTAGCTCAATTCCTGAAAAATTGCATCAGTTATTAAGATAATATCTCCATGGCTTCGATATGGGAAAACTATTGGATTATTTTCAATAATTAATATCTCAGAAACGGTGATAGTTACGATCAAAATGCAAGAGTCAAAAAAAAATTCAAATTGAATGATCTATTCGATTTTATTTTTGTTAGTGCCAGTGGCGTACCAAAAAAAGTTCCGAGGGTAAAATGGAACATGGCCCATTAAAAAGTATCACCCTGTATACTGTTCCAAAATTTGGCCACACCTGGTGATTCAGATTGTGTTTAATAGCTTATGTGGAAAATTTGAGCCCGAAATCTTGAGAAGTCTAGGTTTTATCGAGAGAAAATCGAAAAATTTTCTCAACTTTAACACCCTGTATCTCGGCAACGAAGCATTTTTTGACCATTGGTTCTTCGAACTTTCTTGCTCAAATCATTCAGGGATTCGCATCCTTCATTTATGACATCTTATTCGGAAACACCCTGTATTCCCAAATTATTTCGGAACTATAAGAGATGGGTATAGTATATGCTGATACAATTCCATCTGAAATTTGATGCTTCATCTGATGGCGATATGAAAATTGGCACGTGCCATTTGAAAAAATTGAGTTATTGCTGTTCGAAAAAGGCCAAATTGAAAAAATCATACAAAACAACGCAATAAGCATTTGACATGTGTAGACTGCTTAAAAAATTCCTTGCTCCTTCTTCTATCCACCCAAGCAAAAAATTGTGTCTGTAGTGCAAAAGATCTACGAGCTACAATTTTTCTAAATGTTCCTCAAAAATCGAGTTTATAATAAAAATAATTAAATCTGTCAAAAGTTTTGACGGATAAGTCAACAACTTGGGTATTTTATGCCTTGCTCAAATGTCAGTTTTAGATGTATAATAAAAAAGGTAGATTGCCATTTGAAATAACAAAGTGATGACCCACTTCCGGTATAACCGGAAGTAAGTTTTTAACGGACGGTCCCGGTGGATATCCTGTATAACGGAGATTTCCCTGATGAGTGGAAGTCAAGTTTCATAACGCGCCGATCCTCAAATCTGGAGATAATCAATGTGTGGCCAACTATCGACCAATTAGTATAATGAGTATAATAACTAAGATATTTGAGAGTATAGTTCTAGATATGGTAAATTTTTCCATTAGTCAAATTATTTGTGGACGACAGCACGGATTTATGAAGGGAAGATCTACCATGACTAATCTGATTTTATATGTACAATATATTTATGATGAGTTACATAAGGGTGGCCAGGTCGATGGTTGTTATACTGACAGGCCCGCCGTAAGCGGGCGTGCAAGGCGTGCAATGCACGCGGGCGGCACATTCAGGGGGGTGGCAAATCAGACAATCATCGACTAAAATTCAGACATTGTCACCTCACAATACTAAAAAGATTATCCTTATAAAAATAATATGATGAACGGCGCCCAAATATTTCTTTTATATCGTAGCATTACATAGCGCCATCTATTGAAATTCATGAGAACAAAGTTAATCCGTATCGTACTCTATGCGAAATAGGGAAATCCCACAGATATCAGGGGAAATCCCCTTAAAACTATATACTCATTTCTTTGTTTTTATTTATTTAACACAAATGCGAAAGTGATGTGAGTGAACAACAAACTTCAATTATTTGGTTATAGCCCTAATGTGAGATCCGGAAACGGTCCAGGGTACTTAAAATTAATAATATTCTCTATATTTTTGTGCGAAGTGTGACTATAAAAATAATTCAGAAAATTAATTATATTATCCGTCGGCGCAAAAATCATAATTATGGTAAGTGTCTTTGTTTAGTTAATCAGCATATGGGCGCATTCATATAAACAGCAGGTATTCATGTAAAATTTAAAGGTTATTTTACTGAAAAACTTAAAGTAAAGATTTATTTAAAAAATGTATTAAAATTAATACAGAGTGCAACAAAAGTAACGAACAACTTTTACTATGGGGTCAACTCTGAAGTCGCGAAAAAAAAATTAGTTATTCCATTACATTTGTGTGCAGTAGGTATGAACATTTTTTTTCGCAGTAGTATTGTGATTATTATTGTGATTTAAAGGGTATTTTTTCTGTTATACAACTTAAGAGGAAGATTTATAAACAAAATATTAAAATGATACCTATACAGGGTGTAACAAAAGTAACTTAAATCCTGAAAGGGAGTCATTCTACACATAAATACGAACAACTTTTACTATAGGGTCAACGGTGAAATCGCGAAAAAAAATAACTATTCCATACAAAATGTATGGAAAAGCTGATTTTCAGTGTTGACCCCCTAGTAAAGGTTGTTCGCAATAATGGGTGGAATGACCGACCCCCTTTTGGGATTTAAGTTACTTTTGTACAACCGTATACTAAACTTTTTCAAAAAAATTCCAGGAACCGCAAAAAAGGAAAAAAATTTCAGGAGCTCAATTTCGACGGCAAAAACGAGAAAAAGATACAGAGAAAAAAAAAACTAGCGGGATCTCTTGAGAAATTTTTTAGCAAACCAGAAAATAGGGACTCTGAATGTCAAGAGAATGTTGACGTAGATGTAGCTTCAACAAGCGCAGCTTTAAATCTAGAAGTTATGGAGGTATCTGAAGAGAAAATGTTAGTCCTTCAGAAGGAGACTCCAGTGAAACTAAAAAGAGAAAGTAGTGCTAAAGAACCTGTAAGCAATTTATCGTCATCAAGTAGCTGTTTAGATTGTGGTGATGATCCCGGTTCGTGGCCCGCCAGTATGACTAATGATATTGTTAATATTTTGGTTAGCCGTGGTCCCGTGCAGCTGTTTAACCACAATTTTCCTGCTAATATCGATGGAAGAAAATTTGCAAACAGTTATTACTCTATAAATCTTCCTAATGGAGAAAAAATTAACAGAGAATGGCTTGTTTACTCTACGTCAAAAGATTCAGTCTATTGTTCTTGTTGTAAAATATTCAGTAAAACTGTAAGTAGTCTGTCAGCTCCAAGCGGTTTTTCCGATTGGCAACATCTGGCATCTACCTTAAAACGACACGAAACAAGCATTTCCCATAGCGAAAATTTAAAATGTTGGGTCCAACTAAATCATATGTTAAAAAATAAAACTACTGTAAATCAAATGTAACTGAGACTATTAGAATCTGAAAAAAAAACAATGGTGTGATGTATTGGAAAGGATCATAGCTGTTTTTTTATCTCATCAATGTCTGGCGTTTAGGGGCTCGTCCAAAATATTATATGAGTATGATAATGGTAATTTTCTCAAAGCAATAGAAATGATAGCATCCTTTGATTCAGTTATGCGGGAACATATTCACAGAATTCGAGCCTCGAAATTCGATTCAACTCGCATGACTCACTATTTAGGAGATCAGATTCAGAATGAAATCATTGATTTACTCGGCACGACCATAAAAAATTATATCCTGAACAAAGTCAGAGAATCAAAATATT
The DNA here is from genome assembly GCA_013387265.2 of Cryptolaemus montrouzieri. Classification (NCBI taxonomy): domain Eukaryota; kingdom Metazoa; phylum Arthropoda; class Insecta; order Coleoptera; family Coccinellidae; genus Cryptolaemus; species Cryptolaemus montrouzieri. The sequence goes on from JABFTP020000042.1 coordinate 41,205,128, forward strand.
TCTCTATCATATTAGATTGCACACCAGATGTAAGTCACACAGAACAAATTACAGTTATACTAAGGTATGTTGTTTTAAACAGTGAAACTAAAAATGTTACAACATGCGAAAGTTTTATTGGCATCTGTCCGATAACCAGCTCCACAGGTGAAGGACTATTAAATTTTGTTTTAGATTTATTTTCGCAATTAAACCTTGATATTAAAAACTTACGTGGCCAAGGTTATGAAAATGGTTCTAATATGCGTGGAAAACACAATGGATTACAAAAAATATTGGAAATGAATAATCGTGCATTTTACGTTCCATGCTCGGCGCATAGTCTCAATTTGGTCGTTAACGATGCGGCAAATATAACGCACGACACGGTCAACTTTTCAACTTAATTCAAGAAATTTACGTTTTCTTTTCGTCTTCTACCAAAAGGTGGTCCATAATTTGCAAGCATTTACCTGATTTAAAACTAAAGGCATTAAGTGCCACGCGATGGTCTAGCAGAATCGATGCAGTCAAACCTTTACGGTATCACTCGAAAAAATATTTGACGCTTTACTTGAAATATCAGATAACAATTCGTCGGAATAGGATTGTACAACAACTCACAAAGCACATTCGCTTGCTTTGAATATTCAAAATTATAGATTTATTTGCTTAGTTGTAATTTGGTTTGATATTTTAAACGAAATTAATGCTATTAGCAAAATGATGCAAAACCCCACAATAAATACTCAAATCATAAATTTGTTAAATAAATTGATTCATAAATTCACCGAATATCGCACAGATCAGCATTTCGAAAGGGTGTTAGAAGAAGCTACCACTTTGGCTCGGGAACTTAATGTAGATGCAGATTTTCCGCCTATAGATACCGTTCGTCCACGAAGAAAACCAACTCAATTTCAGTATGAACAGAGTGATGAAGTCTTACTAGACCCTAAAACAAAATACAAGGTAGATGTTTTTTTTAGGATCCTGGACCAAACCTTAACTTCTTTGAAACGTAGATTCGATGAGTTGGAAACTTTTACCGCCGTTTTTGGCTTTTTCACCAATGGTAACTTGTTTAGTTACTCCAAAGATGATTTAATGAAACATTGTAAAGATTTGAATGTGAAGCTAAAAGATAGTTCAAGTAGTGACGCAGATATTGACGGTATAGATATGTTTAATGAAATCAATGCTTTAAAGTTGCATTTAACTGAAAACCAGTCTAATGATCCACAAACCCTATTGCAATACATTTTTGCTAATGAATTAATGTCAACATTTCCGAATACAACAATAACGCTAAGGATACTACTTACATTACCGGTTTCAGTTGCATCTGGTGAAAGGTCATTTTCAAAGTTAAAAATAATAAAAAACCTATTGAGATCAACGATGCACCAGCAAAGACTAAGTAATTTAGCAATAATTCCAATTGAACATGAGATTCTAAATAGACTAGACACCAAAAAAATTATAGCTGATTTTGCCAACATGAAGGCAAGAAAGGTGCAGTTTCTGTAAAATAACTTAATACCTATACCTACCTACATAATATGTATAAACTACACCTTTCTTGCCTTCATTTTTTCATTTAATGTCGTATTAGTGTATCTATCTTGTATAAAATAACCTAATATAACATAGTTTTTCACTGTACAGCATTTTTTTTCACATTTTTATAAACACCTAGGTTTTGTAGTTAGATAGAGGCGGCACGATAGGAATTGCACACCGGCGTTCAAACCGCTAGCGGCGGGCCTGTACACTGACATAGTCAAGGCCTTCGATCAGGTGAACCACATAATAATGGATTGTGTTATCGAGTCTGCGGGTTTCATCGGTAGTCTTCTCAAGTGGCTGAAAAGTTATTACAGGAGGCGTACCCAAATTGTCAAAATTAAGAACTTCAAATCATTCATTATTACTGTTTCCTCTGGTGTACCCCAAGGAAGTCATTTAGGACCCATTCTTTTTCTGCTACATTTACGCAGTTCACAGTGTTGTCCGTTATTCGAGAGTATTGATATTTGCGGATGATCTCAAATTGTTCAAATCAGTTTCCACCCTGGCCGATGCTATTCAGCTTCAAGCTGACCTAGCTTCTGTGATACAGTGGTTTTCGGATCATATGCTCACAGTTAATATAAGAAAGTGCGTATGTATTTCTTTTCATCGTAAGAACGATCCTGTGATCTTCGACTACTCTTTCATGGTATCAATATTGAAAGGTCTGCTTGCGTTAAAGATCTTGGAATTTTTTCAGACTATCGGTTAACTTTTAAAAAATCATTTTGACTATATCATTGGTAGGTCTTTGGGGATGATTGGATTCATTCGTCGGTCACTCGGCCGATTTTTCTGAGATCAAGCTACTTTATTTTTCTTTCTGTCGAGCTATTCTTGAATACGGATCTGTAATATGGTCACACCAGTGTGATTCGTACAACATCGAAGAAGTTCAGTACAAATTTTTGATGTATGTCTCGTATAAAATGTGTATTCCACGGATCCATTTCTCTACTGCTTTTATGAGATCTGAGCTAGAACTGAAAACTTTGGCTGGTAGAAGGGTGAGAGGAGACTTGATATTTTTGTTTAAATACTTGAATAGATTTTTGGATTGCAGCGAGATACTTGAGAGGGTTACTTTTCATGTTCCTCCAAGAAGAACGAGAAGTGATGTAATGTACTAATTAATAGTAATACTCGATTAATGGAAAGCATTTTGAATAATGGTAACTCTTTCCTTAATATCGATTTGTGCTTTTGTCTTTCTTCGAAGGAATTCTTAAAAAAATTCAGTGTTTATAACATCTTAACATAGTATAATTTCTATATTTCTATCTTTGAATTATTTTTGCATATCCAGCGCTTTCACCAAAAAGAATTTGATGTCTGAACATTGTGGGCATCTATAATTCTTACTAGGGGCCTTCTCGTATAATAAATAAATGAATAAATAAATATGGCACAAAAGGGAAACTTGGAAATCCCTAAATTGCACTTCGCCAACCTTCAGAAGAATGCTCAGAATATGGTTGTTAAAATATTCAATAAAATACCAGAAGAAATAAAATACCTTCAGAAGACGAAACTGAAGAGCAGACTTTTTGGTTATTTTTTTTGTTTATTTGTTCACGCTTCGACACCTAGGTCATTAGCGTTATTGGTCATTACAGTATGTATTATAATTTACCATGAGTATATATAATAATTCTGTACATTTCATTTGTGGACTATTGAAATATGAGTAGTACTTATTAAATTCGAACTTTAATGTCTTTCATGAAAGCGAGTGTTTTCGAGAAATGTGCCTGATTCATGCTGAGGGCGTCTTCCAACTTGTTACAGACGTTATGATAAAGGATTCAACAATTGCAGGTATTGCACCATGGCATTTCTTCTTGCTTCAAAATGTAACCATGTGCTGCTACGATGTGACCGATTCTAAGTCTCCTCAAGTGGACAAGGTCCTGTCGTTTGATATCGATACGTTGATATTCTCGTACTGAGGGTTCTATGTGTTTCAATTTCGAGTCTTGTTGGTGCCATATCCTGTTCCATTCTGATCTTACTTTCAGCTTATATTGGTTGGATATATCGTAATTCATAAGGGTGTTGATTTCATCGCCGTCCTGGATCCCACTCTTTGCTTCACGATCGGCTGTTTCATTGCCTAGAATTCCACAATGTATTTCAGTGACGATAGGATTTGTGGATGTTAAATCTTCTATGGCTTTCATTTCAGATAATGAATCTGTGCATATTATTGTGGTTTTTGAGTGTGATCCTTCGATGTATTTGAAAGCTTGCATTATAACTATGAGCTCTCCAGTGAATATACTGCTAATTGGTGAAAGTTTGTATTTGCCAGTATGGTTCGGTGCGACAAAGGCACATCCCACACCATTTGTTGTCTTCGAGGCGTCAGTATATATTATCTGGTCGTGCTGAGTTTGCGTCATTTTCTGGCGGAAGAGCTGTTGGACTAAGATTGGATTGATTTCTGATTTCTTGTTGGCAATAATTGAGTAGTCAATGAGGGTTTTTCATAGTCCATGGGGCGTTCGATCTAATTTGGTTATTCAAAAGAAAGACCACTTTATACATTGGAGGAATTCTTTGAAGACTCATAGACATAATATCAGATGTATATATATTTTTAATGTGTTTTCGGTTTTATTCCCAGTTTACTCTTTACATTTTTGTTGTTTGTTGATGCAAGTGATGTCATTTACCCTTATTGTTCATTAATTCGTCCATTTTATTTTGCTAGTATCATTGAATTGATTAAAATTAAAATTATATTGACATGTTCAATACCCTACTGGGGTCAATAATGACCTAATAAAGAATATTATTATTGTAATCATTATCGGTTCAATTGTTTCGGGCGGCTATGAACAGAATAATCATGGCTATGATGATTGCCAACGTTCGCTGAACGAATACGACACGAGGAAAAAAAAGTTAGGTTAGGGTTTGAAGTGACAAGAATGTTGTAAAAAGAACTGAAAGATGTCTGTTGGGCCAGGCTTCTTTTGGCATTAGAGAATTTTTAAATGTAGGTTTTAATGATTTGTAAGTTTTTATATTCTATGAGTTTTTTAGGTTTATAAACATGAATGAAATAAACAATATCTCAGCGAACGGTGTCATTAACATCAAGAAACTGACAATCTGAAAAGTGACATCTCCAATGTCTCTCTTCAAGAGTCCCTACAATGGGCAATACCGGTCCTCTAACAAGAACCTTGTGAGGTTTGCTCTAATGAGGGTGCTTTGCACTAAAGAATATAAAATCAAAATGCTCATCTGAAAGTGATTACCCATAAAACCTTAGCAAGAAACTTACTCCTTTTCACAACATTGCTCTTCATCCGAATGCTGCAATTTTTCGACATCAAAATATGGATCACCAAAATTTTCATCTTCTTCTACCTTGATGCCCTCCTCAGGTTTCTCGAATTTCATGTTCGATAAAATATATTCCGAATCATTAGTTTCAACCTTGACATCTTCAACTAACTCACAATTTTCTTCTATGCTGCAAAAATTGAAATTTTATATAAAGCACCCGATGAACAATTGTTGTTGATGTACTTTTCTTCTGGAAAATCTCTGTTGTGAACAACAGAACATTCCATTTCTCTCCAATTTTCAATTTTTTCACCTTTAATATTAGAAATAATGAATTCATTTCCAAGGCCATATTCTTCGTCTTTAACTGAATGAAAAAAAATTCCTTCGAAGCTGTAAAAGCGGACACATAACTCATACAAATTTTTGAAAGTTTTATTTTGTCTACCTTTTCTCTGGAAAATTTTTTCCGTCACGCATCATTTCTTTGTCATCATCTAGTGAATCTTCAAAATACTGTCCACTATCCATATCAATAACAACTTCAGTTTGTTCCACTTTGATTTCTGACGATATTAATTCATTTGTATCATTGAATGATTCGGTTAAATGTTCATTTTTACTGAAAACAGAAAAAGATTAATATTTGAATTGTGGAGGCCGTTACTTGATGTAGATCCATGATATAAATGAGATAAAACACACAAGGTTTAACTTTAAGCTACACTTTATTTGAAAAAATTCGACGTTTCGCTCACACAGCAGCTTTATCAAGAATGAAAAACAGAATGAAGAGTATGGTATTATAAACAAATCGTAGAACCAGTTGGATGAATAACAGGAAAATCCACACCGAGCCATTGTACAGTTAGTATGAAAGGTAATAAAAACTAATTAAACAAGTTAAGTAGGGGTGAATAATTCACATCTACCTGTTCATTCAAAAGCTTGTCCGAATGTTTGTATCTATTTATTTCTAATACTTCTAGGAGATCTAATTTTGAACTTTTGATTTTATATGTAATATGTCAAAAGTTTTTATTGAATGAATGGTTTTCTTTTATTAGGTGGTTTGAATAATTTGAATCAGATTTATTTTTATCGAAGCTACGTTTATGTTCAGATGTTCTTATGCCAAAACTCGTATAGGTCTTACCGATATAAATTTTATCACAAGAACCGCAATTGAGTTTATAGATTCTTGATTTACTTGATTTTTCAACACGAGATTTATTATTTTTAATATGTTTACTTAAGTTATTAGAAGTTTTGAAAGTTATATTAAGATTTTGTTTGACGAGATTGGATTTAATATTTGTTCTTCCAGAACCGCAGAATGTAGACTGTTGAATATTTTATAGTCTTTATGAATAGGATATACTTCATTTATTGCTTTCTGATACAGTTTTTACGAATGATTAGATCCATCATATCCGGATTATATGAATTATTAATGGCTATCTGTTTGATGATGTTTAACTCTTTATTATAATCTTCTACTGATAAAAGTAAATTGAGTAACCGATGTACCATGCTGTTTAAAGCTGCAACTTTGTGTTGAATTGGATGTAATGAGTAGTTATGTATAATTGTATGAGTATGTGTTGGTTTACGAAAGACCGAAAAACATGATTGTTATTTTGTTTAGTGATTTTTAAGTCCAAAATATTTATGGAATCGTTCTGTTCAATTTCTATCGTAAATTTAATGTTCAAATGGATGGAATTAATGAAATTAAGAAATAAGTCTAATTGACGAGTAGTTCCAATGAAACATACTAAGATGTCGTCAACATATCTATACCAATAAAGAAATTTGGAAATGAGTGGATGTGTATGAATTTTCTGTTCAATATTATTCATAAAAATCTCTGCTAAAAGTGGACTCAAAGGATTTCCCATGATCAAACCATTTTCACTACTGTAATAGATGTTGTTGAAAGAAAAATAATTTTGTTCAATGCAAACGTCCAACAGATTCAATATTTCTGATTTAATTATGAAATGACTCTAAATTTCATTTCGTCCGGAAACTATACAATTTTAAACAAAGATCCAACTATTAAATTCCAGAAAAATATTAAAATTGCAATAAATGACGCAAAATCGTTAATTAAAGCAATAGATAAATACAAATTAATTTTACCAAACCCTCAACCACCTCAACTGAATTCACTCATTAAATTGCATAAAGTAAATAACCCAGTTAGACCAGTCGTATCTTACATTACAGCCCCAGCCGTGAAATTGTCGCACAACCTTATAGATATCATTAAAAATTATTGTTCATTCAAATCAAAATTTTCTATAAAAAATTCTTTCGAATTGATAAATAACATAAAAAACGTTAACCTACCACCTAACGCAAAACTTATTTCGTTTGATGTTGAGAATTTATACCCAAGTGTTCCTCCAGGTGATGTCAAAATATTAATCGAAAACATGTTGAATTCGAATCATGTTAACCACATAATTAAATCAGAAATATTGAATCTGTTGGACGTTTGCACTGAACAAAATTATTTTTCTTTCAACAACATCTATTACAGTAGTGAAAATGGTTTGATCATGGGAAATCCTTTGAGTCCACTTTTAGCAGAGATTTTTATGAATAATATTGAACAGAAAATTCATACACATCCACTCTTTTCCAAATTTCTTTATTGGTATAGATATGTTGACGACATCTTAGTATGTTTCATTGGAACTACTCGTCAATTAGACTTATTTCTTAATTTCATTAATTCCATCCATTTGAACATTAAATTCACGATAGAAATTGAACAGAACGATTCCATTAATTTTTGGACTTAAAAATCACTAAACAAAATAATAATCATGTTTTTCGGTCTTTCGTAAACCAACACATACTGATACAATTATACATAACTACTCATTACATCCAATTCAACACAAAGTTGCAGCTTTAAACAGCATGGTACATCGGTTACTCAATTTACTTTTATCAGTAGAAGATTATAATAAAGAGTTAAACATCATCAAACAGATAGCCATTAATAATTCATATAATCCGGATATGATGGATCTAATCATTCGTAAAAACTGTATCAGAAAGCAATAAATGAAGTATATCCTATTCATAAAGACTATAAAATATTCAACAGTCTACATTCTGCGGTTCTGGAAGTACAAATATTAAATCCATTCTCGTCAAACAAAATCTTAATATAACTTTCAAAACTTCTAATAACTTAAGTAAACATATTAAAAATAATAAATCTCGTGTTGAAAAATCAAGTAAATCAAGAATCTATAAACTCAATTGCGGTTCTTGTGATAAAATTTATATCGGTAAGACCTATGGGAGTTTTGGCATAAGAACATCTGAACATAAACGTAGCTTCGATAAAAATAAATCTGATTCAAATTATTCAAACCACCTAATAAAAGAAAACCATTCATTCAATAAAAACTTTTGACATATTACATATAAAATCAAAAAGTTCAAAATTAGATCTCCTAGAAGTATTAGAAATAAATAGATACAAACATTCGGACAAGCTTTTGAATGAACAGGTAGATGTGAATTACTCACCCCTACTTAAGTTGTTTAATTAGTTTTTATTACCTTTCATACTAACAGTACAATGGCTCGGTGTGGATTTTCCTGTTATTCATCCAACTTGTTCTACGATTTGTTTATAATACCATACTCTTCATTCTGTTTTTCATTCTTGATAAAGCTGCTGTGTCAGCGAAACGTCGTCGAATTTTTTCAAATAAAGTGTAGATTAAAGTTAAACCTTGTGTGTTTTATCTCATTTATAAAAAGATTAATAATTTGAACTTTTTCATTTGACTTTCATGATGAAGAAAATGCTCCAATTACAACTTGATAAAGAATAATTTATCTGAATTGTCATTTCAAGAATTAACTTTCATAATGAGTGCACAGAACATACTTAAGCTATTTCAATATGTCCATGGATGTCAACCTCTAGAAAAGATAGCCCAATTTTTGAAGTTGCACAAAAACAAAGCTCCAAACCTCTATCTTTATTGTCTCAAGTTACCTCTTATGCAAACACCCTCAAAGAATATACTCAAAGTGTAAATATATCTGAGAATAGTCCTGCTAAAGTGAAAGAGAGTAGAGTGTCAACAGGGGAGAAAGATTCAGATACTGGCGACTGGACTGTTGTTTCTTCGAGGAGGCGTAACCAGAATAAAAGTGATAGACCTAGTCCAGTTAGGGGATCAAACTCCAATGCTTCAACATTAACTACTGCAGTGAGAACGTCATGGATTTTTGTAACCGGTGTGAACACAAGTACCAGTAACGAGGATACCATTCAGTACCTAAAGAAGAAAGGTTTGGAGAAAAATCTAATTTGTGAGAAGATGGTTACGAAAAAGGACAAGCAAAAGGGCTCTTTCAAGTTGGGGGTTCCGATGCAGATCAGAGACGCATTGTTATCGCCACAAGTGTGGCACACTGGGGTATCTGTAAATTTTTTCCGGAACATCCAAAGCCGCCTGGATCAAGCGAGCTCAAGACCATAAAAAATGAGTTCTCTACGCAGGTTACTTACAATCAATCTTTTTCGGGCCAATGTGATCAAAGGTTTTAAATTTCAATCTTAACATTCAGTGTTTAACAAATAAACTCGATATTGTGAACCATTTCTTAATGTTCAGTCGCTTGTATTACAGAGCACTGGATAACAGGCGATAAAAAAGCTAATACTATTCTGAAGGAATTTGTTATAGCAGACAGTTTTGTAAGACAACATTTTTCATGGGGGCGTTATTTTGCTTGCATTCAAAGGAGTCGTCATTGAACAGCTGCATAATATAGTAAAAGATTACTCGATTGAAAATCACATTGAAATGTGCGCTGATAAACTTCAAGACCAAAAAATGATAATTCTTGTGCTATACCGTCCTCCAAGTGGAAGTTTCAACATATTCGTATCGCAGATGAATTTTGTCCTTGAGAAGATTTTTTCTATCTTGGAAAATACACTCGGAGGCAAAATTAGCGGAACACTCGAAAATTTAACCAAATTCGAAGTTCGATATTTTTCCTAATTCTCAACCAATTTAAATGATTTGTTCGGCAAGCTATAGATCAACTCTTCTGCTTTGTATAAATTATAAGAGAAAACAAAACAAATTTGAAAAAAAATTTATACGGGGGCAAAACTAAAAGTGTTTATTTTGTCAAAAATTCGTAACACCCTGTGGAATTTCGTGGTCCGAGTTGAAACGTACAATATCATGGTCTGTCAAGACACATCTTCCTACAGTAACGCCTTTCTTGTGTCATGCGTTTATCTCTATTTTTGCAAAATATATTTAATTTCAAGTGGAAAATCACCATTTTGGAGAAATTCCATTGAATCAAGAAATTGTCATTAAAATTCGTCTATCAATTTGGAATTTTCTTATTATCATTCAGGCGTGTCGAAATTGTCGTTTGCGATTTTTATGTTCGAATTGCATTAGTTATTGATGACAATTTGGTTAATTAGGTGAAAATTAGGAATTCATAGGAGATAACAGTCGGTAGGTATTAAAATACACAACCGAATTCTGGGACCATTGATAAAACTTTTCATTTACACATGTGCACACCTTTTTAAGAAATAAGAAATCCTCGTCTTACTGCTGTTCAGGCACGTAACCTTTTACAAGCAGTGGATAACATTAACGTCAGTGTGAGGACAGTCAGAAGACGATTAAATGAAGTTGGTCTGAAATCATACGCGAAAGCAAAAGCACCAAGACTCGATAGGGCCCATCGGGTAGCAAGATTGGCGTTTGCTAGGGAGCATGTAGCATTGACAATCAATCAGTGTAGACGAGTTTTATTTAGTGATGAGAGCCGATATTGTGTGAATTTCGTGGATGGTAGAGATAGAATATGGAGGCATCGAGGGGAACGGTACAATCAAGCGAACTTCGCAGGAACTGAGCAATACGATGGAAGGTCAGTTATGATATGGGGTGGCATATGCTTGGGAGTACGAACAGAACTGGAGATTATTGGCAATGGATCACTTAATGCCCATCGGTATATAACAGACATCTTGGAGCACCGTGTTGTGCCTTTTGCTCCATACATAGGGGAAAATTTCCTTTTTATGCACGATAACGCGCGCCCTCATACTGCGCGCATAGTGATAGAATATCTCAATGAAGTTGGGATCACACGTATGGACTGGCCGTCGCGGTCACCGGATTTAAACTCGATCGAACACGTTTGGGACATTCTTTGAAGAAGGGTTCGACAACGGAATCCAGGCAACGTTGAAGAGCTGACATTGGCTTTGGTGGAAGAGTGGGACAACATACCTCAACAGATGATAGACAACATCATTGGGAGTATCAAATCGTATGTGCGCTGTAATAAGAGCTCGGGGGGGGGTCATACTCACTACTAAAATCAAACATTTTTCTCAACATGTTCATTTCATTTCACGGGTGTATCGCCAGGATACACACCTGCTCTCAATTTTGGACAGGTATGATAATTATTATAGAGTGTCACACAAAAAAATTCAAAAATAAATGTGCAAAATTAACGATTTTTCCAGTGTACTTCGAGTTCTCCCGGAGCGTGAAATTGGCCAGTGAATTTCAAAAATTTTCATTTCGTTAGATTTCCGCTTCTCTAATTTTGATTTTATTTTTTGGCTAACCTCCGATGTTATGCACCTACGCAAGATTAAAAATAAATTCTTGAAATTTGTGACTTTTCGCTTCGAATTGGATATCTCTTGTTAAAATAGAGATAAATGCATAAAACAAGAAGGGCGTTACTGTAGGAAGATGTGTCTTGACAGACCATGATATTGTTTGTTTCAACTCGGACCACGAAATTCCACAGGGTGTTACGAATTTTTGACAAAAAAAACACTTTTAGTTTTGTCCCCGTATAAATTTTTTTCAAATTTTTTTGTTTTCTCTTATAATTTCTCCAAAGCAGAAGAGTTGATCTATAACTTGCCGAAAAAATCATCTAAATCGGTTGAGAATTAGAAAAAATATCGGACTTCGAATTTGATTAAATTTTCGAGTGTTCCGCTAATTTTGCCTCCGAGTGTAATTCGATAGTAGTATCAGGCGATTTTAACATCGATATTTTGAAAAACACAGCTGACAAAAAAAATTGTTGGACCTGCTGGGATCGTATAATAACACACATTTTCAAAGAAGTGTCAAGGATAACATTAATATCGCTGTGTTCCATCGATAATGTTTTTACAAACATCAGTGCAGAAACATATACTGCGGCTACGATAAACCCTCACATATCAGATCACCACGCCCAAAAAGTACTGTTCCGGGATTGCACTCTTCCAAATCAGAGGGAAATATTGCTGAAAAGGAAAATGGACGATGTGAATGTTAGTCGATTTATAAATTCCTTTGAACAACAAAATTGGGACCTCCACGAACAGATGCTCAAACTTCCTATAGTGTATTCCACTCCATCATAATGGACCACTTTAATGAAAATTTCCCTAAAAAAAAGTAAAAGCGAACTATAATAAAAACCGAGTCCTGAATTTGCACCACTCCAAAGTCAGGTGGACGCATCCTACACCATATTCAGAGTCAGAAGAGATGATGCCTCTAAACAACCGTATAAGACATTGAAGTCAAGGTTGAAAAGTGCCATCGACAGCTCCATCAGATCTGGCCACTGTGAACAAATAGCAAATGCTCCAAAGAGAAGCAAAGAAATTTGGAAAATCATTAACACTGAGGTGAAGGAACCAAAAAGTGTGAATGTAAACTCTAATCTTAGCACTCATACCCTCTACGACCACTTCGCAAATGTTGCTATGAGATATACACCAGAAAATCCTGACCATAATGAATCTCAACAATCCTATGCCAAAAAGACTGCTAGTTCTGACTACAACCCGATGATGCTAACAGATAAAACATCTGTAGAAATAATGGCTTTGGTGCATGGCATGAAGGAAAAATATTCTGTAGATATCTAACGTTTCAGTGTTAGTCTTCTCAAAAAAATAATCCACGCTGTGGCTGTACCTCTCAGTATAGTTATAAACCAAAGTTTAGAGCAGGGGGTTTTCCGGTGGAGTTGAAGTATGCTGGAGTGGTGCCAATATTCAAAAAGAGGGACCTAAACGATCCTAACAGCTAGAGGCCAATTTCTATTCTGCCTACCTCCTCTAAGGTTTTCGAAGCCTTGCTTAAATAGAATAGTGGCTTACCTTGAGTCCAAATCAATATTGACACTATGCCAACATGGTTTTAGAGAAGGCAGGTCAACAGTCACCGCCGTGGCTGAGCTAATCGAGTATCTGATGAGAGCCATGGATGATCAGGAAGAAGCAGAAATGAATTGTTATGATTTGAGTAAGGCTTTTGACCTTATGTTGAGACCTGTGCTCCTTCTCAAATTAGAATATTGCGGAATGAGAGGAAGGATCTTACTTAGAAAATAGGTACCAATCAGTATGTTGGAAAAACGAGCTGTTTGCGCCAGTAAAAATAAACCTTGGAGTTTCGCACGGATCAATATTGGGTCCAGTGCTTTTTATTCTGTATATGAATAATCTCCCATCCAATATTGAAGCAGATAAAACATGTTTGTTCGCGACACAACATTTCTTGTCCAATTCTATAGAAGAGTTGAACAGACGTTCTGTGTCTACCATGCAAAAGGCACCTAAATGGTTTAGCGCGAACGGCTTACATGGAGAAAAATAAAAAAATGACCTTCGCGGTAAAGCGTAGTCACGAGGACAATGATGACTCGACTAACAAACTGTTGGGCTTTTCAATGGAGAGTACTCTTACGTTTGAAACACATATCTCTGAAATGAGTAGAAAATTATACTCAGCAATTTATTCTATCCTCCGAATGCGCTACATCGCCAACGAAAGGGCCTCTCTCTTAACGTACTTTGGGCATTTTCATAGTGTCACGTCTTATGGAATACTCCTCTGGGGGACACCTTGGAAGCTCAACGAATTTTCTTATTGCAAAAAAGAGCAATAGTTGGAGCAACGCAAGAACAAAGTTGCAGGAGTATATTCAAGACACTGTGCGTTCTCAATGTCCCTTCAATTTACATCCTCGAATGTCTCAGCTGCATTCACCGTTTCCTTGATCAGTTTGCCACTCGCGGCAAAGTTCATAATAATAACACCAGAAATAAGGAAAGCCTTATATTACCACAACAACGTCTATCGCGTTCACAAAAATATTTCACTTATTTGGGACTGAAACTATATAATCGACTCTCTGAAAGATACAAAAAATTGAGAAGTTTTGTTTTCGAGAAGAAAATTAAGTCTTTGTTTTTGAAAAATACACTCGGAGGCAAAATTAGCGGAACACTCGAAAATTTAACCAAATTCGAAGTCCGATATTTTTCCTAATTCTCAACCAATTTAGATGATTTTTTCGGCAAGTTATAAATCAACTCTTCTGCTTTGTAGAAATTATAAGAAAAAACAAAAAAAATTTGAAAAAAATTTTATACGGGGGCAAAACTAAAAGTGTTTTTTTTGTCAAAAATTCGTAACACCCTGTGAAATTTCGTGGTCCGAGTTGAAAAGTACAATATCATGGTCTGTCAAGACACATCTTCCTACAGTAACGCCCTTCTTGTTTTATGCATTTATCTCTATTTTTACAAGAGATATCCAATTTGCAGCGAAAAGTCACAAATTTCAAGAATTTATTTTTAATCTTGCGTAGGTGCATAACATCGGAGGTTAGTCAAAAAATAAAATCGAAATTAGAGAAGCGGAAATCTAACGAAATGAAAATTTTTGAAATTCGCTGGTCAATTTCACGCTCTGGGAGAACTCGAAGTACACTGGAAAAATCGTTGATTTTGCACATTTATTTTTGAATTTTTTTGTGTGACACTCTATAATAATTATCATTCCTGTCCAAAATTGAGAGCAGGTATGTATCCTGGCGATACACTCGTGAAATGAAATGAACATGTTGAGAAATGATGACCCACAAAAAAAAACATTTGATTTTAGTAGCGAGTATGAACCCCCCGAGCTCTTATTACAGCGCGCATACGATTTCGCATACTCCCAATGATGTTGTCTATCATCTGTTGAGGTAGGTTGTCACACTCTTCCACTAAAGCCAATGTCAGCTCTTCAACGTTGCCTGGATTCCGTTGTCGAACCCTTCTTCCAAGAATGTCCCAAACTTGTTCGATCGGGTTTAAATCCGGTGACCGCGACGGCCAGTCCATTCGTGTGATCCCAACTTCATTGAGATATTCTATCACTATGCGCGCAGTATGAGGGCGGGCGTTATCGTGCATAAAAAGGAAATTTTCCCCTATGTAAGGAGCAAAAGGCACAACATGGAGCTCCAAGATTTCTGTTATATACCGATGGGCATTAAGTGATCCATTGCCAATAATCTCCAGTTCTGTTCGTACTCCCAAGCATATGCCACCCCATATCATAACTGACCCTCCACCGTATTGCTCAGTTCCTGCGAAGTTCGCTTGATTGTACCATTCCCCTCGATGCCTCCATATTCTATCTCTACCATCCACGAAATTCACACAATATCGGCTCTCATCACTAAATAAAACTCGTCTCCACTGATTGATTGTCCATGCTACATGCTCCCTAGCAAACGCCAATCTTGCTACCCGATGGGCTCTATCGAGTCTTGGTGCTCTTGCTTGTGCGTATGGTCTCAGACCAACTCCATTTAATCGTCTTCCGACTGTCCTCGCACTGACGTTAATGTTATTCACTGCTTGTAAAAGGTTACGTGCCTGAACAGCAGTAAGACGAGGATTTCTTATGGTTTGATTGACGATGAAACGGTCATGTATAGCGCGGGTTGCCCGATTTCTTCCTTGTCCTCGCCTCCTCACGTACAATCCAGTTTCCCTGTAACGTCGGTAGATTCGATGGATAACCGACGTCGAGACACCCAACATGGTACCGACTGAGCGGTAGGTGCGCCCTTCCTCGATCAATGTAACTGCCCTTGCTACTGAGGTTGATGGTAAATCTCTCATTCTGAATGAAAAATACCGTTTCGAATCGTAAATAGTAAAAGAATCACAAAACACCGCAACCGATCGAATTTGTATCAAATCAAAGAATGGAAAACTCTCATTCTTTAAACAAGTGCAAATGTGGTCATATACAAACAAACGTGTGCTGTATTTCATATGTGATAAAAAAAGGTCTGCACATGTGTAAATGAAAAGTTTTATCAATGGTTCCAGAATTCGGTTGTGTATTTTAATACCTACCGACTGTTATCTCCTATGAATTCCTAATTTTCACCAAATTAACCAAATTGTCATCAATAACTAATGCAATTCGAACATAAAAATCGCGAACGACAATTTCGACACGCCTGAATGATAATAAGAAAATTCCAAATCGATAGACGAATTTTAATGACAATTTCTTGATTCAATGGAATTTCTCCAAAATGGTGATTTTCCACTTGAAATTATATATATTTTACAAAAATAGAGATAAACGCATAAAACAAGAAGGGCGTTACTGTAGGAAGATGTGTCTTGACAGACCATGATATTGTTCGTTTCAACTCGGACCACGAAATTCCACAGGGTGTTAAGAATTTTTGACAAAAAAAACACTTTTAGTTTTGCCCCCGTATAAATTTTTTTCAAATTTTTTTTGTTTTCTCTTATAATTTCTACAAAGCAGAAGAGTTGATCTATAACTTGCCGAACAAATCATCTAAATCGGTTGAGAATTAGGAAAAATATCGAACTTCGAATTTGGTTAAATTTTCGAGTGTTCCGCTAATTTTGCCTCCGAGTGTATATGTTACTGTATGGACGAATTTATCGATATGGGATTTTATCCTTTGTTTGTGTTCACTTCATTGGTTTTGTCGAATTATTACTTATCATATATTATAATACATTTATTTATTCATCTCTGATGAATAAATAAATGAATGATTGATTGATAATCCTGCTACTTACACTGACCACTTTCGCGCATCCAGTACCGAGTCGAACAGATGTTTCCCGAAAGTATTCCAATTGTTGCCAATATTGCCACAATTTATCTCACGTCGGAGATTTAATATCGTTAAGAATGAAATAGCGAAGATAAGATATACTATTGGCGTGAAACCGATAGCCAAAAACTTCTAATCAAGGACGTAACTTCTCGGGAGCGAGGGACATCTCTGTAACTCGTATTTTTTCGCATATGAGCTCAGGAACCCGCGCTTGATTATCTAAATAAACAAATATATATTTTGATTTCTTTTAGACAAGTTAGTGCGGTATAATTTAATAATAACTAACACATTTTTCAGGTTGCCACCACGTAGAATCTTCTTCTTCTTCAAGTGCCATCTCCGAGTCGAAGGATGGCAATCATCATCGATATTTTTACTTTAGAAGCGGCCGATTTAAAAAGTTGGTTCGAAGTGCATCCAAACCACTCTCTCAGGTTCCTCAGCCATGAGATTCTTCTCCTTCCTATATTTCGTTTTCCCTGTATTTTGCCTTGGATAATCAGCTGTAGGAATTTATATTTTTCACCTCTCATAATATGGCCCAGATATTCCAATTCACGTTTCTTGAGTGTGTTAGCAAACTCCCTTTCCCTGCCTATGCGTCTCTGAACTTCTGCATTTGTTACTCGATCCATCCATGAAATTCTAAGAATCCTCCTATACACCCACATTTCAAATGATTCAATCTTTTTAAGAATTGCGGCATTCACTGTCCATGCTTCCGCTCCATAAAGGAGAGTGGAGAAAACATAACATTTAGCTAAACGATGTTTTAATGCCATACTTAGATCTTTACTACGAAAAACTTTGTCCATTCTTATGAAGTTGGCTCGGGCTTTTTCTATTCTTATACTTATTTCTTGGGTGTATTCATTTGTGATGTTCACCATTGCTCCAAGGTAAGTATATTGCTCCACTCTTTCTACATTTCTGCCGTTTATAGTTAGACTAACATTTACTGGATTGTTCTTTGAGATTACCATGAACTTTGTCTTTTTTTTATTAAACGGTTTTATTTAGCTCACCCCGTTTGTTTTATTGATTCTTGGGTCAAATTTAGTAATTCAAATTTCACCCTCTTCCTGTCAACCGATTAATCTGAAATTTTGTATACACTTTGGATTTTGGTGACAATACAATTATATTTATTCATTATCATTATAAATACAAGATGGCCGCCGCTACAAAATGGCGGATAATTTATGTTTTATTAATCCCATCAATATGGGTATCAAATGAAAGGGCTCAACAAGCAGAATACAATATACTATAAAAAATTGAAATCCAAGATGGCGGCCGCTACAAAATGGCGGATAACATAGCTTTTATCAATCCCATCAATATGGGTATCAAATGAAAGGGCTCAACAATCAGAATACAATATACTATAAAAAATTGAAATCCAAGATGGCGGCCGCTACAAAATGGAGGATAACGTAGGTTTTATCAATCTTATCAATATGGGTATCAAATGAAAGTGCTCAACCAGTAGAATACAATGTATCCAGCCTGAATTCACCACCCAAGTCAAGATTTTCTATCGTGTTGAGGACTGTGTGGCGTTAGGGTGGCTAAAAATGATACGTCGTTAGCGGTACACCACCCAAGTTAAGGTGAAAGGTTAAAACGCGCCGAGAACTGTATGGCATTAGGGTGGATAAAATGATATGTCGTTAGCGTTTTCCCTCAAGACTCAGGCGCATCTTGTTGTACATAGCCTTGCCCTTTATTGGACCTCTGGGGGTCGACCGTTTAAATGTCCATTACTCGTGGGAACAAAATGGTAAAAAACGGTAAAAAAATATAAAAATACAAACATAAATAAAACAGAAACTGCAACACAACGTAAACGAAGGCTTCAAAAAGCGAAAGAAAAGTATCAAGCAAAACGAGCTAAAGAAAGTGAAGGTGATAGAAAAAGTCGATTACAGAAACGACGGGAACAATTAGCGTCAAAAACACCTGAGCAATATGAGGCCAGGTTAAAAAAGCAACGTCAGCGATATACACAAATGACGGCGTCAAAAACGCCTGAAGAATATAAAGCCAGGTTAACAAAACAACGCGAGCGATATACACAGATGGTAGCGTCAGAAACGCCTGAAGAATATGAAGCCAGGTTAACAAAACAACGGGAGCAATATACACAGATGGTAGCGTCAGAAACGCCTGAAGAATATGAAGTTAGATTAATACAAAGCCGTGAAAGACAAAGACAGCAGTTGGGTTCAGAAACGCCTAAACATCGCGATACGAGGTTAAGTAAACAACGAGAGCGTACCCAGCAATGCAGAGCTAATAATCTGCAGACATTCGAGAATGCTATTAACACAATTTGTATACATGTCAAGCCTACGTGGCTCTTAGTAGAGTAAGATCTTTGCAGGGACTACGTATAGAGGAGTTGGATTGCAATAAACTAACGGGCAAGAAACCTTGCAATAATGAAGCACTAAATGAATTAAAAAGAATGCGAAATAAAAACTAAAAACTAGAAAATAAAAATAGGTAAAAAAACTTTTTAAGTTAAACGGTTTTATGTTAAACATACATTGCACTGTTTAAGATAAATGTACTAAAAACCAAAAATAAAAAATAGATACAGTCGTGGGAATTATAAACATATGCATAGACTAGACTAAAATAAAACCGTGGGGCACGTCAATTGTCTACAATTAAAATGTTTGTTTTGTAATGTTACACTATAATTATTAGGCAGTTGTGCAACCGACAACGATGGACGTGTGATAAGTAGGGCTAGAATGTGGAAACAAGCTAGCAAGCTCGATTATAAGCGAGTTTTAGGGTTTCATAGTGGTGAGCGAGTAGTACTTTTGTCATATGTTTTATAGATTAAAGACAAACAACAAGCAGTGAAACGATTCCTCGCCAGCCAGCAGTGTGAATGTCCAACGATAAACTAGTTAAAACATCTCTTTTATTTACATGGAGTGTATAACTATTAGAATTTCCATGAGCAAGAAAATAGTAAATAATTTCCTCACCGTCTGTGGGCCAACTGCCTAACGACGAATTAAACGATTCTTCTATCGCACATTAAGTCGATAATTTGTAGACAATTGACGTGCCCCACGGTTTTATTTTAGTCTAGTCTATGCATATGTTTATAATTCCCACGACTGTATCTATTTTATTATTTTTTGGTTTTTAGTACATTTATCTTAAACAGTGCAATGTATGTTTAACATAAAACCGTTTAACTTAAAAAGTTTTTTTACCTATTTTTATGTTTAGTGAAAACCCATATTCCTCACTGTAAGTAGATACTCTGGTCATTAGTCTCTGCAGAGCTTCGATACTCTCCGCTAAGATTACTGTGTCGTCCGCATATCTTATGTTGTTTACCCGTGTTCCACCAACTGTTATCCCACATTCTTCGTTTTCCAGGGCTTTCTTAAGTATTTCTTCAGCATATGCATTGAAGAGTGTCGGCGATAGAACGCATCCCTGTCTTACCCCTCGTTGTACTTCAATTTCTTCTGATGTGTGGTTGTCCATGCATATTATAACTTTTGTTTATAATAGAGATTAGTGATGATTTGTACGTCTCTACTATCTAGATGTTTTGATTTAAGGATGTCTATCAGTTGATCATGACGAACCTTGTCAAAGGCTTTATTATAGTCTATGAAACACACATAGACCACTTTGTTGACATCGAGACACCTTTGAGTCAACACGTTGAATGCGAAAAGGACTTCGCGGGATCCCAATCCCCTTCTGAATCCAAATTGAGTATCGCTTATATCCATGTCAAGTTTATGGTATATTCGATTATGGATAACGTTGAGGAGCAGTTTGAGAGTGTGTGACATCAGACTGATTGTACGATGATCACTACATTCTCTAGCATGTGGTTTTTTTGGTAAGCAAATGAAAGTAGATACTAACTATTCTCTTGGAATATTTCCAGTTCTGTATACTTTATTGAATATATTGACTAAGAGACCGATATGATTGTCGTCAATTAATTTGAGTATATCACTTGCCAATTGATTTGGTCCGGGGCTTTTCCCATTTTTCATGTTCTTTAACGCATGTTTCACCTCTTCTTTAGTAATATCTGGGCCTATTTCTTCACAGTATGTGTAGATTATACACCTGGAAAGCACCCAGTGATTCACCCGATAACATAATACGAAATCAAATTGACTTCATCATCATCAACAAAAGGTTTCGTAATGCAATAAAATCAACGAAGGCCTATCCTGGTGCAGACATTGCGTCAGAACACAACCCTGTTATTTCTCAATTTCAGATTAAACTCAAAAAGCTGAACAAAGCTCTCCCAAAGAACCGCATTGATATCAAAAGGTTAAGAGATGAAAATATCAGAGAACAAGTCAGGAATACAATTGGCACATGCTTGAGAAAACTAGAGGAAGAACAAGAAACAACTCCAGAAGACAAGTGGGAAAACCAAACCAAAACAATGGATTTAACATGCAAGCAGTACTTATAGAGGGACAAACGACCAGACAGGGAGTGGATGACGGATGAGATTAAGAACATGATGGACAGAAGAAGAATTGTAAAGAAAAGAGCCTCACAAAAATATAAAAATATCAACAAGGATATTAAAATCAGAATAAGACAAGCAAAGGAGAAATGGATGAACCAAAACTGCCGGGAAATAGAAGAACTGGAGCAAAAGTACAACTATGCTGATGTACATAAAAAAGTAAAACAGATGGTGGGAAAAAGCAGATATACAACAGCAACCTTAACGGACAACGACGGCAAGGTTATAATAGACGACGCTGATAAATTAGAAATATGGAAAGACTACATATTAAATCTCTTCGGAGACACTCGTTCTGAAATACGTGCATCACAAGCAACCACCGGACCATAAATAACTCGTGATGAAGTACTACATGCTCTGAGGACAATGAAAAGTGCGAAGGTGCCTGGCTCAGATAACATCAATATAGAATTGTTAAAGCTCTTTGATGACAATGACGAACTCCTGGATCTTTTGATAGGACTATTTAGCGACGTCTATGATACTGGCCAAATTCGCAGAAAATGGCTTATTTCGATTTTCCTGACCATCCCAAAGAAGACGACAGCTAGGAAATGTGACGACTACCAACTAATAAGCTTAATGAATCATATAACTAAGCTCTTTCTGAAGATTATCCACCGACGAATATACAGCAGATGCGAGGAACATATCTCTGAGACGCAGTTTGATTTTCGTGAGGGTCTTGGGACCAGAGAGGCCATATTCTCGTTGCAAGTTCTAATCCAGAGATGCAGAGATATGAGCCAGGATGTGCACATTCGTTTCATTGACTTCTCCAAGGCGTTCGATAATGTCAGGCACGACAAACTCATCCAGATATCAAAAACATCTAATATCGACGAAAAGGATATAAGAGTTATCACCAATCTGTACTGGGAACAGCGTGCGACAGTAAAATTGGATAATGTGAACATCTCGGAGGAAATGGAAATATGTCGTGGAGTACCACAGGGATGTGTTCTCTCTCCAACACTGTTCAACCTGTACTCAGAGGGAATCTTTCGTGGAGCCCAAGAAACAAGGTATAAAAGTTAATGGACTACCTATAAACAACATCCGCTACGTAGATGATACTGCTATCATAGTCAGTAGCTTAACAGATCAGCAACAACTAGTAGAAAGGGTTAAAGAACACTTAGAACGATACGGCCTGAATCTAAATATATCAAAAACAAAATATATGTTCGTAACCAAAAGAATAGGCATACAGGGATATCTCACTGTCAATGGTCCACACATTTAGCTATTTGGAAACGACTGTGTATGATTCGTGGGACTACAAGGGAGAGGTATTGTGCCGAATTGATAAGGCCAGAGAGACATTTTTAAGAATGAAAAAGATGTTTATTGCCAGAGACCTAACACTTAATCTTAAGATCAGAATGCTCAGGTGTTATGTTTTCTCTGTTTTGTTGTATGGAGTAGAGTCGTGGACTGTCAATGAGACAATTATTACTAAGCTGAACGCTTTTGAGTTGTGGTGATACAGACGTATTCTCAAAGTTTCATGGACGCAGCATGTTACTAACGAGGAGATCATAAATAAAATGGGCAAGAAGAGGGAAATTGTTCAAACACTGAAGGAACGGAAGCTTCAATATCTTGGCCACATAATGCGACACGACAAATATCGACTACTACAGTTAATCCTACAGGGAAAACTTGAGGCAAAAAGAGGCCCTGGAAGAAGACGTCACTCGTGGATGAAGAACTTGCGCGATTGGTTCGGATTGACTACAACTCAGCTGTTTCCAACAGCAATTAACAAAGTGAGAATTGACATGATGTTAGCCAATGTACGGAACGGATAAGGCACCCCTAAGAAGAAGAGTGCGGTATAGCACAAGAGTTTTCAAAATCTGAAGAGTTCCCAAAATATTTATATGACATTCGAATCTGACCTCTCATTTCAGTTCAACATGATGCATGAGATTGAGGGAAAGTTAACGTAATCATATTATTCCCATCACATATTCATCATGAAAAAACTCAATATTTTTCGCATTTCCTCCCGCAAATTTAAATGTTAACCTTCGAACCATAGAACGTCGAGAGTTCTTCAATGGATAGCGAACGTTATGACACAACAATTCTCCTTGAAAATAATGCTGATGTCTTGTGTTACCCCCTGTCTGAGATAATTACCTCTTCCTTCGAAAATTGCTTCAATTACACCTGTTTTTAAAAAGGGAGTTAAATTGAATCCCCTCAATTGCCGTAAAATAAGTCTCTTGTCTATACCATCGAAGATATTGGAATCTATCATTGCGGACGAAATAACTCTTTTTCTTTATCATCACCAAGTAATACCCAAAGAACAGCATGGGTTCGTCAAGGGAAAATCCACCTTAACCAATCTAATTTCATGTATTAATGATTGGTCAAAGAATCTCGACTCGAAAACACCTAACGACGTGATTTATCTAGACTTTGCCAGAGCTTTGGATCGCACACCGCCACGCAGACTTCTTCATGAAATTGACCATTGTGGCGTCAGAGGTAAGCTTCTGTTGTGGATTGAGGATTATATGACCAACAAAAGATTCGTTGTGAAGGTTGGAAGTACAGTTTCTGAGGTGAGGGAGATAACCAGTGGCGTGCAGCAGGGCTCAGTGCTTGGCCCCTGCCTTTTTGTTTTGTATGTAAACGATGTGAAATATCATATACAGAGTAAAAAAGCATTTTATGCCGATGACGCAAAGCTTTACGCCAACCCGATGAATCAACATGCCGTTCTCCAATCAGACTTGAACTCTGTAGACCGCTGGTGCGATGA
This sequence comes from Cryptolaemus montrouzieri, assembly GCA_013387265.2. Lineage (NCBI taxonomy): Eukaryota > Metazoa > Arthropoda > Insecta > Coleoptera > Coccinellidae > Cryptolaemus > Cryptolaemus montrouzieri. Next base: position 41,229,313 of record JABFTP020000042.1, read on the forward strand.
ATTTCTGCTTCCATTAAACACTTCGAAATGTGTTGATTTGCATATGGGTAGAAACAACCCTGAGCTTGTTGATAAAATGAAAAGAAATATATATTATGACATCAATTATTTACATGTCAAGTCAAAATTAATAGAAGATTTAATAGAAGTATGACTCGTTTACGTCGCCGATTCAGTGAGAAATTCCTTCAACTCGTATATGGTCCTATGTAGAAGTAGGTTTTTGACCTCTCTCCTGAATGCAAGTTGATGTTTTTCTTTGATTTCAATGGGCAGATGGTTGTATAACTTAGGACCCCAGTAATCAACACCCTGTCGTAGTTTAGTTTTGCTATGAAAGGTCGTCCTCAGGTATCCCTTTCTCCTCGGGTTGAATTGATGGAATTGACCATTTAATTCAAACTCAGGTAAGTGCCTATGTACATGTCTCACACACTCCATAATATATATTGATGTTAGTGTCAAGACCTCAAGTTGTTTAAAAGCCTCTCTGCAACTGTCTGTTTGTTTCAGGCCTAGAATAATTCGAATAGCCTTCTTCTGCAATAGAAAGAGGTCTTTGGCTCGTGGATAAGTGCCCCAAAGAAGAACGCCATACGAAATGATAGCATGAAAATACCCAAAATAGGCCTAAAGTACTACTTCTAATGAACTTAGTTTTTTTAGTGTTCTTGAGGAAAAGAGTACTGCTGTTAGCCTGCTCGCCGTTTAATCTATATGAGTTTCCCAGTTTAACTTTGAGTCGATATACACTCCGAGAAATTTTAAGCTTGATATTTCGTTAGTGTGAACTCCAAACCTGATATATTGTGTTTTGTCATCATTAATATTTGGCATATTACTCTTAAACCAGTTGTCAGTCATGTTTATCACCTCATCCTCTATTCCTTTCAATTTCTCAATTTTTGTAGCCCTCAAGCTATAGGTGGTGTCATCAGGAGACAAAAATATTGATGCAGAAGCATGGCTACCATTGATGGTTATGTTCATATCGTTTATGAATAAAATGAAAAGCAATGGTCCAAGACAGAACCTTGGGCAACTCCAAATTTGACTTGCTTTTCCCCTGATAATGAATGTTTCCACCATACTTGCTGCGTTCTTCTCTCCAAATATGTATGCATGGACGAAGAGATGTTCCACAAATACCATAATACCTTTGCTTTCTCATTAGCAATCCATGACTTATCGAGTCAAATGCTTTTTTAAGATCTCTTGAAATTATTCCAGATAGCATTTTTTTATCGTTTGAACTTGTGATTTGATCTATTACTTTGAGAAGAGCGTGGGTGTCGATCTTCCATGCCTAAATCCATGTTGTTGATTATTCATTAAATTGTTCGATTCTAAGTAGGAAGTCAGTCTGGTTTTGATAAGTGGCTCTAAAATCATCGAATACACTGGCAACACAGACACAGGCCTATAGTTAGAAGGATCATCAGGGTCACCTTTCTTGAAGATTCTCTTGCTTTTTTAAGATGTTCTGGAAAAAAAAACCCTCATCAAGGCACTTATTGAATATTACTGCTAATGGATGAATAAGCACTTTTTGGATAGATTTAACAAATTTTGTTGACATTCCATATATGTCTTGTGTATTTTTAACCTTCATGCGGGATATTATATTACTCGCTTCAAAAGCGGATGTCGGATGTAGAGTGAATGTTAAATCTGTTTTTGACAGACTTTTTTCTAGCAATTGCATCGCTTTATCACTCGTTTGTGGGCCCAGGCTGGTGTTGACCTTTTCTCCAACATTAGCAAAAAAATCATTTAATTCGTCTGCGGAAAGATTCGTATTTGTTGCATTTACTGGCTTAGTTACCTCTTTCTTTATAATATTCCAAACTGTCTTTATTTTGCTATCCGATTCTTGTATGATGCCAAGATGGTGTTGTTTCTTACCGAATTCGGTTTTTTGCCGAAGGTTTTCTTCGCATTTTTTATATGCTATACAAGCTCCATTTGAGCGAGTGACTTCAAATATTATATCGATAGCATCCAGTGTGTTTCTTATTAGTTTTACTTGATCAGAATCGAATATAGGATATTTTTATTTATTTATTTATTTATTGTTACAAAACATAGGAACTCCTACAGGATAGACCCAATTACCGGGGTTCACAAAAATTATAACAGAAAAATAAACAAAAGTGAAACTGTCATACGAAATGAAAATTATAACTTTCATAAAAATTCAGAAGAGAAAAAAAGACTCACCTAAGACTACAGAATCAAGTAAAATATCATGAAAACTAAAACTACTACAATGAGCATGATTCAGATCTAATGAGATATGCAATAACATTATTTTTGAAAGAAGAAAGAGGTTCATGAAAAATATCTATACTGGTAATATGCCAGTATTATTGATAGCTTTTTTTTTTCTTTCTGGAATATAAACGTCGAACCAGTGTTTCAGTTCATTGAAAAAGTGGTTGTAAGATTCTTCCGCTGATTTACCAATTAAAATAGAGTTCCAATCAGTCTTACCCATCCTTTGAATTACACTGTGAATGCCCTCAGTGGTATAATTACGTATTTTTATTTTATGGGTAGGTTTTGAATGATTTTTATTTTCAGATGGAAGAGTTATGTATTGACCCAGATGATCTCCTAGATGCAGAATTATTGTAGATGTACTACACACATCAATAATTCAGAAAATGTTGTCAATACATGTGGAGCTATTCTGAGTTATTCGTGAAGTTTCAAATAGAGTGGTTTTACAATTATAAGATCCAAATAGGTTTTTCAATTCTTTCGATTCCCTTGTATTTTTCAAGAATATCAACATTAAAATCGCCTGCCACAGCAATTTTGTAATTTCTATATTGCTTGCAATCTGTAATGACAGTGAGAGATTCATCTATCTTCTGTATGAACTTGGTCATGTCCGCTTTTTGAGTTCTATAAACACATAATACTATTAATTTTTCATTTGGAATATCCACTACTGATATCTCCCCCATCAATTCTTATTTTAAGGGATCTAACAGTGTAACTTGACGAAATTTCAATGTGTTTTTCACCAGAATTAATGAACCTCCATGTTGTTTTGTAGATCTATTGAAGATATCAACCAAAATGTAGCTGTCTGTGTGCAGTTTTTCAAGAATGGGTTTACGTTCAACTATCCAATGCTCTGTGATACAAAGTATGTCTGGCTGATGGTTTTTTTATGAGAGATTTAAGTCATGCACCTTACTTTATAGGGACTGTATATTAACATTCAAGATGCTAATGGACGATTTATCGTTGTCAGTCCCCCGTTGAGAACTTTGATTTTTTTTCAGCTAAGATTGACCTTGGCTGGGCACTGCCGCTTCAAAAAGTGTGTTATTCAGATTGGTACCAGTACTACGTGGTTGTAAGCTGAAGTTATATCTTGAAAAGAGGACTCCTGTAGGCCAGAAACTGTTCTCATATACAGTATCCTTGAATTGAAATGATACACCTATTTATAAACATTTGTTGTCTTTATAACTTTGTAGAAAGTTTCGATATTTTGAACTATGACTTCCTTCACCTCTATTGAATCTCTTCGGGGAGCAATCTATTCCTTAATTTTATTGGATATACCTGTCATAAATAACCAATTAAGAAGAAGCAACCCAATAAGCATTTAATTATTCAAGAACATTTATAGTTATGTTCTCATTTTTATTTTCTGTACATTCATTCGTCTGAAGAAGCTGCGGTGTAGTGAAACGCGTTACGAATCGCAATTATTAAGTAAAATTCCGTAAAACACAGTACTTGTTTTTTATTATGACTTACTCCTCCTTACTATTTAGATTCAATCTTTGTACAATGTGCTGCTTTATGATATCTTCAGTAACAGTATCTTTAACTCTAGAAAGAAATATCCAGACTCTCTTTTCTTTCATCCTTCTTCCCTGAACTCTCCTGAACTCACACTCATTTCCTTGGAAGTTCCAATCTGACGCTGTGGAATAAAATTTATATATACATATATATAGTTTATTTTTTATTTGGGTATCATTCTGTGCATTTTCTGTTTTTCCAAGGTTTATAACATCTTTCATAATTAACAGCTGAGTATTTTCCATGTCTGTTAAGGTGGAAGAGTTAGTATTAAGAGCTTCTCGGTGAGCCTTTTCTGTGTTATGTTTACCTTTGTCTTTTCATGTCTTTTTGGAACAGGAGAAAAGACTCTCTTCAATTGTTGTTATAAGTTATATGACACGCCTCTGCAAACGGTATCTTCACACGTTGATCTAGGAGTGATCATCACTACTGATTTGTGTTCGTTGGATCATATAAATGTTGTGTGTAAACGCGCCAACTCATTGCTTTTTCTCATCAGTCGATCATTCAGAGATTTCATTCAGTGCCTCCACCAAACTTTATGAAACCTATGTCCGTCCGTTGCTGGAGTACGCCGGTCCAGCTTGGTGTCCTGTCCTAGTGCGCGATAAAGACCTTTTAGAAATAGTGCAACGCCGGGCAGCGCGATTATCTTGCGGTTGAATAAGACCGTCATATTTTGAACGACTTCGTGCCGCTTCACTTCTCTCATTCGACCAGCGCAGGCTCAGGGGCACTTTTCGCATACTTTAGTTTAATTATGCAAATTCGAGCTATCTGTTTACATCAAATACGGATATCCGTCTGCGAGGTCCCTGTATGAAGCTTAAAAAGGAAGTAATCAAGACGACACAGCGTCAACATTTTCTAAGTAACAGAATTTTTGACGTTTGGAACAAACTTAGTGATGAGATTGTTGAAGCCCCGTCGTCCAACATTTTCAAATATAGGTTAGATGTTTTTGTTGTTGTTTTTCTTTCTACTGGTATGCTCTCCTTAACTACAATTTCGTTGTTTCCTTTATCAATTTATACTCTGCAGTCTTTATTTTATATTGGGCCTTTATGGGACTTTGTCCTTGGTCCACATTATAATTCAATAATAATAATAATAATAATAATAATATTGCGAACAACTGGCCAATACAGACTATCTTCACAGGCATAATCAAGTGTGCAACATTATCCATCAGAAACTTGCACACAAGTACGGACTTCTGAATACATTCCAGCCATATTACAAGTATCAACCGGCGCCCGTATTGGAAAATGACTCTATCAGATTATACTACGATAGGCCTATTATCACTGACAGAATGGTGACGAATAATAGGCCGGACATAGTGGTGTATGATAAGAGAGCCAAGACAGCAATGCTGGTGGATGTCGCCATACCAAATAATAACAACGTGCTGAATAAGTTCCAGGAGAAAAGTCCAAATACACAGACCTTGCTATTGAGATCAAGCAGATGTGGCACCTCGACAAAATAGATATCGTTCCTGTCATCGTATCCTCGACTGGTTTAATACCCAAAACTTTGCATGATAGCCTTAAGAAATTAGAATTGCATAAGAATACCTATATAGAAATGCAAAAGCTGTAATTCTTAATACATGTAGGATAGTTAGGAAATTTATGTCAAGTATATTGTAATCGAGCATATTCCCTTTGATTGCTAAATCTGGGAAAGGTAAATTATATCCAGCTACTAGCTGAGATAGTGCATAAGTCCACGATAATAAATAATAATATAATAAAGCTCTCACTTCTGACCTCCATAGAGTGGTATCGTTGGCTGATAAGGGATATACACCTCTAAATCTTGCTACCAGAGATGACCTTCTGAATCTACCATTTCTATCAGATACTGAAAAACAAGAGCAATGGTTAAGAAAGGAATTGCATGGACGACATCACCATGAGATTAATCAACCACACATCGACAAAGTAGCCACCAACAAATGATTGATGAAAGGAGAATTATTCGCAGAGACAGAAGGATTCCTTATGGCCATCCAAGACCAAGTGATCGCTACAAACAATTACAAAAAATTTATTATGAAGGACGGAACATTACAAACAGATAAGTGCAGAAAATGCCATATAAGATCGGAGACTATCCAATATATTACGTCCGGATGCGAACAACCGGCCAATACGGAGTATCTTCACAGACATAATCAAGTGTGCAACATTATCCACCAGAAACTTGCACACAAGTACGGACTTCTGAACACCTTCCAGCCATATTACAAGTATCAACCGGCACCCGTATTGGAAAATGACTCTATCAGATTATACTACGATAGGCCTGTTATCACTGACAGAATGGTGACGAATAATAGGCCGGACATACTGGTGAATGATAAGAGAGCCAGAACAGCACTGCTGGTGGATGTTGCCATACCGAATAATAACAACGTTCTGAACAAGTTCCAGGAGAAAAAGTCCAAATACACAGACCTTGCTATTGAAATCAAGCAGATGTGGCAACTCGAGAAAATAGATATTGTTCCTGTCATCGTATCCTCTACTGGGTTAATACCCAAAACTTTGCATGATAGCCTTAAGAAATTAGAATTGCATAAGAATACCTATATAGAAATGCAAAAAGCTGTAATTCTTAATACATGTAGGATAGTTAGGAAATTTATTTCAAGTATATTGTAATCGAGCCTATTTCTTTTGATTGCTGAATCTGGGAAAGGTAAATTATATCCAGCTAAAAGCTGAGATAGTGCATAAGTCCACGATAATCAATAATATCAATCATCAAAACCGACGAGATACCCATACGTCGTGGAATTTTTCAAGGAGACTCTTTGAGTCCACTATGGTTCTGTTTAGCTATGAACCCATTGTCCTCAATGCTCAATAGAACAGGATACGGATTCAGGATAAAAACAGATAGGAATTATTATACAATCTCCCACCTGCTGTATATGGATGACATTAAAATATATATGTTTCGAACAAGAAGCAATTGGATGATTTGCTGAAAACTGTCAGTGAGTTCTCGGCAGATGTTCATATGAAATTTGGGATTGAAAAATGTAAGACCCTGAACATTCAAAGAGGGAAAGTCATAGATGGTGAAACACAACTTCCAAACGGTGATATTATACAGTGCATGAGAGATGGCGAAACATATAAATATCTGGGATATCAACAAGCCAGATTGCTAGACCAAAAACAATCAAAGTAGAAGATTCGTTCAGAATACAGTCAGCGTCTGAAGTCTATGCTGAAATCGATGTTGAACTCGGGGAATCTAGTCAAGGCAATTAACACCTACGCCATTCCAGTGTTGCTTTACTCATTTCGAATAATCAGATGGACTAAGACAGAACTGGAAGATATTCAAAGGCAAACCCGAACGATGCTGACAAAGTACAACAATCATCATCCAAAATCGTCTGTGATACGAACAACTTTGAAGCGGAAAGAAGGAGGACGCGGCTTAATAGATGTTGTCAATTTACAAACCGAACAGATAAAAAGTCTCAGAGAATTCTTCTCTGCAAAAGCTGTCACTTCTGACCTCCATAGAGTGGTATCGTTGGCTGATAGGGGATATACACCACTAAATCTTGCTACCAGAGATGACCTGCTGAATCTACCGTTCCTATCAGATACTGAAAAACAAGAGCAATGGTCAAGAAAGGAATTGCATGGACGACATCACCATGAGATTAATCAACCACACATCGACAAAGAAGCCTCCAACAAATGGTTGATGAAAAAAAAATTATTCGCAGAAACAGAGGGATTCCTTATGGTCATCCAAGACCAAGTGATCACTACAAACAATTACAAAAAGTTTATAATGAAGGACGGAACATTACAAACAGATAAGTGCAGAAAATGCCATATAAGATCGGAGTCTATACAGCATATTACGTCCGGATGCGAACAACTGGCCAATACGGAGTATCTTCCCAGGCATAATCAAGTGTGCAACATTATCCACCAGGAACTTGCACACAAGTACGGACTTCTGAACACCTTCCAGCCATATTACAAGTATCAGCCGGCGCCCGTATTGGAAAATGACTCTATTAGATTATACTATGATAGGCCTGTTATCACTGACAGAATGGTGACGAATAATAGGCCGGACATAGTGGTGTATGATAAGAGAGCCAGAACAGCAATGCTGGTGGATGTCGCCATACCGAATAATAACAACGTGCTGAACAAGTTCCAGGAGAAAAAGTCCAAATACACAGACCTTGCTATTGAGATCAAGCAGATGTGGCACCTCGATAAAATAGATATTCTACCTGTCATCGTATCCGCGACTGGTTTAATACCCAAAACTTTGCATGATAGCCTTAATAAATTAGAATTGCATAAGAATACCTATATAGAAATGCTAAAAGCTGTAATTCTTAATACATGTAGGATAGTTAGGAAATTTATGTCAAGTATATTGTAATCGAGCCTATTCCCTTTGATTGCTAAATCTGGGAAAGGTAAATTATATCCAGCTAACAGCTGAGATAGTGCATAGGTCCACGATAATATATATAGATTATATATATATATATATATATATATATATATATATATATATATATATATATATATATATATATATATATATATATATATATATATATATATATATATAAACAGCTCTACAGGCCAAGTAGGCCCATGGCTTCTTTACACGTTTTCTCCATTTCATTTTATTCATAACTGCTCCTTCCAGTCCTTCACTCCTAGCTCTTCAATATCTTTCTCCACCATCTTGATCCAATCTGTGTGTGGTCTTCCCCTGCCTCTTCTTCCCGTTATTCCCCTTGTCAAAACTTGTCTTGTTGTTCTATCGCCTCCCAGTCGGAAAACATGGCCAAGCCATCTCATTCTTTGTGCTCTAGCCACATTTGTTATTGAGGGTTGTCCATACAATTCTTGAAGCTCGGCGTTCGTTCTCCTCTCCCAACGATTTTCTACCTTTTTTCCACCATATATTCTTCTGAGTATTCTTCTCTCGAAAACTTCTAATGTATATTTTTCCCTCTGATTCAACTTCCACAGTTCGCAACTGTATGTTACCACAGGCCTGATGATCTGATAAATTTTCTTCTTCGCGTTTTTCGACATATTTTTGGACCTGAGCACTCTGTATAATCCTCCTAAGCATTTTGTTCCTTTAGCTATCATTTCCTGTATTTCTACTTTCTCCTCCCCTGTTCTCGTCAATGTTACACCTAAATAGTTGAACTGTTCTACCCTTTCAAAGCAGTATGTCCTATCTTCACTAATTATTTGCAGATTAAGATAATAATAATACAATTTGTGAGATTACAAACTGAGTTGTTTTTCACGATCCAATAGAATTATAGCATTTATTGAATTATTTTGCTCATTGCTATAACATGATTCTCAATTTTCTTTGTTTCTGAAAGCTACTTGTCCTTTTCAACTGACTCCAACAATTCAAAAAATGGTAGAGATCTCCCTCCGCGAATAAGCCAGTAGAGGTACTGACTCCCCCGCCGAGGGTCCAGCCTCATCCACTGCAATATATTCAAAAAATTGGCTCAACAATGTGAAAATACTTTTTACGTAACTTCAATGATAACTGAGATATGGAATAAAGCAAAAAACACTTAAATTGAAAAAATTTATCAGGAAAAGGGATTTGGCAACACTGGCTAAAATTTAAATCCTTCGGCTATATTTCCCGTTGACTGGTATGCTCGCCATAACTACAATTTCGTTGTTTCCTTTATGAATTTACACTCTGTAATCTTTATTTCATATTGGGCCTTTATAGGACTTTGCCATTGGTCCACATTATAATTCAATAATAATAATAATAATACAGTTTCTGAGATTACATCAACTGAGTTGTTTTTCACGATCCAATAGAATTATAGCCTTTATTGAATTATTTTGCTCATTGCTATAACATGATTCTCAATTTCCTATGTTTCTGAAAGCTACTTATCCTTTTTAACCGACTCCAACAATTCAAAAAAAGGAAGAGATTTCCCTCTGTGAATAAGCCAGTAGAGGTACTGACTCCCACGCCGAGGATCCAGCCTCATCCACTGCAATATATTCAAAAAATTGACTGAACAATGTGAAAGTACTTTTCACGTAACTTCAATGATAACCGAGATATTGAATAAAGCAAAAAACACTTAAATTGAAAAAATCTATCAGGAAAAGGGATTTGGCAACACTGGCTGAAATTTAAATCCTTCAGCAGTGTACTGGATGCGCGAAAGTGGTCAGTGTAAACACCAGGATTCCCATCCATGTAAATTCTGTGAATGGACACAGGGTTACTAGATGAAATTAAGGCAAAGTTCTTCCTTTTACTTCTGCAGCTCGATTTCATAGGGTCATTTGCACATAAATTACAAAGAAAGATAGTACATCACATTGCTGTTTGAAATTACTAAAATTTTTCTTTCTAGACCGGTATTTGTTGATTTCTTTTATTATTCTTATAAGTTAAGGGTAATAGCTTGTCAAGCTTCAAATAGTTCCAAAAGAATGTTACTCACCCACAGAATGTATTGCCAAAAATGGAAGGCACTGCATTCGGTTCCAATTTAGGCAATTTACGTTCAAACATTTTCTTCTTACCTTTTACAGTGCATATATCAACTCTTATGATATCACTCTCTATAAAATGGTTACTACATATTCTGGGATTTTTAATTTTGCTCAAATCATTTGGAATATTGTTGAGCCATTGTTTTCGCAACTCTTCATCTTTTGGTAAGCCAAAAGTACTAACAGTCTGTGCACCTCTGTTGAGCTGTGAGTGATAATTAGATTTACAACCTAACACACTACAACAACACGGCATGATTTATGAAAACAATAACTTCCAAAATCTTGAATTTTGTCCTGTCGTATGGACTGCAAGCGCATCGAAGTTATTTGGGTTATGGTCGTTATGAATGAAAAAAATATTTTCGATATACTTCAATGAACTAGGTTATGTTTATTATAACCTAAGTTTCGTCAATTTGAGTTATGTCAACAACGACAACCCTAGAACCATAGAAACTAAATAAGAAATTATGATCTATGATCTAGATCAAGCGAACAGATTAGGGATTACACTCTACAGGTAAGTTAATAAAGGTACTGACTCCCACGCCGAGGGCCCGGATTCGAAACCCAGGTAAGATATAGATGTAGTATGAATGTTTATGTATTTGTCCCACGTCTAAACTAGTTTCCCACCCAACCGATAGGTTGAGTCCATAATCTCCGAAGGCCTAATAACTTGTAATCCTCAGAGGTGGCAGAACTCTTATCACCATTTAGGTGAGTACTTCGAAGTCCATTATATTCTGCAAGTCCATAGAACAATCAATCAAACAAACAGATTAGAGTAGAAGATAGACAGTAGAGGTGGGCCAATCTGCGATTGTGCTGGAGCGGCGGCAAAACACGACTGCTCCGGCCTCGCCGCAGCGATTTTGCGGAGCAGTTTAACCATAGCTTACTTCGCCTTCATCCAGCACTTTGAAGCGGGGTCTGAACATTTCAATCTGGCAACGACGGACTCGACTGCTCCGTCCTCATCTTGTAGCAGCGGCGAACTCTGTAGTAGAAATTCTTTGTATCAGTTTGGCGTTTCTATCATTCATTTATTCGTGTCCGTTAGATTGTTACACTTATATTTCTATAGGAACAAAATAATTCAATTTCAATACATATCCACTTAGTATTGAATACTTTCCTCGCAATTGGTAATTTGGTATTCTGAGTTTTGTTGTTATTCTTTTTCTTTCGAAAATGATATTAAAATTGAACTTGTAGCATATTTTATGTCGGGAAAACAACCCTCACAATAATAATTATTAAACAAAGTAATACAGTTTTGTCAACTCTTCACAATATATTTTTACAATAACAGCGGTTTCAACTCTTAGGTCGTTTCAAGTAAATAGCTATAATGTGAACGTGACCTAAGCGTCGAAACCATGTTTCAAAAAATAAAATATCGAAAGTAGACAACATTGTCTCATTTAGTTTTATAAGTCAAATGAATTTCCATAATAATATTCGAAAGAAATTTTTTTTTTAAATACGTACGAGCAACAATTATTGATCATCTAAATCAGGGGTCTCCAAACTATGGCCCGCGGTTCAAATCCGGCCCACTGCGACAGCTTAAGACTAGTATCATCAATCTGGCCCACGACAGCCAATGTTTTATTGTTGTTACTATTGCTGTGATAAGTTGAATGGAAGAAAATGAAAACAGAATGATAATTATTGGGTTTTATTTACTTGCAAGGTAAAACTTTAAGACAGAAATTATCACGCAGAAACCTAAGCTTAAGAATTTCAGCTTAAGCATATTCTAAGAAATAATTAATATGAAATCAATCAAACTAATATAAAAAACACTAATGAGATTTATGTAATTGTGATTTTCCAGCGACAATTCTTTATAGTTGTGGATTAATTTTACTTGTACCAATTATTAGAAGAGCTTTAAGATGCTCATCAGTTAATTCATATCTGTAAACGTCTTTTGTGTACTTCATCTTGGAAAACGTTTTCTCACACAAGCACGAAGTACCAAATACAGAAAACAACCCACGAGCAAAATTATGCAGATTATCATATTGTACCAGTGAAAGACTCTTGTAAAATTCCAATAAAGATGAATTTTGACATTTGTTCTTAAACATGTCATTGCACTCTAAATCAATAACTTCCATTTGGGCTTCCGGAGCCAGGGTCTCAACGTCAGAATCAAAAGGATTTTGAAAAAGCCTAATTTCATTTGCAATCACATCAAAGTCTGAGAAACGAGAATCGAAATTTATCTTTAAAGCACTCAAAGTTTCGACTGCTAAATCGACGGGAAATTCAGTATCTGTAGTGTGGCTAAATATTTCACATGTTTTGAAATGTGTGAAACATTTTTTATGTAATTGCGATTGAAATAGTATTATTTTCTGCCTGAACGTTTCGGTATTGGTGTATAATTCAGGGAGATGCTGATTTTCTCCCTGTAATCTCAAATTCAGTTCGCTAATATGATTTGTCTAATCAACATAGAATACTAATTTCCACAGCCATTCACTGTTTCCTAGTTGAAAAGGTGGCACGAATGTCACGGGCAACCGCAAAAAGGAAAAAAAGTGAGTTGATTGAGGGGTAAAGCGTCAACGTTTGTTTACTATCTAGAAATTTATAAACAAAATCAATATTTGCCATTGATAATATCAATTCATTTGTAGTATAAACAGAATCAAAAAATGCAATTAGGAATATTGTGTCAGTGGACCAAACAGTTGACAAAGAGACACACCCAATCAAAGTCCAAATGTATTGAGTCAAATAATAAATTATCCAAACATTTGGCAATTTGATGTTATTTGATTATTTTTCTCGGATATTCCAGACAAGGCTACATTTATAAAATAGTATATTTGGTTTTGTACCGTGTATCACTTTTACACACTCCATTACAACAACGTTTTGTTGTTAGTTTTCATACAGACAACATAATTATGTTATGTTGAATTAGTGCTTTTTTTTCACTTTTTCTAAAATTATTCAATTCAAAGTAATATTTCAATTTCTGACACGAGATGCGGGCACTGCAGCAAGGTTAGGTTAGATTTTTACAAAGAACAGTACGAAAAAGATGGCTGATGCTAACGCATGCGTACAAAAAAATGTGATTAAAAGGTCTATTATACGAGAACGATTCGAGGGGTAAATGCTCCGAACGCCGAACGGTGTCTTAAACTGCGACAGAAAATCACTGCCACTTTTCTATGAGCAGACTCGACAGCTCATCTCATGTCGCAGCGTCAAAGTAGCAATCAGCGAAATCGCAACTCACATCTAGGCAGTTATCATTGCACTGTCTAGGAGAGTGGTTCGAAATTCGCTATAAGCTATAAGTCCATATATGTAAATGAGCCAAGTTCCCGAGCATATTGTTAAAAGACGAACAAACGAACATACCCATTTGTTTATAATTTATGATCTATGATCAGATTACGGTAGAAGACGGTAATATAAGATTTTTCGGATTCTGGAAATCGCTTGTGTATCCATATTTCGGAAGAGATGTAAAACAGTCGGTCCTGTCTCACAGAGATTTGTTGGACATTAACGATCCCTTCCCTCGACACGAGAGGGGTTCGGCAAAATTCCCGGGTTAGTGAGGTGACAAAATTTCTCGGCGTGTCATTGGCCGAAAGGCGGAAATAGAGCACGTTAAAAAATAACAAAAAACAAACAAGACGGTAATATAAATAAATCATAATTGTTTTATGATTACGGAAAATGGTTTCAGTTATGTTTTTCACATACTTTATATTACTACTAATTAATGCAATAATAGATAAGTTGGCTACCTACGCTAAAGATGGAACCCATAATCTTTCTAGCGAAAAAAGAAGAATTAAATAATTTAAATATGTCAAAAGCAAGTAGATACAATAAATGTTCATCATTTTTGAGGGTTTTCAAAAATTCTGAAATAGGAAATCATATTTCCAATTATCAAATATTAAAATGGACGAACACTTTTCTAAAAAAGGAAATATGGACTATGAATCACAGTCTCTCTCAATGCCAAATGTTGAAGCTGAAGATAGTAAATGTTCCATGGGTCAGTTTACTAATGATCAGGACGAAGAGTTCCAAATTCAGATAAATTCCATGAATTACAGGTAGTTTGGTAAACTATCACAACCATAGTGATAAACTTGACTTGGCCTTTTGTAGTGTTAATCTGAAACAAGATGTGAAAATTGAAGAAATTACTGAAACTATTCCGAAAGTACAACCTGATCATTCAGATGGTCGTGGTATTAAATTGGAAGAGAATTTGCATTTTACAGATCAGTTTCTTGATAATGAAGAGCGGAGCTGGTATGGGATAAATTTTTCAGAGAAAAGGTGTGTTTCTAGATTACATATATAGGTGAAATAGAAATCAATATTTGAATTTGGAAGGCTTTTACTTCGTAAAATTCCATTATCAATAATAAAAAACAAGTACGGTGTTTTAAGGAATTTTACTTAATAATTGCGATTCGTAACGCGTTTCACTACACCGTAGCTTCTTCAGATGAATGAATGTACAGAAAATATAAATGAGAATATAAATATAAAAGTTCTTGAGTAATTAAAAGCTTATTGGGTTGCTTCTTCTTAAGTGGTTATTTATGATAGGTATATCCAATAAAATTAAGGAATAGATTGCTCCCCGAAAAGATTCAATAGAGGTGAAGGGCTTAAATCGACTTGTTCATTGATGAGTCTACCTGAGTGTTTGTATTTATTGATTTCTAAAGCTTCCCGAAGAACTACCTTCCAATATTTATTATCTGTATGCAAAATTTCAAACTGTGGGTCGAAAGAGTGATTATTTTCTAAGAGATGATTCGCGTAATTTGAATCTGATTTTTTATTTGAAAAACTGCGTTTATGTTCCGATATTCTAATATTAAAATTTCTATGTGTTCTACCAATGTAGAAATTATCACAGACATTGCAATTCAATCTATAAACACTTGACTTATTGTTTTACCTGATTTGGTTTTATTATTGTTCATATATTTGCCTGAATTATTATTAGTTCGGAAAGCTTTGTTGAAATTATTGCTACAAAAGAATGATTTCAGTTTCTCACTTGTAATGCCAACGTAGGTTAAGGTGTTGAATTTTTTTTTCAATTTATCGACAGGGTAAATTTCATTCAATGCGATTCTACTTTGTTTTTATTTAAAATATTATTTATTAGTTTGGGATTGTAACCATTATTTTTAGTATTTGTTTAGTCAAATTTAATTCTTTGTTGAAATTTTCTGGTAATAATAGTGGATGTTAATCAATCTGGGATTAAACTATTGAATGCTGACATTTTATGTTGATACGGACGACACGACGAGTTATGTATTATAATATCTGTATGTGACGTCTTATGGTAAATTGCGAAAACATGTTTTCCATTTTCATTCGAATTTGTTACGTCTAAGAAATTTATCGAATTATTGATTTCTATTTCGGTTGTGAATCCAATTTTTGGATGTAAAGAATTTATTTGATTTTCGAAAATTTTAACTGTCTATCTGTTCCTGTGAAGCAAATAATGATATCGTCTACATAGCGATACCAGTATAAACAATATTTACTAAGTGGATGATTATGAATTAATTTCTCTAAATTATTCATGAATATTTCTGCTAACAAAGGACTTAACGGATTGCCCATAATCAAGCCGTCTTCAATAGTATAATATTTGTTATTGAAATGGAAATAATTTTGATCTAAACAAATTTGTAATAATGAAAGAATATATGATTTAATGGTAGTATTGACATGATTCTTTTCTTTCTTTTGCGGTTGGATCCTTAGTTGATGTTATATAGTTTCCGGCGATGACCGTCATCGCGATTAGTAAAACCGATTATATTTCTAAAACTGAAGAATTCTTAACAGCCGGAAACTATATAACATCAACTAAGGATCCTACCGCAAAATTTCAGAAAGTGGTTAAAAACATAATTTCGACAGCAAAATCATTAATTACAGACCACGAAAAATATAAATTCATTATCCACAATCCCCCGAATTATATTCGTTGATAAAACTTCATAAACCTAATTACCCTATTAGACCTGTTGTTTCTTATGTAACGGCACCTTCTTTCAAACTTACAAAATTCCTCAACGACTTGCTAATAAAACATTGCAATTTCAAATCTAAATTTTCGGTCAAAAATTCATACGAACTAATTGCCAATATCAAAGATACTATTATACCACCTAATTCCAAACTCATTTCTTTCGAGGTTAAGAATCTATTTCCCAACATTCCTTCGAAAGATACGTATTACTTAGTTGAAGAATTATTAGAAAAGAATCATGTCAATACTATCATTAAATCAGATATTCTTTCATTATTACAAATTTGTTTAGATCAAAATTATTTCCATTTCAATAACAAATATTATACTATTGAAGACGGCTTGATTATGGGCAATCTGTTAAGTCCTTTGTTAGCAGAAATATTCATGAATGATTTAGAGAAATTAATTCATAATCATCCACTCAGTAAATATTGTTTATACTGGTATCGCTATGTAGACGATATTATTTGCTTCACAGGAACAGATAGACAGTTAAAATTTTCCAAAATCATATAAATTCATTACATCCAAAAATTGGATTCACAACCGAAATAGAAAGCAATAAAAAAAAATTCTTAGACATAACAATTTCGAATGAACATGGAAAACATGCTTTCGCAATTCACCATAAGCTGTCATATACAGATATTATAATACATAACTCGTCGTGTCATCCGTATCAACATAAAATGTCAGCATTCAATAGTTTTGTTCATAGATTGATTAACATCCCGTTATCATCAGAAAATTTCAACAAAAGCCAAAAATAATGGTTACAATCCCAAACTAATAAATAATATTTTAAATAAAATACAAAGTAGGATCGCATTGAATGAAGTTTACCCTGTCGATAAATTGAAACAAAAATTCAACACCTTAACCTACGTTGGCATTACAAGTGAGAAACTGAAATCATTCTTGAGTAGCAATAATTTCAACATACCTTTCCAAACTAATAATAATTTAGGCAAATATATAAAAAATAATAAAACCAAATAAGGTAAAAACAATAAATCAGGTGTTTATAGATTGAATTGCAATGACTGTGATAATTTTTTCATTGGTAGAACACAAAGAAATTTTAATATTAGAATATCGGAACATAAACGCAGTTTTCAAATAAAAATCAGATTCAAATTACGCGAATCATCTCTTAGAAAATAATCACTCTTTCGACCCACAGTTTGAAATTTTGCATACAGATAATAAATATTGGAAGGTAGTTCTTCGGGAAGCTTTAGAAATCAATAAATACAAACTCAGGTAGACTCATCAATGAACAAGTCGATTTAAGCCCTTAACCTGTATTGAATCTCTTCGGGAAGCAATCTATTCCTTAATTTTATTGGATATACCTGTTATAAATAACCACTTAAGAAGAAGCAACCCAATAAGCTTTTAATTACTCAAGAACATTCATATTTATATTCTTATTCTTATTTTCTGTACATTCATTCGTCTGAAGAAGCTACGGTGTAGTGTAACGCGTTACGAATCGCAATTATTAAGTAAAATTCCTCAAAACACAGTACTTGTTTTTTATTATAGAAATCAATAGGTTATTTGAAATATATTCTGCCATTTTCATGTATTGGGATATCAAATTTTAGAGAATATAGAAATTTATCAATTTGAATATTAATTCAAACCAAAGCACTATCATCAATAAACCATAATTTAATTAGACAGGTTGCGGCTATTAAAATTGCAGACACAAGTACTGTTTAAATATTTGTCTTAACAAAACAACAGAAACAGGTCTGTTCTCATTAAGAGCAGACATCTGACAGTACAAGGTGTTTATCTATTTCATCAAATTTTACAGCAGGTGTGCTGAACCCTAAATTTTTGAAATAGGAAAATTTTGTTTAGTGATTTCTTATTGGTTAGCTGTTTTGGATTGATAGATGACTGAAGGAAATTTTTGACTTCGACCACAATTTGATGAAGGTACAGGTTTAATCACTGAAAATCTGCAAAGAGTTCATAACTACAAAGTTAGGCACACTTTGATATGGAGAGGAATGTTTATCTAGAATCATCGCCTAAATCAGGGATGAAAATCTTTTTGGAATATTTTTGCAGTACTATGAATAAATTTTTCAATTTTATCACATTTTCTGTTAGAAAGCAGATTAAGTATCGTGAAACAATAAAGAATTCAAAACTGCTTAAGAAGCTTTTATATTTTACACTGTGACAAAAAGTATCCGGAAATTTGAAATAAAACGCAAATTTCTTAATCTACTTCAATATTTATTGAATCTCCTTCAAAATATGTTCTATTTGAAGCGATACAAATGTGTCAGCGTTCTTTCCTATCATCGAAAAATTTTCTATAGGCGCCTTAAGGAATGGTCTTCAGCTCCTTCTGCGAATTTTCTTTTCAATTCTATGGAATCAAATCTGGTTTCTGGAGCGGCAGTTTCAGTCTAGAGCATAGGTACTCAAACTTTTTTGTGTTGTAGACTCCTTGCCATGTTTTTCGGGTTTGGGTAGACACCCTACTTACCTGATATTGATTTTTTGTAAATTTCTTACTGTAGTGAAGTTTAGTGTCAAAAACTTAAAGTAAAAACACATGTTAAAGTATACATTTATTAATTGAATTTAAATTAAAACTAGTCAAAATAAAATTTTGTATCTGTTATTTAAAATATACGTAACATAAAATAAACTAAGCAATAAGTGAATATTTTTAGTGAAAAGGATGAACATGATGCTTTAATAATAAATTATCAACATTTGGCGTCAGTTTTGTAAGGGTTAATGTAGAATATCCTCGGCTAATGATGTCCAGTCTGTTTCTTTTTTTCGTTAGGAGATTGATAACAGTACTTAGTTCAGCCAGGTCCTCATGTTTTGTGACATTCGTTTCTTCCATGTCACAATATGGATTAATTAACCACGGTGGTATTACCATGGTCAAAACATCTTCAACCTTAGTTTCAAAATCTAAATAGAGGTCATTTAAGTGTTGAACATAGGTTGAAACGTCGTCTTCCTGGCAGTTTGTCTATGACAAACTGGGGAATTGAGAACATTCGCCCCGTCCAATATTTTGCTTTATTAGTTTAACTCTGGCAAGAAGTGCTGATAAGATGGACTTTGTTTTAATCAAATTTAAACTGTCCCCTTGTAACTGTAAATTAACCATATTAAATTTTGCAAACAAATCTGTTAAATAGGCGATGTCTGTTTCCCATTTGTTTACCAAATCAGGGATGAAAATCTTTTTGGAATATTTTTGCAGTACTATGAATAAATTTTTCAATTTGATCACATTTTCTGTTAGAAAGCAGATTGAGTATCGTGAAACAATAAAGAATTTAAAACTGCTTAAGAAGCTTTTATATTTTACACTGTGACAAAAAGTATCCGGAAATTTGAAATAAAACGCAAATTTCTTAATCTAGGTACTCCAATATTTATTGAAACTCCTTCAAAATATGTTATTTGAAGCGATACAAATGTATCAACGTTTTTTCCAATCATCGAAACATTTTTTATAGGCGCCTTAAGGAATGGTCTTCAGCTCCTTCTGCGAATTTTCTTTTCAATTCTATGGAATCAAATCTGGTTTCCAGGAGCGGCAGTTTCAGTCTAGAGCATAGGTACCCAAACTTTTTTGTGTCGTATACTCCTTGCCATGTTTTTCGGGTTTGGGTAGACACCCTACTTACCTGATATTGATTTTTTGTAAATTTCTAACTGTAGTGAAGTTTAGTGTCAAAAACTTAAAGTAAAAACACATGTTAAAGTATACATTTATTAATTGAATTTAAATTAAAACTAGTCAAAATAAAATTTTGTATCTGTTAGATAAAATATACGTAACATAAAATAAACTAAGCAATAAGTAAATATTTTAAGAGAAAAGGATGAACATGATGCTTCAATAATAAATTATCAACATTTGGCGTCAATTTTGTAAGGGCAAGTCTCAATTCTCTTCGGCTAATGATGTCCAGTCTGTTTCTTTTTTTCGTTAGGAGATTGGTAACAGTACTTAGTTCAGCCAGATCCTCTTGTATTATGACATTCGTTTCTTTTATGTCACAATATGGATTAATTAACCACTGTGGTATTACCATGGCCAAAACATCCTCAAACCTAGTTTCAAAATCTAAATAGAGGTCATTTAAGTGTTGAACATAGGTTGAAACGTCGTCTTCCTGGCAGTTTGTCTATAACAAACATTCGCCCCGTCCAATATTTTGCTTCATTAGTTTAACTCTGGCAAGAAGTGCTGATAAGATGGACTTTGTTTTAATCAAATTCAAACTTCCCCTTGTAACTGCAAATTAACCATATTAAATTTTGCAAACAAATCTGTTAAATAGGCGATGTCTGTTTCCCATTTCATTAAATTTTCTTTTACAATTTCATCTTTAGTATCCAGAAATTCTAAAATATTCTCAAAAAGTGCAAAAAATCTTGTCAAATATTGACCTTTCGACAGCCAGCGTACTTCAGTGTGAAGGAGTAATTGATGAAAGTGTTCGTCATTTTCTTCAGACAACTGTGCAAATAACCGCGTATTCAATGCGTTGCTTCGGATTCGGTTTACTGCATCAATGACTAATTGAAGAGATTCATGTAATCTAACACTCAAATTTTTCACAACTAAATGTTGTCGAGGGATGACGCAATGTATTGCTCACACCCCTGACACATTTTGTTTTAAATAGCTTATAAATCCACGATAACGTCTAACCATGGTAGGAACTCCATCTGTAGCTACTGATATTATATTTTATAAAGAGATTGCTTTTTCAATCCTTCAAAATATGAAATATTGATTCACCTTTAATGTCGGTTATCAGGTTCCGGCTATTAAAATTGCAGACACAAGTACTGTTTAAATATTTGTCTTAACAAAACAACAGAAACAGGTCTGTTCTCATTTAGAGCAGACATCTGACAGTACAAGGTGTTTATCTATTTCATCAAATCTTACAGCAGGTGTGCTGAACCCTAAATTTTTGAAATAGGAAAATTTTGTTTAGTGATTTCTTATTGGTTAGCTGTTTTGGATTGATAGATGACTAAAGGAAATTTTTGACTCTGACCACAATTTGATGAAGGTACAGGTTGAATCACTGAAAATCTGCAAAGAGTTCATAACTGCAAAGTGAGGCACACTTTGATATGGAGAGGAATCCTTTAAAACATGAAATATTGATTCACCTTTAAGGTCGGTTATCAAAGTTCTTGCGAAGAGCAGTTCCTCGTAGATTTCTTGATTCATAACAAAACGAACATATGCCAATAATAATGCTGCATTACCAGGTAAAGTTGACTCGTCCAGTTGTATAGAGAAATGGATCGTTTGCAAATAATTACACAAGAAGCTTTCAATATCAGAACTCATTTCATAGATAGATAGATAGATCTTATCTTTGAGTGAGGGCTGCCTAGCAACCCGGCCACTGCAACCCAGTGGTCTATTGTGGCACACTCTGTCCTAAATTTCATCCACAAGCTCTATCCTTCTCGTAAAGGATACGAGTTTCGTGGGTGAGAGCTTAATAAGCTCAGTCAGCTTCAGTTTGCAAGATTCAAGTTCCATGTTCCATTGATTCTATATCTTCTTCACATAGCCTACATGAAGGATCCTCAACCAATCCTAATTTATTTAGGTGTTTCCTGAGGTGACAGTGCCCCTTTAATATGGCAGTTAAAACTCTCAGTTCCAACCTAGAGAGATTAAGCCAGGCCTTGGCTTTTGTGGTGGAAGGTCCACTGATGCACGTCGATCGTGTCTGAGTCCTGGGAGGCTCATCCAATGCTAACGTACCCTCAAGTCCAGCCATCGGTTGTTTTCCATCCTTGCAGTTTCCAGGGGAATTCCGAGCTTAGGCTCCGGCCCTATGAACTCCAGGTTAGTTCCTCGAGCGGCCAATGAGTCCGCCTTCTCATTCCCCCCAATGCCCGAGTGGCCAGGAACCCATATTAGACGGAGCCTGCTCCGCCCTCCTAGTTTGGCAAGAGTAGAGCGACATTCCTGCACCATAAGTGAAGTACAGGTATCGGATACCAATGCTTTCAGTACAGCTTGGCTATCGGTGAGGATTTTTATTGACCTATTTGTTAATCCCCTCGCAAGCAAGAGGTTAGCACAGTGGTCAATGGCGAATATTTCTGCTTGAAAGACAGTCGCATGCCCATCAAGACAAATCGACTGTTCCTAAGCGGCACCTCGACCGTAGACACCAGCTCCAACACCTTTCGCAGTCTTTGAGCCATCCGTGTACCAACAGGGACCCTCAAGTAGACGGTCCTTGGAGCTGATCCATTCCTGTCTATCATCGTTTCTTTGTGACGTCGAAGCGAACATTATGTCTAGTGTGGATCACTTCTGAAGTGTATCTTTGAGTGTTTGAAAGTATTTCAAATCTTTATCTGTTTTATCAGGGTGACATATTCTCAGATGATCCGTCAGCTTAGATGGTTTCATAGCGTCATTGCCCAAAACTTTGTTGCATAAAAGGCACATAGGCAATTGTTTGTCCGACAATGATGGAATGAAGCCAAATTTCAAATAACACAGTACTGTCTACATTTCTTTTTAGATTCGGACATGGCATCAGTCATCTGTGGACAAAATTACATTATTTAAATAAGACATAAACACCAGCAGCTGTATATTAAAAAAATTTTTCAGATTTTTCTGAAAACATTTCATAATCCGAACATCTCCTTGCAGCAATTAGTTCGGATTACAGAGATTGCACTGTAATTATAATACCCGATTGTTAAGACTTTCAAAAAAAAATTATTGAGGAGTACTCGTGTAATTCCGAATGATTGAATATTAAACTACTAATAACTGAAGTCATGATTGGCGTAATTTATCAATCTTTTCTAACTACGAGTATAAAATTAAAATTTAATAAAAATAATGTACTCCGGCACTCTCAAACATAGTAACACTGATTCACTGTAATTTATGTGATAAACTACCTGTTTATATTTTTAAATATTTTCCTAGCACTGTACTTTTCAAGATTCAGGAAACTAATAAACGTATTTGTCCCACATTCGTATTTATAGAGTGACGAATTGCAAGTTAGCGAAGCTCTAAGACTGCTCGTACAAGATGATACTGGTATTTCATTATGTGCAGTTCAAAATGTATTGCGACTACAAAACGAAGGCCTTCATCCTACAACTTACACAATTTTATAAACAAATATAATAAATTTTTTTTTTTTTTTATATATATATATATATATATATATATATATATATATATATATATATATATATATATATATATATATATATATATATATAATTAATATATATATATAAATTAAGTCACTTAATTTATTTAGATGATATTAAATTATATGCCGGAACCAGAACTCTTTTAAAAAGTCTACTTGAGAGATTTTTTAATATATATATATATATATATATATATATATATATATATATATATATATATATATATATATATATATATATATATAATTATATATATATATATAAATTAAGTCACTTAATTTATTTAGATGATATTAAATTATATGCCGGAACCAGAACTCTTTTAAAAGTCTACTTGAGATTACTTTCAACTATTCCAATGATATTCATATGAAATTTGGGCTTCCAAAATGTAAAAATCTTTCTATTGAAAAAGGAAAGATCACCTCTGATTATATAAAGATTTCCAATATCGAAATCGAGCCAATGCATCAAGGAGATACATATAAATATCTTGGATTTTGTCAAGAGAAGACAATTAATCATAGCAGCACTAAAGAAAATATTAGAAGTTCATATAACAAAAGACTTAGAATTATCATCAAGAGTCATTTAACTAGTAGAAACCTTTTCAGAGCTATCAACTCCTATGCAGTTCCTATTCTTACATCTTCTTTTGGAATTATTAAATGGACTAAAACTGATCTAAATGAATTGCAATGTCAAACGAGGAAAATGCTTTGTAAATATCATAAGCACCACCCAAAGTCAGCTGTTCAGAGAGTTACACTACCTAGACATCTTGGAGGTCATGGATTAACTGATTTGAATAATCTTCATAGTAAACAGATTTTTCATTTACGTTCCCATTTTCATGATAAACAGAGAACGTCTAAATTACATGATATTGTTGTTGCTTCAGATTGTAATCTAACACCTCTGAATTTGGCAATGCAAAAGGTAGATTTTGATATATTTAATGATATTTCTAAAAGAGAAAGTTACAAAAATTCGAATAATTGTATTTACAATAAATGCTTGTATCTATAATTTTGGTGTGTGTCAGAAAAACACAATCGCAAAAAAAACAAGCGAATAAATAGAATACCAGCGGAAAAAAAACAGACCATGCGTGTTCCTTAATCTGGCATCTAAACTTGCATCATGCCTCCTACGATTGGCCCTAAAGTGTCAGCACAGGAAATGTAACAGGGGAACCGTACTATCTTGCGTATGATTCAGTAAACGAGTGAAAAAACCTGTGTAAAAAACTCGTTTCCCTGTCACTATTGTACTATCAATAGCTTGTCTGTTTATGTTGTGTTAGTGTCGTGTGTACAAAAAGTGTACCAACAATTTTTCTGCTCAGTAGCTTCATTCCCTCAATGTCATCTTGCACTCCATGATTTCCAGGACTTCTTCACGAAGACACGGGTGAAAAGGAAGGGGGATTGGGACTGGAAAGATCTGTAACAATGGAAAAAGAAAACCAGCAGAAAAATATTTCATCAAAACATACCTAACTCTTATATGTCTAAACTCACTTGAATCTAAGAACTTAACTAATGCTCCTCTGTTTTTTAACAAGGAACATCTCATACACCTTTTAGGAATGAAGCCCTACATGGGTGTAGCCCTTGCCTTATCAACATACACCATGGGAAAAAAACACTAAGAGTGAGCAAAAACTAATCTAAATAGACTCAAAGTTCTCTACCCAGTTGATAAAATTATCTGAAACGGAATGAATTTCTTGAAAACCACCCGTAAAATAGTAAATAGGACAATCGAGGACTAAATGTCTTATTGTTTCTTCAGCTGCGCCACATTCACATGCCGGACTTTCTACAGTATTCCATTTGAACAACATACTATTATTACGATCATGTCCTGTCCTGAGACGATTTAATGTACACCAATTTTTCCTACTTATTTCGAAACCTGCAACCCTTTTGGAAGGATCCTTTATGAGAACTTTATTAAAAACATCAACTTCCTGCCATTCAGTTTTCCAAAGATCAACAGCCTTCACCCGTGTACGCAAAAAGTCAATCGACCAAATAGGTTTCCTAGATTTCAATCTCAGGTTAGGTGGATTTTGAAGATCGTGCATTATCGGAAAAACTTCTGGAAATGAGTGATACTTTTCCCAAGACGATTTAAGAGCTAATTTCCTGCGAATATGGGAAGGAACTATATTACAAATAACCGGAAGCCATGGGGTAGCAGTTGAACTGATACATCCACTAATAACTCTCATAGAACAGTTCAACTGAGAATCAATCTTATTGACATGAGCACTATTCAACCACACCTGACAGCAATATTCTGCTGCTGAATATACTAAAGCTAAAGCAGTAGTTCGCAAAGTAGAGACTCCGGCGCCCCAATTAGATCCAGCTAGTTTATATAGTATATTGTTTCTTGTTTTCAACTTCTGACATAATTTATCAATATGAAATTTTAAAGTCAAAGAACGATCAAGCTTTACACCAAGATATGTTGGAGTGAAATTATGAATTAATAGTGATTGATTGAAGAATACTCCTAGTTGCCTATCCTTCTCATGATTATTCAGATGAAAACAAGAAACCTCAGTTTTCGAAGGATTTGGACATAAACGCCATCTTTTGAAGAAAATGTTCAGAATATCTAAATCAGAAGTCAGTGTATACTAAATTGTTTCGAAGGCATAGTGTCGAAAAACCAAAGCAATATCATCAGCATAAATAAACTTTGTAGAGGAAGTTTCAGGGATGTCAGACATATATAAATTGAAGAGAAGAAGAGCAAGAACAGATCCCTGAGGTAGGCCATCATTGAGAGTGTAAAATTTACTGCTCTTCTCACCGATGAAAACTCGAAGTCTTCTATCAGATAACATATTTTCAATCAACTTTACAATTTTTCCACATTGAACTACTTCAAAGAGTTTATAAACTGAACCATCTTTCCAAACTGTGTCATATGCCGAAGAGAGATCTACAAATAGAGCGCTTATTTTAAGTTTACCCTGAAATCCTGTCTCAATGAAAGTGGATAAACCTAAAACCTGATTAGAACAATTCCAGTTTTTTCGAAAACCTCCCTGAGAAGTGGACAGAGCTCTGTCAATGATTGGTTCTAACCTCTGATAAAGAAGTCTTTCTAAAATTTTGAAAGAAACAGAAAGTAATCTGACAGGTCGATAACTACTAGGAAGTTCTGGATTTTTCCCAGCTTTGAGAATGCCAATAACTTTAGCCTTTCTAAATTCAGCCGGAATACTACCTGAGCTGAGTATGTCACTAAAAGGATAGTAACCACTTTTTAGCGTTATTTCCTAGATGTTTAGAAAATTCAGGGAAAATGCCATCAAATCCTGGAGCTTTACGAACTTTAGTAGATTTTATTGCAGATTTGAGCTCTTCTTCCTCAAAAGGATTCAATAAATCCTCAATCGTGATAGCATCCCTCCTCCTTTTATGTAAGATTCGTGTCATTCTATTCCTATCATATCTACTAATCTTCACACTTTTAGAGACATTGACAATCCTAGATGCTACCGAATTCGGATTCATATTAGACGGAGTTTTTAAAATGGGATCAGCATTGCCTAATTTCCTCAACAAATCCCAGGAACTTCTACTAAAATGACGAAAATTCATACCATTCATCAACTCATTCCATTTATTTTTTCTGTTATCATTCAAAGAACTAAGGAGTGCATCGGCTTTCTCTCTGGAAGGATTTTGTTGATAATCCTTATAAAAAAACATTTGATTCCTCTGACCACCCAGGTATATAATCCTTTCGAAAGCCCCTGGGAATATGTTTTTTAGCAGCATTTTTAACAACTCCTATAAACCGGAAATAATTTCTACCTAAGGGGGGAAACCATCTCAAATCACTATCTACCTGTTTAGTGAAATCATTCCAACGAGCTTTTTTGAAATTCCATCTTTGTTTTACTAATGAATCTGCAAATGTAAATTGAAAACCTAACGAAATAATAACTGGCCTGTGTTGACTGTGAGGAAAATCTGAAAGTACTTTACGACGAACAGGAAGAGGAAACAATTCAGAGTCGTTAGAAACCAGACAAAGATCAGGATTATAGTCGCGATTCCATCTGGCAGAATGAAAAGTGCCTTTTGTCTTCGCATCGAATACAAGTTAAACATCATTTGTTTCAATCCATTCAACTAACGAAATACCACTCCTGTCGTTTTCTGTACAACCCCATTGATTGTGATGGCAATTAAAGTCACCACAATAGATAGCAGTGTGGGGAAAATAATACCGAAATTGATGGGCCAGATTTCGCCAGGAGGTTTATAAATATCAACGACAAACACATCAAAAAATTTGGAACGCAATATAGAAAACACCACTCAACATACCCTTCTGTACAAGTTCGATATGATTGAATGATGATGATTTTACATAGCAAGCAAGGCCACAAATAGGACAAAGGAGATGATCAAAAAGTATATAACCTGCGATTTTCCTCTTTCGCGGAGATTCTCTTCCGTCGCAGTGTGAGTTTCCTGAAGCATAATCACTTCCACCTTGTTCTTGCTTGCCAATTTTGAAGAATAATCGCATTTATCCTTGGAAATCCCTTCAATATTTAAACTCAACAAAATAATTCCCTCTCTGCTTGACCGAGAGAGCCCCGATAGCCAGGTTCGGTCTTCTAAGTGATGCCGATTATGAACTATAGATGTTCTAGGTTCATTATGGACCCAAAAATTTGGGTTGACATCGTCCATATATTATTTCTACGTGGATCTTGATTAAATTATGGAAAAAATTTGCAAAATTATTTTGGCATTCGTATTTATATTATGACAAATGTCATAAATGACATTATTATTATTATGAGATAGTATGATGTAAGTAAATCGGTACTATAAGAGTATGTGTTGAGATTCTCCAAATTTTTTTTCGCTGACGTAGACCCCTTGCAAGTTGTCATAGACCCATGGGGGTCGATATAGACCAGTTTGGGAATCACTGGTCTAGAGAAAAGAAAAAAGTCACACGGAGCTAGATCAGGCGAATAAGGCGGCTGCTCGATGGTATTTATCGAGTGTTGGGTCAAGGAAGCATCCTTGGTCCACTACTCTTTATCATTTACATTAATGATCTTCCGAGTTTTTTCAGTGAGACCACTCATAAGACTGTCTTCTACGCTTATTCAAACGTTTTGGTTTCCAATAAGGATATTGCCCTGGCCATAAGGGACATGAAAGATGCTCTTCACATTGCACAATCTTGGTGTTGTAATAATAAATTGAATCTGAACATGGACAAGACTGAATGTATGTTTTTTGATACTAATAGATCACTTAGGATCAAATTCACTCAAATTGATTTTATTACATCTAAAATCTAAGTGGAGAAATGCACAAAGTTTCTTGGTCTCCATATTGATCTAAAGTTGAGTTGGGAGAACCATATCACTGCTATTAATAAAAATTATGTTCAATCATCTATACTATACGCATTTTGAAGTCTCAGGTTGAATCTGACGTTTTAACCTGTATGTATTTTGCAAATTTTCTGTCTCTGTTAGAGTATGGTTTGATGTTTTGGTGAAATAGCTGTCATGCCACTCGCATTTTTCTCCCACAAAAAATTGCAATTCGAACAATGCATATGATGAGGTACAGGCAGTTTTGCCGTAGGGTTTTTAGAAAGAATGGTCTGATGACCCTCAATGGTCTCTACATTTTCAGGTGCCTCATGTTTTTGAAAATGCATGCTGATCTGTTTTGAACCTTTGAGAACCGTAACTGTACAAGACAGATGTCTCCCTATTTGTTTCCTCTTCATTCCCTGAATCTTACTCAAGATAATGCCCAATTCATGTCTCAAACTGTTCAATTATATCCCAAGAACTCTGCAAAGAGTTGTTGAAGTGAAGGTTTTCAGGAGAGAATTAAGGAAGTTCATTATTGAATGTGAGCCCTACTCAGTTGTTGAGTTTTGTGAATGGTGTCGGGGTAGTCCACATGATTCAAGGCTGTGAGTCTTTTTAATACTTTTGTGACGTATTTACTGTTTGTTTTATTATTATATATTACAATAATAAATAATAAAGATTATCTTATCTTAAAGTTGTTAATTTCCCTGGCTCCATGAAATGTAGCGTTATTGTCATGCAAAGTCCACGAATTGTTTTGCCACAAATACGGCCGTTTACGGCGAATATTTTCACGCAAACATCCCAAAACGGTTGAATAGAAGTCCTTATTGACCGTTTCACCTTGCAGAACGAATACACGATGAACCACACTATGAATATCGAAGAAAAAAACAATCAGCATCATCTTGATTTTCGAACGATTTTGGCGAGGTTTTTTCCAGCATGTCTGCAGCTACGTGCATCCGGTACTGTTTTTGGAAAAAATTCAGTTCTATTGGAACGAGCCGAGCAGCGACGCGCCGCATGCCCAACTAGTTCATTAAAATCAAATGAGCGGTATCACGAGAGATGTTGAGATCACGAGCTATCTCTCTAACACAGGCATAACGATTTTCGAGCACTGCTCCCTTAATTTTTTGGACGTTATCGTCAGTTGAAGAGGTCGACTTCCTTTGAAGACTTTGTACAACTCGTACAAATTAATATGTTCAATAAATTTTTAGAAGAAAACAATCCTGATATCTCCTGTCTCACAGAGCATTGAACTACAAGAATTCAAATTGGGGGAATACCATGCTGTGGGTGTGTTCAATAGGGTTGGAGTTCTGAAATTTATGTTGTTGTTAATCATAAGATTTCAACACCTAAAGTTGTGAAGAAAAATAGGAAATATCCAATATGGTTTTCTGAAGATCTCATTAAGTTAATTATTCTTAAGAAAAAGGCTCATTGCAGATTCAAGAAATCTGGTAGAACAGCTGTACGCTGACCATCTCTTCAATATTGAGAACTCGATTCATTCTAACCCCTAGGCCTTCTTTATCAATTTTAAAAAGAAAACATCAGAACTTCCCAACTGCATGGAATGAACACCTCAAAAAAGTCTAGGGAACACTTCTGAATATCGATATATCGTATCCAGAACGATCAATATGGATTTTTTTTAAGAAATGAACACCTGTATCGATTTCTCACCAAATTATGTAGAATGCCCAACAGATTTCAGTTTTTTTTTATAAAAAACTAAAAATGCAGCAGATGCGACGCTGCTTTATAATCATTTCATGTATTCAGTGTTTGAAATCAGTTAGTTGGCACTTTGTTTCTGTTGTAAGCACAAATAAAAGATTCAAGTTCTGTGATTCGACCATGGAAAGGCGACATTTGACTAGAGAAGAGATGTTACGAGCCGTTGGCATGCTCCAAGCTGGGAGCTCACAACGGGAAGTATCCAGGGTTCTGGGAAGTAGCCCAAGTGTCATAAACCGTTTATGATCGCGTTTCAATGAAACAGGTAGCGTAGAAGAACGCCATACAGGTCGTTTCAGGAATACTCCGGTCGCCCAAGACCGATTTTTGGTTTTACAAGCCAGAAGAGATCGTACTACCACAGCATCTGAATTAGCCCAAGAGCTATCACGAGTTCATAATGTACAAATTTCCGACCAAACTGTGAGAAATCGACTGCACGAAGGTCAACTCCGCTCCAGACGTCCTTTAAGAGTTCCACAACTGAACCATGGAAATCGCGCTGCTCGTTTACCTTGGTGCCAAGAACACGTAAACTGGGATCAAGAGAGGTCGGCCACAGTTCTCTTCAGTGATGAATCTAGATTTAGTTATTATCCCGATTCGGGAAGAATTCGAATATGAAGGGAACCTGGAAAGCAAAACCGTCTCCAGCATGCTCCAGAAGTTGTTAGACAGGGAGGCGGATCAGTGATGTTTTGGGGAGGTATATATAGTTTTACCTGTAGTGGTACCGTATCTCTAAACAATGGGTCAAAATCCACTCTTCCAACAAGATAATGCCCCTCCTCATCGTGCAAGAGTTGTCTTAAACGTTCTTGAAGAGAATGATATCGATCCTCTACCGTGGCCATCCTGCTCCCCAGATCTGAATCCCATCGAGCATGTGTGGGACACCCTGAAAAGAAATCTCCTGCGTCAAAACGTCTTCCATCATGAACAGGAGCTTCGATTAGCAGTTCAGGGGGCTTGGAATGACTTAGGCCAAAATGTAATAGACAATTTAATATTGAGCATGCCGCGACGATGCCAAAGTTTCATTAATAACGGAGGTGGGGACCTTCTGGGTACTGAAAAATATAGGTGCTTCCATATCGTTTCAAAAATATTATTAGTTCAGGATTTTTTTTGTTTTACCAAATTTCGTCATTTTCAAATTTCAAATTTTTTTTTATAATAGGTGCTTTGGAGAAGTCAAATATTATTTTGTTTTCTTGAGAATACATTATATACAATACATCTTAACAAAAACCGAAAGATTTCTATAAATTCGAATCATCAAATTCATATTTTAAAGATATTGGTAAGTGTTCCCTAAACTTTTTTGAGGTGTTTATGATGGTGAGGATGGTCGAATTATAGTTGATCTGTTTGCAGATTTTTTTTCGGGGTATACAGCAAAGATGTTGTTTCAAATAAAATTGAATATGATAGCTCTCTAAACATTGAAAGCTGCCAATTCTCTCCTACAGAGCTTCTTGAAGTTGTAAAAAACCTGAAACCATGGCTTTTTACTGGCTGCAATGGAATACCATCCATAGTTCTAACGAATTGTGCCTTTGTTCTGGCAATTACAATTAGTAATTTGTTTAATATTTCTTTGGGTTGTGGCAAATTTCCCGCACTATGGAAACAGAGTCACATTATTCCCTTGTTTAAAAACGGCTAATAACAAATTACAGAGGTATATGTTTACCATCTGCCTTACCTAAATTACTTGATTACATGGTCTGTAATTACCTATCTTGGAAGTGCTGCTCTGTTCATAAATCAGCAACACGGTTTTCGTAAAGGCCGTTCTACTATAACTGATCTTGCACTCTACTTGAAAGATATAATTGACTGCTTTGAGGCGGATTACCAGTTAGACTCTGTGTACACTGATTTTTCTAAGTCTTTTGATACGATTAATCATAATATTTTGTTGAGTAAACTTGAAGCTCTTGGCATAAGAGGTTCCCTGCTCTCGTGGCTGGCAGATTTTTCATGTGGTAGAACCCAGATTGTTGAATATAGAAACTTTTACTCTGAGAGATTTTTCTTCTGGCGTGCCCCAGGGTTCTCATCTGGGTCCACTGCTATTTAACATTTTCGTTAATGATATAAAGAATTTTATTTCAATTAAGTTTCTTATGTTTTGCAGATGATTTGAAGATGTATTCAGTTGTAAATAACTCGCAGGACTCAATGTTTCTGCAATCTCAGATTGATGCTTTTTTCCACTGGGTTGACATTAATTGTCTTGAATTGAATTTCAATAAATGTAAGATTATCTCGTTTCATAGGTCTGCTCAGATTAGTCAGTTTAACTACAGTTTTGATCAAAAGGATATTGGTCGTGTGAAGAGTATTCGCGACCTTGGAGTAATATTGAATGCTCATTTGAATCTTAAAGAATATATATTAGCTGTTTGTTCAAAATCATTCAAGATGCTTGGTTTTGTGTTGAGAAATTCGAAAGAATTCTTTCCGCACACTGTCAGGTTATTGTATTGTTCTCTCGTTAGATCCAGTCTGGAATACGGTTCTATTATTTGGTCCCCATTCTTTATTGGTGATATCGATTTTTTGGATAAAGGAGGTTCTTACGTCATCTGGCGTTACGGTCGCATTTACCAAGTAAAATTGACTTACAAATTGTGATGAACACTTTCAGGTTGGATTCTCTGGAGAACCGGCGGAAGGCATCTGATTATTGATAGTATTGATGATTTATTTATTTTATGGAAATTCATTTTTAAAGTAAAACGAAATGAGACACTTTTGTCACTTTTCCACAATTTATTCAATAATCACGACCGGTTTCGACCCTACGGTCATTTTCAAGTGAATAACAATATAATACATGTTCTAAACTTCTCCCTGTTTGTCCGACATAGGCTACCTGACATTCATTGCATTTGATTTGATAAATTCCTGATTGCTTGAATTTATCGTTCTTTTGTTTGGAATTGAATAATAATCTGCTTAAGTTGGGGCCGAGTTAGTCTCTTTCGATGTCAAAAATATGTACCCGAACATTCTAACGAATGAGTATCTTCCCTTTGTTACAGATATCTTATCCGAGTCTAACACACCGCTATATATCACTAATGAATTTAGCATTCTTCTTCAAATATGCCTATCTCAAAGTTACTTTAAATTTCAATCTAAATTCTTCAAACAAAATTCAGGTCTTCCAATGGGTTCACCTCTCAGCCCTCTACTAGCTGACATTTTTATGAATAATTTAGGGAAAAACTCAGATTTCGCTAAAAAACACAATACTTTCTGGTACAGATACGTAGATGACATTTTAGTTGGTTTTCGTGGTTCAAACAGACAAATTCAGCAATTTTTAAATTTCCTGAATAAAATACATTGCCGCATCAGCTTCACTTCTGAATTAGAAAATAATATCTCAATTAATTTCCTCGACTTAACCATTACAAATTCAAATAATCAACTCACTTATAAAATTTACAGAAAGGAAACATTCACAGACGATTCCAATGGACTCGTTCAGTCATTTAAGTCACAAATTAGCTGCATATAACTCCATGATTCATAGAGCTTACTCTGTTCCCTTTCGAAAAAACTTTTCAAACTGAACTTAATACCATCAGAAAAATTGCCTCAAACAACATACCACAACATTT
The DNA here is from genome assembly GCA_013387265.2 of Cryptolaemus montrouzieri. Taxonomy (NCBI): domain Eukaryota; kingdom Metazoa; phylum Arthropoda; class Insecta; order Coleoptera; family Coccinellidae; genus Cryptolaemus; species Cryptolaemus montrouzieri. Next base: position 41,263,804 of record JABFTP020000042.1, read on the forward strand.
TCTAAATACAATCATTAAACGTGAAGAACAACGTATTACCTCCCAATTACTATATAGCATCGTAGAAACCCCGGAAAAAAGATATACTAGTCTCAGATACACCGGCGAACTCTCTAACAAAATCAGTAACTACTTTTCCAAATTGAACATAACTACTTCATTCTCAAGCGGCCCCAACTTAAGCAGATTATTATTCAATGCCGCCAAACACAAGAACGATAAATTCAAGCAATCAGGATTTTATCAAATCAAATGCAATGAACGTCAGGTAGCCTATTTCGAAAAAACAGGGAGAAGTTTTGAAGCTAAATTCAAGGAACATATTTCCTCAGATAAAAATTCGCCAATATTTAAACACATAAAATCAACTAACCACTCGATATCATTGAACAATCTCAAAATCCTTCATAAATGTAACAAAGGGAGAGAGATGAATTCGTTGGAAAGTTTGAAGATTAACAAACTAGTAAAAACCCACAATTTATTACCCTCAACAGTCAATAGAGCATAATGGATCCCCACTACTCAATATTTAGGATAAATTTCATTCTGTACTTGTACTTGCCTACTCATGTATTATATTGTTATTCACTTGAAAATTACCGCAGGGTCGAAACCGGTCGTGATTATTGAATAAATTGTGGAAAAGTGACAAAAGTGTCTCATTTCGTTTTACTTTATCTGATTTATGTTTTTGCATGTTATATTCAATGGTTCTGTTGATTGTATTAATTTGTTAGCTATGATTGATATTAATATGCCACTTATGCGAACTCGACACACGCTACTATTTAATACCAAAATGCATAGATTTAATTACATTTGCAACTTCTTTATCTACCGTACTCTTAACAAAGTTCCATGGCTCGATTTCTTTTCTGTTCATCATAGAGTCTTTGAATCAAAAGCTTTTCATGCGTTAAGGTCGCTTTAAAATTGTATTTTTTTCTTAATGCTTCACTACTGGGCACTATGTTTAATGCTCACCACATTGTTTGTATTAATTAGTTCCTAGTTTTTTGTATTAAAGGGGGTTTCCCGTCTCTCCATACTATTTTTTGTTGCAACTGAATGTTACTTTTTTTTGTATGATTAATAAATATAAATAAATAAACACCTTGTATTTCGGTAACGAAGCGTTTGTGGACTAGGAATCACAACGTGATATCTTTCGCACTTATTCATTTTCATCCTGTATACCCCATATAACACATTTTCGTTTTTTTAGAAATATTGCTACAGAATCATTCATCCAGCTTTCTTGTCAAGACAAAAACAAAAATTTGTATCATTAGGAGTGTCTCACATGATGTTTTCAAAAATGTTATCATAAAAGTGGTTATGGATTGAAATACATTAAAAGATTGTTTAATTTTTTGCAGCATCGTCGATTATATAAAAGAGGAGGCGAATAGTGAGGACAGCTTTCATTCAAATGGATTCTCAGAAGAGGGTTCACAAGGAAATGAAGTTTGTGTGAAGAAGGAACCAAAAACAGAAGATGATACATGTTATTCGAGCATGGAAGAATTTAGCTTAGAGAATCAAGAAGATTCTAATCAAATAGAGGTAAAGAGTCCCCAATGTCCACATTGTGAATATAGTACTGATCGAAAAGCAAACCTTAAGAGACATATAGATTCTGTTCATCTGGGAGTTAAGAAGCATCAATGTAATATCTGCAATTTTAGTACCAATGAGAAAGCGGCACTCAAAAAGCATATAGATGGTATACATCTAAAACTAAAGGATCATAAATGTACTCTATGTAATTATAGTACTAGTCGCAAAACTAGTCTCAAACGGCATATGGAAGGCGTTCATCAAGGAATGAACAAACACCATTGTCATTTTTGCGACTATGACACAAACGATAAAGTTGATCTGAAAAAGCATATAAATAATGTACATTTAAGAAAAAACAATCACAAATGTCCCAATTGTGAATATACAACAAATCGGAAAGGTTGTCTTAACAGACACGTAGATTCTGTTCACCTCAGAATGAAGAATCACCAATGTGAATATTGTGATTACAGTGCTAGTGAAAAATCAGCTATCAAAAAACACATCGAAAGTATACATTTGAGGATAAAGAGAATCAAGTGTGACATGTGTGCCTATCGAACAACTAACAAATTAGCTATTAAGGAACATATAAATGGGGTACATCTGAGTATGAACATTCACAAATGCCATCTATGCGATTTCAGTACAAACCAAAAAGTTAGTCTTAAGAGACATATAAATGGTATTCATTCGAGAAGGAAGAGGCACAAATGCGAATTATGTAACTATAAAACAATTCACAGTACTAACCTTAAAAACATATTAATAATATTCATTTGGGAATCAAAACTGAGAAATGTGACTTATGTGATTATAGCACAACTCGAAAAATTGACCTTAGAAAGCACATTGATAGTGTTCATTTGAAAATTAAGAATCACAAGTGTCACATATGTGACTATAGTACAAGTCAAATAGCTAATCTTAAATCACATATAGAGGGTATTCATATGGGGATAAAGAATTTCAAATGTAATATTTGTGAATATAGCACAAATAATATATCTAATCTTAAGAAGCATATAAATAGAATACATTTGGGATTGAAGAAACATAAATGTAAAATTTGTGAATATAGTACGAATGACAAAGAAGACCTTAAAAGGCACATGGATGATGTACATCAACTAATTGACTTTAAGATATAAATCGAAAAGTTAAAAATGAAAACTAAGTTTTTTATTTCACGATGTATCTAACAATCCCCACCACACAAAAAACACTGTAGAGGTAGTTCAAGATTTCATGGCTACGAATAGTCTGCGCGAGGGCGGCGCTTCCATTCGTGAAATTCGGTATTTATGAAAACGTCTGTTCGCTACTAACGCAGAGAGCGCGAAGCGGAATAACAATGCAGGCTTACCCAACCGATAGCATGCGATAATTGCGGTTTTCGAATGAATTATTCATCGTGGTGATCATAATTATTTTCAACGCTATTCAATGGCGGATATTCAGTGGACTTGATAACTTCACCTTTCTATTAAAGTATGATTCAAAAACATGTACAGTCCAGGCATTGAGTTTAATATTTTTCCCGGTTTCAAATCTTGAAATCAAAATCTCTCCAAATTGACTTGTATGTGTAATATCGATTTTCTTTTCCTCGAGCAGTTTGATACTAACCTCATATAAGTATTTACGTCTTTAATATTGAGGTAGACTTCATTGCCTGAATTATTTGCAATCAAATTTTTGTAATGCTAATGTTATCTTGTTTTCATGAACATGAGTAAGCCCATAATCGGGAAATGATGAAATTTATCGAGGGAGAGGTTAGAAAATATGTTGACATACCGCCGGTCCTTTACAGAGTTGCATTTATCAATTGTATATACACACAGCACAAAAATTGTCGCATCACCTGGTATTCTGAATTCCACAATCGATTAAGCAGCTCGATCGCAGTTTCTTTGTCAACATATGTTTTTGGACATATGAGGGGAAAAAAATCTTATGTGGTAACATTTGTTTCCACAAGAATGAGTTTATTTGACTATCAGTATTCATTCAATTTCTCTTCAGTTTTCACGCTAAATTAATGCAAGTTTTTTGTGTTTTTTGTTGATTTTCGAACCTTTGAATTTATTATGATGGCTGCTGAACGCTATTTGAGTGATCATGAAGTGGTAAGAATTGTAACACTTCTAGAGGAGGGGCGACGCCAACGTTACGTGGCTAACTTGTTGAATGTTAACCAAAGCACTATTTCAAGAGCAATTAATCGATACCACGAAACAGGGAATATGGAAGAAGGGCCGGACAGGGAGGAAATCGGATAACAACACCAGTTGATGATCGTTGGCTTCGTTTAACTGCACTAAGAGCTCGGCACTGTACGGCAAGAATGCTACAAAATGAACTTGCGTTTTCCAGAAATGTTCATATTTCATTGCAAACTGTTAGGAACAGGCTCAGAGAAGACGATATCAGACCAAGGGTGGCTTCTGCCGGCCCGCGTCTCACCAGAGAGCATCGAGTTGCAATACTTCAGTTTGCGAAGGAACATGCAAATTGGGGTATTCCAAAATGGTCGAATATTCTCTTTTCCGACGAGTCCAGGTTCTGTCTAGTATCAAATGATAGACGCATGCCTGTATACAGACGACCTGCCGAAAACTTCGGAGGGGGCTCAGTAATGATGTGGGGAGGCATTTCTTTCCATGGTCGAACAGAGTTAGTCCTAGTGAATAATATAAGAATGACATCGGCCAGATACATCCCAGATATCCTTGAACTCCATGTTGTACCTTTTGGCCCATTGATAGGCGAAAACTTCATTTATATGCAGCTAGAATAGTTACAGAATTTCTGCAAAATATCGAAATTGATATTTTAAGATGGCCAGCCAGAAGTCCCGACTTGAATCCCATATAACATGTTTGGGACAACATGGGGTGGCAAATTCAGCAACGTAGGATGCTTTGTAAAACACTCCAACAACTAGAAAATCTGCTTCCTGAAATTTGGAACTCAGTGACTCAAGAGTACATCCAAAATTTGTTTGAAGGGCTTCCGCGACGTATACTGGCAGTAATTAGGCCCCGGGGAGGAAACACTCGATTTTGAAAATGATTATTAATAATTCGATGCTAATTGGTTGGTCTCTTCGCGAAAGATTGAAGATGGTAGAATTTTTCATTAACTCGAAAACTATTGATATTTTCCATCATAAACTCATCTCTTTTGAATGATATCTTCTTATTTTACACTTCTGAAAGTTACCAAGCGACTCTTGAATGACCAACCTAAAAGTTTATATGCGACAATTTTTGTGGGGAGTGTATCTTGTTTGTTCCTCAATAAACTGAATGATGGTATAAAAAAATGTACAACAAGAATTAAATTGAATAGAACCAACACTAAGCGCAAACCCTGAATTACAAAAGGCCTGATGAAGTATGTGGCCATAAAGAATTAATTATTCAAGCAGTTGTTGAAATATCTATTGGACGCGAACTTGAGAGACAGAAATTGTAGATATAGAAACTTTCTTAATGAGTTAATAAAAAAAACTAAAAACAATTACTTGAGATCACAAATACATAAACACAATAAGTGGAAAAAAAGAACAGACTCGAGGTGGAAAGGTTAAAAACGGATGAGGGATTGGCTTTACTAGAAAAAAAGATATATCTCAATATTTCTGTACCTACTTCACAAACATCGGTGCAGAACTTGTCTCTCAAATAAAAAAATCAACTGAGAGAGCGTATATCCCGAGATCAAATGTCAAATCTTTTGGCCTCATCGAGACTTCTGTGGCGGAGGTGGAGCGGACAATAATGTACCTAAAAAAAGAAAGTCACCTGATCTCGATAGACTCACAGCAGAAACGCTGAAAGAGATTGCTTGTAACAAGCAAGTCTGTTACGTATATTATAAATAAGTGTTTAAACCGAGATGGCTTTCCAAAGATATTTAAGATTGTGATTATCAAATCTATTTTCAAGGCAGGTAGCCGAAATGCGTGTTCGAATTATAGACCGATATCAGTTATTTCAGTTTTGGGTAAAAAATTCGTTCTCAAAACACGAATTGTTAACTTTCTGAACAAGTGTCAATTATTATCGGAGAGACAGTATGGGTTCCAGCAGAACACGTCTACTGAGGATGCAATGACGCACTTAATAGGAAAAATATTTGAAGCTTTAGACGCTGGGGTTCCGTGCCTTTGTATCTTCGTAGACTTGTCTAAAGCGTTTGATACGGTTTCTCACTCTTAATTTACTAGTCGTTACAGCGTATGGGTTTTAGGGGTACTTCATTAAAGTTAATGAAGAACTATTTGGGGTGGAAGGGAACAAATTGTTGTTGATGGTATTAAAAGTTTGGAAGAGAGTGTTGATTTCGGTATTCCACAGGGAACGGTATGGGGGCCGATTCTTCTTTGTATGTATATATTTTTTTTTTGTATAACGTTTATTGCCATTTTACAATCTACTTCTTACAGAGTATTAAGTAAAATAAATGAAAGAAACTGGACATGAAAGTGAGATGCCCACTGGCATCAACACTTCTACTTAGTGATGTAGGAGGTCTTCAGGCCAGGTTTTTTTCAGTCTTCTGTTGGATGGTCCATCCCTGTACAAGTTTTCAATATGATCATTGGTGTGGCCTGTTGTTCGATTTTGGTAGTTTGTCGTAACTGTTCTGATTTCTTCGCTGATATAGGGTACTTGGAGATCTTCATGTAAGGTTTTATTGGTTACATACCAAGACGCAATGTTTTTGACTGGAATCTCTGTATGATATTCACTCTTGATGATTTTGCACATCCCCAGAGTTGCAGGCCATATGTCCAGATTGGTTTCAGCATTACTTTGTACAGTAAAACTTTATTCCTCAAGGATAATTTTGATTTTCTTCCTAGTAACCAATACATTTGTTTGAATTTAATATCCAGTTGTTTTCTCTTCGCTTGAATGTGTTTATCCCAGGTAAGTCGGCGATCTAAGTGTAAACCAAGGTATTTTATATTGCTTTTGGTAGGTAGAGAAACTCCATCAATTGCGACTGTGGGACAATTACTATGGCGGGTAGTGAATGTCACTTGTACTGATTTGGATTGGTTTATTTTGATTCTCCATTTTTGTACCAGGAGCTCAGTGTGTTTAGGTGATTTTGCATGTTAACTGACGAGGTGGTTGGATCTTCATTGACGGAAAGTATAGCAACGTCGTCTGCAAAGGCGGCTATGGTCGTGGAATTGGTAACAGGTAGATCGTAGGTATATAGGAGAAAAAGCAATGGACCTAATACACTACCTTGCGGTACTCCGGATCTTATAGGATAATGGTCTGACATAGCGTCGTTGAGCTTCACTGAGAAATATCTTTCTGACAAGTAGGAACTTAACAGGAGGTAATAGTTGTGGTTCAAGGTGATTTTGATCTTGAATTTCAGGCCTTGGTGCCACAGCTTGTCGAATGCCTGTGCTATGTCGAGAAATACTCCAGTACAGTATTGTTTTTCTTCAAGAGTTTTTGAGATGGTGTTGACTATTCTGTGGGCTTGGTGAATAGTGGACATGTTCTCCCTGAAGCCAAACTGGTAATTTGGAAGAATATTCGTCAGGTTATGATCTTCATGAATTCTGCTAAGCAACAGTCTTTCGAATATTTTGCTTGTTATAGGTAGTAAGCTGATTGGCCTGTATGATGTTGCCTCTTCAGGGGGTTTGCCGTCCTTGTGAATCATTATTATGTTAGCATATTTCCATATGACAGGGAAATAGCACAATTGTAGAATACGGTTATATATCGTAGTGAGGAAAGCGATCGCTTTCTTAGGCAGTTTTTTGAGGATTTCCGAAGTTATAAGGTCGTACCCTGGGGCTTTTCTATTGTTTAGTTTCCTTATTTCCAGTTTTACTTCTGCTGAATTTATGTGTCGGATCGGTAGTGACATTTGACAGGATGCATCGAGAAGTTCGTCAATGTTTGGGGAATCAGATGTTTCTTCGGGCTCTTCAAATACCTTGTAGAGATGTTCTGCGAATGTATTTGCTTTTTCTTGGTTTGTACGTGCCCATTGGTTGTCTTTGTATGTATATAAATGATGTTTTGCTTACCTTCTTTTGGAGAGATAGTTTCATTCGCCGACGTTACGGCTGTTCTCAACACAGACAACAGACTTTCCTATTGTGCTAAACTTTTTCGGGATAGGCTGCTCACTTTCAATCCTGAAAAAACCTTCTTCATGCCATTTGCAAGCTACTCTAATCACTTGCCAGTTATCGGATTTCTAAAAGCTCGTTTGGGATACGAACTAATCTCAATCAAAAGAGCGGAAAAGCTCGAATATTTGGGGATTATTATCGATTGCCATTTAAGGTCGGATCATCACATTAATTCGGCAATAAATAAATTAAGGGACTTACTACAACTGTTCCGGGTTTGTGGGGGCTTCTGCGATATTGTCCAGTTGCGTATATTGTATTTCTCCTTAGTCCAGTCGGTGCTCTGTTACGGCATAGTTGCGTGGGGGGGTTTTGAAAGGTCTCATTTGGATAGGTTTGCAATCATGCAGAAGCGATTCATCTAGGTTATATTCGGAAGAATTAATACTTACCCATCGAACAGGTTATTTAAAGAATCCGGATTTCTCGACTTGAGGCATCTATACCTCGTTCAGATACTGACTTACCAGTATAAGCACGGCTGCATAAGGAACCCTCTCCTAAGTACCTACGAAACCAGAAGGGCGAGTGATTGCGCTGTGTGAAGATGAAGATGCTGCTCAGCATCAGAGATCTCAGTCGACTCGACTTGCGTCTGCGGATGGTTCGCTGTTATGTCTTTCCCATTGTGTTGTATGGAGTAGAAGGCTGGACTATAACTCTATGTCTTGAGAATAAAATAGCTGCATTTGGGTTGTGGTTGTACCGGCGAATGCTTCGCATCTCATGGCGACACCACGTGACTGCCGAAAATCTCCGAAGAGTAAACAGCGACGCTCAACTACTCATCATTGTGAAGATGAGGAAACTCCAATGCTTCGGCCACATTATGAGAAATGGAAAATACAAACTGCTTCATCTCATCGTTCAAGGCAAGATCCAAGGAAGACGAGCGCCCGACAGAAGAAGAACATCTTGGCTCATGAACCTACGACAGTGGTGCAACAACAGTGCGAAGTCCCTGTTCAGAGCTGCGGCCTACAAAGTGAAGATTGCTCTGATGATCGCTGATCTTCGTTAGAAGAGGCACCTTAAGAAGAAGGATGAAGGAATCCTAAAAAAAAAGTCGCTTGGAGAGGTCAAAAGTGAAGGTTATGCTGATTTGTTTTTACGATTGTAAAGGAATTATCTACAATTAATTTCTTCAACGCGGTCAAACAGTCACAGGAGACTTTTATTTGGGGGTCATAAAACGATTGCTGCCAAGAATTTTTCGTATTCGGCTAGAATATCGAGAAAACAGTAGTTGGACTCTTTTGCATGATAATACCCCATCACATCTAGGGAATGCAATCTCGGTATACTAAGATCTTGCAATACCGAGATCTCGCACCTATTCTGCAAGATCAATCTTGCAACCAAAATCATGCGCGATCTCGCAAGATTTGTATTATGTCAATTTTGGTTAGCTTTCAGTGCTTTCACATGTTGTTGTTGACTTATATAAACAATGTACCTATTCCCGGCGGCAACACGTGGCGCTAGGGCCACAGAGCGATAGGGATGAGTAATGCGAAACGTTTCCCGGTTGTCGTAAATTGGTCATTGTTTTGGGAACCTGGACGTGTCAGAGTGCATGGCAATCTGCAGATTCATAAACTATTTCAATAATAGTTGAAAATAATCCTTGAGTGTTGAAGTTCTCTCGATCTATTTGTTTTGTGTTAAAATGACAACAAAGGTAGTTTATGAAGAGTTACAAAGTGGATCTGAGGTATGGAAATACTTTTTGAAGGCAGAGAAAGGACAAACTGCCCAGTGCAAGTTGTGTAAGTCTATTTTAAAAACAACGGCACGATCTCCCAAAGGCTTACATGTAAATTTACTGTCCAAGCATAAAATTGATACTTCTCGTAAAAAAGTGACAGAAAACATGACTCTGGTTCCATCAAATTCTTCAATGCTGATCAATGCTTCCGCGTCAATAAGGCTACCTCCTCCAACCGGTACGAAGAGGCAGAAAATATCTGATTACTTTTCGTCCCTACAAAAAGTTTCTTTGGAGGAAAGAATTTCAAGGATATTTCTAGAGATGGCATGACTTTTAGATCTTTTTGCACTTCAAAAGACTTGAGAAGATTATCCGCGACAAATTACCTGCATCGCCTAACTCCATAAAACAGATTGTTATGGATTATGGCATGAGAAAATGAAAGTTTCGCAGGATCTTATGAATCTAAGAAAGAATAACCATAGATTCAGCCTTACTTTCAATGAACGGACTTCATGCAAAAACATGCGCTTCATGAATGTGAATGTTCATACATTTTCAGAGAATAAAAATATGTTCTAGAATTTGGGTCTTGTGCGCATAGTAAGAAGCATGGCTGCAGAGAGTTGCATAACTATTTTGAAGAAGAAATTTTCAGAATCCTCGGCTCCAGCTATGCTACGCTCACGGCATTCAATGGGGAGTTATAGATGTGATTTACAAATCAAAACGTGGAACCGAAACGCAAAAAGGAAGTACAAAAAACACAGTCGTAGCTCAGTCAGATGTGGAGGAGTCTGACGATGAAGAATTTGATGACATTGAAAATGAAGGATTTGACTGAAGATTACCCATGTGCAACTCGTGCTGGACTGCAAAACACGCTGGTCTAGTCTTGCAGATATGATTTCCACCTTCAATAAGGTGAAGCAATGTGTAAGCAAAGCCTTGATTGATTGCAATCTTGGATCGAACACAAATCATAGTTTCTCAGACGATCAATATCGTGCTTTATTAGATTTAGAACTCGTATTTCAGCCTATAAACTGGCAGTGGAAGTATCCGAGCCATGAGGGCTTGGATTAATGAGCGCCGAACATTTATGACCGCAGCATTGTATTATTTGACAGACCCTGTCCAATACGACGTATGTTTCAATGAATTTGCTAGTGATCGAACTTCAAACAAGAACAGTACCAAAGATGACAATATTGCAGTCAATTTATAAAACAAACCCTCTACATCTTCAGTTGCAGATGAAGCTATGAATTAAAGTGATGATGACGATTCAATTCCATTAGCTGCAGTGAAAAAAATGTAGAGCCTGAAATGGCGAACGCTTCTCTTAGAAGAATTGGGAATGGCATTGAAAGAGCGTTTGCAAAAACGTGTGGCACCTTTGTCATCGTCACTTGATATGATTTTGAAGAAAGAAATCAATTTGTACGAGTCAGGAGGGTCAAAAGGACAACATCTACAGTTCGCTCACCAATGTCATTAATCTGTAGTACCAACAAGTGTCGAGGCAGAACGGGCGTTTTCCTCATCTGGCATTAAGCATTCGGAGTCGGCTGGCAGATGAAACCCTAGATACTTCATGCTTTTTGAGGAGTGATTTTCAAGTTTTAGAATATGTTACTTTTTGAATAAATTACTGGTTTGCTTGAGATTTTATTTCTCTATTTTGCCCCTGAAGAACAATTAGAATCAATAGAAATATAAATGATAGGAATTTTCGAACTTTTTCGATGATCATTTCTTTACAATGCGAGATCTCGCACAATACTGAGATTTTGCAAGATTAGAATTCCTGAATCTCGTGAATACCGAGATTGATATTTTGATTTGAGATTGCATTCCCTAATGACATCGTTCAAGAGTTGTAACTGAATTTTTGATTAGAAATCATTATTGCCTTGGAACATTCACCTTATTCACCTGATCTGGCTTCGTGCAACTAATATATATTCCTTATGTTGCATTTGAGGATGAAATGGCTTAGCGTCTTTTCATAGTCGATTCCAGAAAGAATACCAAATCTATAAGATTTGAATTTGGGAGGCTTTTACTTGGTAAAATTCCATTATCAATAATAAAAAACAAGTACCGTGTTTTAAGGAATTTTACTTAATAATTGCGATTCGTAACGCGTTTCACTACACCGTAGCTTCTTCAGACGAATGCATATGCAGAAAAATATAAATGAGAATATTTGGTTATTTATGACAGGTATATCCAATAAAATTAAGGAATAGGTTGCTCCCCGAAAAGATTCAATAGAGGTGAAGGGCTTAAATCGACTTGTTCATTGATGAGTCTACCTGAGTGTTTGTATTTATTGATTTCTAAAGTTTCCCAAAGATCAACCTTCCAATATTTATTATCTGTATGCAAAATTTCAAACTGTGGGTCGAAAGAATGATTATTTTCTAAGAGATGATTCGCGTAATTTGAATCTGATTTTTTATTTGAAAAACTGCGTTTATGTTCCGATATTCTAATATTAAAATTTCTATGTGTTCTACCAATCTAGAAATTATCACAGTCATTGCAATTCAATCGATAAACACCTGATTTATTGTTTTTACCTGATTTGGTTTTATTATTTTTATATATTTGCCTAAATAATTATTAGTTTGGAAAGCTATGTTGAAATTATTGCTACTTAAGAATGATTTCAGTTTCTCACTTGTAATGCCAACGTAGGTTAAGGTGTTGATCTTTTGTTTCAATTTATTGACAGGGTAAACTTCATTCAATGCGATTCTACTTTGTTTTTATTTAAAATATTATTTATTAGTTTGGGATTGTAACTATTATTTTTGGCTATTTGTTTAATCAAATTTAGTTCTTTGTTGACATTTTCTGGTGATAACGGGATGTTAATCAATCTATGAATAAAACTATTGAATGCTGACATAAAGTAGAATCGCATTGAATGAAGTTTATCCTGTCGATAAATTGAAACAAAAGATCAACACCTTAACCTACGTTGGCATTACAAGTGAGAAACTGAAATCATTCTTAAGTAGCAATAATTTCAACATAGCTTCCAAACTAATAATAATTTAGGCAAATATATAAAAAATAATAAAACCAAACTAGGTAAAAACAATAAATCGGGTGTTTATGATTGAGTTGTAATGACTGTGATAATTTCTACATTGGTAGAACACATAGAAATTTTAATATTAGAATATCGGAACATAAACGCAGTTTTTCAAATAAAAATCAGATTTAAAATTACGCGAATCATCTCTTAGAAAATAATCATTCTTTCGACCCACAGTTTGAAATTTTGCATACAGATAATAAACATTGAAGGTAGATCTTTGGGAAACTTTAGAAATCAATAAATACAAACAATCAGGTAGACTCATCAATGAACAAGTCGATTTAAGCCCTTCACCTCTATTGAATCTTTTCGGGAGCAATCTATTCCTTAATTTTATTGATATACCTGTCATAAATAACCACTTAAGAAGAAGCAACTCAATAAGCTTTTAATTACTCAGGAACATTTATAGTTATATTCTCATTTATATTTTTCTGTATATTCATTCGTCTGAAGAAGCTACGGTGTAGTGAAACGCGTTACGAATCGCAATTATTAAGTAAAATTCCTTAAAACACAGTACTTGTTTTTTATTAAATCTATAACAACTAGATTTCAGGTAATCCTGTATTGTATGACGATTTCGGAGCACCCGAAACGAGTCGATCAGCTGTTTGCCGAATGCATTTGAATTTTGTACAGTCAGATTAAGAACAAAATAATATTTGGACGCACTGTTTCGTCAGTATACGAACACTATAATTGAACGCTCTTCTCTCTAGTAGACGGTTTTTCTTTTCTAGTTTCTAGTCAATAAATAAGAAAGTACTTCTATTATGTCATATTGTTAATACCATAAAAACAAAGTTTACGGGATAAATTATTAATCATAAATAGAGAAAAGGAGATAATTCCAAAGTATTTTATTAGATCTCATTGATAGTTTATCAATCAAAATCAGTTTTTTCAGTCTGTTAATCAATGTGGAGAATAGAGTTTTTTTTCTTCTCAAAAGTGGCATAGTGTCGATAGTCAGAATTCTGAAAAAATGTTTAGTTACTAATTTTGGGTCCCAGTATCCAAATCTGAAATCGTTTTGCCCCGGAAGGCTATCGTCTAAGAAAAAGAAACAGAATATGTTATACTATGTATGGCTCAAAACGATGCAAATACCAGATAGAAGTAAACTAACCTCAATATCTCTCTCGTTCATAACTGAGACCGTAATTCAAATGGGAATATTTCTAAACCTAACCTAACTAACCTAAAACCTAACCTACTAACCTATTCAACTCAAAATTATAAATTACTTAGGTTTGAGGTTCGGTTAGGTTAGTTGGGATGGTTTAAGGAGATTTCCATTTGTATATCCCTCTCTGTTATGACGGGAGAGTACGTCACTATTGTCGGGATCATGTTACGTAGGGCTTGGATTGTATATATGTGAAATTGTTGCCTAATATTGAGGTTGTAGGTATACTAGATGATTTGTTCCTTTGCCGTTTGCTGATACCTTTCATTTTGTGTTTTGCTCATTCAAAAGCTTGTCCGTTGAATGAGCAGGTAGATGTAAATTATTCACCCCTACTTAACTTGTTTAATTAGTTTTTATTACCTTCCATACTAACTGTACTATGGCTCGGTGTGGATTTTCCTGTTATTCATCCAACTTGTTCTACGATTTGTTTATAATACCATACTCTTCAATCTGTTTGTCATTCTTGATAAAGCTGCTGTATCAGCGAAACGTCGTCGAATTTTTTCAAATAAAGTGTAGATTAAAGTTAAACCTTGTGTTTTTATCTCATTTCTATCATGGATCTACATCAAGTAACAGCTTCCACAATTCAAATAAATAAAAGCTATAACTACAACTATGTTCTAATGTGGTAATGGTACAAGCTATGAAGAAGTTAAATAGAAACTTGTTTTGTCTACTAAAATATTGAAATTATAGCGGAATGAACGTTAAGAAAATGTTGATTAAAATAATATTTGGGTACTGGCTAGAGCTTTCAGAGCCACAAGGCCTTATGTCACAACAATCGAATAATTGAAGAAGAAAAAGATGACATCTTATCAACAAACAATTCCTAAATACATACATAATACAAAAACCATAAAAGTTTTCAAAAATTGATAAAAAGCTCAATTTGGACAACTAAAAAAACTGTTTTGAAGTGAGTGTTCTCTTACCTTCTTGGTTCAATAGGAGACTATATTGCTAAAAAACAACCTACCAATGTATAGACAGCAATTTGTAATTGCAGGATCAAGAGAGAAATCTTCAGACAGCAGGTGAATAATCGATCTCGAATGGATCATCCAAAAATAAAAGTAGAATATCCCGAAGAACACATAGATGCAGAAGAAAATAAAACTTTCGTGAAGGAATTTATTGATGGGGATGGTAAAATTTGGGACAGGGAAGATTTTGTGAAGTGAGTTAGCCGTTATGAACTCCGAAAATGTATTGACAGAAAGTTTTTAGTTTTTACGATCATAGGGAGCTTGAAGTTGATAATAATGAAAAGAAAACAATAATGGTCAAAACCGAAGTTGAATTGTTTGAAGACGAGAGTAAATCTATTGTGTATGATCTTGAAGATGCTGATAGAAAAATATGGTATGAAGAGATGGGGTAAGCTATATATGTGGACTATATTAAAATGTTCATATTCGAATATAATACGTGGAATCAAACAATCTCAGGTAATCCTGTCTTTAAAGTATGGTTTACATGGGTCGAGTAATGAGTCAAATAGCTTGAACGAGTAACTAGAAAGTCGCTAGTTGCCTCGTATAGACATTAATTTAAGTACTTGAACTAGTAGCGCTTCTAGTCCAGTGACTTGAATGTAGCTCAACTTACTGAAATGAAATTGTATGTATGTATGTATGTATTCTTTATTTCCTTGAAATTACAATAATTTGTAGGAATGTGTCAGGTAGGGTAAGTAGGTATATTACATAAAAATTGAAAATTAACGGTAGACAGTAGAACACAATAATCTAGACTCTAATTCAAAAAATCATTGATACAATAAATAGACTTCTTCATCTTCAGCTCAGATTTGAAACTCTTAACACTAGTACAATTCCTAATAGATAAAGGCAATTTGTTAAAAAGCCTAGGGCCGTAAAAGTTACTGGACCTACCAGTCACATTCAGGCGATAATGAGGGATAATAAAGTCGCCCCTGCCTCGGGTATCATGGGTGTACACTGAAGAGTTTCGGGAAAAATTATGACAATTCTCATATACATGGACACACATCCAAAAAATGAATAACAACGGCACAGTTAAAATTTCTAGGTCAACAAAAAGCTGTCTGCATGAGTGGCCAGGGGGAACCCCGGCTATAATTCTAATTATCTTATTTTGACAAATGCAGACGCTCGAAGACAGAACAGAAGCGCCCCAAAACTTTATTCCATATGTCAGTCTGCTAGCTACCTCAGCGTGATAAAGGTTCAACAACTGATTAATGGTCAAAATATGGCGCAAGGATCGAAACTGGTAGTAAATTTTATTGAGTTTCATACATAAATCTATGCGTCCAGGACAGAAATCTGTCTACCGTGATGCCGAGGAATTTCACGGAATCTGTCACATCTAATCCAGAACGATCAACCGTCAAAGAAATGGGTCCTAATTCACGTTTCTGAGGCATCTGAAACAGGACAGCCTGAGATTTGTTCGTATTCACATGTAAATCATGAGAGAAGAACCAGTCAAATAGGTTAGATAGGACCTCACCGCATCGTCTCTCTACAGCTTCGATGGAATTATGAGAAACAAGAGCAGAGATGTCGTCCGCATATGCCGTAAAGTGCGTATTTGGTAATACATTAGCTAAATCATTGACGTATAATATAAACTGAATCGGTCCGAGGACCGATCCCTGCGGTACGCCTGTCTTGACCTCAGCATAAGCGGACGACTTCCTCCTCCTGCTGTTAGAATGAGAACTATCTACCGTAACATACTGCCTGCGATCATTGTTAAATGAGTTCAACCAATCGAGAGGAACACCCCGTATACCACAGTCATAAAGCTTCCCTGAGAGAACTTGCAAATTAATGCAGTCAAACGCGCTTCTGAGATCAAGAAAGATCCCAACAGGGCACTTAACCGCCACCAACAGCGCCTCGTAGAACTCCCCCGAAACGCTATCAGTTGATTTCCCCGCCAAAAAGCCGTGCTGATTTTTGGACAAAATACTGTATCTGGATAAAAACGGCAGGAGCCTAGACAAAAATGCATATTCAAAAATTTTTGAAAATACTGAAGATACGGCCACAAGCGTGTAGATCTTAATAGAGTCTGAATTATCCTTTTTGAAAATGGGAACCACTCTATTGATTTTGATGTCAGTTGGAAATTTTCCTGAAGAAAAACCTAAGTTTATTAGATAAACTACAGGCTTAACAATATATGTTCCCATTTTTTTATTAAACAGACCGAAATCTCGTCATGACCAGACCTCCACTTATTTTTCAGTTCATTCTTTATAATATTCACAAGTTCATCGTTCGACAGAGCAGACAGAAAAAAGCTATCTCCGGATTTCTTCGTATAATCCGATGTGCCCAACTTTTTGTAATTGCTGTTGCTTATGGAATCAATTATGTACAGCGGCGCTCTACTGAAAAACTCATTGAAACTTTCAGAAACCATTCTGGGATCATCAGTTCTCACATCATCTACCACAATTGAAATATTCTTCAACCGACCGCCACATCGACCGGAAAGCTTAGCCCCCCACCCCGTGAATTCCTACTGGCATGATTGAAGAACGACCTACTCGATTCATGTAGACAATCATTCGAGTGTATAGAGTACTTTCATTCCTTCCACCAAGTTAGAGGTTAGGTTTGTCTGAAATTCGTATTCGCTTTTAAAATTGAAAAATGAGGTGGTGCTAGTTCAGTAAGGACCAGAGCTGAAGCTCCATGGGTATTCCTTCGCAGTAACCACTTTCGAACCCTAATTCTTTTTTTCTGTTCATAGTCATCTTCAAACAGGCTTTCCAAGTGCTCACATAAGATGAAGGTAAACTTTCGCATGATATTTTTCAAAGTATTTCGTCGATTTTTTCGATTCATTTCGGCATAAAGTTTACTTCTTACTTGCCAGGGTACCTACTTGACTCTAATGACTTTTCCATGAATATCGCAAAAGTAAACATCAATTTGAATACGCATCGACTTGTTTCCAGCTACTTGCTTCACTGCTTGACTAATGTAAACCTAACTTAAAGGTAACCACTTCTGCGCACCCGTAACTAGTCAGTCAGCTGTTTGCCGAATGCATTTGAATTTTATACAGTGTTGTCTTGTCACATTCGTTACATATTCTTATTCGATTAGAATTATTCTCATATTGTCATTAGAATCATAAGCGTCATTTCGTTATCTATATTCCTAACAAATTAGAATTGAGGAATAGCGCATGATAATCCATTTCTAGTAGGTATACGACAACAATTTAGCAATCAATCAATCAATCCATTTATTTGTTCCATATAAACATAAATTCTTGTAGAACACGTCATCATATACATAAAATAGATAGAAACAAATAGTGTAAACAGAATAAATACCTAACAATAAGAGACGAAATCAGCTTAGACAAATATTGTCCTCAAAATACTCTTGCAGAGTGTAGTATGGTGTCCTCCTAAGGTAAGTATTTAATCTTCTTCTCAATTTATTTTGTGGCCACCTTCGTGCCTCCTGTGGAATATGATTATAAATTTTTACCAAAGCATAAACACAGTTGTTCTGAAGGTAAGTATGCTTAAATCTGGGTAGCCTCATATACACTCGGAGGCAAAATTAGCGGAACACTCGAAAATTTAACCAAATTCGAAGTTCGATATTTTCCTAATTCTCAACCGATTTAGATGATTTGTTCGGCAAGTTATAGATCAACTCTTCTGCTTTGTAGAAATTATAAGAGAAAACAAAAAAAAATTGAAAAAAATTTTATACGGGGGCAAAACTGAAAGTGTTTTTTTTGTCAAAAATTCGTAACACCCTGTGGAATTTCGTGGTCCGAGTTGAAACGTACAATATCATGGTCTGTCAAGACACATCTTCCTACAGTAACGCCCTTCTTGTTTCATGCGTTTATCTCTATTTTTGCAAAATATATCTAATTTCAAGTGGAAAATCACCATTTTGGAAAAATTCCATTGAATCGAGAAATTGTCATTAAAATTCGTCTATCAATTTGGAATTTTCTTATTATCACTCAGGCGTGTCGAAATTGTCGTTTGCGATTTTTATGGTCGAATTGCATTAGTTATTGATGACAATTTGGTTAATTTGGTGAAAATTAAGAATTCATAGGAGATAACAGTCGGTAGGTATTAAAATACACAACCGAATTCTGGGACCATTGATAAAACTTTTCATTTACACATGTGCACACCTTTTTTTATCAAATATGAAATAGAACGCGCGTTTTTTTGTATATTACCACATTTGCACTTGTTTAAAGAATGAGAGTTTTCCATTCTTTGATTTGATACAAATTCGATCGGTTGCGTTGTTTTGTGATACTTTTACTGTTTACGATTCGAAACGGTATTTTTCATTCAGAATGAGAGATTTACCACCAACCTCAGTAGCAAGGGCAGTTACATTGATCGAGGAAGGGCGCACCTACCGCTCAGTCGGTACCATGTTGGGTGTCTCGACGTCGGTTACCATCGAATCTACCGACGTTACAGGGAAACTGGATTGTACGTGAGGAGGCGAGGACAAGGAAGAAATCGGGCAACCCGCGCTATACATGACCGTTTCATCGTCAATCAAACCATAAGAAATCCTCGTCTTACTGCTGTTCAGGCACGTAACCTTTTACAAGCAGTGGATAACATTAACGTCAGTGTGAGGACAGTCAGAAGACGATTAAATGAAGTTGGTATGAGATCATACGCGCAAGCAAGAGCACCAAGACTCGATAGAGCCCATCGGGTAGCAAGATTGGCGTTTGCTAGGGAGCATGTAGCATGGACAATCAATCAGTGGAGACGAGTTTTATTTAGTGATGAGAGCCGATATTGTGTGAATTTCGTGGATGGTAGAAATAGAATATGGAGGCATCGAGGGGAACGGTACAATCAAGCGAACTTCGCAGGAACTGAGCAATACGGTGGAGGGTCAGTTATGATATGGGGTGGCATATGCTTGGGAGTACGAACAGAAATGGAGATTATTGGCAATGGATCACTTAATGCCCATCGGTATATAACAGAAATCTTGGAGCCCCATGTTGTGCCTTTTGCTCCTTACATAGGGGAAAATTTCCTTTTTATGCACGATAACGCGCGCCCTCATGCTGCGCGCATAGTGATAGAATATCTCAATGAAGTTGGGATCACACGAATGGACTGCCCGTCGCGGTCACCGGATTTAAACCCGATCGAACACGTTTGGGACATTCTTGGAAGAAGGGTTCGACAACGGAATCCAGGCAACGTTGAAGAGCTGACATTGGCTTTGGTGGAAGAATGGGACAACATACCTCAACAGATGATAGACAACATCATTGGGAGTATGTGAAATCGTATGCGCGCTGTAATAAGAGCTCGAGGGGGGGGGGGGTCATACTCGCTTCTAAAATCAATTGTTTTTTTTTGTGGGTCATCATGAACATTTTTCTCAACATGTTCATTTCATTTCACGAGTGTATCGCCAGGATACACACCTGCTCTCAATTTTGGACAGGAATGATAATAATTATTGAGTGTCACACAAAAAAATTCAAAAATAAATGTGCAAAATCAACGATTTTTCCAGTGTACTTCGAGTTCTCCTGGAGCGTGAAATTGGCCAATGAATTTCAAAAATTTTCATTTCGTAAGATTTCCGCGTCTCTAATTTTGATTTTATTTTTTGGCTAACCTCCGATGTTATGCACCTACGCAAGATTAAAAATCAATTCTTGAAATTTGTGACTTTTCGCTTCAAATTGGATATCTCTTGTAAAAATAGAGATAAATGCATAAAACAAGAAGGGCGTTACTATAGGAAGATGTGTCTTGACAGACCATGATATTGTACGTTTCAACTCGGACCACGAAATTCCACAAGGTGTTACGAATTTTTGACCAAAAAAACACTTTTAGTTTTGCCCCCGTATGAAACTTTTTTCAAATTTTTTTTGTTTTCTCTTATAATTTCTACAAAGCAGAAGAGTTGATCTATAACTTGCCGAAATAATCATCTAAATCGGTTGAGAATTAGGAAAAATATCGGACTTCGAATTTGGTTAAATTTTCGAGTGTTCCGCTAATTTTGCCTCCGAGTGTAGTTCTTAGCTCTCGTATTATGCTCATGTTCACGCTTAGTTTCCACAAACAGGTCTCTATTATTAACTATGAACATAACTGTTTCATAAACATATAGACTCACAACAGTTAGCACTGATCTTTCCACAAAGTGAGCCCTGCATGATTGTTTTTTGCTCAGCTTAAGAATCCCACGAATAAATCTGCAACAAAAGGAGCCTCAAGATATCCGATGAATTCCCCCATATAACTACCCCGTATCACAGCCTACTATCAATGTATGCATTGTATGCGGTAAATTATGTGGAGACATTCACAAGTTCGGACAGTGTTCTTAGTGCATGCACATATCTGACCATATCATTTGCAAGGCTGTTAGATGAAACCATGGCAGTCTTATATCCATGAGATATGGGTATGTGTTCTCTTCCATATGCAAACCTAACAAGTTTAGTCTTTTGACTGTTCATTTTCAACTCATTTCGAGAAAACCAGGCATCAAGATCGACAAGCACATCGTCCACTACCGAATCCAGAGAAACCGGATCGGCGAGCAATAGAGAAGTGTCGTCTGCAAATTGGACCATGAATTCAGTTGTACAACCAGGTAAGTCATTGGTATAAATCAGGTAAAGGAGGGTACCCAAAACCGACCCATGCGGCACCCCCTATCAATAGCCAACATCGTTGACTGCAGTGTCTTCCCAGTTGTAGGCTCTTTTTCAGCTACACATTGAGATCTTTCTGATAAATAAGACTGAAGCAGATCCAAAGGCCTGCCTCTAATTCCAAACGCATACATCTTCCCAACAAACTTGTCATCGTTGATGGAGTCAAATACTTTTCTGAGATCGATACACATCAGTGCTGTTATTTTACCATTGTTTAAGCAGGAGAAAATCTTTGTCATAGCCTGATATATAGCTCTTGTCGTAGTCCTACCCTTTCTAAAGCCATTTTGGTATTCTGAGAGTACCCTGTAAGCCTCAAAAAAATCGATAATTCTGTTGCAAATAGCTCTTTCAAATATCTTGCCAATGTTACTGAGTATGGATATAGGTCTGTAATTCCACATAAGCTGTTTGCTCACCTTCTTGTACACTGCTCTCACCTTGGCCATCTTGGGTTTATCAGGATATACACCACTGTCAAAAGTGAGTCCTATCAGATATGCCAGAACAGGCGATATCTCATCTGCAACCATCTGAATAAGTTTGACAGGAATTCCATCCAGTCCCACAGATTTTGTGTTCTTCAAAGAACTGATTAGATTGATGACCTCTCCAGAATCCGTTGACAAGAGCACAAGGCTGCTACACGGGTAAGAACCAGTTTGTCCTACACCAGAGCCTTGCTCTCTCGAATCACCACTATTGCTGGACGACTTGGAGCCCTGATACACAAAAAATGTATTAATATCATTCAATAATTCCTAATATCCCTGCTCTCCTTCACTCAATTCCTCCAAAATTGAGACCTCCCTTCTGGCCCCATTGCTGTGCATCCTTATCAAGTTCCATGTTGCAACATTTTTATTTTTTGATCTTAATATGCACTCTTCATTGTACATCTTGGCCTGTCTAACAACTCTTCTAAGTATTCCACTGTATGGTCTAAAGAAGTCATCAGATACCTGTCCTTCAATTTTCTTTTTATATATCTCCATTTTATGCCTGGAGGAAGTTTTGATACCAACTGTAATCCATGGCTTTTGTTTTTGCGATTTTATTGACTTCATGGCAAATATGCGATCACTTATTGACTGAATAATACCATCTAATATATCATATGCTTTGTTAGTTTCAGACTCATTATAAACTCTAGACCAATCAACATTACTCAATTCCTCTTTGAAGCTTATCATCTTTGATTCAGTGAATACCTTTCTTTTGCCAGGTTTTGTAGGACTGGATAGGATTTTCATTATGTTGTGGTGCATCTATAACCTGTGCATTATGGGGGGACAAACCATTTGCGATAACCCTCTCCCGTTTAGGCATGTCAGAGTTCAAGAAAATGTTATCAATGTGAGAGCTATATTCATTTATTCGATATGTTGGTTTATGTATCTTTTCATCTGAATTTCTGTCAAAATGAATGTTGAAGTCACCGCACAAGACAATTCTGAAGTTAACAAAGGAAGAAGCGCTCTTAAGTGCATCATCAATAACATCAAGACATACAGAAATGTCCCCTTGCGGAGGGCGATAAACGGAAACAACGATAAGCCGAACCCGCCAGAATAGAAATAAAATGAGATCAATTTTTGTAGGAAAAAATGAATCAAATCTCACCTTAGCGGCATCGTTGAAGCGAAATGAAACCTCTCCTCACTTCCTTCGGGTGTAGAAACTTCTTTTCACGCACTATACTTCCCCGTCCCGCACCGAATCGAATACAGACTTGTACTAATGCTAATTCGTTACACGAATATGGAACACAACGGATGGTTTAGACATGTCGTCACCTGTAAAGCGGTCGTCTCTGGGATATGATATATCATATCATAGGCATTAATGGGTTAATGGAATTTATGATGCCATTAGTTATCCATGCCTTACTATTTCTATTTTACTTATAATTCACCGTCTTTTCTTCTATAGAATCCTTTATCATTGAATTCAATTTACTTATGGAGGTGTTTGTAGTAGTCTCAACATTGTCTCACAGCCGATTACATCATTCCACTTCTCCTCACTCATAAACCTATCCAATTGTATGTGGTTAACTTTCATAATGATCTTAGTGATAACTCTAGAGGGCTCAGAACATTGAACATGATTTAGAATGGGTAGGACTACGACAATAGTTATATAATTAGAGGCAGGCCTTTGGATCTGCTTCGGTCTAATTTATCAGGAAGATCTCAATGTGTTGCTGAAACAGAGCCTACAACTGGGAAGACACTCAGTCAACGATGTTGGCTATTGATAGGGGGTGCCGCATGAGTCGCTTTTGGGTCCCCTCCTTTACCTGATTTATACCAATGACTCACCTGGTTGTACAACTGAATTCATGGTCCGATTTGCAGACGACACTTTCCTGGTGCTCGCCGATCCGGTTTCTCTGGATTCGGTAGTGGACGATGTGCTTGTCGATCTTGATGCCTGGTTTTCTTGAAATGAGTTGAAAATTAACAGTCAAACGACTAAACTTGTAAGGTTTGCATATGGAAGAGAACACATATTTCATGGATATAAGACTGCCATGGTTTCATCTAACAGCCTTAAATTCCTGGGTGTTTAGGTTGACTATCGACTGGATTGGGGTGATCATGTATACCAACTTGCAAATGATATTACCAGATATGTGTATGCACTAAGAACACTGTCCGAACTTGTCAATGTCTCCACAGCATTTACTGCATACAATGTATACATTGATAGTAGGTTGAGATACGGGATAGTTATATAAGGGAATTCATCGGATATCTTGAGGCTCCTTTTGTTGCAGAAGAGATGTATTCCTGGAATTCTTAAGCTGAGCAGAACACAATCATGAAGGGCTCACTGTTGTGAGTCTATATGTTTATGAAACAGTTATGTGCATAGTTAATAATAGAGACCTGTTTGTGGAGACTAAGCGGAAACATGAGTATAATACGAGAGCTAAGAACGATAGGCTACCCAGATTTAAGCATACTTACCTTCAGAACAACTCTGTTTATGCTTTGGTAAAAATTTATAATTACATACCACAGGAGGCACGACGGTGGCCACAAAATGAATTGAGAAGAGGATTAAATACTTACCTTAGGAGGACACCATACTACACTCTCCATGAGTATTTTGAGGACAATATTTATCTAAGCCGATTTCGTCTCTTATTGTTAGGTCTTCATTCTGTTTACACTGTTTCTATGTATTTTATGTTTATGATGACGTGTTCTACAACAATTTATGTTTATATGGAACAAATAAATGGATTGATTGATTCGTTAATGATACCATGACAGGAAAGTGATCGGTTACGTCTGAGTCCACAACGAATGATTCAAGATCATTCTGAACTAACAGTGAGCTCTTGACGAATATGTCATCAAGACATGTTTTAGATGTCGGAGTCACTCGGGTATAACCATTAATCCTAGACACAAAACCAGCAGAGTTCAGAATTGCCAAAACTTTCATTTTTATTCAAAATATCTATGTTCATATCGCCAATGAAAAATTCGATTTGCTCAGTAACATTTGATGATAAATAATCTTCCAAATCACTCAAAAACAAGTTAATGTTAGAAGCAGGAGACCGATATCCACATGTAACACTGTAGGATGACCCTTCGACATGAAAGCTCATTCTTGTCATCATCTATTCAGGGTACAGTTTTCAAAGTCTACATCTATATTTGTTCTGGTGAAAACGACAATTCCGTCATTTCGATTGTATGTTCCCTGGTTGTAAAAACTGTCATAACCAATTACATTTTTTTTTGTTTTCCTCATCTCGATTGAAAGTTGGGGAAGGTTGATTATTTGTATACTTGATTTCCTTTTTGAAAAAAAAAAGAATGTTCACAAATATAACTTTATAAATCATAGTCACACCTCGACTTCTTTTTGTTATTTTTGTAATCGTTTCAAATACAGACTTTCATTAAATTAGTAAATGTTATCTTTGTGATTATTTCATATTGTTTTATTGAATAAAATGATTAAAATAAATATTTCAACTTGCAAACTAATATATCTGAATTTTATTTTCAGCTCACTTAACTCTGTCAAGGGGGAGAATATTCTGGAAGATCCATCCACAATAACTGAAGATTATAAAAGTAGTGCCAATGTGGAAACAAAAAACCTGGAATGTAATGTTTCTGAGAATCCCATATCTTTTCGTAGTCTTAATTGTCCAATACTGAGTCAGGGTGATTATGAAAAAACTGAAAATAGTCAATGGGTTCTTCAGTCTGTGGATAAGAGACATCAGGCAAATCAAAAGAAAGGTCTAAATATGGATACGAACAGTGTACCTCTTGACATGAAAACTCATAAATGTGATCATTGTAATTATGAAGCATCTAAAAAATTTGATTTGGATAAGCATATAAATAGCATACATCTTGGCATAAGAGAATATGGTTGTGATAATTGTAGTTATCAAGCTACTCGAAAGAATGATCTTAAAAAGCATATAGATTGTGTACATCTCCATTTAAAAAATCACAAATGTACTTACTGTGATTATCAAACTTCTGAGAAGAGCTGTCTTGAAAGGCACATGAATAGTGTACATTTTGCGATGAAAAATCATAAATGTCGCCAATGTGAATATCAAGCTTCTCGAAAAAGTGATCTTAAAAAGCATTTAAATGGTGTACATCTTCGTTTGAAGAATCATAAATGTACTCACTGTGATTATCAAGCTTCGGAGAAGAGTTGTCTTAAAAGACATGTGAATAGTGTACATCTTGCCATAAAAAATCATAAATGCAGCGAATGTAACTATCAAGCCATTCATAGAAGCAATTTATTACAACATTTAAATAGCGTACATCGGGGTATAAGAAATCACAAATGCAGTCAATGTGATTATCAAGCATCTCAAAATAGCAGTCTTAAGAAACATATAGATAGTGTTCATCTGGGCATAAAAAATCACAAATGTAATTACTGTGATTACGAAGCAACGCAAAAAGTTGATATCAAAAAGCATATGAATACTGTACATCTCCATTTGAAAAATCACAAATGTACTCAATGTGATTATCAAGCTTCTGAGAAAAGTTATCTTAACAGACATGTAAATACTGTACATCTTGCCATAAAAAATCATAAATGTAGCCAATGTGATTTTCAAGCAATTCACAAAAGCAATCTTGTACACCATATAAATAGTGTACATTTGGGTATAAGAAATTACAAATGTAGTCAATGTGATTATCAAGCATCTGTAAATAGTAATCTCAAGCAGCATATAAATAGTGTACATTTGGGCATAAAAATCACAAATGTAATTATTGTGATTACAAAGCAACACAAAAATTCATCTTAAAAGACATATCAATAGCGTGCATCCCTCTTGAAAATTTTCAAATATATTCGATGTGATTATCAAACTCAAAAAGTATTCATCGTGGAATTAAATATCATGAATGTGGTCAATGTGAATATCGAACATTTGTAAAGAATAATCTTACAAAGCATATGAATAGTACTTATCCAAGCATAAAGGAGATAGATAGATATTATCTTTGAATGAGGGCTGCCTAGCAGCCCGACCACTGCGACCCAGTGGTCTATTGTGGCACACTTTGTCCTAAATTTCATCCACGAGCTCCATCCTTCTCGTAAAGGATACGAGTTTCGTGGGTGAGAGCTTAAGCTCAGTCAGCTTCAGTTTGCAAGATCCGAGTTCTTCCATCCTGACCCTATCCACTGCTGGGCACCCGCACAAAACATGTTCCATTGATTCTATATCTTCTTCACATAGCCTACGTGAAGGATCCTCAACCAATCCTAATTTATTTAGGTGTTTCCTGAGGCGAGAGTGCCCCGTTAATATGGCAGTTAAAACTGTCAGTTCCAACCTAGAGGGTTTAAGCCAGGCCTTGGCTTTTGTGGTGGAAGGTCCACTGATGGCACGTCGAGCGTGTCTGAGTCCTGGGAGGCTCACCCAATGCTGACGTACCCTCAAGTCCAGCCATCGTTTGTTTTCCATCCTTGCAGTTTCCAGGGGAATTCCGAGCTTAGGTTCCGGTCCTATGAACTCCAGGTTAGTTCCTCGAGCGGCCAATGAGTCCGCCTTCTCATTTCCCTCAATGCCCGAGTGGCCAGGAACCCATATTAGACGGAGCCTGCTCCTCTCTCCTAGTTTGGCAAGAGTAGAGTGACATTCCTGCACCATAAGCGAAGTACAGGTATCGGATGCCTATGCTTTCAGTGCAGCTTGGCTATCGGTGAGGATTTTGATTGACCTATTTGTTAATCCCCCCTGCAAGCAAGAGATTAGCGCAGTGGTCAATGGCGAATACTTCTAGTTGAAAGACAGTCGCATGCCCACCAAGACAGATCGACTGTTCCTTGGCGGCACCTCGACCGTAGACACCAGCTCCAACACCTTTCGTAGTCTTTGAGCCGTCTGTGTACCAACAGGGCCCCTCAAGTAGACGGTCCTTGGAGCTGATCCATTCCTGTCTATCGGGAATGATGATCTGGAATGGCCTCTCCATGTT
The DNA here is from genome assembly GCA_013387265.2 of Cryptolaemus montrouzieri. Classification (NCBI taxonomy): domain Eukaryota; kingdom Metazoa; phylum Arthropoda; class Insecta; order Coleoptera; family Coccinellidae; genus Cryptolaemus; species Cryptolaemus montrouzieri. The sequence continues at coordinate 41,291,797 of JABFTP020000042.1, forward strand.
GGTTTTAGGTGTTGCTATGTCCGACCTCATACTCTTCACTTCATTGTCCTCAATTTCAGACTGTAGGGCGCCAGGCACAAATCCGAAGTTACCCGCTTCATTACGGGAGAGATGATGGAATCTGTAGAAAGCCATTCTATCCACTCCTCTTATCACAATATGAAGAGGGGCAAGGCCCAATATTAGTTCTATGGCCGTAGTGGTTGTAGAGCGAAAGGCTCCTGTAATCATCATGCAGGCTGTTCTCTGTAATTTAGAGAGCTTGAGTTGGCATTGCTTCTTAAGACTGCACTCCCACCAAGCAATGCAGCCGTACGTAATACGTGGTCTAATCACCATCACATTTAGCCACTGGAGTTGCTTTGGGGCAAGACCCCACTTTTTTCCACAGGTCCTTAACCTAACTTAGCCTTGTGTATTTCCAGGTGCGAATTCCACGTGAGTTTACTATCCAAGGTCATCCCCAGATATTTCGCTTCTTCCACAACCGGAATAAACACTCCGCCCAGGATCGGGGGGGAAACAAATATCCTCCTTTTCCTGGTAAACGGTACCATAAGGGTATTGTAGGGGTTTATGCTAAGTTTCTCTCCTTCACACCACCCCTGAATTGCAAACATAGCCTCCTGTAGTATGTCGGAAACATGGCTATCATCTCCTACAGCGAGAATGACTATATCATCAGCGTATGCTGGTACATAAACATCCAATGCGCCAATTATTGCCAGAAGGTCATCAACTATCAGAGGGGATAGTACTCCTCCCTGTGGGTAGCCCCTGCCAGTCACAAAAGTGACTACTTCTCCTTTCAGTGAAGTGTTGTTACTAATCCATTCCGCAATAATATTTGGTTTTTTTATTTATTTATTTCGCCATCAAAAGCAAACAACAGAAAAAAATTACATGGCATGTCATTTAAATCAGCATATCATTTTGTATATCACAATAACACAATAAACAAATTAGTTCACGAACTAGATTGAAATAAATTATTGGTCATTTATTTAAAAATTCTTCCACCATGTATATGGTGTCCTCAAGCAGAATCCTCTTTACAAACGCCACAAACCTTGTCCCCTTTTTGATCATCTTTATATTCTGGGGCAGTTTGTTATAAAGTTTAATGCAGGGATGATTAACTCCCATCTTGGTTCTATTGATTCTATGGTGAGTGATGTTCAAATCATCCCTCCCCCTAGTTCCATACTGATAAAATGCCCCATTTGCTGTAAATTTTTCTTTGTTGTCGAAGATCATTCTATCAAGAAACCAAAAAACTTTCAAAATATAAACACTATAATAAAATTCCCACCCTAATAGAGAATGGAAGATCTTACTCGGAAGATGGAGAAAAAGTAGAAGTGTTTGCAAAACACTACGAAAATGCCTTCAATTACGACAATGACGATAACTTTGATAAAACCCACGAGAGGAGAGTTAATCAGTGGTATGAAAAATTCTTCTCAACTTCCAAGAAAATTCCATCAGGAAAAATAAAAATTGACAGAGAGACCTATTTTCAAATAGTAAACAGCTCCAAAAACAATGCCCCAGGTGTCGATTACATACCTTGGAAAATAGTTAAAAAACTCAGTGATAGAATACATGAACACCTTATAAGTAACAAACTTCAGGCAGGTGATAATATAAACAGGCGTCACAGTTAGCACTTCCTGGGATTGAATAGGGGCCGACAACTTGTGGTATATGGAACGCCGTACATTACTCTTATAGCTTCCTTCTGCTTTAGTAACACCCTTTTCAGTCCTGAGCTGTGACCCCACAGCAGTAATCCGTAGGTTGCTGCAGAGTGGAAGTTTGAAAAATATGTTAGTCTACATACATCATGTGTTGATATTTGTTTCATTCTTCTAATAGTGTACACGGCAGTGGATAATCTTTTGGTTAGTGCTGTGATGTGTTCGTTCCAATTGAGGTCGCTATCGAAAGTTATTTCGAGGAGTTTAATGGTGTTAGAAGGTGGACCTCTTGTACCAAAGCAAATTCGCTGGGTTTTATCGTTATTTAGTTTTAACCCATTAACATTGAACCATTCACTAGCTTGTCAAGTGTACACATGGTTTGATTGGACAAATCTGCTCCTGAAGTTGCTACATTCAAGAAGTTAGTGTCATCGGCATACAAACAGGCTCTGGTACAGGAAACATTTTTGGTGCGAGTCATTTATGTAGAGAATGAATAGAAGTGGCCCCAAAATTGAACCTTGCGGCACGTCAACTTAGATCGCCTTTTCCTTTGATGAACTGTTCTTCAATCCACCAGCTGCACTCTATCAGACTGGTAGGACTCAAACACTGACAAAGCTGTCCCTCTAATTCCATAGAACTCCATTTTTCTCAGCAGAACCTCCCTCATCACACGATCGAAGGCCTTGCTAAGAGCACAGGCCAATATCTCCGCTTCCTGATAGTGATCTAGGGCCTCAGCAATCCCCTCTACCAAATCGATCAATGCAGTTGTTGATTTATCCGATCGAAAACCATGTTGCTGTGGATTGAGTACGCTTGCTCTAGCCAGAAACCCAACCAATCTTCGTTTTGAAATTTCTTCAATTAATTTTGATATCACTTTACAATTATTGATTTCCTCCTTCTTTAGAACAGGTATAACCTTGGCTAGCTTGAGTTCTCGTGGAAACACACCCTGCTGCAGGCACTGGTTTATGACGCGGCACAGAAAGTTTGAGATGATAGGGTACACTTTTTTAAATAGGACAGTATTCATTCCATATACATCTGCGGTTTGCTTACTTTTAAGGTTTTTAACCACACTTGTAAGTTCATACTCGGTAGTAGGATAACACAGCTCTACAAAAAAAAAATTTTTATTGTTGCCTTGGATATCGTCGCAAATTTTTATGTGTTCAAGTGCCCAGATTACGAATATATTCATGAAAGTTCTCAATGTGCTCGTATTTTCATGATTTTTGCATTTCTTATATTTTGAACAATTATAAGCTTGTTAGAAATAAAATTTAATTTTCCAGTCATGATTAGGCTTCTGCGCAACTTTTTCGCGCATACAAACATCACCTGATCCCCACTCTCAGACCCCTTGCTCCACAGAACAGCTGAGATCTCAGTTATTTGACAATATTGAAGTACATATACACGTAAATCTGGATAAAGTGTCATGGATTAATATTTTGTTTCAATTACTGAATGTCCATTCTTATATATTTGTCTTCTAGTCTAAAATATGAGTTCGTCACGAAGAAAGTGTAAATATTGTAGTGATTCATTTTGTTATATTTGCGGTGTTTATATACCAAAAAACAAAAAGAAATATCACAGACTTTGTCAAGGAGACTTATGTTGAATATTTTGGTTTCAAAATGGACAAATTAGGTAAACCATGGGTTCCTAATAAAGTTTGTAGGTCCTGTGTTGAGTCTTTACGGTTGTGGAAAAAAGGTGAACGTTCTGGATTAGACTTTGGTATTCCTATGATCTGGATGGAGCCTACGAATCATTTAGATGATTGTTACTTTTGCGTAGTAGATGTTAAAGGTTTTAATCAAAATCAAACGTGGAGATACCCAGACTTACAGTCTACGAAATGTCCGGTTCTACACAGTGAAAATCTCCCTCGGCCCATATACATTTCAAAAGAAATTCGCATGCCCTCAGAAACAATGATGTTACCAAATTCACAGAAATCGGGACCATCTAGTTGTGGAAGTGAATGGGAAGGTGAAACATCTACGCCAAAGTCATTTTCTCAAAATGAACTCAGTGATTTAATACGTGATCTCAATTTATCAAAACAAGGATCAGAACTGTTAGCCTCAAGATTGAAAGAAAAAAATTTATTGGCACCAACAGTAACAATTATAACATACAGAACGCGAAAAAAGAGTTATTACAATTTTTTAGTGAAAATGAAGGATTAGTGTATTGTAATGATATCGCGAAGCTGCTTATAGACATGGGTTTAAAAGAGTACAAATCTACTGAATGGCGCCTTTTTATTGATAGTTGCAAAAGAAGTTTAAAATGCGTCTTATTGCACAATGGAAATAAATTTGCATCAATTCCAATTGCCCATTCAACGAAACTCAAAGAAGAATATGAAAATGTAAAATTAGTTTTAGAGAAAATTAAATACTCTGAGCATCAATGGCCGATCTGTGTGGATTTAAAAATGGTTAATTTTTTACTTGGCCAACAAAGTGGATATACAAAATACCCTTGCTTTATTTGTATGTGGGATAGTAGAGCAAAGCAACTTCATTGGGAACAAGATGTTTGGCCTGTAAGAAATTCTTTAACTGTCGGTAAAGCCAACGTAATAAGGGAGCCGCTGGTGAGCAGAGACATAATCATACTTCCACCATTACATATTAAGTTAGGTATGATTAAGCAATTTGTAAAAGTGTTGAACAAAGACGGAAATTGTTTTAATTACATTTGCAGAAAATTTCCGAAGCTTAGTATGAAAAAATTGAAAGGTGGAATATTTGATGGTCCTCAAATACGGCAATTGATGAAAGATTAAGATTTTATCAAAGTTATGACTGTTCCGGAAAGTAAAGCTTGGAAAAGTTTTGTGTTGGTTGTCGAAAATTTCCTAGGTAACCATAAAGCAGCAAATTATGAAGAAATTGTGCAAAATATGCTGACAAACTTTCAGACTTTAGGAGCAAATAGGAGTATTAAGTTACACTATCTCCGCAATCATCTAGATTAATTTCCGGATAATTTAGGAAATTATAGTAAGGAACAGGGAGAGCGGTTTCATCAAGATCTAAAAGTGATGGAAGAAAGGTATCAAGGTCGATGGGATTGTCACATGATGGCAGATTACTGCTGGTCTTTGAAAAGAGATTGTCCCATGAAAAATTATAGAAGAAAAGCTCATAAAAGGCGTTTTATGGAAATATGAAATATATTTTCGACATTTTCCTCTTTATTTACTTCGATGTATCCGAATTTCTCAAAACATAACTGACATTATAAATATATCTGTTATTTTGTTTCTTGTTTTACGAAAATCATTTTCATATCTAGGGCAACAAAACCATTGTAGACCAGTGTAATTATACATGGAATTGTATCCCACTGCTTCACTTATTGATGGTTCACACTGGCTCTCCGATTGAAGAGAAGAAGTCATTGAGTTCGTCTGCAATCAAGTTTGACTCATTCTCATGTCTAACCCTCATGACTCCACTTTCTTTATTTATGAGGTTCCATATGGCCTTGGTTTTATTTCCTGCTTCTTTAATTTGTTGAGAGTTATGAATCTTTCCATCATTAGTATAGCTCGGTCTCAGATGTTTTTTCAAGATCGTTAGTAGTTCTCTTGACTCTGCTGTTTTCTGGACCCTGTGAATAGTCTGAGCCGCTTCAATTGTCCTTTTCAAGGCTGAAATGCTATTATTTGGTCTAGTGTTATGTTTACGACCAGGCCTCTCTCTCACGGCTATTCTAGGGAACGAATCATTGAAACAATGCTGAAACATGCCATGGGAATTCTTATATGAGTCCTCTGCTCTTTGTTCCATTAGGGCATCCCAGTTCACCAGTTTCAATGCCAGTATGAATTTTTTGGTATTTTCCTCATTTATGTTGTGTCTGATAGTAGTATTTATTTCCTGCGCAGCTTTGGTCTACAATTTGATCTCTTGCACCAAGTGGTCTGAAAGGTGCGGGTCATATGTGTCTTTAAGGTAAGTATGGCTTTCTAAATTTGAAGAGATATTATCAATGCACGTACCGCTATTGTTTGTTATTCGGCTAGGTTCATTGGAAATTGGCTTTAGACCAAAAGCCTCGAAAGTTTCCAATAATTCATCCCTATTATTGCTAGGTTTTAGCAGATCAATATTATAGTCACCTGCTACGCATACTTTATGGTAATTATTATCTGTGATCTCTTCCAGACAGATTCAGTTGCGTAGTGAGAACTGTAAAATTCCCAAAGGGAGGTCTACACACAGACACCACAGCTAGGTTTTGAGCGACCACGCGAATCCCAGCCACTTCAACAAGATTTTCTATGCTCATTTTATTTATTTTATGTAATTTCACTTCACTCCATTACGAACCTCTATAGCTACTCCTCCACATCTGCTCGTTGCTCTGGAGAATGAATCCGAAATGACATAGCCCTCTAAGTTGGTTCGGTGCAAGATTTCTTCGGTAGATCAGTGTTTGGTAATGCAAGCAACGTCAATCCTTTTTTCGTACAGAAAGCTTCTTCAATGTCAACTTTATTATTTATGGGCTTTAGATTACTTTTAATAATTACGAAGTAATTTTTGTCGCAGTTTATTTTCCACTCAGGATCTGATGGGATTTGAGGGTCGAAAAAACCTGAACCTTTTAATGGTAATATTAAGTAATTCCTAAACCTAATACTGACCATAAAAGAGTTAATAACTATAGACCTATAACTTAGCTTCCTGCTCTTGGCAAGATGTTCGAAAAGATAATCAAAATAAAGATAGAAGAAATCATTGGGGATAAAATTCCTAATCAACAGTTTGGGTTTCGAAGCCAATGCTCCACTCTGCACCCTATTACTATTCTCATTTCAAATGTCCAGGCTGCCAAACTCAATAACCTCTCATCTGCAGCAATAAAATAATAAATAAATTTTATTTTTATTGCGCACTGCGCAAATGGCCATCGACCTTGGGTCCTTCAGCCTAGTTTTACAACAAAATTATTTTAAGTAATCATCCAACAAACAAAAAAAAAATATATATATATATATATATATATATATATATATATATATATATATATATATATATAACACTTTATATTAAAATCTAAAATTTATCTCTGCCTCTTCAGTTCCTCTTTTGTTCTTCCAATGTCAGTATTAATGACTTAAGTGGGTATTTTCTTGCTGCTTGTGCGATATGTTCATGGTGGAAGAGATCAAGAATGTCCTGCGAGTCTTTAAGAAGTGCGTAAAAATTCTTGTTCAACTTTTTGAGTCTTTCATCTATCGGTTGTATATTCGTTATCTGGTACAATAATTCATTTGGTGGGTTATGTATTCTGTTTTCCGGGTGTCTAATCTTTGTTATTGTACGAAGAGATGTAGTTTCTGCGGTTTTTAGATTGTTCAAGGCTGGGCGTCTACAGTTAGCAAAGATGGGATGTGCATATTCCAGGACAGGTTTGCATATTGTCTTGTATATTTTAACTGCATTATTTGTGTTTATTCCTCTGTTCCTGACGGTTAGTTTAGTGAAAGTTTTAGCTCTTGATATGGTTCTCTTCTTAATCGCTTTGGTATATTTGTTGAAATTCATTTTGTTGTCGACTTCAACCCCTAGGTATTTTATTTCCACTGTAGGTTTTTTGGCGATTCCTTTAATTGTGATACTAGGCGAATTTTGACTAATTTTATGATGGAAAATTATATATTGTGATTTCCTTGGATTGGGTTTCAGGCGCCATTTACTCAGCCACATTTCAAGTTTGTTCATCATACTTTGCAATCCATTCAAGCAGGTTGTCAGTGAGCTATCGTGGGAAATTATAAAAGTGTCATCTGTATACTGAAGAGAATATTGCTGGTTGTTTCTTTCTTTTGGAATGTCATAGCAGTAAATTATGTAGAGAAATGGTGACAGGCTAGAACCTTGCGGTGTTCCTTGTTTGGGGAAGAATGGTTCCGACACTGTATTTCTAATTTTCACTGTCAGCTTTCTATCGTTCAAAAAATTTATGATCATGTGTATAAGAAATCTCGGTAGGTTAATTTTGTATAATTTGAAGATTAGACCCCTGTGCCATATGCTATCGAAAGCCTTTTCAATATCGAGACTTATGGCCGCTGTTTTAAAGTTTTTTAGTTTTTCATTTTGTGTGTTCGATACCAAAACGGCCAGTGGATGTGTGGTAGACCTCTTGTTCCTAAATCCAAATTGAGAAGTGGGCAAAATGTTGGTGATTTGCTTTTCCATCGTCAGTTTTATTATTTTCTCGAAAAGCTTTCCTAGTACCGGTAGAAGTGTTATAGGTCTGTAGTTTTTAACTGACTTGTGGTTTGAGTTAGGTTTAGGAATTGTTATTATACATCCTGACTTCCATATGAGCGGAAATTGTTGCTTTCTGAGGCAGTCTTCGAAAATTTGTATTATATGTGAGTGTATCTCCGGGTCAAACTGTTTAACTATTCTCCACGAAATGCCATCCACGCCTGGAGCACTATTTCTGGTTGAATGCAGTAGTTGGTAATAATCGCTTTCTTCTATTTTAACAACCTCCTCTGAATATGTAAATTCTTCTTCCACAAATTCGTTGTACCATCTGTCTATATATCTTTCTGTTGTTTTGCTGAATTCTTGGTCATCATCATATGCGTATACAGATTCATAGTAATTTTTAAATACCTCAACCTTATATTTTTCTGTTACATACCATTTTCCATTCTCTTCAAGATCAGGTACTGAGAATGTCTGTTTATATCTGGAAAGTTTTTTGATCTCCTGATAGAAGTTTTTACCCTTGGTTTGATTAATGTTGTTGCATGCTTCAACCCATGTGTGTTGTATACTGTTGCACCATTTTTTGTATATTTTTATTGTAGATGTTAATTTGATTTTTAATTAGAGGATCCCGATTCTGGCAGTATTCCCTATACATTTTTCTCTTTGTTTTAATCAACTTTATCACGTAGGGTGGAAGTTCGTGTCTAAAGTTATTTGGTTTTTTGATTGGACAGTTGGCTTTAATGCTTGTAGAGACTGTCTTATTGAAGGACTCTATATATTCTTCATTAATTTCTTTTCCCATGTTTTGTTGTATGAAGCTTTTAATGTCCAAATTCACTTTTTTAACATTGCATTTGTTGTAATTATATATAGGCGTTATAGACTCTTTCACCACATCACCTCCCATATCAACTGTCAACAACACGCCCAAATGATCTGATCCTATGTCTGGGGTTAAAGTTATTCTTCTTATGTTATTCTTTAGATTTTTTGAGTAAAATATTAAATCGGGTGTACTATCAGGGTCATGGTCCATCAAGAAAGTAGGGGCTGTCTCTGCCTTGGTGAAAAGTCCACACTGTAGAAATCTATTTATTTGTTTTTTCTTACTAGGGTTTGGGTTGAAATCTCCTATAATTATTACATGCTGATAAAGTAAAGCCTTGGTAAAAATATTTTCTTCTATTCTGCAATGTGGATGTATATAAACCAAAAAATGTGCAGCTTGTCGTCTTTGAAGGGAATAGTGAAGTGAAGTACTTCATTTTGCCTGTTATTCACTGATGGTGGATTGGCTTTACCCATTTTTATTTTTGGATGACACATAGCGATACTGCCACCCCTAACGTTTAGTTGATAGTCACCAACTTTCTTCAATATTTTCCAGGCTTTATAAGAAATTACATGTTCTTCTTTGATCTTTGTTTCTACAAACATAGCAAAGTGAATATTGTTAGTTTCGATGAAATTGTTTATTATATGTCGTTTTGCCCAGTAACTGTTTGCATTGTTGTAGAAAATATTAATTTCTGAATTGAATTTGCCTGCTATTATTGCTTGATGGTTCAGTAGGAAATGGTTCATCTGGGCATTCTAGGTCAAATATCAAAATATAGACTCTGTTTCCAGAAAAGACTGCGGTAGTGTCTATATTGTATTGGTTAATGAACCTTTTTTTCAGCTTCTTCATTAGTTCTTCTCTGTCGATAGTTTGTGGTTTATTGAATTTGCGGATGTAGGTATTAATTATGTCATCGTGGATTGTAATCGATGAATGTATTCTATTTTGTTTTTTATCAATTTCTTCTATTTCTCTGGTTCTTTTGTTCAGAGATTTAATCTGTGCATTTGGGATTCCTTCCAGCGGTTTCTTTGGATGTTTCGGGCATTTCAGGGACCAAGCTTCTGCAGCAATATTTCTTATAAAAATGGCAATTGATAGTGTATGGCACAAAGGGCTTCTATACAAGTTGAAAAAATTGGAATTGCCCAACTACTTAATCCACCTCATAAGAGAATTTTTATTAGACAGGAGCTTGGCAGAAAAAATCAAGAATGCAAAATCAGAATCCTTCAAACCTAAAAAAGGAGTTCCCCAGGGTTCACCTTTATCGCCTTTACTATACAACCTTTTTTGCACTGATATAAATGAAAATGTCGACCATCAGGAAAAGGCCGAATATGCTCTACAGATTGCCGATGACACTGCTCTCATAGTACACGCTAAAACAAAAGAACAAGTTATGGAGAAGCTACAAGCCCTGGTGGATAAAATTATGAACTGGCTTAACAAATGGAAATTACTGCTAAATCCTGTTAAATGTCAACTGATTATTTTTAATCATACCCCATCTCATGCTTCCCCGCAAATTTCGATCAACCAGCATAACACAAAACCTAACGTCACAGCAAAATATTTGGGCATAAATATTGACAACAAACTTAGCTTCAACTATCACACTAAACTCTGTAAAAGAAAAATTACTACCAGAGCTAAATTTTTTCGCTGCCTGATCTACAACAATAAAGGAATAAGCAAAAAAACAGCTGCTAAAATCTATAAAAGCATTTGCAGGCCAATCCTAGAATATGGCCACACTATATTTCTAAACTGCAGAAATCCAGCAATAAAACAATTGAGAACTGCAGAAACTACTGCCCTCAGAACGATTACCAACATGCGCCACCCAGATAATCCACTCCACAAACCTTTAAATCAGCTGCTCTACAAGGTGACAAAAATTCTACCCATCACTGATAGATTAAGGATGCTTTCAATTAAGTTTGCAAAACGACCACATAATATGGAAATACTACAACCCCACATAAGAAGAAGAGGTATACATATACAAAGTCGACGAAAATACCCCACGCACACACTACTGGAAGTTGTAGAGCAGCTTCAAGGGCACTAAAATAGTTCTGTGCATATAAATAATTATATAATAATATAAAATAATAAAATAATTTTTTTACAATCAAAATTGGGAAAACAAATCTCTATGTTCAATTTCAGTAGAAGGAAATAATATCTAAATGTAAAATTTACGGGCTGCAGGACCTAGGTCGATGGCATTATGATATTATGTTATTATTTATTGGCTAATAAAAATCGTTTATTATTTATTGGTAATATTACATGGCCAGTTTTCGCCTTTATATAGATCCTCCATTAGATCAGGATCAGCACCCACACTGAAGGATCTACTCCTTGCATCCTCTCTTATAGGAAGACCCTCGATTAATTCTAAATGATTACGAACTGTGTCCTCCGTTGTGTTTAGACACGTCCAACGTGTACCCAGATCTGCTTGGGAACAGTTGTAAAGGAGGATGATGGTTCAGTACCGCGTACCAGTTGTTTTTCTTTCGTATATTTGTTCCTATTTTGGATCTTTGGTTCTACGTCTATGTTTGCCCTCAACGTAGTGTGATTGTCGCGTTGAGTTTCGTGTTTTGACTGCTTTTTGCATCTATATTTCTTGTTCTGTATTTGCCACGATTCATCTGATTTACCAGTAATCGCCATCTTCAAGTTCGGGATGTCCACTGGCTCTTTTTGCTCTCCATTCACTGTTGATGATTTCAGTTCTAATGAAGAATCAAATGTGGGGTCATTGACCTTTGACGAAGGCTCACTTTCATTTTCACTTATTTGTGGTATTGAAGGTGAATCATTTGGTTGTTTGGTGTTGGTGAGCATCTTGACCAGTTCTATATTGATCTCACGCAGGGCTCTAACTTCTTCTTTTAGTCCATGAATTTCGACTCTTAATTCATGTGTACACGCATTCATGCATTATTTCAAGATTGGTTCTAAATTTTTAATTAAACCATAAACATCCAAACTTTTTTCTGGAAATCGTTTTCGTCATTTGGGCCGCTATTTGAAGAAGATTTGGTTATTTTAGCACATTTTTGTGTATCCACTGCTTGCATTTGCCAGTGCACTGTATTGAATAGTCTTTTTTCTCGTTTATTACAAGAGCACAAATTCCGCATATTGACTCGCCGGCCATCTTGAATCAAAAGTGGTACTCCTCTGGCTCTCACAGCCCCACACAGTGAGTCAGTGGAGGCCGCATTAAACGCACCTTCAATGTTCATGAAGGTTGCAGCTACAGTCTCCTTGCGGTCCAGAGACTGTGTGATCCTCCCGACTAAGTTGTTAAGTGCCAGATCGGTTGATTTACCTTTTTGATAGGCGTATTGATGTTCACTCAGAGGTCTCAGCGATAACACCTCGGTTCTGATGTATCCATCTAACACTTTCTCCAGGGTTTTCAAAACAAAAGACGTAAGACTAATCGGTCTAAACGACTTCGGTTGTGAGTTCGATTTGACCCACCTTAGGGATGTAAACAACCCTGACTCTTCGCCAGCTGGCCGGGACAATATTCCAGGCAAGACTCGACCGGAAGAGCCTAATGAGGTATGGGAGAAGGACATCCACGCTCTGTTGTAATAAGGCAGGTATGATGCCATCCTCTCCAGGAGCTTTGAATGGCTTAAATGTGCAAATCGCCCACCTGATTGCTCCGGGCTTGATGATCGTTCCTGCGTTCTTCCAATCCTCCTTTTTGGCCTTTTTACAAGGTCCTTCGGGGCGACGGTGTCACAGCTTTCACTGATATCAAGAAAGCGACAATTTGCGAAGTGTGTTCTCGCAGGAATCTCTAAAGTCTCCTTTCTAGAGCCCGTGTATAGCCCATCCAGACCCTCCACAGATCCGATGGGGAGCGCTGGGCCTCTGGCGATAACCCTATGCAGCCTTGCACTGACGGGGTTACTTTCCACCTCCCCGCAAATCTTGCGCCAGGACTCCCGTTTTGCCCTCCTTATTTCTTTGTTGTATGATGAGTAGAACGATAATGGTCCCAATTGCCGGTATTTTTAGCTCGGTTAAATAGTTTCCGAACTTCTCCGATTTTCAAGGGCAGGATTCCACCATGAAGTTGTGCCATTCTTAAGCTTTCTCCTTAGTGGACAGTTATCGTGATACGCTGACCCGATCGACCGGGATATCTCCTCAGCCATACGCTCAACGTCTTCACGACTGTTAGTAGATGTAGCAATACCTCCCAAATGGGCACTAAGGGTGGCCCTATATCCGTCCCAATCAGTGCTTCTTGGGTTTGTATATTCAACCACTGGTCTGATCCCAGATTCAATGGTAAATTGAATGTGTCTGTGGTCAGATCCCGAGGGTTCTGCCATGAGAAAGTCGAAAAGACTTTCACCTCTTGCATTGATGTTCGTGCTGCCCAACACCGAGTGGTGTGCATTAGCATCACATGCAATGACAAGTTGGAGCTTTTTCCTGCAGCAATGACTCACCAGGTTACGAATCATCACAGGAGGGCATTCCGCAGAGTCTTCTGGGAAATATGCTTAGTAGACCACTAAGTCAAGTCTGCCATGCTCTCCCAGGACACTCACAAGTACAGAGGTAGTGTCTCTGTTACAGAATTCGGTAAGTAAGAAGTTATCGATTCTGTTATTGATGAATATACACGTCCTGGGGTTGCCCCCAGGGCAGTGGTACAAAATTTGTCCTGGTTGATTTCCGAGACCGCAAACTAATCCTCGGTTTGCCAGACATGGTTTCTGAATGAATGCCAAATCAAGGCTTTCATTTAGGATGCATTTACTAAGGAGATAGGAACCTGCCGTAGAATGCTGTACATTAGCCTGAAGGCACCTGATACCCCTCCGCATCATTTTGATGTCGACGGGGCATCTATAAATAGTAATCTCAAGCAGCATATAAATAGTGTACATTTGGGCATAAAAAATCACAAATGTAATTATTGTGATAACAAAGGAACATAAAAAATTCATCTTAAAAGACATATCAATAGCGTGCATCCCTCTTGAAAATTTTCAAATATATTCGATGTGATTATCAAACTCAAAAAGTATTCATCGTGGAATTAAATATCATGAATTTGATCAATGTGAATATTGAACATTTGTAAAGAATAATCTTACAAAGCATATGAATAGTACTTATCCAAGCATAAAGGAGACAAATGCAGCTAATGTGAATATAAAGCAAATCTCGGACTACATATAAATTGTGTAAATTCTGGAAAAAAATTCAAATTCATTAATTTGATTCAGAAGCATACACTCAAGTAGCAGACATGTGGCCAATATTATTTCATGCTTCTGAAAAGAATGCTTGAAAATGGTAATTTTCTCCAGCATATGACTATTTCACAACTTACAACTATATGAATAGAGTACAGTGTCCCACATTGTTTAATTTTGACGATTGTACGATTTTTCTTTTAGAGAAGATAACGACAGTCTGAGGAGTACAGGACTTGATTTCTGATAAACACTAAGTAGTGAAAATCGTTTCCGATTAGTCCAGTCACTTTAGGCATTTTAAACTCCAATCTGCAGGAAAATTACTAGTGAGCTGAATTTTTGTATACACCTTTATTACAGCATTTTAAGGAAGATGTAAAAAATCAAGATTAATATCATGCCGACTAAAAAACTTATAATGGTCTAAGGGTCACGAAAATCACTTTTTCCCAAATATCTCGCAACATATTGCTAGGAGGTCAATAGAGGTTATCATTAATATTTGAATTTGGGATGCTTTTACTTGGTAAAATTCCATTATCAATAATAAAAAACAAGTAATGTGTTTTAGGAATTTTACTTAATAATTGTGATTCGTAACGCGTTTCACTACACCGTAGCTTCTTTAGACCAAATAATGTACAGAAAATAAGAAGGAAAACTTAAGAAAAAGCAACCCAATAAGCTTTTAATTACTTAAGAACATTTATATTTATATTCCCATTCTTATTTTCTGTACATTCTTTGGTCTAAAGAAGCTACGGTGTAGTGAAACGCGTTACGAATTACAATTATTAAGTAAAATTCCTAGAAGCACATTACTTGTTTTTATTAATCATTAAAATTGTTCTGAAATTATCTACAAAAAATTGCATTCTGCATTTTCCTGTAAAATTAACCGTTCTCGGAATAGAGCGCTGAGAAAGCGACTACATTATGATAATGCACTCGTTTCCTCACCACCTTTGAGGTAGAATGCAAGGCGCATGGTTTCCCCCGTAGGCATAATCCAAGATATGTACTGAGAAGTTTTGTTAATGTAAGAGTGAATAATTTCTTATTTCAACATTGAAATATACAGAAAAAATAAACTGTAGTATATTATTTTTTTTGTCATTCATTGTTTCAATTTTTGTAGTCTGATAAAATAATACGGGTGCATGTTATGTTTCTTAAGGTTCCTTTGAATGGAAGTATAACTCAATCCAATAACCATTGATGCTGACTTAATGGACGCATGTAGATTGGCACGAAAATACGCTAGCGTATTAATTTGATTGTCGTCGTCCTCGAGAATTGGTTTTCTTCTAGTTTCTTTATATTTTGTTCCTCCAAATTGCAGAAAATTGCTTCTAATCCTTCGAAATATTGTTTTACTCATAGGCGCCAAATTTGGAAATTGGTTATTGAATTGCCTGCAATTTTATTATCAATCTGGTGTTTTTCAAAAATTTTCACTTCAAATTACCAACAATTCTTGTTGAAATATCAAATTCGAATGAACGAAGTGACAAGTACATTAATTTTAGGCACCTGTCAGGTGAGCGTAGCCAGTTCAGCTACTTGATTCAAATATTTCAAAGCATTCTCTGTTAGATCTTGCAAAATCATCTAAATTCAATATATTCCCAAATTATTTCGGAACTATGAGAGATAGGTATAGTACATGCTGATACAATTCCATCTGAAATTTGACGCTTCATCTGATGGCGATATAAAAATTGGCACGTGCCATTTGAAAAAATTGAGTTATTGCTGTTTGAAAAAGGCCAAATTGAAAAAATCATACAAAACAACGCAATAAACATTTGACATGTGTAGACTGCTTAAAAGATTCCTTGATCCTTCTTCTATCCACCCAAGCAAAAATTGTGTCTGTAGTGCAAAAGATCTACGAGCTACAATTTTTTTAAATGTTCCTCAAAAATCGAGTTTATAACAAAAATAATTAAATCTGTCAAAAGTTTTGATAGATAAGTACCAACAACTTGGGTATTTTATGCCTTGCTCAAATGTCGGTTCTAATTGTATAATAAAAAAGGTAGATTGCAATTTGAAATAACAAAGTGATGACCCACTTCCGGTATGACCGGAAATGGTATCACTTCGAAAATATTTCACTTCAATTGGAAATCGCTACTTATGGCCGCGTATAAAATTTCAGCTTGATATTGTAATTGGAACTCAAAAAGTTTTTAACGGACGGTCCCGGTGGATATCCCTGGATAGGTAAGTGTAAGAATCTGCTCTTTTTCGCTATAATGTTTGGCATGCCGAATTATCTCAAAACACTGATGAAATAAATTCAATTTAATAACCGCAAACTCAAATTTGAACGAATATCAATCAAATACGATCCAGCGCAAGAGCACAACGGATGCATTTTCTATGCTCACAGAAGTGTACGAGCCGAGTTTCGACGTGCCGTGTGACGTCAAATATTTCTTTTCATTTTATTTGGTACGAGAGAGTGAGATGTACTTAGTGGCCATTTGAAATGATACAAAGTATACTCTGTATTTTATGTTGACATGGCATGTACTTTTATGGTGCTAAATATACATCTATCCATAGAAATACCAAAAAATCCGTATCTTCCAGACCACTGTTGTGGACCCTGTACATGTATTCAAATACCGGTACTGCTTGCTTACTTCCATCTTTTCACAATGTCCTCGGGAACTTAGCCCATTTACACAGCTGGACCTACAGTTTATAGTGGATTCCGAACCACTCTCCTAGACCGTGCAATGATAACTGCCACCACAAGGATTACAAGTTATCTGGTCGTCGGAAGTTTATGCTCTCTTTAGGCGATTCTTTCAAATTCAGCAATTTTTGTTCAAGGACAACATCCATAACCTGAACCCGGATTCGAACCAGGAGCCTCGACTCAAATACCGGTATTGCTTGCTTGCTTGCATCTTTTAACAATGTGCTCGGGAACTTAGCCGATTTACACAGCTGGACCTACAGTTTATAGTGGATTCCGAACCACTCTCCTAGACCGTGCAATGATAACTGCCACCACAAGGATTACAAGTTATCTGGTCGTCGGAAGTTTATGCCCTCTTTAGGCGACTCTTTCAAATTCAGCACTTTTTGTTCAAGGACAACATCCATAACCTGACCCCGGATTCGAACCAGGAGCCTCGACTTAGCAGTAAATACCGGTATGGTAGTTGATCTATTTGAACTACTCTTCAAGCTCGTTTGTGTGATTAGTTTGTATGGTTATCGAAGACTTCTATGGTCATATTTGAGTAGGTTAGAGGATTCACTTTGAAAGTAAAGCGGTAAAGTTAATCCTCACTCATTTCTGTTCTTTTCGGTGAAAATTAACAATCATACATTAAGAGCGATAATGTGTTCAACAGTGTTTGTACATCTGTTATTTTTACAGGTAAGTAAAACTGATAATTAGTTTTGGTTATGTAGACGGTTTCATTCGGGTTATTAGTGATCGTAGCGGTCATTCTTGTCATGTGTAACATATCTTGTTGTTTTTCAAACTGATATTGCAGCAGAACAATGGTAATACAGAATGGCAGTTGAAAATAACCGTCGTTGAGTTGTGACTGATAACTAAAAACAAATTACAAACAAAGGAATGCTTGTGTTTTGTTTACTTGAGTTTTTTTTTCACTTTGCCGGTTGAACGAGATATAAAAAAAGCATGTGTTCTTTTATACGTTCATAACTGGTAATATATCTTTCATACCAAATACTATTTCGTCGATTATCCATTGTGGGTGAGTGTACAGTACTTTGTTTTTGCCAAGTCAAGAAATAGTTGTCATTTCAATAATTATTTTCCAATGTTGAGAAATTTTGAAAGAATTATGAAGCAATTGGTTTTACTGCAAAATAGACAGTAGGTAGCTTTCTTCATAACAATTACTATTTTATGAAGTATTTTCGGCACAGAATCAATTAATTATCAGAAACTATTTTGTTAATTTCATCTTTATACGATTTGCTTGGGAACTTAGCCCATTTACACAGTGGACCTACAGCTTATAGTGGATTCCGAACCACTCTCCTAGACGTGCAATGATAACTGCCACCACAAGGATTACAAGTTAACTGGACTTAGGAAGTTTATGCCCTCTGTAGGTGACCCACATGAAGCTCTCCCAGGAATTTTTTAATAGTAAAGGCAAAACTGATAAATTTGACAATACTGGAGTTTATCACTTGTCCTGTATGGATTGTGAAGGCGTCCATATAGGCCAAACAGGTCGTTCATTCAAAATGATATATAAGGAGCATCAGTCAGATTGCAATAACCAGAGAACAGACGAATCTACTTTTGCTACACATTGTATCGAAAATGGCCATCATTTTCCACCCATACATCAACTTGAAATTATTCCCAGAATACCTAAGGACGAAAGTTAGATTTCTTGGAATCAATCGAAATTTTCAAACTGCAACAAACACCCCATAGAGATAATCTTCTGAACGACCAGAATGTCTCTATTTTTGAAATCTTTTAATAATACCTGCTTCTGTCATAATCATTATTGCTTCTTGTTCGCACCCTCATTAATTTTATACTTACCGATTTATATATGCAATCCTGATTTTCAATAAAATCTCTTGTGATAGTATAATACATAGTTTTAATTTCTTACCATGATCATGAAATATCTGTACTCATTTGTGTCTCCTTTTTCATGTACAGCAGTCACCCGGGTCATCTTGAGTTTCTCTGGAAAACAACTTAATTGGAAGAAGAGGTTCACGATACTAAGAAAGAGATCTGCCAGAATATGTAGTACTATTCTTCATGAGTGTTGCTGAGAAGCCAATTATATCTCGAGTGGGTTCATTTTTCAGCTTGGCTACCACTTCTAAAGTCTCTTCTGGAATAACTGAGGAAAAAATATAGGTTTGTAGACTGTAACATATGTGATAAATCTTTCATTTTGATTGTGTAAGATGTGAAGCCAGACAAGATTTTTCTCAACCCATAGTAGAGCGATCAGAATATTTGGCTCTATTCAGATAGGAATTTTATTCAACCCAAATATCAATTTTAAATCTCGAATTTATGGAAATCCATTTTAATATAAATAAAACGAAACACTTCTGTCAGATTTCCACAATTCTAATACTAGAGCACTTTCAACAGTTACGTCATCTTCGAGAGTTCTGAGCAAGAATCTGCTAATTATACATATTTTAGATGTTGAGTAGTGAGGAGTAATTTGATTCTAAAGTCTATTTGGTAAAGACGTAAAGTAATAAAAGTTCATTAAATATGCAAATGCCTTAGGAATGTGGTACGTGGGCAATTCAAAAATAAATGTATTTTATATGTTCTTGTCTTGGAACAGGCACCAAGTTATTGCCGAATCTTCGATCGAAACCTTCGTACAAATCTCCAGGAAAAACCCAACTATCTGACTACGATCTCCTCTGTCGTTTTCATTGTTTGCAAATATTGCTATCCTCGTTTTAAATACAATGTTTACATATGTCTAAAAGTTGTAGTCAGTAACGTAGAGGAATATATGTTTTAGGGTTCTCTTCGAAAATAAAATTGAACTCTAATGTATTTAAAAACGATAATAATTGAATGTGAATATCTAGATCAGCGGTCGTGGAACTTTTTCAATTATTACCCCAAAATTTTTTGTGTAAGTTCATATTATGGAATGCAAATGGTCTAGCAAACCATAAACAGGAGGTGATTTCTTTCCTAGACATTAATAAGGTGGACATTTTACTAGTTTCGGAAACTCATTTTACCGAATTAACAACATTTTCACTACCATATTACACTACATATCACACCACCCATCCTGATGGTAGAGGACATGGTGGGTCTGCAGTAATCATCAGGAACACATTGTCACATCACGAACTCGATAAATACCAAACTAATGAAATCCAGGCAACGACAGTACAAATTAACTCCAGCAGAGGAAACCTCAACATCTCCGCTATGTATTCCCCACCACGTCACAATATCACCACAGATGTATACAAGCAGTTCTTCAACACCCTCGGAAATAAATTCATCGTGGGAGGCAACTGGAACGCAAAACATACCCAATGGGGGTCCAGACTCATTACCACCAAAGGACTAACCTACTCCGAGCTATAACCGATGCTAATTATAGTCATCTGAGCAATGGTGAGCCCACTTACTGGCCAACTGATCCTAGAAAGTTACCAGATTTGCTTGACTTCTTTATATTGAATGGCATACCAACCCAAACTTGTTCTACAGAATCCAATTACGAACTCTCATCAGACCACACACCTGTCATCATAAACTTGTGCTCCACCAACCTGAACAAGAGATCTCATCCCAAGTTGACTTCCGCACGAACGAACTGGGAGAAATTCAAGACCTTTATAGAAGACAATCTGAATTCGAATATAAGGATAAAGCAACCAATAGAAATAGATGAAGCAGCTCAACATTTCACTGATATTATACAAAAAGCTGCATGGTTTGCAACTCCTCATGAAGAACATCCCAATAATCATCTGAGTACCCCATTATTTATTCGAAAACTGATAGCAGAGAAAAGGAAAGCCAGAAGACAATGGCAGAGATCGAGACACCAAAATGATCTACATCACTATAGAACATTAGCACGAAAACTTTCCAGAACACTCAAGGAAGCACAAAACTCAATGTTCGATAACTATTTACAAAACCTATCCCCTGACGATTACAGCCTTTGGAAAGCGACAAAAAAATTTAAAAGACCCACTCCTCCAGTCTCCCCAATACGTGCCAGCAACAACCAATGGGCACGTACAAACCAAGAAAAAGCAAATACATTCGCAGAACATCTCTACAAGGTATTTGAAGAGCCCGAAGAAACATCTGATTCCCCAAACATTGACGAACTTCTCGATGCATCTTGTCAAATGTCACTACCGATCCGACATAAATTCAGCAGAAGTAAAACTCACTCTGATATATAACCGTATTCTACAATTGTACTATTTCCCTGTCATATGGAAATATGCTAACATAATAATGATACACAAGAACGGCAAACCCCCTGAAGAGGCAACATTATACAGGCCAATCAGCTTACTACCCATAACAAGCAAAATATTCGAAAGACTGTTGCTTAGCAGAATTCATGAAGATCATAACCTGACGAATATTCTTCCAAATTACCAGTTTGGCTTCAGGGAGAACATGTCCACTATTCACCAAGCCCACAGAATAGTCAACACCATCTCAAAAACTCTTGAAGAAAAACAATACTGTACTGCAGTATTTCTCGACATAGCACAGGCCTTCGACAAGGTGTGGCACCAAGGCCTGAAATTCAAGATCAAAATCACCTTAAACCACAACTATTACCTCCTGTTAAGTTCCTACTTGTCAGAAAGATATTTCTCAGTGATGCTCAACGACGCTATGTCAGACCATTATCCTATAAGATCCGGAGTACCGCAAGGTAGTGTATTAGGTCCATTGCTTTTTCTCCTATATACCTACGATCTACCTGTTACCAATTCCACGACCATAGCCGCCTTTGCAGACGACGTTGCTATACTTTCCGTCAATGAAGATCCAACCACCTCGTCAGTTAACATGCAAAATCACCTAAACACACTGAGCTCCTGGTACAAAAAATGGAGAATCAAAATGAACCAATCCAAATCAGTACAAGTGACATTCACAACCCGCCATAGTAATTGTCCCACAGTCGCAATTGATGGAGTTTCTCTACCTACCAAAAGCAATATAAAATACCTTGGTTTACACTTAGATCGCCGACTTACCTGGGATAAACACATTCAAGCGAAGAGAAAACAACTGGATATTAAATTCAAACAAATGTATTGGTTACTAGGAAGAAAATCAGAATTATCCTTGAAGAATGAAGTTTTACTGTACAAAGTAATGCTGAAACCAATCTGGACATATGGCCTGCAACTCTGGGGATGTGCAAAATCATCAAGAGTGAATATCATACAGAGATTCTAGTCAAAAACATTGCGTTCCATAGTAAATGCTCCTTGGTATGTAACCAATAAAACCTTACATGAAGATCTCCAAGTACCCTATATCAGCGAAGAAATCAGAACAGTTACGACAAACTACCAAAATCGAACAACAGGCCACACCAATGATCATATTGAAAACTTGTACTGGGATGGACCATCCAACAGAAGACTGAAAAAAACCTGGCCTGAAGACCTCCTACATCACTAAGCAGAAGTGTTGATGCCAGTGGGCATCTCACTTTCATGTCCAGTTTCTTTCATTTATTTTACTTAATACTCTGTAAGAAGTAGATTGTAAAATGGCAATAAACGTTATACAAAAAAAAAAGTTCATATTATCTCAAGGCGAATAGTTGAAAAAACGAAATTGCTCTTTTTTAGCATCTTTCATATTATAGCCCCCCATGATAATTTTGATAAGAAAACAATAACTAAAGATTTAATTTAAACATCATTTATTCAATTTATCAATGTAATACCCAATAATACATAACGGCAATAATAAAATTGATAAGAACTTCGTCGTTTTCTTGAATTTGTAAAGAAAATTGGAGAACCAATCTTCATTTAAATATTTCAAAATAATCGTTAAAATCCGAAGTAATTTCAATCAAAAGAGGCATTTTTCGAGGTGATTCTTTAAGTGCTCTTTGGTTTTGTCTTTGCCTTAATCTATTATCTCATGATTTAAATGCTACTAGTTTCGGCTTCAAAATAAAGAGTCTATCAACTGAATTCAAATTAAGTCACTTAATTTATGTAGATGATATTAAATTATATGCTGGAACCAGATCTCATTTGGAAAATCTACTTGAGATTGCTTTCAACTATTCCAATGATATTCATATGAAATTTGGGCTTCCAAAATGTAAAAATCTTTCTATTGAAAAGGGAAAGATCACCTCTGATTATATTAAGATTTCCAATATCGAAATCGAGCCAATGCATCAAGGAGATACATATAAATATCTTGGATTTGGTCAAGGATTTGACCATAGCAGCACTAAAGAAAATTTTAGAAGTTCATATTACAAAAGACTTAGAATTATCATCAAGAGTCATTCAACTAGTAGAAACCTTTTTAGAGCTATCAACTCCTATGCAGTTCCTATTCTTACATCTTCTTTTGGAATTATTAAATGGTCTAAAACTGATCTAAATGAATTACAATGTCAAACGAGGAAAATGCTCTGTAAATATCATAAGCACCACCCAAAGTCAGCTGTTCAGAGAGTTACACTACCTAGACATCTTGGAGGTCGTGGATTAACTGATTTAAATAATCTTCATAGTAAACAGATTTTTCATCTACGTTCCCATTTTCATGATAAACAGAGAACGTCTAAATTACATGATATTGTTGTTGCTTCAGATTACACTGAAAGTACCCTAAAGAATTGAAGAATGATTATATTGATGAAATCGCATCAAATAAATGGTTAGTTTCTGGAGAATTGTTTGCTGAAACAGAAGGCTTGACAATTGCGATCCAGGATCAGGTTGTTTTCACGAGGAATTATAGAAAACACATCATCAAGCAAAATATAGATGATTCTTGACGTAGATGTTTTTGTTCTTCAGAAACAGTTTTTCATATATTATCATCTTGCTCAGTCCTTGCTTCAACAGATTATTTAGAAAGACATAATGCCGTCGCTAATATTATTCATTTTAATCTAGGAATTAAACATGACCTAATTCCCAGAAGAAAAAATTTTACTAATATGAACCTGAGATTATTTGTGAAAATGACAAATATAAACTTTATTTTAATAGAACAATTCTTTGCAACAGAGCTGTAAAACACAATAGGCCAGATATCATTCTCACTGATAAACAGAATCGAATAACATAATATACAAAATAAATACAATGAAAAAATTTCTAAATATATGATGCTTGGCGACGAGATTAAAAAATGTGCAAAATGAAAAAAAAAACTATTCTACCGAATATTATTGCCACAACAGGTGTTATTCCTAGGAATCTTCACAAAAGTATTGAGATTTTGGGTCTGAAGAAAAATTTGTTTGAACAGTCGAAGTCATCAAATCTTGTAATATTCTTCGTAGGTTTCTTTCGCAAAAAAATAATGAGGTAGAGTCATAGGTTTTCTCTTTAGTTTATACTGCTCAGAATCTCATTTCATATTTTATTTATTTGTTTATATAAATGTAATATAATTAACTGACAATTTTGTCATATTTATATTCAGAGCAGTATTCTATTCGATCGTTCACCACTTCACACAAAGGAAACTATTAATAAATAACACTCAGTGTTACTTGACTAAGGTCCGTACACTGGATTTTTCCGGGGAGAAAGCCTCTGACATTACCTGTTGGTACATTGATATCATTTTCATTCGTTGATGCTATAGTGTGTATATATTCTGGTAGATTGATATATTCTCATAACATTTAACGTTATCCAAATATATAATTATTCCAGGATATGTTTTGATTATAATCATTGCCTGGCAATGGTATTAATTACCGGGTGGTGGATTTATATTTTTCATGAAATCAGTTTGATTGCATGAACAGATATATAGGCAACTCGTCGGGGTTAAACCCCTATATTATATATATATATATATATATATATATATATATATATATATATATATATATATATATATATATATATATATATATATATATATATATATATATATATATATATATATATTAATTACCGGGTGGTGGATTTATATTTTTCATGAAATCAGTTTGATTGCATGAACAGATATATGGGCAACTCGTCGAGTTAAATATATATATATATATATATATATATATATATATATATATATATATATATATATATATATATATATATATATATATATATATATATATATATATATATATATATATATATATATATATATATATATATATATATATATATATATATATATATATATATATATATATATATATATATATATATATATATATATATATATATATATATATATATATATATATATATATATATATATATATATATATATATATATATATATATATATATATATATATATATATATATATATATATATATATATATATATATATATATATATATATATATATATATATATATATAGTCCACTATGGTTCTGCTTAGCTATGAACCCATTGTCCTCAATGCTCAATAGAACATGATACGGATTTAGGATAAAAACAGATAGGAACTATCATACAAGCTCCCACCTTCTGTATATGGAACGACAACGAATGCTCGAGCTCAGAACCCCATACATGGGAACAATATTCCAAAGCAGATCGATTTTGCGTCTTATATAGAAGCAACAGCTGAGATGACGTGAAGTATGGCTTTGCTCTGAAAAGAAAGCTAAGTTTAGCTGATGCAGACTATTGCCGATACATGTTCATACCAGCAAAACCCGGAGTTTATCGTTATTCCGAGAAGGTGCATCGGATGCAATTTGTTGGCCTTGCATCATTAGAGGAGGTTCTCCAGCGAGCTTTCTAGAAAACGTAGTTGCTTGCGTCTTGCTCGCGTTGAAGCTCACCAGGTTCAACTGACCCCACTCCGATATCCTCTGTAAGTCAGAGGTTAAGTTATTGATTTGTTGATATCTCTGGCGCTTTCTCATAACTGTTAGCTCTAGACACTGTCGAAACCGGTTGTTTTTAAAACGAACATTGCATTCAAAACGAACATTGTGGAAATCAGACAAAGGTGTTCAATTTCATTTATATCATTATGCTACTAGCTCTCAAAATTAATGAAAATCTCAACACAAATTTAATATTGAATTTCAGGATGGAGGAAGACTTCTCTGAGCCAGTAGGTGTTGTGTGTTATCTATCTAAGGAGGTCAAATCTGAGCCACCCGATGTGAAAATAGAAGAAGTAGAATGGGCAATAGATATCAGCGACAATCATGATTTTCCTGGGAGAAGGTAGATGATGAACTGTTGAATGTTTTAAGTCCCAATTATCAATTTTCATATTTTAAGTGTGAAACAAAATTCTTACGGCGTAAAACTGGAACTAGATGACACTGTACTAATCATCCCAAAAATTGAAGGAGCAGGTCCAGAAGATGGGGTGGAAGTTGACAACAGCAAACCCTTCATGGATCAATCGCTTGATTCAGGAGGAGTAAATGGAGATAGGAGCAGGTAAGTTATCGCATCATTCAAACTCTACAGGCCTTTGCTTGATAATAATCCATAATATAATAAAACACGCCTAAGGTTTGTTTACCATGTGACGGCATGTGTTGCGCATATCCTTTTTCTCCGTTATATCAATGGCATACATATAAATGGTGCAATTAAACGGGGATGTACTGTGATGACCCTTCCGTAATAATCAGTTATGAGAAACATTGTACATGTTGTAGATCCAGTCAATAAGTATATAAGTACATCAAAATATGATTCATGAACAGCAAAAAAACAAAACGAATCGACCGAAAACAGGAACCAAAACGTATTATTATACGAACAGTTACAATGCAAAAACAAATTTCAGAAAAAAAAACATACTGAAATCATATCACAATAAAAATATCACAGATTGCCACTTAGGTATAGTATGGCTTGTCCTTCAGAAGTTCAAAGTCCCGATTTCAAAGTTTTCTCAGGCAGTAGTTTTAATTCCTTTGGTAATTTATTGAAAAATAAAATTAGTCAAAATTCGCCTAGTATAACAATTAAAGGAATCGCCAAAAAACCTACAGCGGAAATAAATAACTATGGGTTGAAGTCGACAACAAAATGAATTTCAACAAATATACCAAAGCGATTAAGAAGAGAACCATATCAAGAGCTAAAACTTTCACTAAACTAAACGTCAGGAACAGAGGAATTAACACAAATAATGCAGTTAACATACAAGACAATATGCAGACCTGTCCTGGAATATGCACATCCCATCTTTGCTAACTGTAGACGCCCAGCCTTGAACAATCTAAAAACCGCAGAAGCTACATCTCTTCGTACAATAACAAAGATTAGACACCCGGAAAACAGAATACATAACCCACCAAATGAATTATTGTACCAGATAACGAATATACAACCGATAGAAGAAAGACTTAAACAGTTGAACAAGAATTTTTACGCACTTCTTAAAGACTCGCAGGACATTCTGGATCTCTTCCACCATGAACATATCGCACAAGCAGCAAGAAAATACCCACCTAAGTCATTAATACTGACATTGGAAGAACAAGAAAGGAACTGAAGAGGCAGAGATAAATTTTTAGATTTTAATATAAAGTGTTATATGTTATTGTTGGATGATTACTTAGAATAATTTTGTTGTAAAACTAGGCTGAAGGACCCAAGGTCGTTGGCCATTTGCGCGGTGCGCAAAATTCACTTCATTCATTCATTCATTATTGAAAATTTTCACAAGCATATGGGTGGCATTCCTTTGAAGGTAGGAGAACTGTAGTTTCGGTGTCTCCAGATCATAGCCCTCCGAGTGCCATATCCCTGCTTATTCCCAACTTGTGTAAACAGTTCACTATTTCTGAGAACAAACACGACACTTTTATATATGTATAGGATATTATCGTGAGCACTGACGTTTCCACAAAATGTATGCGGTGGCCCTCGTATGAAGGTAAGCACTGGATACCACGCATACACCTCTTCTGCAGAATCAATATTCTCTCGATGTAAGGGGCATTTCCCCATATAATAATGCCTACTGTGGGCATTGGCATGATAAGCCATCATTGCGGTTCTACGACTTCCTGTGGATGCCAGAACTTTGAGGGCATATGCATATCGTGCCATGTGAAGTACCGATGTGAATGACACTGCGTGCGTCTCAAAAAAATATGGCCATGACCTTGACAGGCTCTGTTTAACCGTCTTTGGTCCTGTTTCGACTGTCCCTTGGTCTCTGGCGTATTGTGATGGATCCATGTTTCGTCCACAGTATCAAAACGGCGCAAAAACTCGTTCTGATTACTGCTGAACATCGTTAAAACGAAGTGGCCACACGATTGCGCTTTTCGTTGAGTGTGAACAATCGCGGCACTCATCTCGCGCTGTTTTTTCATCTCCAAATATTCGTGTAAAATATAATGTACCCGATCAGCTGAGATACCTACAGCATGAGCCAATTAACGCACTTTCATTCTCCGATCGTCCAATATCATTTCATGGATTTCGTCGACGATTTCCGGCGTGATCACTTCGTTTTGGGCGACCTGAATGTGCGGCGCACTAGTGCTTGTACGACCAGAACGGAACTTCTTAACCATTGAATATTATGGTGCCGAGGCCCCGTAGTATTTATCAAGTCTGTCCTTAGTTTCAGTGACTGATGTTTTACGTAAAAAGTAATGCTTAATCAGCACACGAAATTCATTTCTTTCCATTTTCGTAAAAATTCACCAAGTTGTCTGCTTTGAACGGCAATCAAAAACCAACTGCAAGACGTAACTTGCTCAAAATTAGAAAGTTGCCCACAGATGACGGCGGCACTGTTGCATTTGAAGTAACTGCGCGGGAAATTCAAAAAGTCACTGACTTATCAAACCGCTCTCGTATCAATATCACCAGTGAAAATTTAAATATCATCTTCAGAATTTATTTTACAGTAAGTCTTTAGACCCTGTACGAAAGATTTATAAGGTATAGGCTTATAGACTATATCTAAACTCATTTATTCGAAATGAGACCTCACTGATCGTAGCACCTGAAATGGGTAGTTTAGTGTGTAGGTATTATAATTGGAGATAGAGAAAGAAAAAACAATCATATCTAGGGAATGCAATCTCGTTATACCAAGATCTTGCAGTACCGAGATCTCGCACCTATTCTGCAAGATCAAAATCATGTGCGATTTCGCAAGATTTGCAAGATTAGTATTAGGTCAATTTTGGTTAGCTTTCAGTGGTTT
This sequence comes from Cryptolaemus montrouzieri, assembly GCA_013387265.2. Lineage (NCBI taxonomy): Eukaryota > Metazoa > Arthropoda > Insecta > Coleoptera > Coccinellidae > Cryptolaemus > Cryptolaemus montrouzieri. The sequence goes on from JABFTP020000042.1 coordinate 41,320,766, forward strand.
CACAAGTGGTTGTTGACTTAAGTAAACGATGTACCTATTCACGTGGCGCTAGGGCCACAGGGCGATAGGGATGAGTAAGGCGAGACGTTTTCCGGTTGTCGTGAATTTGTCATTGTTTTGCGAGCCTGGACGTGTCAGAGTGCATGGCAATCTGCAGATTTATAAACTAATCCAATAACAGTTGAAAATAGTTCCTTGTGTGTTTAAGTTCTCTCGGTCTATTTGTTTTGTGTTGAAATGACAACAAAGGTAGTTTATGAAGAGTTTCAAAGTGGATCAGAGGTATGGAAATACTTTTTGATGGACAAACTGCAGAGTGCAAATTGTGTAAGTCTATTTTGAAAACAACAGCACGATCTCTCAAAGGCTTACATATACATTTACTATCCAAGCACAAAATTGATACTTCCCATAAAAAAGTGAAAGAAAACATGACCCTGGTTCCATAAAATTCTTCAATGCTGATCAATGTTTCCGCGACAGTAAGGCTACCTTCTCCAACCGGTACGAAGAGGCAGAAAATATCTGATTACTTTTCGTCCCTACAAAAAGTTTCTTTGGAGGAAAGAATTTCAAGCATGATTTCTAAAGATGGTATGACTTTTAGATCTTTTTGCATGTCGAAATACTTGAGAGACTAGTGACTACAAATTACCTGCATCGCCTGACTCCATAAAACAGATTGTTACGGCTTATGGCATGAGCTTGAAAATTGAAGTTTCGCAAGATCTTATGAATCTAAGAACGAATAACCATAGATTCAGCCTTACTTTCGATGAATGGACTTCATGCAAAAACAGGCGCTACATGAATGTGAATGTTCATACATTTTCAGAGAATAAAAATATGTTCTGGAATTTGGGTCTTGTGCGCTTAGTAGGAAGCATGGCTGCAGAGAGTTGCATAACTATTTTGAAGAAGAAATTATCAGAATATGGCTTGTGATGATATAGTAGGTGTTACTACAGATAGGGTCAGTGTAATAGTGAAGGTTGGGCGACTCATGAATCCTCTTCACCAGCTATGCTACGCTCATTAATTGATGTAGCAACTGAAGCCTGGAATTCCAAGAAAGAAGAGAAATATTCTTTCTGCACTTATAAAGAATCCAGGCATTCACAAGTGACACATTCAGAATCTAACCTCTTCACAATATCTTGGGGTTCTTTGCCGCAAAACGAAGATATCATATGGACCACTTTATTATCAACTCATTTCAGTACTGTGATATTACTTGATGTGGTGGTGACAGAAAATGATCCACGATTTTCTTTCAATAAGGTCTTTGAATCCTGTAGTTTGTTGTTTGCACCTTGTAGTCTGTTAGCCCTAACTATTCCGTCAATTTGTTTTTGTTTCAGATATACTATTAGTGGAATTGAAGTGAACAAATTGTCTAAAAATAATTTGTGGTTGATTCCATCTATTCCAACACAAAGTCTGTCAACTGTGTCTCCAATTACACCTAAACTTGACTTCTGCCTCTCTATTGATGATTGATACATTTCGAATTTTGAAACATAGTCTTCAACTGTGGCTCTTACCCACACTTTGAAAATTCTGAGGGTGTGGCAGCAACCTCGAAGGATTCAGATGAAATATCCAGCAAAGGTCGAATTTTTATAAAACTATCTTCGCTATTTTGAGGCATGTCTTCATTATTCGTGAAATGAAGATATCTTTTCATTTCTTCAAACCTCTTCAATGACATTGTGTTTTTATGGGGTCTAAACCTAAGCCCTGGGTTGAAAACTAGTACATCCTACATGAAGGATATTTTATGTCATGACAATATTCATACCAAAAAACTATTTCACCTCTTCAATAGAGACTGTGAAGGAATGTTCATCGGATTGTATAGCAAATCTGATTGTTTCATTTGTTATAAGTCTGAATAACTCCTCTGGAAATAAATGCGAAAAGAATAAATATGGGGTTTCACCATCTACAGTCAAAACCGATTATAACGACATCGTTTACAACGACCGATCGGTTATTACGACCAGGTTGTAAGATCCCGGCCGAATCTTTAGTAAACTATTCAGTAAACATACCGCCTATAACAACATCGGATATAGCGACATATTGCTTATAACAACGAAACTTTTTTTATTGATATTCATCGACTATAACGAGCAACCGCATTTAGTCCCACCAAAACAAAACAATACGAACGATCTTAGATCTTATTACTAAGCATTGAAGTAATATTTAGGCGTATTATTACCTATGCTCTTTCTCCCACCTGTTCCCGGCCATTTGACCTTGCATATTTATTGTTTAGTGCGCTAACTGATTGCGTGACAGAAGCTTGATTTATAAGTTTTGCCTTTGATAAGACTGTGTATTTATGCGTTACCATGTCGCAAAAAAAGAGGAAAGTATTGACTATTGCAGAAAAATCTCATATCATATGGAGATTAGAAAATGGCGAGTCAAATAGTGAAATTGCAAAGGAGTGTGGAGTTTCACATTCTACAATATGTACGATTTGGAAGAATAGAGATAAAATAAAAGTTCTTTTCGACAACAACTGTTTAAAACTTTAACGATCGAGGACAAGTGAACAAAAAGTTATGGAAGATGCTTTACTAACATGGTTTGAATATCAGAGGGCAAATAACATCCCAATAAGTGGTCCATTCCTGCAACAAAAAGCCAACGACTTTGCTCGTATTAAGGGTAAGGAAAATTTTATTTTGAGTGTTCGTCGTCTTGGGTACAACGTTTTCGTGCTCGTTATAATATTGTAGCAGGAAAAGTTTGCGGTTCCTGAAGGAGTAAGTGAAGAGTGGCTCTTTCATAAGTGGCCTGCGCTGTGCGAAGGATACAAACCAAAGGAAGTCTTCAATGCTGATGAAACCGGATTGTTTTACAATTTAACTCCTGACAAAACACTTGAATTCAAAGGCGGGGAATGCAAGGGCGAAAAGTTGTCCAAAACAAGAATTACAGTATTGGTTGCGGCAAACAAGACTGGTTCATGCAAAAGAAAACTTTTGGTGATAGGAAAAGCTAAAAAGCCACGTTGCTTCAAAAACCTTCACTCTTTGCCTGTAACTTATGGAAAAACATTAGGTCCTGGATGACATCGCAAATTTTTGAAAAATGGCTGCGTAGCTGGGATGCGGAATTGAAGTCTGGAGAAAAAAAAATTCTTCTCCTAGTAGACAACTGTCCCGCTCACCCTGTAGTCTCCAATCTGAAATGCATAAAGCTTGTGTTTTTACCGCCCAATGTTATCTCTGTTTTACAGCCCATGGACCAAGGTGTGTTAAAAGCTTTAAAAACACAATACAGAAAACTTCAAGTGCTACAAATGATGCAGAATATTCAAAACGGGAAAGATACAAAAAGTCTTTGTGTTTTCGATGCAATTCTAATGATATCGGAAGCTTTGGAAGAGGTCACATAGACCACTATAGCCAACTGGTTTCGCCATGCAGGTTTCAAAGATCTCTCCTCATCACAAGCGGAGGACGACGATGATATTCCGCTAGCGAGAATGATATGTCTCCCACAGATGAAGACGACAACGTACCACTCGCTCAATCGGTTACTCAATTGCAAAGATCTGCTGGTACAGAAAAAAGAATTGAGATAGAGGAATTTATTGGAATATATTACAGTGCCGCTGTGTGCGCCTTTGCTACTGAGGAAGAAATTCTTGCAAAAGCTGAAAGTAACAATCGTAACACTGACAAAGAAAACGAAGACCAGTAAGACCTTGAGGAACAGTTTAGGCCAACGACAATTTCCGAGGCTCTTAGCGCTATAACAGTTTTGCAAAAATTTGTTATCTTTAACGACCAGTTTAATAGTGATGATACTCATAACTTGAGAAGTATGAAACGTGAAATGCAAAACATATTTGAGAGTGGGCTTAAAAAAATAGACTAAAATGACTGATCAATTTAAAAACTAGTGTAAGTCTTATGGTGCAGCTAAGTACATCTTGTATCTCCAATTATTTCTTAATAAACGTTTTTATATATTTTTTTGATATTTCATTTGAAAACAATATTTTATTCTATATTAGATATATATGTACTTATGATAATTTAACTATATACTTATGCTATGTATTGCTTATAACAACTATCGGATATAACGTCGAAAACTATACGGTCCCTTCAATGACGCTATATCCGGTTTTGACTGTACATTGATTTCATGTCGACCTGAGAACTGTGGAGGATTTGCAGAATATTCATTATCTTTTTCCGGAAACCAAATATCTTTTTGCGTCTTACCACTCTAAAGTAGTTCTGCTATTATATTCAAAGGAATATCACTCTCTGATTCTATATTGAAACACCCCCAACCCCGGTCTACGAAAGACGATGCTAAATACATCGCTTTTACGTAAATTGCAATACCTGAATTATCTTATTTTCTTCCCCATATTAATTACACCTGTGACCAACTGAAATCGGTCAAATGAAAAGCCATGTGATCGTCTAGTACCTGAATTTGCCTTGAAGTTCTCTTATATAAAATAGGACCCTTTTCTTTGTTGTGTTGTGTATTTGTAGTAACCTACTCAAGTTCTTTTATGTAAGGTTTGATGTGATACGATCAATTCTTCGCCGCTTAAACCATAGGTAAGGAAATTAGAAAATCAAAAACAGATTCGGTAACAATGTCTATTTGATCTTTGTAGCATTTGTATTAAATTCTTATCCTTGCATTCTTTGGCGTCTTTTAATGAATTTAATAAATATGATCATTTAGATAGAGGCCCAATTTGCCCTCACCAATATTTTGAGTGGAAGTTTATACATCAGATTATTTTATACAGACCTAATTGGTCCTCACCCATATTATGAGTGGAATATGGAATCTTTAAGTATTATAACCAGACCTAATTGGTCCTCACCCATATTACGAGTGGAAGTTGGAATATTTAATTATTATAAACAGGCTTACTTGGCCCTCACCCATATTTTGGATGGAATTCGAATATGAGATTATTGTAGACAGGTCTAACCGACCCTCTCCCATTTTATGAGTGGTAACTGACCCGATCGAAGGGTTTTGGTAATATGATATCATGTTTTCTGACGAGGTCGTTGCCCTGATACTCCAAACTCTGAAAGATTTACTTTTAAAATTCTAAGGAACACGTCCACAGCTGACAACTTGCAAGCGTTAATTCGCTCGCGTATTTTAATCGAATTCAGTAATTCGTATAGTATTAAAACGTTATATATGGAACTAGAGGTAAGCCCGTAAAGCCGTACGTGATTCTTTTGCTCAACTGAGCGCCAACGGGCAGTTTATTGTCACTGACTGCGGATCATATTCTATTCCCATATCGCGGATTTGCCAACCAGGGAAACATGCCCTCTGATCATACACCTGTATGTACCACAAACGTCACATACATTCCCCAACTCAGACATTCTTCAAAACTCTCATACCGACAACATACAAGCCTCAATGTCTGTGGGTCCATACATGCGTATCGTCACTAAAGCCATTTATTTATACTAATGAGTTATGATATTATTCATAGGTGATCATTACACCTGAATGCAGGGAAAGTTCCCTTATTGAGCTTAAGAGTATCGGACATCAAATCAATAATTTGAAAGTAAGATCTTCCCCATAGTTGGATACAATGAAATATAAACATCTTCGTTACAATTTAAGTATGTTCTGCTAAGTTGTAAACTGAGATAAATAGAAATACCGAATAAAAGGATTATGGTATTTCAAATAGATAATTGGCCCATTTATAGAAGCAAAGATAAGAATCAATATTAAATGTTCTCACATTCGAACGTATCGTTCATCAGATTATAAACAAAAGATTTCGATTGGCAAAATGGTTAAGTAACATTTCACTGAGATCAATTTTCTGAGTTATAAAAGTAAAGTTTCATATCAATATTAAACTCCATAACATTTCAAATTCAAATAGTTCCCAAAGATCAATACTAAAGAATTTTAGTGTACTTCAAAATAATGTGTTAAGTTAAAACAGCTGTTGAAATCAATATAAAATAAATTCAGTACATTTCATATTCTACCAAGTTACGAAAGCAAACGTTTTAAATAAGTCTGTGAAAATAACACTTCAAAATAAATATTAGAAAATGTCAGTGCAGTTCAAATAGATCATTTGCCAAGAAGAAAAAAAAATATGTGAAAATAATTTGGAATTTGAGAAATGATTATTCAAACCCGTCCTCAGTGCGTTTAGAAATTACGTAGCATATACTTTAGGAAATTCGTGAAAATTAAATAGTGAGCAGAAATATGAAAATAAATTCAGAAAGTAATCACCTGTGGGACACAGCGGGAACGGTACTTCTTCTTCCCCTGTCCGGCTTCTCGGAGAGGAACAATCTGCGTCTTCCATTCTTCTGGACTCATGTTGTGCACGATTAATTAACTCAAATTTAATTCCGATTCACATGAATGAGTAAATTCACTGAGCTTAGAAAACTAAATAACTGAACTATAAGAGTAACTGCACATCTGACGAAAAATAACTCAATAATCATCAAAATCATAATAATGAATGAATGAATGAATGATTCCTTAACGTCGCGATCGTGATACTTATATATGCGTGACCCAGCAGCCATTTCCTCCTCACTTCCCTCTGCCCTTGGTACTCAAGTACCAGTTACATAGTCTTTTACAGACGCGTTCCTTCGTCCCGACGTGGGAATTGCTGATGTAGAAAACACCAGCTGTGGAATCGTGGATATACGGAAGATGCTTAAGAGCTTAGGTATTAAAGTCGAATATTGCTTTCGCTGGATTTCTTATTTGGGTTAGATAAATTCCTTCGTGTCTATGTTTATACTGTTGGGTGATTTTAAGCTGCCTTAAGAATACGTAATATCCTACTATATTGAGAATTTAAAATATAATTATTGAATCATTCTGGCAAATGACCGTCTTTTCACTGTAATTTTGAATTCAGATGAACAATATGAAATGTTTTGTAGGTAGATCTACAAAATACAGTTATTACAATTGATGATTAGATAAAACCCAAGAAATATATGGATAGTTTTGGCAAATTAACAAAAAAAATTGACCCCGGTTCTGGGTCGTCTCAATATCGCTACTCGAGTCGTGTTCATCTGAATCTTCTTGTACTTGAATCTCTCCACTCATATTGAACTGAAATACAAAATAATTCACATAAGTCTCACGGAAATTCTTTTCATCATTGCAGGAGAAATTTGATACCCTAATGCTCAAATGCCACAAATGTGTACATCGCTCAAACAGAAAAATATATAACAAACAGCATAATATCTTATTTGAAACATGCAATGCCTACTATAGAATATAATTGATCAATTACCTAATTTTTCCAATAATTATTCAGCAAAAATACCAATATAAACACCTCTTATGATTTGACAACTAACCTCAAACAACACAACACCACCAAAACTCAAACAACAATTCAATTGACGAGGCTTTTACATGATAGAAATCTATTTTCAAATATAATTAAACAAAGATTCCCACTAAAATATACTAATAAATGCTCGACGCGTTTCTATACACAGTATCTTTGTCAAGAGCGAATGAATATATTATTTTAACAAACGTATACCTATATAGACTAAAAAGAGGCAATCCATTCAGAGTTACCTGTTATTTGAACTAGTGTTTAGCAAACAAGTTCAATAAGGGTGAGTTATTTATGTCTATCTGGTCATTAAGAATTTCTGGGGAACACCTAAATCTGTTGTACAGATAGTTCTGAACGGATTGCCTCTTTAGTCAAGATAATTTTGTAGTATTCATTCGCTCTTGACAAAGATACTGTGATTCGAATCGCGTCGAGCATTTATTAATATATTTTAGTGGAAATCTTTGTTTAACAAACAACAATGCTGACACACGGGAAAATGTACCGTATTACTTAGTATATTCATCGACCGATTCTAATGACCACATGTGTATCTTCGGAGCGTATGTGCTTCTATGTTTTCGAATACGAAATAACTTCGAAATGTACACATATCTGTATATGCCCTTGTAAAGGTAAAAGTATAACATTGGCCGATTACTTCGTTGTGAACGTTGCGACATCTCAATACGTTATACTATACAAGTGAAGACGAAAATACGGCAGGCTTGAAGAAGCGCCGTCGGGTCGCGAAAACGCGTGTATAGTTAAAGGACGGAAATGAGTGTTACTTCAGATGAGTAATCCGGTGATTCGGCCCGGGAAGAAGTTGATTTGGCTATTTATTAATAATTGAACAGATAAGAGTGGCTTTTATGAACTGATCTAGGTTTTATTTCTTTTGCAGCGCTGGTCATTGTGTGAAATCGGAGGTGATCGACGAATACAAGTTGGATACCCAAGAAGACCAACGTGTGAAGGATGCGTATTCTGGTTTGGCCCAGTACCAATGTGACGAATGTAATTTCAAATCCGTTAAAAAGACGGATCTTCTAAAGCACGTAAATGTTACACACAAAGGAATGACGTATCAGAAATGCCACGTTTGTGATTATAGTACTCGTCACAGTTCTACCCTTTGGAAGCACATAAACGCCTTACATTTGGGGATAAAGTACAAATGCGATACATGTGAATTCAGGACGGGTTACAAATCCGCCCTTAAAAATCACGTTGATAGTATTCACTTCGGTATAAGGCATGAGTGCGATATTTGTGGTTATAAAGCACCCCATAAACGAGCCATCAAAGTTCACATAACAAACGTTCATTTGAGAGTTAAGAATAATGAATGCACCCTATGTGACTTCAAAACTTGTCACAAATCTGCTCTTAAATCACATATTAATAGTGTTCATTTAGGTATCAAGGATAATAAGTGTCACATTTGTGACTATAGCGCCAGCCGTAAGACTTTACTTAAGAAACATATAGAGGGCGTACATCTGGGAACTAAGAATAATAAATGCCATTTGTGTGACTTCAGTACTATTTACAAATCTGCTTTGAAGGAACATATAAACGGTGTACATCTAGCAATAAAGGATAACGAGTGTCCCATGTGTGACTATAGGACAAGTCAGAAACCTGCTCTGAGAATGCACATAAATAGTGTGCATCGAGGTATAAAGAATCACAAATGTCACATGTGCGACTATAGCGCATGTCAGAAATCTTCCCTCGCAGAACATATAAATGGAGTCCATCTCGGTATTAAAAATAACAAATGTCACTTATGCGATTATACAACTAGTCACAAAGATGCTCTGAAAAGGCACATAGACGTGATCCATCTGGGAATAAGAAAGCATAAGTGTCCTGTATGCAACTATAGCACCAGTCTCAAAGATCGCCTTGAGCAGCACATAAACGGATCTCATTTAGGTGAGAAAAAATACAAGTGTGGAACGTGCGACTTCACTACGAGTCACAAAAATAATATGAAAAAACACATAGATTGCGTTCATTTGAAATTAAGGACTCAAAAATGTGACTTGTGTGATTACAGCACGACCCATAGAAATCGTCTCGAGAAACACATTGACGCCAATCATTTAGTAAAGGAAAAACTTTAGTGTGTTACACGTGCCGGTTTATTACGAGTGACAGACAGTCTCAAGATGTATACAGATAGAATGCATTCAGGAAAGAAAGAGTACAGTTGCAGGAATCATGGTGAGAACTTGGAGAATCACATTGACGGTGTTCATTTAGGAAAAAAAATCTAATTGTAGCTTATGTGAATATGGTGCTTTCAAGAAGACTTAACTGAAACGGATATGGTTCATTCAGGATAGGAGATAAACGGATGAAACTAATTTATATGGTTTGTCATTGTTCCTGATGATTCTAACATGGTGTTTAGAGTCTAGAATTAAAAAAGGAAGTTTTTGTGATGTGGTGATGACTTTAGTTCGTTAGATGTCTTCAACACAAAAGGAGGGATGACAAAACTCTACTGCAACTGGGAATTCTATTCTGAGCCAGGATACACGTCGGTGAGCAGTTTAAATCTAATAATTTGCAAGTAATCTGAAAAATTAATTATTGATATACAATTCCTCAAAATATTCAGCCTGGACACTGTACATATAAAAAATTCTCAAATTGTTTCCCTAAGAATTAAATGGCGTTTTTGTTATTTCTAATTCGAAGAATTCGTGGACTTTTATTGCTCTTTGATTTTATCTTTAATTAACTTCGGAGTCATGCGTAGACTTCAGCAAATAAACACTTTGAAATATGTCGTTTACACATAACACTACAATAATAGAAAACAAGTACTGTGTTTTAAGGAATTTTACTTAATTGCGATTCGTAACGCGTTTCACTACACCGTAGCTTCTTCAGACGAATGAATGTACAGAAAATAAGAATGAGAATATAAATATAAATGTTCTCGAGTAATTACTCATTGGGTTGCTTCTTCTTGAGTGGTTAAGTGGTTATTTATGACAATAGAGTTTGTTCATTGATTTTTTATATATTTGCCTAAATTATTTTAAATATATAAAAATATTAGAACCAAACCAGGTAAAAACAATAAATCTGGTGTTTATAGATTGAATTGCAATGACTGTGATAATTTATACATTGGTAGAACACATAGAAATTTTAATATTAGAATATAGGAACATAAACGCAGTTTTTCAAATAAAAAACCAGCTTCAAATTACGCGAATCATCTCCTAGAAAATAGTCACTCTTTCGACCCACAGTTTGAAATTTTGCATACAGATAACAAATATTGGAAGGTAGATCTTTGGGAAACTTTAGAAATAAATAAATACAAACACTCAGGTAAACTCATCAATGAACAAGTCGATTTAAGCCCTTCACCTCTATTGAATCTCTTCGAGGAGCAATCTATTCCTTAATTTTATTGGATATACCTGTCATAAGTAACCACTTAAGAAGAAGCAACCCAATGAGTAATTACTCAAGATCATTTATATTTATATTCTCATTTATTTTCTGTACATTCATTCATCTGAAGAAGCTACGGTGTAGTGAAACGCGTTACGAATCGCAATTATTAAGTAAAATTCCTTAAAACACAGTACTTGTTTTTTATTATTGATAATGGAATTTTACCAAGTAAAAGCCACCCATATTCAAACATAACACTACACTATGAGCTACACCTAGACTTGTAATTAACTATTGTAGAAATCGGTACAACCTTTAATGATTGGGAATAATTTTCGCTTATTAACATTAAAATAAAAAAAGGGGAACCCTGTGTGGTAGGAAAAGAATCAGAATTGTCATAATCATATTCCATTAAATTATTATCCTTGAGTAATTTTTTCGTTCTCTGAAGCTAAGTTTATAAGGTTTCCTCAGATTTTTTATAAATCTTTACTACTCCATAAGATGGTAAATGAAGCCCACCTGTAAAAATGTTTTTGGTTTTTATAATTCCATTAAGTTATAATTACTAACAAATAACATCACCTTTATTTATCAAATGTAATAAACTACACAGTCTGTCTCAAAGTAAACAGGACTTTAACATTTCGAATGAGTGTTTTAGGTCCTTCGCCGGCATAGCTCGGAGAAACCATTTTTAAAACGTAATCGAAACGTTTTAGTGAACGTTTCACCGAGTTTTAAACAAAACTTAATACTGGCTCTTCGTTTGATGCTCATTCTTTTACCGACTAACAAAATATATTGTCACTTTGGGCATAAGAACTGCTAATAATAAGGCGAGGAACTTCTATATCTCGGAAACTATTTGAGATAGAAGCGAAATTTCTTCTATTTATTGTTTTATAAGTATGTGTGCATTCCTTAAAATTTTCGTACATACAGGGTGTTCCATTTTTGCTCCAGGGACAAACATAGATTTTTTTTAAATGGCACGCCCTGTATTTTTTATCATATTCTGATTACAATTTGGATGCTCTCTTCAACGATATCTGTTTTGTGCCCAAACAGCTATCGGTAGATTTCAAATTGAAATATCGATAACTTCGGGATTTTGGAAGTTTTTTCAAAAGTTCTCAAATGCCTCATTTCGCATAATTTACGCATGATATATATATATTTTTTGAGGTAAAAGTGTTGTACCTTATTATCAAATGAAGAAAAAAAAATTTTTTATACCGAGTGTTCCTAGTAACCCGGCGAAAATGAAATTTTTCATATATGAAAAACTTTTTTTTAAAATGTAACACCCTGTATATTTTTTACATGTTTTGTTCCCACTCGAATAAGCTTTATTACCATACCTTTTTTTCAAAAATCCGATGGAGATTTCCCAGAAAATTACGAAATTAGTGTGTGGTTTAGGTATTTCCTGCAATAAACATGCTGTTGTTAAAATTCAGACATTAAAATATGCACAAAACAAAATTAGATTCTTTGCTGTTTAATGAAACTTAAACCTCAAAACTCTCAAGGTGTATCGAAATTTCTTCACAAGAAAAGATTCATTTGCGACATAATCATTTGTGCTCAGAGCTAAGTCTTCACTTAATTGAAATTACTCAGTTCGAAATTATCTCAATAAATGTTCAAAAAGTCAAAATATCGAAAAGATCGAGAATTTGGAAGGTTTTTCAGAACTCCTCACTATCTTCATTCCGTATCATTTGAGTGTGACAACACATTAATGAGCAAAGGCTCCAGATCATGCTGCAAAAAATTAGATAACGTTCGCCATTTCAAATGTTCTTGGAAAAAAAAGGCTCCGATCACATAATCATCAATTTTACCACCCCAGATATATAGAGACCAACGATGTTGGTGGTCAACATTTCTCATGAAATGAGGATTTCGAGTATCATAATAATGAAAATTATGCCGGTTCACCAATCTATTCTTATGAAAGGTGACCTCATCAGAGAAAAGTACCCCACTGAAAAAATTCGGTTGGTCTGCTATTATTTTATTTAAAGACCATCTACAAAAATTCAATCTCCGCCTGAAGTCCAGGGGCTCCAACTGTTGGTGGAGTTGAACATGAAAAGGATGGAACTTTTCCTTCCTCAAAATTCTTGATACAGATGTATGACTAATGCCCAAGTCTCGACTAACATCTCTTGTACTAACATGAGGATTCTCTACTGCGCTCAAAACAACCTGCATGCTATATATATATATATATATATATATATATATATATATATATATATATATATATATATATATATATATATATATATATATATATATATATATAACCTTACCTTCAACCACACCTACATCAAAAAAAAAATATTCATTCATATCTAACGAATAATCATTTCAAATTAAAGCAGCTATTAAAAATGTCATAAACCTACCAGCACAGTCAACAATCATATCTTCATTAATCTCTTCCAGTTTTGGAATATTGTCCATTAATCAAATTGTGGTTGAAGGTAATATCTATATATATATATATATATATATATATATATATATATATATATATATATATATATATATATATATATTTAGATATTACCTTCAACCACACCTACATCAAAAAAAATATTCATTCATATCTAACGAATAATCATTTCAAATTAAAGCAGCTATTAAAAATGTCATAAACCCACCAGTACAATCAACAATCATATCTTCATTAATCTCTTCCAGTTTTGGAGTATTGTCCATTAATCCAAATGAACTCTTTGATCTGTGACCGGCCAGGAATAATTTTTGATCGTCATTGATAAATCTTTCAACGTTGAATTTAGCAATGTCGAATAAATTTTTCAATTTGTGACCAAAATTTGATTCTTTCTGCTTCTGTGTCTTTGAACGTCTACGCTTGGAACTTTTTTGTACGTTTTTCACTTATCTAAGAAGCCAGAAAGTTTTTTAATTGCATAATCTTTTCCACACGTTGGAATTCCCTCTTGTGACCACTTTTCTTGAACTTTATCGATAGTAATCATGAGACATTCCCTCCGTTGTAATTTTAAGTTTTGTTTTTGATAAAGGTATACTGACATAGCCTCTTGTACGGAAGGAAGCTTACGTCCTACAAATCCTTCAATTGGATTATAACCAACAACACGACTTAAATAATCCATGGTTAATAAATAAATCTGATCATAACAAAATTAGATTAAAACTCAAAATTATTTTAATAGCTATCAGTATTTAATGGAAATCATGCTTCAATGAAACAATATGCTGAAGAACACAAGTATCATCAATTTTCACAAATATCAACAAACTAAACTATATTATTTACAACTCAACTTATAGTAGAAAAATGTAATCTATATTACCGATAAAATCTAACAAATTTCTTTTTACCGGCGAATTGATAAAATAATTTCTTACCAATAATTTTGAAAATTCAAATTAGCATTAATGACTTTTGAAACATTTACAGACTATTAAATACACAAGAAGAACTTAAATGCAGTACTTTACTTAAAATGATTTTTTTATTTCATAAAATAATTTTAGTAATTTATATAAAATAATCTTTTCAAACTGTACAATTTTTTTCTGCAAAAGATTATCAACAATTACTGTCTGAAAAACAAGATTTGAGTAAACATTAATTTTTTTAGTAATTTGTTTCAACGAGACCATCGAACTTGCTGTTATGCATCAAAAACCTTAAAATTTGCGATAAATTGAACTTTGACCTCGAATAACTTTTAAACTATTAGGTTTCTCGAAAAATCATAAGAGACATTTTTAGAAGAACGGTCAATTCTCTACAAAGATAAGTAAACCGATTTTATTTATAACCTACGACAGGCTAGCAATAAAAATCAGAAATTGAAAAAAAAAATTTTCCATGTTATTCTTACGGAAAATGGAAAAATGCGAAGCGGACAAACTTAATATCAATATTAAGGGCTCAAATTTTAACTGGTATATTTTTACGTCAAAAAGGAACTTTTAAGCCTGTTTGCAAGAAGAAAAAATGTTTTTTTTTTTTAATCACCTATATATATATATATATATATATATATATATATATATATATATATATATATATATATATATATATATATATATATAATTAACTGCTGGAAATGATAACGACTTCTAAAATTTCAATTTATTGATAACGGGTTAGTAGTCTTGGACCAAAGGAATACTCTTTTTTCATGGCAAGCTTTCGGAAATATATATTGTTTCCATCTTCAGGCCTCTACAACGAACAAACATCAATGAAACTAAATCATATAAACAAAAATAATCACTTGGAAACCATAAGAATGGCAACTTACAGAAAGTTGAGGTTAATTATCCAAAAGTTAGTATGTGATGAAAAACCGAAGTCATGAACTCAAAGAACACAAGACACATCGACAAAGTGCACAATAAAACTCATATAAAACATCATCAGGTACAAAATTGAGAAAATTGTCTGTTTAAAAACAACAACAAATCACGTAAAATTCATTTCATTCTAAGGCATATATATATATATATAAAGGAAAAATTTCGGAAAGATACACCCCGGGGACGGGGCCACTGTCGGATTTTTACCGACGTTGGAGTTAGGTGCGTTTCAGTAACGCAAGCGATATCAATAGAAAAACGATGAAGAAAATCTTCAAGTTCGGCACGACGCGTCAGAATGCCGTTAGCATTCCACGTTATAATTCGCAGAGGAGCGAAGTCAGGTTTAGCTGAAGTTTTCTTAGCCATTTCTCGATATGAGGGCGGCTGCTACCGAGGACGCAATAATCTGCGTTATTTGGGGCATGATTGCAACGATGACTTCTGCTGTCTCATCCTTCCTTTGGGTGTTTTGAACAGCCTGGGCATAGCTTCTATTAATGGGGGCGGAACTAGCGCTGTTCGCGATTTTCGTTGTGTTCGTGGACGGTGAGCGGGCCGCGGGTGGTGTCGGAGCCGCGGGTTTTTTGGATGATTGGGTGCTTGTTTTTGGTGCCTTTGGACATCCGCCGTACGTAGCCCTATGTTCTCCCTGGCAGTAGATGCAGCAGGGGTTTTCCTTCTTGTTGTCCTTTATTCGGCATTCAAATGACGGGTGCTTGTTGCCGCAGAATGAACAACGCCATGGGGCGTTACAATAATTCGCTAGACATCGTTTTTGGAGCAATTGACCACACCACAGCGTTGAAGGACTCATTGCTATTTTGAGAATATGCACCCAAGCAGCGTGACAGAAGGTTATCGGAGCTGAGTTCTTTGTAAATAGGTTGTACTGCCTTAAAAACATCCTCATGCATTGGACTCTTATGCTCGTATGTTGTAAGAGTACCAAGCGCTTTACTGCGCTGCCAAGAACACCAAGAGTCTACTCCAATGGGACACTTCTCGTGCTGTGGATTCTCGTCCGTCGACATTTTATGATATAACGTAGACCAAATCTCATTCCGCATTTTTCGACTGAATCTGAGTTTCTCCTAATTGAAAGTCCATAGTAAATTGTGAGTTCATCTATTAATTTTCCTGTCAATTTTCCTCGTCCGCCAAGACCTTTCGTATTTTTTTCAAATTGCGCAGCCGCGTTCCCATACGCTTTTGCACATGACCGACGCACTCTTTTTTCTCAACGATGACATCTTCATACGGTTTCGAATCTACTATAGCTTTGTACGTCTTTGAATCTCCATCGCCGATGTATTTCAAGTATTTGATATTATGAAGTTCTTCGGACCGTTTGAACATTTCTATGACGGCGTCGACTTCCATTTTCCAGCACTACCTTCATGATTGGCATCACAACTCTCTTTGTGCGAAGAGTACACCTCCTCGTACTCAGCAGTACCTTCTTTTTTGCCAATATTCGCACACTTTACAGTACTTTGATTTGACACACGTCTAATACCTTGCCAGTGTGCCAACCAATCAAAGTCACTAATCCAAACAAAGATGAAAACCTCTTTCCGCCAAGATCCATCACCTGACACCGTAAGACCGCCTTCTTCACCTCGTTCAATAGAACGTTCTTTCTCTTCAATAGCTGATTTTTGCATAGAAATAATTTTAACAGATGAAGTGGCAGTGGCGATATTGGAAACAATCATACTGTAAGTTGTTTGAAAAACAGGCTTTGCGAGGTCCATCATCGCACAGAACTTTTTTATACCGTTAATGCCTATCCCAATGACGCGCATAGCAAAAATAATACGGCAATTAAGGGGGGCTTTGCTGAAAAGGTGTAAAAATTCGATTAGTATTCTTACCTGAAGAAAACACTATGTTCACTAATCACTGTCTCTAACAAGAGTACATTAACAAGAACACAACGTGCGCTAAAAAGGGCACTTCTTCAGTTGCACAAACACTTTCCGCTGATATCGATAGTTCGATGTTACACAGGCGGTGACTGGCTTAAGAATGGACTCCAAGAGTCTGTCGATTCTTTCGTTTAATCGCACGATTTGTGCAATTAGTTCGGCGATCTGACCACGCTGTTGAGCGTTTTCGTTGGTCAGGCGTTCGTTATCGCGTCTCAATTTCTCCATTATCCGCTCCATGGCGAAGGGGGGGAGGACAGTAAAAAGAAACTCACCGAAAATTTCAGCTGGGTTCAGACCAGGCCGGATCACGGGGGCAAGAACCCTCTTAAGTGGACACGGTGGTTTAGGCCCCACTAATAAAGAGGAACCTTGTCACCTCTTGCTTCCTACCCCTAGATCCACGGACAAGGTCTAACTGCAATTATCTGTAAGAAAAGAGAAACTTTGGTTAGCTATTGAACACAATCGAGAAGGTCGCTTGTCAAAACAAGCACTATAAAGTGTTGGGTTTGTAAGCTGGAGAACACCGGTCGTTGGAATGGGATTCTCGATCAACGGCACTCTTCGTAAGCTGAGTATTTCTCTGGCGCACTGGCAGGCAGAAGAATCGGTAGGACGATGCTCTCTGGTAGACAGCTGGCTGGAGAGAATGTGTAGCGTATCTTTCTTTTTTTTTTTTAGACAAAGAGGAGGAAAATCTTCGAAAAGATGCACCCCGGGAACGGGGCCAATGTCGGATTTCTACCGACTAAAAACCTCCTCTTGGATTCCAGCCCTTAGGCTAGTCCGTAACCTAGTCTCCACTTATAGAGTTTGGATAGCAGGAGAAAAAGTAAATTGACCTAGGTCAAAATCATAGCTTTCGCGGAACGGAGGGGCCTAATCATTTATTCATTTACTAGGGAACACGGACGCAAGATGATGTCGTACCGTTTTGGCTTACAGTTAGCTAATGCAGACACTGTAGGATTCTCGTGAACGGTTATGTTTTCACGGAGGTTGCGTGCCATTTTAAGTTTTAATTCGGAGTCTTTAAGTATGTCGGAGTTCCGAACGTACCATGGAATGGAGAGCGAGGCTCGTAAAAGTTTGGAATATGTGGATTCCAGTTTTTGAAAGCGCTTTTTTGGAGCGGTGCCGTAGATTGGAATTGCATAAGTGATTATACTACGGATAATTGCATTAAAAGCGAGGAGTTTAGTCTTAGGGTACACTTTCGGATTCCTGAAGAAAGGTTGAAGTTGCACAAAAGCGGCGCGAGCTTTGTTTTGTACAGCGGAAATTTGCTTATTCCAAGAGAGATGTTTCTTAAGATGGATACCCAGATACTTTATTGAACGTTTCCACGGAATAATAGCGTCGTGAACTATGAGATTTGTAGGCTCCTTCCTTCTTGAGGAGAAGAAAGTATCTTCGAACTTTGATTGGTTGATCTGCAAGCGCCATTTAAAATACCATTCGAGAAGAATCGGCAGATGTTCTTGAATTCGTGAATTTCCGTGTACGGTTTGTTTGCTAGATGAAATAAGTGCAATATCGTCTGCATACAGGGCTGTGAGGATATTTGGGTCAGATGGTATGTCCGACGAAAATATATTGAATAAAGTAGGTGACAGCACAGACCCTTGATGAACACCGACTGTGATAATTCTTGGGCAGGATATGCTGTTACCAACACGGACAGAAAGATAACGGTTCGTTAGAAACGAACGAATAATATTTGTTAGATACGCAGGAAAATCAAGCTTTATCATTTTATAGGATAATCCGTCGTGCCAGACGCGGCCAAACACCTGCTTGCCGTCCAGTGTGAGCATTGGCGTATACATACGTCTGTTGTAGCAATCGGTCAGATATTCGCTGACACGAAGGAGTTGATGTCCAGTGCCCTGACTTTTACGAAAACCATATTGGAAATTTGGAATTATGGAGTGGCTCTCGATGTGTGTATTGATACGAGCTAAGATGATTTTTTCCAATATTTTGCTGAGAGAAGGTAGCAGCGATATGGGCCTGTAGCTCGAAGGGGAGCTGAGCGGTTTGCCGGGTTTTGGTAAACATACAACTAACGCTTTTTTCCAGATGTTCGGAAAATATTGATGTCGTGAACAGAGGTTGACAATAGCGTTGAGATATTTTATGCAGTTAGAAGGAGGAATTTTTAAAATTTTGTTTCGTATGCCATCAATACCGGGGGCTTTTCCCGGTTTTAGGGACTTAAGGATAGAGGAGATTTCATCCGTCGTTGAAGGTGTGAAGTCTGGGTTGACTTGTTGATACTGTTGAACTGTACTCGAAACAACTCCATGAAAAGCTTGGAAATTAGGTGCACTAGGAAATGGGGAGCATTGGCCCTGAAGTGATTGGGCAAAAATATCAGCCTTCTCCGAATCAAAAGTGAAGGTGCAACCGCCGCATTTTAATGCGGGAAGAAGGGGTGTGTTTTGAGTTTTTAAGCTTTCTGATGACTTTCCAAGCGCTCTTTGGGTGATCGTTTGCTTCCGCGATGAATCTACAAAATCCCTCATTTCGAATTTCGGTGAGCCGACTTCTGATTTCGCATTGTTGACTGTTCAAAAGAGTTTTAAATTTCTGATCGCGTGTTCGCTGCCATATTGAGCGTGTTTGGTTCTTTTGCTTTATCAGCTCGGCCACGTCAGAAGGCAGAACCATGCCATCAGTTGGTGTTTGATGATGAGTTGTCGCTTTTTCAGTGGCGTCGGTGATATGCATCGTAAAAATTTTTATCATGCTATCGATATCAGAAATCGGCTTTCCAGTACATAAAAGGATTGGAAGTGGTTGCTCGAGAAAATATTTGATTTTGAGCCAATCAATTTTGGGGATCAGTTGTGGATCGTGTATTTAGTTCCATGATGACAAGATTGTGATCTGAGAAGAGATCAGAGACACTCCATACCCTGGTCTGCGTGTTCACGTTTTTCGTGACAAACAAATCTAGTACATTGGCATGTTTATGACGATCACTTGGAATGTGAGTGTGTTGTGAGGCGGCGTCAATCGTCAGATTATGCGAAAGACTTAGTGAGAGAAGAGAGCGCCCGGATGCGTTGTTCGAAGTACAGTTCCATGAAGTGTTTTTTGCATTCAAATCGCCTGCTACGATTGTGGGATTTTTATCGCAAAAAAGGTTGGCGAACGGCCTCTTTTCAAGAGCCTGATTAGGTTTGTTATAAACCGAGATGATTTTGATATTGTGGGGTTGAGAAATGATTGTAACTCCAACAGCCTCTAATTTACCGGCATCAACTTTCAAGGGTTGATGACGGATAGTGGTTTTGATAAAAATCGCGACACCCCCATAGCCACTGCTACCGGGGCGGTCCTGACGGAAGATAGGTAATTTTTGACGTACAATTTTTAGAGGGTTTTAAGTGAGTTTCAGTGATGCATGCTACATCGATTGAAAGACGAGATAGAAAATTCTCAAATTCAGTGAGTCGGGAGATAAGATCGTTCGCGTTCCACGTGACGATGCGGAGGAGTTTAGGGGATATGTTTTTTGCAGCCATTTCAAGCTCTTAGGAACGACTTGGCTCAGTTGAGGAATAATTGCAGCGATGACTGCTGCCGAAATGTCGTTCCCATTTGATTTAGAAGCCTGGGCGTAGCTAACCATTGGACGTGTAGGTTGCTATACGATTTTGGCCGGCTGTGGAGCCGCAGGTTCAGGGGGCTGTGGTGTCCTCATCGTTCCTTGCGCTGTTTTTGAGGACCGACTGGCTTTTGGGGCTTTGGGGCACCCAAGGTATGTGCCCTGTGCTCGCCTTGGCAAAAGACGCAACAGGGTTTTGCGTTAGAGTCCTGCTTCTTCCTACAATCGAAGGAAGGGTGTTTTCCGCCACAGAAGGAGCAACGCCACGGTGCATTGCAGTAGTTGGCGGTATGACCGAACGTCAAACAATACCGGCACTGCGGAATCTTCTTGTCCGCTTGTTTCCTCTCAATTTTGACATTAAGGCCTCCCAGTTTTTTGATGTCGTAGATCGAATTGGCGGTGTCGGATTTTTCGAGTGTTACTCGAACCAGAGGCCATTCGACGTTGCCGCTTTTTATGCGGTGGACGTTCTTTACAGGAACGCCCCGTCGCTTCAGTTCGTCCATGACCTCCTGGTCAGTTTGGCCAACTAGGACACCTCGGATCGCCGCTTCCAGTAAGCGATCTTCGGTAAGCTGGAAGGTGTTATATGACACCTGTTGTTCGGTCAGGTGTCGAGTGACCATCCTGAAATCAGACGAGCTGTTCAGGAATATTTTGACACATTCCCTTGTGTCGATTGCCTTCCGGTAAGGGATATCCTTTACCCTTAGTTTCTCGAGAAGGCGGGGCCAATATTTCTTCTCACGGAGGAGAATTGGCGGTGGTCGGCGCTGATTTTTCGCCTCATTTTCGGATTCCGACGACGAAGACGATGATAGATGTTCCATCGCTGGAGATGCTCGCTTCCGTTTTCGACGAGCATGGCGTTGTTCGGTGAAATCATCACCGGGGGTTGGTGCAGTCTCCATGTCTTCCACATGGACTTCTGCTTCCACAGCTTCTGCTTCTAGACTCCAAGAGTCTATCGATCTTTTCGTTTAATCGCACGATTTTTGCGATTAGTTCAGCGATCTGGCCACGCTGTTGCTTGTTTTCTGTAGTCAGTCGCTGATTGTCGCGTCTTAGTTCCTCCACTAAGCGCTCCATGGCGATGACGAGGGGGGGGAGCTGTAAGGGAAAAATTTGATTAGTATCCTCACCTGATGAGAACTTTATTCACTAGTCACTGTCTCTAAAAGAGTACAAGAACCAAAACACAAAGTGCACTGACAAGGGCACTTCACAATTCTGCTTCCATTGGTCGGCTGTTCGACTCGCGTGTAATGGAATAACTAATTTTTTTTTCGCGACTTCAGAGTTGACTCCATAGTAAAAGTTGTTCGTATTGATTAGATGGAATGTCCCCCTTTCGTTACTTAAGTTACTTTTGTTACACTCTGTATTAATTTTAATATATTTTTTAATAAATCTTTACTTTAAGTTTTTCAGTAAAATAACCTTTATATTTTACATGAATACCTGCTGTTTATATGAATGCGCCCATATGCTGATTAATTGAACAAAGACACTTACCATAATTATGATTTTTTGCGCCGACGGATAATATAAATAATTTTCTAAATTATTTTTATAGTCACACTTCGCACAAAAATATACAGAATATTATTAATTTTAAGTACCCTGGACCGTTTCCGGATCTCACATTAGGGCTATAACCAAATAATTGAAGTTTGTTGTTCACTCACATCACTTTCGCATTTGTGTTAAATAAATAAAAACAAAGAAATGAGTATATAGTTTTAAGGGGATTTCCCCTGATATCTGTGGGATTTCCCTATTTCGCATAGAGCACGATACGGATTAACTTTGTTCTCATGAATTTCAATAGATGGCGCTATGTAATGCTACGATATAAAAGGAATGTTTGGGCGCCGTTCATCATATTATTTTTATAAGGATAATCTTTTTAGTATTGTGAGGTGACAATGTCTGAATTTTAGTCGATGATTGTCTAATTTGCCGCCCCCCTGAATGCGCCGCCCGCGTGCATTGCACGCCCGCTTACGACGGGCCTGCGTCAGTTGGTATCTGACGTTCAGTTGTTGCTCTTTCAGTGGCGACTTTGACGTGGTTAGTGAAGTTTTTAACCATTTTGTCGATGACAGAGGTGGGCCTGCCAGAATTCGGAACAGGAGAGATGGGTTTCTCCAGGAAGTATTTGAGTTTAAGCCAGTCGATAGTCTGCATCGTTTGTGGATTATGGTTGAACCGCGTATTCAGTTCCATAATTACTGGATTGTGATCCGAAGAGAGATCTGGGACCGTCCATACTTCAGAAATTGTGTTCACGTTTTTTGTGACAAACAGATCAAGTATGCTGACACATTTGTGCGGAACACTCGGTATATAAGTTGGTTGAAGCGGAGCTTCGATAGTTAGATTATGAGATTGACAGAGGGCAAGAAGGGAGCGCCCAGAGGTGCTTGTTGTGCTGCAATTTCAGAATTTGTGTTTGGCGTTCAGATCGCCAGCGACGATAGTCGGGAGCTGTGAATTGAATAAGTTCATGAACGCTCTTTTAGAAAGATTCATCTGAGGCCGAATGTAAGCGGCTACGATAGCGAAATTACGCGGTTTTGAAATGATTGTTATGCCGACAGATTCTATGTTTTCGCTGTTCACTCTGTGTGCTTGATGGCGAATTGACCGTTTTACAAGGATTGACGGCCTTTTCGAAAAACGGAATAATCTTTGAAATATAATTTTTTCGTTGGAGTTAGGTGCGTCTCAGTTACGCAAGCAATGTCGATAGAAAATCGTTGAAGAATGTCTTCGAGTTCGACACGACGTGACGGGATGCCGTTTGCATTCCACGTTATGATACGAAGAGGGGCGGGGTCAGATTTGTTCGAATTTTTCTTAGCCATTTCGAGGTAATGAAGCAGCGGCTACAGTTGACGCGTTGATTTGCGTCATTTGGGGCATCAAAGCTGCGATGATTTCGGCGGTTTGATCCTTGTTTTGGCCGGTTTTAACGGCCTCTGGGTAGTTCCTGATTTGGGGGGCCTGGCTTGTGATATTCGCGGTATGAGCCGCGGGTTTCGCAGTGTTAGACGGAGATGGGCATGGCATCGTTGGTGGACGGGCAGCGGATGGTGAGTGAGCAGGTTTGCGATAACCTTGCTTTATGTTGGATTTAGGCGCCTTTGGGCACCCGCCGTATGTTGCTCTATGCTCTCCTGTGCAGTGAATGCAGTAGGGCTTTACTTTTTTGTCGTTTTTTTACGACATTCAAAAGATGGATGTTTATTGCCGCAAAATGAGCAACGCCATTGGGCGTTGCAATAATTTGCCGTGTGTCCATACACTAGGCAGCGGCGGCATTGTGGAGCTATCTTTTCCTGGCGTTTTTTCTCCACTTTGACACTAAGTCCTCCGATGGATTTAATATCATAAATCGATTTAGCGTTGTCTGACTTCTCCAGTGAGACACGCACTATGGGCCATATGATATTTGCAATTTTCATCTTGTGGACGTTTTTCACAGGGACTTCACTCAATTCCAGTTCCTTTTTTATGTCCTCGTCAGATTGACCGACGAGAACACCGCGAATTACCGCTTCGGGTAGGCGGTCTTCGGCGAGCTGGAAGGTATTGTATGCTACCTTCTTGTCTGTCAGATAGCGTGTCACGTATCTGAAGTCATTTACCTTAAACAGGTAAATTTTTACTGAGTCTTTGGTGTCGATCGCTTTCCTGTATGCGACACCTTCAGTTCTCAGTTTATCCAGGAGGCAGGGCCAGAAATTTTTCTGACGCAGGAGGAAAGGAGGTGGGCGACGTGCTTCATTTTCTTCCTCTGCCTCTGACTCGTTTTCGGACGAGGAGGAGGAGGCAGCTGATGACTCATTGCTATGAGCCTCGCGTTTCCTTTTAGACGAGCGCTTAGCTCGTCTCTGAAACTCAAATTCCTCGCTAGAGGGGATCGCAGATACGTCCATGTCAACGTCGTTGACGGAATTCGAAACAGCTTCGCTGTCTGTTTTCGAAGCGGCTTCGTTGACGGAATTCGGAACGCGACCGTTGTCGGACATCTTAACGGCTCCGTTGACGGAATTCGAAACGGCGGTGTGCGTGGTTTTTGTTAGTGGCACTGCGGTTTTCGGTTGATCCGCATTCTTCATTGGGTTTTTCGTCCTTCTTCCTTTCATTTCGTCGAGGAGTTCTTCGACTTTTGGGTCAAACTATAGACTTGCTGAGCGAGGCAAGTAATTTGACAACGTAGTTGCGCATTTTCATGTGCAAGTTTTTCGTTTTCACGGCTCATTTCCTCCACTGAGCGCGCCATAGCTATGGCAGGGGGGGGGTAAGATGGGCTTTGCTGAAAAGGTGTAAAAATTCGATTAGTATTCTTACCTGAAGAAAACACTATGTTCACTAATCACAGTCTCTAACAAGAGTACATTAAGGGGTAATATCCACCAAACGCTCAAAAAAACAAGGCTTTTTTCATGATTTTTTTCAAAGGACATTTAAGATGGAAGGTATATAAATAAGATATCATTGGATTAAGCAACTCTTGGAGAATAGAAAAAATTTTTTATTATTATTTTTCGTACAAAATGGCGGCTGTGCAGCGATTGCCGTGAACCGCTTTTTTAAAAAGGTCCTCCGCGGCAAGCAGTAGAAGTCGTGCCCAACTCCACCTATAACAAAAAAAATTTTTTCATTATCTACATGAGTGTCGCTAGTGAAGTACACATCATTATATTTTAGAATTTTTTTCGCAAAATGGCGACGGTTTGAAAAAAATTTTTTTGACAAAAAATCGACTTTAATTGTTTATAACTTTTTGTTTTTAACCAATCGCTAAAATCGTGTGTACTTCACTAGATAATCTAATGAAGAAGCTACAGTTAAAATTTCAAGTCAATCGGATGTAAACTTTTTCAGTTCTACTGCTTGCCGATTTTGAAAACATGGTTTCGAGAAAAACGCGTTTAAAGTTTCAAAATGCTATAAATCTTAAGAATCGCAATAATATAGTCCTTAATAATTTTTTACCTTCAGTCTGCTATCCCTGCACCATAAAGTTGTCCTTCCAGGGCCTTATTTTGCTCTTCTTCCTTTTTTTTGTCTGATGTGATGCTGCGCCTAGCCTTTTTGCGATATCGGACATACGATGCTCAGCGACTTTGACGCGATTGGCGTCCGATGCCACGCAAAACTCGTACATGTTAGGTCCAACGGTTAATCCAAGAGCATCATAAACGGCAAATAGACCCGACAAGCCTTCGTTGAAGGTAATAACGGCTACATCAGCTGCGATATCAACTATAGTCTTGCCGCTAGACATCGTTTTTGGAGCAATTGACCACACCACAGCGTTGAAGGACTCATTGCTATTTTGAGAATATGCACCCAAGCAGCGTGACAGAAGGTTATCGGAGCTGAGTTCTTTGTAAATAGGTTGTACTGCCTTAAAACATCCTCATGCATTGGACTCTTATGCTCGTATGTTGTAAGAGTACCAAGCGCTTTACTGCGCTGCCAAGAACACCAAGAGTCTACTCCAATGGGACACTTCTCGTGCTGTGGATTCTCGTCCGTCGACATTTTATGATATAACGTAGACCAAATCTCATTCCGCATTTTTTCGACTGAATCTGAGTTTCTCCTAATTGAAAGTCCATAGTAAATTGTGAGTTCATCTATTAATTTTCCTGGCAATTTTCCTCGTCCGCCAAGACCTTTCGTATTTTTCTTCAAATTGCGCAGCCGCGTTCCCATACGCTTTTGCACATGACCGACGCACTCTTTTTTTCTCAACGATGACATCTTCATACGGTTTCGAATCTACTATAGCTTTGTACGTCTTTGAATCTCCATCGCCGATGTATTTCAAGTATTTGATATTATGAAGTTCTTCGGACCGTTTGAACATTTCTATGACGGCGTCGACTTCCATTTTTCCAGCACTACCTTCATGATTGGCATCACAACTCTCTTTGTGCGAAGAGTACACCTCCTCGTACTCAGCAGTACCTTCTTTTTTTTGCCAATATTCGCACACTTTACAGTACTTTGATTTGACACACGTCTAATACCTTGCCAGTGTGCCAACCAATCAAAGTCACTAATCCAAACAAAGATGAAAACCCTCTTTTCCGCCAAGATCCATCACCTGACACCGTAAGACCGCCTTCTTCACCTCGTTCAATAGAACGTTCTTTCTCTTCAATAGCTGATTTTTGCATAGAAATAATTTTAACAGATGAAGTGGCAGTGGCGATATTGGAAACAATCATACTGTAAGTTGTTTGAAAAACAGGCTTTGCGAGGTCCATCATCGCACAGAACTTTTTTATACCGTTAATGCCTATCCCAATGACGCGCATAGCAAAAATAATACGGCAATTAATCTCGTAAGCACGATCATGTATAAGAGGACAGTTAAAAATGTCGGCATCACCGCAATTCGAACAAGACACAACAATTGATGGATGTTTATTGGGCGTTGCAATAATTGGCCGCGTGTCCATACACTAGGCAGCAGCGGCATTGTGGAGCTATCTTTTCCTGGCGTTTTTTCTCCACTTTGACACTAAGTCCTCCGATGGATTTAATATCATAAATCGATTTAGCGTTGTCTGACTTCTCCAGTGAGACACGCACATTGGGCCATTTGATATTTGCAATTTTCATCTTGTGAACGTTTTTCACCGGGACGCCTCTCAATTCCAGTTCCTTTTTTATGTCCTCGTCAGATTGACCGACGAGAACACCGCGAATTACCGCTTCGGGTAGGCGGTCTTCGGCGAGCTGGAAGGTATTGTATGCTACCTTCTTGTCTGTCAGATAGCGTGTCACGTATCTGAAGTCATTTACTTTACACATGTAAATTTTCACTGAGTCTTTGGTGTCGATCGCTTTTCTGTATGCGACACTTTCAGTTCTTAGATTATCCAGGAGGCAGGGCCAGAAATTTTTCTGACGAAGGAGGATTGGAGGTGGGCGACGTGCTTCATTTTCTTCCTCTGCCTTTGACTCGTATTCGGACGAGGGGAAGGAGGCAGCTGACTCATTGCTATGAGCCTCGCGTTTCCTTTTAGACGAGCGCCTAGCTCGTCTCTGAAACTTAAATTCCTCGTCAGAGGGAGGTGGAGATACGTCCATGTCAACGTCGTTGACGGAATTCGAAACACTGACTGTGGTCCTTTAATTTTGACGAGGTCCGGAAAAATCTTTCCTTTCGCCTCTTCGTCTTTATTTTGCCCTTTTTCTACTGTTTTCTTTCTATTGTCTCAATTTCAGAAGTTTTACTCTCACCTACATATGGTCTTGGGTCACCAGCCTCTCTGTGAGATTTCGGATCGAGTGAAGATAACTCTGTTATCCTCCTTCTTTTGGTTTGTTTTTCTTCGTCCTCCTGTCCTCTCTTCCACTGTAGCAGTGAAATGTGCTTGTCAGTTTTTCTAATTTTTGTTTGAACAATTTTTCTTATTTGTTCGTTTTCGTGATTTTCTATATTTTCTAAGAACTTTTCTGTCCTCTTGATTATCATTTCTTCTATCGTCTGAATATTGACTTCTCGTCTTATTTGTTCGTTTGATATGTACCAGGGGCTCCCAATTGCTGTCCTGACTATCTTATTTATTGTCTCTTGTAATTTTCTTTTCCTGTAGGATTTTGTTGTCGTGTACCATATTTCTCCAGCGTATGTTATACTTGGTATTATTATTGTTTTTATTATTTTCATTTTGTTCTCTAGTGACAGTTTGCTGCTCCTGTTTAGGAGGGGATATAAATATCCTTGCAGCTGCCTAGCTTTCTATGCGTTTTCTTCCATTTGGCTGTGGAATTTCAAATTTTTGTCTATTAATACTCCTAGGTATTTTGCTTCGTTTTTCCATTCCACTTTCTGGTTGGCTATCTTTATTTCTTCAGGTTTTTCTGTGTCTTTTCTCCTGTTTTTATGATCAAAGTAAACTGCAACTGACTTGTTGGCGTTGATTTGGATTCTCCATTTTTCGAAGTATTCGACTAGTTTATTTGTGTCTTCTTGTAGTCTTTTTGTTATGCCTTTCTTGTTTCTATGGGATGTGTAGATTGCTGTGTCATCAGCAAACTGTGCTATCTTTGAGTGTTTTAGTTCAGGTATGTCCGAGATATATACAGGGTGTTTCCGAATAAGATGTCATAAATGAAGGATGCGAATCCCTGAATGATTTGAGCAAGAAAGTTCGAAGAACCAATGGTCAAAAAATGCTTCGTTGCCGAGATACAGGGTGTTAAAGTTGAGAAAATTTTTCGATTTTCTCTCGATAAAACCTAGACTTCTCAAGATTTCGGGCTCAAATTTTCCACATAAGCTATTAAACACAATCTGAATCACCAGGTGAGGCCAAATTTTGAAACAGTATACAGGCTGATACTTTTTCATGGGCTATGTTCCATTTTTACCCTCGGAACTTTTTTTTGGTACGCCACTGGCACTAACAAAAAATAAAATCGAATAGATCATTCAATTCGAATTTTTTTTTGACTCTTGCATTTTGGTCGTAACTATCACCGTTTCTGAGATATTAATTATTGAAAATAATCCAACAGTTTTCCCATATCGAAGCCATGGAGATATTATTTTAATAACTGATGCAATTTTTCAGGAATTGAGCTAAAATTTACATCAGATATCTCCTTATTGTATGTTTATAACAAAATGAGGCAGAAATTCCTGACAGTATACAGGGTGTTATTTTTTCACGTGCATTTTCCTCTTTTTGCCCCCTGAACTTTTTTGTGTTGCGCTAGTGGTATATTCTGAAAACAGAATCAAACAGATTATTCAAAGTGAAAACTTTTCTGTTGCTTGTATTTTTCCGTATCTGCCACCATTTTCGAGATATTAATCAAGAAAAGTAATCGTATAGTCCCTTCCGTATTGAAAGCTTGAAGATATTTTTCATCTTATTTCGGCAATTTGTGAAGACCTTGAGCTCGAATTTCAAACGAAGTTCACATTTTAAGATCTGCACCACTAGATTGGTAGGATTTATGAGAAAGTATAAAGGGTGATATCATTTCCCTGATCATTGAATTCGAATTCAAAAATGTGTTTTATTGAGTGTATAAATCGGAAGTAAATGAATAAACAACATAAATAATCGCGAATGATTTCAATAACAAAAACTCATAATGATGAAAACAAAAATTGAACAAACAGAACAAATCAAAGAAGATGTTGAAAATGTCCTCCACCTGAAAGAATACATGCTTCTGCTCGTCTCCGCATATTAGTGCGCACCTCTGAAATATTCCTGGGGTATTTCTGATGACGTCACATGATGCTGTAATTCTATTCCTCAATTCTTCAAGTGTATTCACGGGAGAGCTATAAACCAAAGTTTTCAGATGTCCCCAAAGAAAAAATCCAAACTGTTTAAATCTGGCGACCTTGGAGGCCAAGCTTCTGGTCTATCACGCCCTATCCAGCGGTTATTGAATGTCATATTCAGATATTCTCTAGCTTCCATGCTGAAGTGCGGTGGTGCTCCGTCATGCATAAACCACATTCTATTTCTAGTTTGCAGCGGCACATCTTCTAGCAACACAGGAAAAATCTCTTCTAGAAAGTGGCGATATAAGGCTCCATTCAGCCTGTCTGGCAACAAAATGGCCCGATCAGAAATCCCCAATTATTCCAACCCAGACATTAACCGAAAATTGTTCTTGATGGTGACATTCCTCAATCATATGGGGATTTTCTTCAGTCCAATAGTGATTGTTATGAAAGTTCCTGATTGCATTTCTCGAGAAGGACGCCTCATCTGTGAAGATGATTTCGCTATCGAAAAGGGATTATGAGCAATGTTATGAAGGAACCATCGGCAGAAATTGAGTCGCAGAGGAAAATCGCGGGTAGTAGAGCTTGGACGCGTTGAATATGGTATGGGTAAAGCAAGAAATCATGGAGAATTTTCCAGACCAATACAAATGAGATATTCAACTCTCTTCCAATTTTTCTTGTACTCAGCTGAGGATCCTCATCTATACAATTTAGGACTGCCTCTTCGATTTCCGGGGTCCTTATTGTCCGATTTGCCCCTTTCAAGTCATGATTCGGTTTGAATGTACCCCGTTCTCTCAATCTTCTGTGGATGTCAGAAAACGTACGCCTATCAGGAATGATTCGATTAGGGAAGCGTTCTTGATACAAACGCCTTGCGTGCACTGCGTTTCCTTCAGCCACACCGTACATGAAATGTATATCGGCCATTTCTGCATTAGTGAAAACCATTTCAAAGATTATTGGTTACTACTTACAGCTGTTTCAAATGTAGGCACAACAAACTGAATGACAAAACTTACAATCATTGAAGTGTCAAGTTTTTTTCTATGATTTCATTTGCAAAATTGTATCAGAGCCTACTAAGCCTTTTGAAATCACCAACGTGTTCTGATATGAGGAAGACACGATAAATTCTGATGATTTTCAATTCAAAACGGTGAAAGACATGAGGATCAAGATGAGCACAAAATTATCCGAATTGAATGAAAAATCCGTTTCTGATTACGAAAAACGTCAGTTATGCACCGAAAAATATACGGAGGCAAAGGGTAGCCTGTTCGGACGTTGTTGATTAATTTTTCGAAAATGGTGGCAGATACGGAAAAATACAAGGAACAGAAAAGTTTTCACTTTGAATAATCTGTTTGATTCTGTTTTCAGAATATACCAGTAGAGCACCACAAAAAGTTCAGGGGCAAAAGAGGAAAATGCACGTGAAAAATAACACCCTGTATACTGTCAGGAATTTCTGCCTCATTTTGTTATAAACATACAATAAGGAGATATCTGATGTAAATTTTAGCTCAATTCCTGAAAAATTGCATCAGTTATTAAGATAATATCTCCATGGCTTCGATATGGGAAAACTATTGGATTATTTTCAATAATTAATATCTCAGAAACGGTGATAGTTACGATCAAAATGCAAGAGTCAAAAAATTTCAAATTGAATGATCTATTCGATTTTATTTTTGTTAGTGCCAGTGGCGTACCAAAAAAAGTTCCGAGGGTAAAATGGAACATGGCCCATGAAAAGTATCAGCCTGTATACTGTTTCAAAATTTGGCCTCACCTGGTGATTCAGATTGTGTTTAATAGCTTATGTGGAAATTTGAGCCCGAAATCTTGAGAAGTCTAGGTTTTATCGAGAGAAAATCGAAAATTTTCTCAACTTTAACACCCTGTATCTCGGCAACGAAGCATTTTTTGACCATTGGTTCTTCGAACTTTCTTGCTCAAATCATTCAGGGATTCGCATCCTTCATTTATGACATCTTATTCGGAAACACCCTGTATATTGTACAATAGTGGTCCCAGGATCGATCCTTGTGGGACTCCTGTCTCTATTGGTCTTTCTTCAGATTTGGCATTTTTATTCGTACTATAAACTTCCTGTCTCTTAAGTACGATGCCGTTATGTTCACAAGTTTGTTTGGAAACTTTGTTCTTTTCATTTTATATATCATTGCTTCGTGCCAGACTTTGTCAAAGGCCTTTTCTATATCCATGAACGTTGCCGCCGTTGGTTTTGATATGTTCATATTTTCTTTTATATTTTCCGTCAGCCTCGCCAGTTGATGGGTCGTTGCGTGCTCGCTTCTGAATCCAATCTGGTGGCTCGGTATGATATTGTTCTGTTCTGCAAAGTTTCTCAGTCTTTTGTAGAAGAGTTTTTCTATCACTTTGCTCATTGATGACAGCAGGCTAATTGGTCTATAGCTGCTAGGGTCGTTCTTTGGTTTTCCTGTTTTCGGGATGCATCGTTCTCATATATTTCTTTTTTGCTCGTTTCTTTTCTGCAATTAGGGCATGTATATGTGTCTCTTTTGACCTGCTGCCAGCATTTTTGTCGCTTTTCCTTCCGCCTCCTTGATTCTATTTTTCAAATCTTGGATTGCTTGTTCAAGTTCATTTGCGTCTCCTATGGTGATCTTTTTGGTTTCCATGTTTTCTTTAAACGTTTTCCAGTTTGTTCTTTTTCTTTCATTTTCTGTTTTCCGCCTCTATGTGTACTTCGAGTATCACTGGCGAGTGGTCCGAGCTTAAGTCCATGACTGCTCTTATTTCTGTCTGCCAGGGCACATTCTTTAGCATTGCTATGTCCAGTACGTCGACAGTTCCTGTACTTGTGCATATATGTGTTGGCTCTTCTGGCGCAACTATCATTATGCTGTGTTTTTCTGCTATCTGCCTCAGCTTTTTACCATTTGTATTTGCTGTTCGACAGTTCCAATCTTCGTGTTTTGAGTTCAGGTCTCCTGCAACTATTGTTGCTGTTTGTTCTTGAAAAAATGATTTAATTTCCTCTTCTTCTAGAGTTTTTGTTGGTGATTTGTATACTGAGTATACTTTTAGTTCACCTCTTTTAGTATTTATCTTGATTCCTGTTTCTTCTATGTTTTTTGTTCCTGTTCCTGGTAGTTCGCCGTGTTCTAGGCCTCTCTTTAGCAGTATTGCTGTTCCTCCTCCTTTTCCTTCTTCTCTATCTCTTCGATAGACTGTGTAGTTTCTTATTTTGAAATCCTTCGTTGTTTTCAGATAGGTTTCATTTATGAGCATTATATCTATTCTATTTCCCTCCAGGAATATAGTTAGCTCTTGTTTCTTGTTCATTAGCGAGTTGGCATTCCAAAACGCTAATTTCAGGTTCCTTTCGTTGAATCTTGCGTTGTTCATTAACTTATTTTCTTCTGAAAATTTCGACGATTCTGCTCTGCTCCTCTAGGAAGGCCATTTTCTGTTCCATCGTGGCCTTGGTTGAGTTGAATGCCATCAGCATTCTTCCCAGGCACGTGGCTAACTCTTCTTCAGAGTCTTGTTTACGTTCTTTCTTCTCTTTCTTTGGAGCTTCTTCCTTCTTTTCTGCCTGTTTTTTATTTTCCTTTTTGGCCTCTTCTATCTTTCTCTCTTCTGCCCTCTTTTGCCAGTCGTTTACTGGTGGTGCTGGGGCTGGCTTGTATTTTTCTTCGTGTTTTGGTTTGTTAACTGGATTGTTAGGGTTTTTTGGGCATCTTATCGCGGTGGATAAGTGCTCACCCCCACAGTTTGCGCATTTAGGTGCAGTTGTCCTTGGCTTCCTGCACTCGCTGGTGTTATGCTCTTCGCCACATTTCATACATTTGTATGCTGCGTGGCAGTTCCTTTGTCCGTGTCCGAACAACTGGCATCTGTGGCATTGTATTACCTCTTGTTTTGTCCTAAGGCTTTCTACCTGGACAGAGATTCCACAAATGTGTTTCAATTGATTGAAGATACTTTTGTATCTCCTATCAATCTCGACGAGAACCAGAGGGGCCGGGTATCCCTTCTTGCCCTTCATCCTTCTGGTCCTCGTCGCTGGGTAACCTTGACGTTCAAGGTCCTCTTTGATTTCTTCTTCAGTTGTCTCCAGCATTACCCGTCTGATGACAACTTTAAGTTTTTTCTCACTTTTGAGTTCGTAGGTGTAGTATTGCACCTTGCCCTGCTTCAGCATTTTCTGTAGATCGCGGTAGTCCTCTTTCGTAGAGGGCTCTACCTGGATTCCTTGTGAAATCAACTTAGCTTTTTTGTAGTTTATTTTCCTATTGCGCATTTCTCTCGTTATTGCGCTCCATGCATCTTTCTCCCTGATTATGATGGGAGCGATTTTTTCTGGTTTTTCTTCCCTTTTATTGTTGTTTTCTGTCTTGTTTGATTCTTTCTTCTGAATTTTCTTTCTTCTCTCTTCTTTTTCCTGTAATTGAATTTCGTTAATTGTTCTCACCTGTTCCTGTTCCTGGTTGGCCTCGTCGTCCGTTTCCATTTGGTCTTCCTATTCCTCTGAGCTGGACAGCACCTCGTACTGGTTACGTCCTACTATGATCTTTTCTTGATTTTCGGTCCTCATCTTCTTAATTGTCTTTCTTGGCCTCTGGAATCCGCTTGTCCTGGTTTCGCGTGGTCGTTCCTCATCCTCTTCGCTGGTTGGCGTTTGTCTTCTCGTCTTTCTGGATTCGCGCGCTGGCTCCTCCCCCTTTTTCGTTATCTCGTTTGCCTTCTTTGTTTCGGTCAATTTTTTGCCGCTTCCTCCTGGTTTGGCGTCTTCTGGTCTTCTGGATCTTCTCTCATGCTCTTGTTGAGCCTTTTCTTCCGCAACAGCGTTGATCAAGTCGTGAAAACGCCTTGGTCCACGCCCCTCCTCCATGAGGACTGTAAGTGCTCGTCGCACGAACACCTCCAGCTCTTCTGGTGTCATTTTATCGACACTCATGTTCACTTGGGATCGATATCACTTTCTGAGTGTTTTTAGGACTCTTCTAGTAATATAGAAAAATTGAGAAAGGTAGCACAGATTTCTCTCGATCTCTGGTGTACCTTACCGACTAAACGAGTTTCTGTCTTACTTTACTTTAACATATTCTTTATTGAAGTACCAGTTATACAACTTTTAACTTTACATCTCGCTGATTTTGAAAAAAAGTACATTTTTAGGCTTCTAAGCCGTGATCTGAAGGATCTAAATGACACTTAAAATATATAATTAAGTACATTAAATTTTTGTCGTCCTAGTGACGACGGTCTTAAAATATTTATTTTACAAGATTCTTATAACTAATCCGGGTCTTCACGAAGCACCATCCTGGGCCTCTTGTATTTTCTCGGTTCGTCTTCGTCGTAGTCTCTTAGGGTGTTTACCAATGGATTTGGATGCTCATCTACTGCTTGGAACGCTTTCTCCGCTGTCTCTCTGATGAATTCCATGACACTCGGGATCTGCAGATCTCGGTGTAGCTGGGAGTTACGCACGTACCAAGGGGCGTCCACGGCAATCCTCAGTGCTTTGTTCTGCACGACTTGGAGCTTCCGGATATGACATGCAGCTGCATATCCCCAGACTGTTGACGCGTAGGTCATCATTGGCCTGATGATCGTCTTGTAGAGCTTCAGCTTGTTCGCTGCGCTCAGTTTGCTCCTCCTGTTCATGAGGGGGTACATGAAAGCTTGGGCTGCCTTCGCCTTGCTCGTGCAGTCTTCCACATGTTGACGCCATGTAAGCCGTCGGTCTAGTGTGACTCCCAGATATTTGGCCTTGTGGACCCATGGGATGGGTTGGCCGTTCATGGTGATCTGCTCATCAGGACTTCTTCTTCTTCTGGACAGATACAATGCCGAACTCTTCTCGGGGTTGATGGTGATCAGCCACTTGGTAAACCATTCTTCCAATTGGTCTGCGGCCTCTTGGAGTCTCCTGGTTATCAAGTGGGGGGCTGTTGATCTGGTCATTATGGCCGTGTCATCCGCGTAGAGGGCTTAGCTCGTATTGGGGGTCTTCGGGACGTCAGATGTGTAGATGTTGAACAGCAACGGCGCTAGAAGTGATCCCTGTGGTACTCCTGCCTCCATTCTTCTGGTGGAAGAGCGGGTATCACCTAGGCGTACCGCAAACGGTCTATTTCTCAGGTATGACTTGATCCATCGCACCAATGCCGGTGAGAAGTTTGTCTTCAGCATCTTGAAGAGTAGACCTCCATGCCAAGTCCTATCGAACGCCTTTGCGCTGTCGAATAGGGTCATACCGGTCGACTGGTTCTTATTGAATCCATCACTGATGAACTCAACCACTCGGAGAAGTTGCTGTTGTGTGGAGTGGCTTTTCCTAAAGCCAAATTACTCATCAGGAATGATTGCGTGAGCCTCCACATGGTCCTTCATACGTCTCAGGATGATCCCCTCTACAGTCTTGCCGATCGTTGACAGTAGACTGATTGGCCTATAATTCTGTGGAAAGGAAGCAGACTTACCTGGTTTCCTGATGACAATCACATCCGCTGTTTTCCATTTCTCAGGAAAGTATTGGAGCCGCAGACTCGCATTGGTGATTGATGCCAGCTGTCCAAGAGCTCGCTGAGGGAGGTTCTTCAGTGCTCTGTTGCTGATCTCATCTGGTCCAGGTGCTTTTCTCACTTTTGTTCGAGCGATTACGCTTTTCAGTTCTTCCGTGGTGGTGGGTTGGATGATCTCCTCGTTGTTTTCGGCAAGACGTCTCCGGACTTCTGCTTCAGTTTTCTCCACGTGTACGAGGTCAGCTTCTGCATAATTCACCGTGAACTGGCGTTCAAGGCCTTCTGCGAAGGCCTCTGCTTTGTCTGAAACAGAAAATACTAACCCTCTTTCACCTTGTATAGGTGGCATGGGTGTAGTCTTTTGGCGTAGGATTTTGGCCATTCTCCACAGCGAATGGTCATCCTCTTCTAAAGATTCGATCTTGGCGGCCCAGCATTCATTGCGATGGTCCTCCAAGGCTATCTTTACCTCCGTCGCCAGTCGGTTATACTCTCGACGGTGTTGTGGGTCCCAGGTTCTCTGGAACCGACGTCTGGCTCTGTTTCTCTCTCTGATCATCTGTCGGATGTCATCAGGGAGCTTGTCCGGTCTACGTATGGTTTCCTTCGTCCTCGTGCACGCTTCCACTGACTGGCGTAAAGCTGTTTCGAATATTCCGACGGCTCTGTCCAGGTCGTCGGTCGACTCTAGCTTGCCCAGGGGCGGCAGGTTCTGTTGGACGTGGTCTGTGAAAGCGTCCCAGCATGTTGTCCTGGTCTTCTGAGTTGTTTCTTCGTTGGGTAGGTTACCTAGAAAGAGAAGAACTGGATTATGATCTGATGTTAGATCGTTGACTGCTGTCAGGTTGTATGAAAGCGAAACTTCTTTCATAACCGCTATGTCTAATACGTCGCCAAGTCCTGTGTTGCTATGGTGAGTTGGTTCTGGTGGTCCATCTACCACCAGATCACCTGCATCGGCGTAGTTCCTGAGGATGTTTCCATTCGGGTTGCTCCTTCTGCTGTTCCACGATGGGTGTTTGCAGTTGAGGTCGCCCGCTGCAATCGTTGGAGAGTCTGCTTCGAACAGTCTATCCATGTCTGATTGCAGTAGTGGTCGCTGGGGGGCTTTATATACTGAGATTAGTCTCAGAGTTCCTATTGAGGCAGTTTGAATCTTCACTGCCGTCGCTTCTATGTGCTCCAAATTATCAATTTGAGCAACGTGGTGTTCCAGGTTGGATCTGACGTAGATGGCAGTTCCTCCTCCTCTTCGGTCTTGTCTGTCATTCCTGTACATGGTGTAGTTGGCAATCTTTGCTGAGATGGCTTCGCGCAGATGCGTCTCACTAACCATGATGACGTCCAGATCTAGCCTCCCAGCGAATTCCTGTAGTTCCAGTTTCTTCCCTTGTATACCATTTGCGTTCCAAAATGCGATCTGTAAGGAAAAAGGATTAATTTTTTGTACAACCATAGTGTCTACGGTTTGAACAGAGCCATGACTTCAGGTAGGAAGCCTAGACAGGCCACCACCATTTCCATAGGCGACTTCGCCTTCGTTAGTGCGTCCGATATCTTCTTCAGCACTTCGGCGATTTTGTCCATGTTGATTCTGGCAAGGAATGCCAGGATCTGAGACATGGGATCCGTTTTCTTGTCTTCTTGCGAAGGTTTTTCGCTGGTTTTCTTCGGCACTGGCTTGGCCTGCTTGGTGGCTGCTGCAGGTTCGACGATAGTTGCCGTCTGGGCCGATGTCGAGGGTGTCGAAATGACACTGGCGTAGCTCCTTCCTTTCTGTACAGGAGCAGCAGGAGCGGTCCTGATGATGGTGCCTCGGAGTGCTGATCCTGGTAGAGGTTTGTTCGCAGACCTTGGAAAGGCTGAGCATCCTCTGTAGCTAGCTGGGTGGGGTCCAGCGCAGTTCGCGCACTTGGCGGGTTCATCCCTGGGCCTAGTGCACAATGCGGAGTGATGACCCATTCCGCATTTCACGCACCTAGGGGCGGCGAAGCACTTGCTCTGGCCATGGTGAAAGGACTGGCACTTGTGGCACTGGCTCACTGCTGCCTTCCTTCTTGGTGATTCAACGGTAACCTTCATGTGGCATACCGCTGTCGTCTTGAAGATTTTCTTCCCTTCTTGTGTCCTGGGTAGGGTTACCAGCACCAGGAGCATGGGTTTCTTCTCCTGGTTCAAGAGGAATGCTGCAGCAGTGGCTGGCACTCCCTGACTGACGAGATCGGCGATGATGTCGTTCGTCTTGAGTTCTGTAGGAAGTCCTCTCAGAACGGCCTTCAGTGGTTTCTCTTCCTGTAACAGAAAAGTATGGAAGGGTAACATCTCTTCTTCCAAGATTTTGGTGATACCTCGGTAGTCACCAATGTCCGTTGGCTGGATGCTGATTCCATCCCTCAGATTTTTCGCTTTCGAGAAGCGGAGATTCCTGGAGTTAATGAGGCCGGCTACGTGGGTCCACGCGGCTTTCTCCCTCAGGATCACGGGGGGCGGGGTCTTAGGCTTCCGAACGGGAGCCGATGTGGACGGGCCAGTGTCCATAGCGTCATCTTGAACCTCTTCCAATTCAGCGAATTGGTTATGGGTTCTAGTTGGCACGGTCGTTGCCCTGGGTTGGTCTTCTGGCTGCTCTGTGCGGCGTTTCTTGCTCTTTTGGAGCTTGAATCCGTCGCTTGGACTTTCCGGTGCCTCTTGAGCGGTGGTGGGCTTTGGGGCAGCAGAGGACGACGCTGCTGATGCGTCGCTTTGGCTGCTGGACTTCCTGGCGGCAGCTTCCCTTCGGAGTTCCGCTATCCGCTGTTGAACGGCTTCGGATATCTCCAGTAGCTGCTCCAGACTACTGTCGAAGATAGTGGACATCCTCCGTCTGTTCCGTAAATCGTTTTCTGAAAATAAAGGTTTGATTAGTGTTCGATTTATCTAAGACTGTCCTATGGACATGTCCTATGGACATGTCCTATGGACATGTCCTCGATCAATCAAGAAGATTGTCCCGTTGGCCGGGTTCGATGTTTCGGTTTCCTATCGCCTGGTGTTCAGTGTTCCGTCAACTGGTACTGTCCACAGGAAAGGTCCTCGAATTTCTCGAAAAATTAGCTTCGCATAGACCTGAAAAGGTCTGATGGAATAATCAAGAAATTATTCCAGCTCGCTCGGCTGCAAAAGTCTCTTCCTGTTGTACGTTCGAAGTTTTCGCTTCAAGTAGAGGGCTCTTCTTGCACGTCTGCTTCGATCGGCTGCTGGGTTGAGAATGAGTATGTCAGAGAGGGGCGGAGATACGTCCATGTCAACGTCGTTGACGGAATTCGAAACAGCGTCGCTAGCTGGTTTCGAAGCGGCTTCGTTGACGGAATTCGGAACGGGGCCGTTGTCGGACATCTTAACGGCTCCGTGACGGAATTCGAAACGGCGGTGTGCGTGGCTTTCGTTAGTGGCACTGCGCTTTTCGGTTGATCCGCATTTTCCATTGGTTTTTTCGTTGATCTTCTTCCTCTTATTTCGTCGAGGAGTTCTTCGACTTTTTGGGTCAAACTATAGACTTGCTGGGTGAGGCAAGTAATTTGACAACGTCGTTGCGCATTTTCATGTGCAAGTTTTTCGTTTTCACGGCTCATTTCCTCCACTGAGCGCGCCATAGTTATGGCAGGGGGGGTAAAGGGGCTTTGCTGAAAAGGTGTAAAAATTCGATTAGTATTCTTACCTGAAGAAAACACTATGTTCACTAATCACAGTCTCTAACAAGAGTACATTAACAAGAACACAACGTGCTAAAAAGGGCACTTCTTCAGTTGCACAAACACTTTCTGCTGATATCGATAGTTACACAGGCGGTGACTGGCTTAAGAATGGACCGCCTCTTATATTAAAATACTCATTCAATTTATACAAGTTTTATTGTGTAAGTAACTTAAACCAATAGTTTCTTATTTTCATTTGTATTGAACGTCCGGTGACGTGTACAGGCTGCATTGAAGTGCATATCATGTAAAATATGAATTTTCTAATAGTTAAAACCGCGATATCTCACGAATGGTGAGTTGTAAGAGAAAAAGTGACTGAACCATTTTTGTAGAGAATAATATGATCTTCAATATTTGTCTGATTTATTTTTACGATAAAACTTACCGTTTTGGAGAAAAATGGAAAAAACCTAAATTTTGCATGTTTGACCTTCAATAAAATTTTTTGCAGAAGTAGGATCGAAGGGTATTTTTGACATTTCATTTATAATGATGTATTTAACGTCTCTGCAAATTTTCAGCTCCATGCGAATTTTGGCTAACTCATGACTTTTTTTGTCTATTTTGACTGGACTAATGAATTTAATGAAATTAATCAAAAGAAATTGTAGGCTATGGTAACTTCTTTATTAGAGGAAGAATACATATTATTTTTTATCCAGGCTTTCACAGTTTCCTTTGTTCGTACTTTGAGTTCAGGATATATATATCTATGACATTCTGACGTTCAGAAAAAGCAGGCAAAGTTCGATCTTTCAAGTGTTTTGAAAAGATTTTCTTCGATATGTCAATTTCAGAAGAAGTCCAATATGAAACAGCACCTAGAATAAAAACTTATCAAGTCAAAGTAGAAGTATGTGAGATATTTCATGTGAAATTTTAGGAAAATTAAATATGTAAATCTTGACCTTTTTTTCAATTGGTGAAATATTTTGCCTATTGTTCAAGAAATCTGTTCAGTATAAAAGACATAAATGTAAAAACATGCTTAGCATATCAAACATCATCTTTCTATATTATGCAAGAGTGATGAGCTAATAAGGAAAGATCTAAATCCTCACCTTTTCTTCCTCCATAACTCTCGATTGCTTTTTTTTATTTGATTGGAAATCTAGGGTTTTACTTGAAATACATTCCTCTGTTTGAGTGCAGAGGAGCCAGTCAACATTTGGGCCACTGATTTGAAACTGGGAAGAATACCTTCCTCAATGTTTTTGCGGAATACTTCAGCAAATGATCTTTCCTCGTTACTCCAGGAATTTCGTTCTACACGTCCAATTGGTGAAACTAGAAGTTGTGATTGTGATTTTTTTCAGAATTTTCGAACAATGCCTAGGGGTCGCGCAATGCCCTCAAAGTTTCTTATGTTGTGTATAGGCAACCCGCACAACAATCTTGCGTTTTCAAGCTGTTTTAGGGTTCTAAAGTCACATTTCTGAACTCTTTCTCTTGTTTTTAGTTGTTTTTTTTTATGGAGTATAAATGAAAGAAGGATTTCGCTGTATTGTTAGGCTCTTTTTTACTTTTATTGTACAATACAATATTAGAGTTAAACATCATTATTGAAACACCCTCAACCCTGGCGTATGGAAGACGATGCCAAATGCATCGCTTTTACCTAAATTGCAATACCTGAATTATCTTATTTTCTTCTCCATATTAATTACACCTGAGACCGACTGAAATCGGTCAAATGAAAAGCCATGTGATCGTCTAGTACCTGAACTTGCCTTGAAGTTCTCTTACATGAAATAGGACCCTTTTCTTTGTTGTGTTGTGTATTTGTAGTAACCTACTCAAGTTCTTTTATGTAAGGTTTGATGTGATACAACCAATTCTTCGTCGCTTAAACCATAGGTAAGAAAATTAGAAAATCAAAAACAGATTCGGTAACAATGTCTATTCGATCTTTGCAGCATTTGTATTAAATTCTTATCCTTGCATTCTTGGGCGTCTTTTAATGAATTTAATGAAATATGATCATTTAGATAGAGGCCCAATTTGCCCTCACCCGTATTTTGAGTGGAAGTTTATACATTAGATTATATTATACAGATCTAATTGGTCCTTACCCATATTACGAGTGGAAGTTGTAATATTTAAGTATTATAAACAGGCTTACTTGGCCCTCACCCATATTTTGGATGGAATTCGGATATGAGATTATTATAGACAGGCCTAACCGACCCACACCCATCTTATGAGTGGTAACTGACCCGATCGAAGGGTTTTGTTAATATGATATCATGTTTTCTGACGAGGTTGTTGCCCTGATACTCCAAACTCTGAAAGATTTACTTTTAAAATTCTAAGGAACACGTCCACAGCTGACAACTTGCAAGCGTTAATTCGCTCGCGTATTTTTAATCGAATTCAGTAATTCGTATAGTATTAAAACGTTATATATGGAACTAGAGGTAAGCCCGTAAAGCCGTACGTGATTCTTTTGCTCAACTGAGCGCCAACGGGCAGTTTTATTGTGTCACTGACTGCGGATCATATTCTATTCCCATATCGCGGATTTGCCAACCAGGGAATCATGCCCTCTGATCATACACCTGTACGTACCACAAACGTCACATACATTCCCCAACTCAGACATTCTTCAAAACTTTCATACCGACAACATACAAGCCTCAATGTTTGTGGGTCCATACATACGTATCGTCAATCAATCAATCAATCAATCAAAAAACTTTTATTTTCTTTTTGGTAAGGTACAAGTATAGATTTGATGATAAAAAGGAGGGACAGCTATAAGGTCACATGACCTTCTTCAGCCCTAGACTTATAAATTATATTTCCCTATTTATAACAATGTTGGCGAAAAGAAAGAAAGGTTTTGTTTTATTATTTTCGTGCGACTGTGGATCGACTTTGGCTAATTACGATCCATTTGGACAAGGAACAAGGGAAACCACAGTAAAACCTTGTTCTCGTAGTGTACATAATAGTTCTTAAGATATGTGGATTTTCAATATGGCAATTTTAGTCCTGTTTATGCACTGAGTACTTCTTTGGAACTTCACTTCACTATTTAACTTCACTTCACTTATCTGATGGCTAACGGTATGTCTTCAAGGTGGTCGAGGACTTCTTCAGGCATCTCTTTGAGGCTCTGTAGGATACGTGCTGGAGGGAAAGCATGTTTTTCTTTGGGCTTCTTGCAGAGAGCTTTACGGCGCAGGAACCAAGGGGACAGTAGTGTGGTTCTAGCCACCTGGTTAGGTCCATTTAGGGAGCGGAGGGCATATCTGGCTTGAAGATTTTTGATGTGGTCTGCTATTGTGGGGATGTTTGCTTGTTCGTGAACATTGACCGAGGGGTATACCCTATGCAGGCGGAGGATGCTGCGAAGGATTGCTCTTTCGCAGCTTTCGATACTCTTTTGAAGTCTAGTGGGGATAGTGGAATAGAGCAGTGATCTGTAGGCAGTTACAGGGCGAATGAGTGTTTTATAAGTGTGGAGGAGGGTTTGAGGGTTGCAACCTCGGATTTTCCCTCTTAAGGCGTATAGCAGATTTGCTCTATTACGGGCTTTATTGAGTGTCTTCAGGATATCGGGTTTCCAGTTTAGGTATTGATTGAAAGTAACTCCTAGGTAGACGATGTCCTCCCTTAGTTCGAGGTTTTCGCCCCAAAGTGTTAGTTGGATATCGTCTCTATTGAATCTAGGAGT
Source organism: Cryptolaemus montrouzieri (assembly GCA_013387265.2). Taxonomy (NCBI): domain Eukaryota; kingdom Metazoa; phylum Arthropoda; class Insecta; order Coleoptera; family Coccinellidae; genus Cryptolaemus; species Cryptolaemus montrouzieri. Next base: position 41,364,747 of record JABFTP020000042.1, read on the forward strand.
TCTGGAGTGTCGATGGTGACGTAAGAGGATAACCTGAGTTTTAGTGGGATTTGGAGTAATTCTCCATTTTCTGGCCCAAGCGCTGAACCCATCCAGGTGTCTTTGGAGTATTCGTCCACATATCGCCGATGATCTATTGGTAGTCCATAACGCCGTGTCATCTGCAAAAAGAGAGGATTGTGTATGAATGTGATTTGGTTGAGGGATGTCGTGAGCATATATAAGGTATAAGAGAGGTGCTAGTATAGAGCCTTGTGGGAGGCCCGCCCTTGGAGAGAAGGAGGCTGATGATGTTTTTTCTACTGATACCGAGATTCGTCTTTCAGACAGATATGAGATGAATAATTGGATTATGTGGATGGGGAGGCCTATGGTCTCCAGATTATTTATGAGTCCTGCTAGCCAGACTCGATCAAACGCTCGGAGTATATCGAGGAAGACCGCTAGAGTGCATTGGCCGAAGTTAATGGCCTTAGTCACGGTAGTGTGAAGTTGTAACAGAGGATCCTGCGTTGAGTGGGATGAGCGAAAACCATGTTGATTTTGAGGAATCAGGTTGTGTTGGTCGAGATAGTCTGTCAGCTTTCCGTGAAGTATTCTCTCGAACACTTTACCGATCACGTTCAGTAGGGATATTGGTCTATAGCTGTCTGGAGAGGTGGGGTCTTTTGAAGGTTTAAGAATCATTATAGTTCTGGCACGCTTCCAATCGGAAGGAAAGTAGCATAGCTCTATGCATCTGTTATAGAGGGAGGTGAGGTGTTCGCAGGCAACCCCAGGGATTTGTCGAAGGATGGCGCGAGAAATACCGTCCTCGCCTGGGGCTGTGCTTTTTCCTGCTAACAGTATTTGAGATGTTAGATCGACTGTTATGGGGGAGCTCCAAGCGGTTTCCTCATTCAGCTCTACGGTAGTGGGGTTGTTTTTTAATTGTGGTAGACGGTCGTCTAGAGATTGGAAGTGCTCGTCATCGAATCGGGGGTCTTGTGGGATTTGGAAGACCTGATTAAGGTGTCTCATGAAGAGATTGGCCTTTTCTTGAGGGTCAGAGATGATGCTCCCTTCGGCCGATAGTAAGTGAGAGGGATTGGCTTTCTTTTGGCCAGTCAGGATTTTGAACTTACTCCAGTAGGCCTTGCCATTTCTATAATCTAGGGACGATGTAGTTTCGATCCATTTTTCTTCTTTATATTTGTTTGATTCTCGTCTTATGGTTGCGGATATTCGGTTATAGTGGGTTTTAGTTGCCACATCTCTAGTGCACAGGAATTGTCTGTATAGCCTGCGTTTTTGCTTGATGAGCGTTATTATGTATGGCGGAAGAGGGGGCCGATTGATGTTGATTGTCTTTTCTGGGATTGATGCGTTTATAGCCGTAGTTATGGCCTGAGAGAATGCATCAATGTAGGCATCAATGTGAGCTGGGGTTTCGAGGTTTAGTTGTGGGAGTTGTTCACTGACGCTATTCTGGAACAGTTCCCAGTCCGCATTTTTGAAGTCCCTATATGTGATAAAGTTGGGCATTGAAGGTGGAGGTCTGGGTAAAGATGTATTGACCAAAAGAGGAAGATGGTCGGAGGTGATGGTTTGTCTTATAGTAAAAGAATCTTCGAAGAAATGGATCAAGTCTGGGTAATAATTATGTGGTCTGTGATAGACATACCATTGTGGCTAAAATACGTTGGGTTAATGTTATGGCATCTGAACATTTGTAGATCTACCAGGGATTCGGAGAGTATTTGGCCATTTCTGTTGGTTGTAGTGTCACCAAACTGTGTGTGCCTAGCATTATGATCCCCCAATATTATTGAGTGTGGCGTGGAAGCCACGTATTCGAAGAATTCTACCGGTAAGGCATCTTGAGGGGGATGGTAAAAGCTGAATAAGGTAACCCGGAGGTTATTCAGATGGAGTTTGGCTGCTACACATTCCAGCTCGCTGAACATGGCTGGAAGTGTTACAGTGGTGAAGGCGACTCTGTTATGTATCAGTAGGGCTGTGCCTCGTATTGCACCATGAGGGTTGTTACGTTGAAGAGTTTTGTAACCTGATATTGAAAACGGAGAACGTAGTTTTGTTTCGGTGATTGCAAGGACAGCCAGGTTGTGTGTTGACAGGAGAGCTTTCAGGAGATGCCGCTTACGTCGTAAACCGCAAGCGTTTACCGTGCCAATCGTGAAGTTCATGATAGTAAGGGTGCAATGGTGATATGCACTCTGTTTCCTGAGTAATTAATTATCGCTGTGCGGTTTAGGAAGGATGCACAGGCGATTGAAACTGGCTGCGTGATTATTTCACGCTTATCGGGGAAGATATTTGAAAGTAATTGTGTAGTGAATTTCATCAGCGAGTCGATGCGGGTGAATTGTTCTACCGCTGGGTCGTCGGACTCGTCCGATGAGGTGCTGCTGTTTAAGATATGGACAGGAGCAGCTTCAGATGGAGATGCTGAGGTGCTTTCCTATTTGGGCAGTTGATGCTCCAGGCTGGATGATTGCCCTTACAGTTAGGGCATTTGGGTTTTTTTATAGAAGGGCATGCTGCGCTTCTGTGGTTTTCGCCACAGGATGCACAAGCAGGTTTTTCTTGGCAGTCTGGTGCCATATGGCCCGTTTTCTGGCAGGTTGAGCAATATTTTACAAGAAGTGGGGGAACTTTGGAGGGTTCGACGTCATGGATGCGGCCGTATATCGGGAATCCGTTAATAAGAGTTTGTCTATAGAGTTTTCACAGAATGTAATGACCCTTATAAGTGAAATGGGCTTGTTGGTGGACATAGAGATTATCCGCCAGCATTTGTGGAAGGAGATGTTATAAGATTTGAGGTTGTCTTCTATTTCCTCGATTGAATAGTCAAGCGGGATAAACTTCACGACGCAGGAATACGACGTTTTCCTCGGGGCCTTGGGATTGGATGACGATTGATGGTTATTTTTCCGAAGGGATTCAAAGGATATAGTGGCGGTTCCTATCAGCTCCTGGAGTGTTTTTTGGAAGTTTGCAGGAGCTGGTGTAGAACACTCTACAAGGGCAGTTTTGTTGAAGTTAGCCTTCAACTGAATGATTTGGAGAGCTGTAGGTCTCAGGAGTTTGTACAGTTCTCTTTGCGTAGAGAACTGATTTGGAATGTTACAAATAACATATTTGTAGGATGATGCGGAGATTTTTGTTTCATCGCCGTTTGGAGTAGACGATCTCGCAGACGATGAGGAGGAATTTGATGGCGAAATGGCAGAAATTCTGCTTATAGTAGATGATTTGGAGGATGTCGAGGTTCTCTTAGAGCGGGTGACTATTTGAAAGTCATCTTCGATTGCCTTGGGAGAAGAAGATTTTGGAGAAGTGCTTTTTGTGGATTTGTTATTGGAGATTTTCGTGGATGTCGATAGACTCGGTCTATTAGATGTATTGTTTAGCTTAGGGATCGCGGCTGGCGGACCAGGGCCGCCAGCCTTCTTGTTAGGTTTAGTCATCAAGTAAATTAACAGTCACCGTAAAAATACTGTAAGAGAAATTTATAAATTTATAAACTTGATACGACTCACCGGGAGTTCTGCGTTCCGTTGACTGGTAGACCTAGGGGTTTTTTTTTTTTTTTAGACAAAGAGGAGGAAAATCTTCGAAAAGATGCACCCCGGGAACGGGGCCAATGTCGGATTTCTACCGACTAAAAACCTCCTCTTGGAGTTCCAGCCCGTAGGCTATAGTCTCCATAGTGCAGAATTAAAGGATGCTGAGAAATGAGAGTGACTTAAATGTCAATACGCTTACGCGGACGGAGGTTGTTTAATTAAAGAGAACCTATTTATTTGACTAGGGAGCAGGGTCGATTAACTTTGTCGAAACCTTGGGGTTTACAATTTGCTAATACGGAAATCGTTGGATTTTCGTGTTCAGAGACGTTTGCACGTAAATTACGTGCTAATCTAATGGTTAGTTCGGTAAGTGAGGGTACATCAAAATCCTTAAGGATATCGACGTTCCTCACAAACCGTGGGATATTTAGCGACGAGCGTAGCAATCTGAAGAAGGTTCCTTCTAGTTTGCTGAAACGCATCTTAGGAGCGGTGCCGTAGATTGGAATGGCGTAAGTAAAAATACTACGGATAATAGCGTTAAAAGCTAATAATTTGGTTCTTGGAAAAACTTTTTTATTTCTGAAAAAAGGTTGGAGCTAAGAAAATGCAGCTCGGGCTTTATTTCGGACCGCATCGATTTGTTTGTTCCAAGTCAAACGTTTGTCGAGATGGATCCCTAGGTATTTGACCGAGCGTTTCCATGGAATTTTGGAGCCATTAATGATGAGATTTGGAGGCTGTCTAATTGCTTTAGAGAAAAATGTGGCTTCGGATTTGGCTTCATTAATTTTTAGACGCCATTTTTTGTACCAGTTAAGGAGAACTGGTAAATGTTGTTTTATATGTGAGGTTCCGTATTTGATATGATTAGTAGAAGAGAGAAGGGCAATATCGTCCGCGTAGAGAGCTGTAAGGACATTTTTGTTAGTTGGGATGTCAGCAGAGAAGATATTGAACAGAGTGGGCGATAAAACTGACCCCTGTGGTACACCCGCCGATATGATACGGGGTGTAGAGATGTTCGTTCCGACACGGACCGAGAGTGTTCGATTTGTCAGGAAAGATCGCACAACATTTGTCAGGTATTGTGGAAATTTGAAGTGCATCATTTTGTAACTTAAGCCGTCGTGCCAAACGCGATCGAAAACTTGTTCGCCATCAAGCAGCAACATTTGGGCGTGCCATCGTTTGTTGAAACTGATGGTGAGAAATTCACCCACGCGAAGTAATTGGTGACCAGTTCCATGATTTTTGCGGAAACCGTATTGAAAGTCCGGAATGATGGAGTGCGTATCAATGTGAGCATTGATGCGTGTGAGGATGACTTTTTCTACTACCTTGCTGATGGCAGGTAGCAAAGATATAGGCCTGTAGCTCGAGGGGGAGCTTAGATTCTTACCAGGCTTGGGTATGCAGATAACTATTGCTTCTTTCCAAACGTTTGGAAAGTACTGATATTTTAATATACCATTAACGATTTCGTTGAGGTATTCAACGCAGTTTTTTGGTAGTATTTTTAAAATTTTGTTACGGACTCCATCAGCACCGGGAGATTTCTTTGGTTTTAGAGATTTGAGAATAGTGTAAATTTCGTCCATTGTAGAGGGGACGATTTCAGTGTCAACTCTTTCAAGTTGTTGGACCTCATGAGAGATATGATTGTGGAACGTGCTAAAAACGGGATCACTCGGATAAGGTGAGCATTGAGATTGAAGTGAGCAGGCAAGGATGTCGGCTTTTTCTGCATCAGTTTCGTATGAGCACCCACCGCTTTTGATAGGGGGTAGTGGAGGTGTTCCACTATTTTTTAGTTTTTTGATGATTTGCCAGGCTTTCTTAGGATTTTCGTTCGCCTCAGCAATGAAATTCTGGAATGCAGTGTTTCGAATTTCGGCAAGTCGATCTCTGATCTCGCGTTCTTGACTGTTTAAGATGATCTTGGTTGCAGGGTCGCGATTTCTCTGCCAAATTGTGCGAGTTCGATTTTTTATTTTAATTTTTTCACACACTTCTGGAGGGACAACCATACCGTCAGTTGGTATCTGACGTTCAGTTGTTGCTCTTTCAGTGGCGACTTTGACGTGGTTGGTGAAGTTTTTAACCATTTTGTCGATGACAGAGATGGGCCTGCCAGAATTCGGAACAGGAGAGATGGGTTTCTCTAGGAAGTATTTGACTTTAAGCCAGTCGATAGTTTGGATCGTTTGTGGATTATGGTTGAACCGCGTATTCAGTTCCATAAATACTGGATTGTGATCCGAAGAGAGATCTGGGACCGTCCATACTTTCGAAATTGTGTTCACGTTTTTTGTGACAAAGAGATCAAGTATGCTGGCACGTTTGTGCGGAAAATTCGGTATATGAGTAGGTTGAAGCGGAGCTTCGATAGTTAGATTGTGGGATTGACAGAGGGCAAAAAGGGAGCGCCCTGAAGAGTTTGTTGTGCTGCAATTCCAGAATTTGTGTTTGGCGTTCAGATCGCCAGCGACGATTGTTGGGAGCTGTGAATTGAATAAGTTCATGAACGCTCTTTTAGATAGATTCATCTGAGGCCGAATGTAAGCGGCTACGATATTGAAATTGCGCGGTTTTGAAATGATTGTTATGCCGACAGATACTATGTTTTCACTGTCCACTCTGAGTGCTTGATGGCGAATTGATCGTTTTACAAGGATTGCAACACCGCCGTGGGCGGAGCCATCGGGACGGTCTTTTCGAAAAACGGAATTATCTTTGAAATATAATTTTTTCATAGGAGTTAGGTGCGTCTCAGTTACGCAAGCAATGTCGATAGAAAATCGTTGGAGAAAGTCTTCGAGTTCAGCACGACGTGACGGAATGCCGTTGGCATTCCACGTTTATAATACGAAGAGGGGCGGGGTCAGATTTGTTCGAATTTTTCCTAGCCATTTCGAGGTAATAAGGCAGCGGCTACAGTTGACGCGATGATTTGCGTCAGTTGGGGCATCAAAGCTGCGATGATTTGGGCGGTTTCATCCTTTCTTTGGCCGGTTTTAACAGCCTCTGCGTAGTTTCTAATTTGGGGGGCGTGGCTAGTGATATTCGCGGTTTGAGCCGCGAGTTTCGCAGTGTTTGACGGAGGTGTTGGCATCGTTGGTGGACGGGCAGCGGATGGTGCGTGAGCAGGTTTGCGATAACCTTGCTTCATGTTGGATTTAGGTGCCTTTGGGCACCCACCGTATGTTGCTCTATGTTCACCAGTGCAGTGAATGCAGTAGGGCTTTGCTTTCTTGTCGTCTTTTTTACGACATTCGAAGGAAGGATGCTTATTGCCGCAAAATGAGCAACGCCATTGGGCGTTGCAATAATTTGCCGTGTGCCCATACACTAGGCAGCGGCGGCATTGTGAAGCCATCTTTTCCTGACGTTTCTTCTCCACTTTGACACTAAGTCCTCCGATGGACTTAATATCGTAAATCGTTTTAGCGTTGTCTGACTTCTCCAGTGAGACACGCACTAAGGGCCACTCGGTGTTTCCATTTTTCATTCTGTGAACGTTTTTCACAGGGACGTCTCTCAACTCCAGTTCCTTTTTGATATCCTCGTCAGATTGACCGACGAGAACACCGCGGATTACCGCTTCGGGTAGGCGGTCTTCGGCAAGCTGGAAGGTATTGTACGCTACCTTCTTGGCTGTCAGATAGCGTGTCACGCATCTGAAGTCATTTACCTTACACAGGTAAATTTTAACTGAGTCTTTGGTGTCGATCGCTTTCCTGTATGCGACACCTTGAGATCTTAGTTTGTCCAGGAGGCAGGGCCAGAAATTCTTCTGGCGCAGGAGGATAGGAGGTGGGCGACGTGATTCATTTTCTTCCTCTGCCTCTGACTCGGATTCGGACGAGGAGGAAGCTGATTTGATTTGAGCCTCGCGTTTCCTTTTGGACGAGCGCTTAGCTCGTCTCTGATACTCGAAGTCCTTGTTAGTGGGGGGCGGAGCTACGTCCATGTCAACCTCGTTGACGGGATTCGAAACAGCTTCGCTGGCTGGTTCTGAAGTGGCTCCGTTGACGGAATTCGCAACGGGACCGTTGTCGGACGTCAGAACGGCTCCGTTGACGGAATCCGAAACGGAGGTGCAAGTGGCTTTTGTAATTGGCACTGCGGTTTTTGGTTTATCCGCATCCATCATAGGTTTCTTCGTCCTCCTTCCTCTCATTTCGTCGAGGAGTTCTTCGACTTTTTGTGTCAAAATATACACTTGCTGAGTGAGGCAAGTAATTTGACAACGGAGTTGCGCATTTTCATGTGCAAGTTTCTCGTTCTCACGGCTCATTTCCTCCGCTGAGCGCGCCATAGCTATGGCAGGGGGGGGGGGTAAGGGGGGCTTTGCTGAAAATGTGTAAAAATTCTATTAGTATTCTTACCTGAAGAAGACACTATGTTCACAGATCACTGTCTCAAACAAGAGTACATTAACTAGAACACAACGTGCGCTAAAAAGGGCACTTCTTCGGTTGCACAAACACTTTCTGCTGATATCGATAGTACGATGTTACACAGGCGGTCTGTGGTCTCTTAATTTTGACGAGGTCCGGAAAAATCTTTCCTTTCGCCTCTTCGTCTTATTTTGCCGTTTTTCTACTGTTTTTCTTTTATTGTCTTATTTTCTGAAGTTTACTCTATCTTGACGGGGTCACCACCTCTCTTTGAGGTCTTAGATCGAGCGAAGATAACTATGTTATCCTCCTTCTTTTGTTCTGGTTTTCTTCGTCGTCGTGTTCTCTTTTCCACTGTGTTAGGGAAATGCGTTTGTCAGTTTTTCTTATCTTTGTTTGAAGTATCTTTTTAATTTCATCGTTTTCGTGTTCCTGTATTTTTTCTAAGAAATTTTCTGTCTTCTTGACGATCATTTCTTCTAGCGTCGTAATATTGACTTCTCGTCTTATTTGTTCGTTTGATATGTACCAGGGGCATCCAATTGCCGTCCTGACTATCTTATTCAGTGTCTCTTGTAAAGTTCTTTTCCTGTAGGATTTTGTTGTCGTGTGCCATATTTCACCTGCGTATGTAATACTTGGTACTATGATTGTTTTTATTATTTTCATTTTATTTTCTAGTGATAGTTTACTATTTTCGTTTAGTATGGGATATAGGTATCCTTGTAGCTGTCTCGCTTTCTTTGCGTTTTCTTCCATTTGTCTATGGAATTTTAAGTTTTTGTCTATTAATACCCCTAGGTATTTTGCTTCGTTTTTCCATTCCACTTTTTGGTTGGCTATTTTTATTTCTTCCGGTTTCTTTGTATCCTTCCTTCTGTTTTTATGATCAAAGTATACTGCAACTGACTTGCTTGCGTTTATTTTGATTCTCCATTTATTGAAGTATTCTACAAGTTTATCTGTATCTTCTTGTAGTCTTTTGTTATACATTTCTTATTTCTGTGCGCTGTATATATTGCTGTGTCGTCAGCAAATTGCGCTATCTTGGAGTATTTCATTTCCGGTATGTCTGATATAAATATATTATACAGTAGTGGTCCCAGCACTGATCCTTGGGGGACTCCTGCTTCAATTGATCTTTCTTCAGATCTGGCATTTTCTATTCGTACTATGAACTTCCTGTCCTTTAAATACGATGCCGTTATGTTCACTAGTTTGTTTGGAAACTTTGTTCTTTTCATCTTGTATATTAGTGCTTCGTGCCAAACTTTGTCGAATGCCTTTTCTATATCTAAGAATGTTCCTGCTGTTGGTTTTGATATGTTTAGATTTTCTTTTATATCTTCTGTCAGCCTTGCCAGCTGGTGTGTCGTTGCGTGATCACTTCTGAATCCAAACTGGTGGCTCGGTATGATGTTGTTTTGATCTGCGTGGCTTTTCAGTCTTTTGTAAATTAGTTTTTCTATAACTTTACTCATTGATGATAGCAGGCTTATTGGTCTATAGCTGCTGGGGTCGTTCTTTGGTTTTCCTTTTTAGGTATCATTATTGCTTCAGCAATTTTCCATGCGCTTGGGTAGTGTTCTGTTTTCATCACCCTTTTGCTATTTCTGTTATTTCTTCTATCGCTTCTTCTGGTAGGTTTTTCAAAGCCTGGTTTTGATTCCATCGATACCAGGTGCTTTCCTACTTGGAAGCTGTGCTATAATCTCTTGTACTTCTTCTTTTGTTATTTCCATAATTTCTTCGTTTTCGTTTGTTGTTTCTCTTCTTTTTCCAATGTTTTCTATATTTCTATTGAAAATCACATCTGGGTTAGGACTGTTTGTCTTAAATTGTTCTTCCAGAGAATCAGCGAATGTGTCCGCCTTTTCTTTATTTGTTATTGCTGTTTTGTCGTTTCTTTTTATGTATTGGATCTTTTCCTTTTTCCTGTCAGTGCTCCTGCCATTTTCCAGAGGGATTATTCCTCTGTTGTTAGAGCCTCTATTTTCTCGTCCCACTCTTCGTTGAACTTTTCTCTTATTTCCTCTTTCACTTTGTTGTTCAAGTTATTATATATTCTTTTATCATCGGGATGCATCGTTCTCATGTATTTCTTTTTCGCTTTTTTCTTTTCTGCGATTAGGGCATGTATGTGTGTCGGAAGTGGTCTCTTTTGACCTGCTGCCAGCGTTTTCGTCGCGTTTCCTTCGGCCTTTTTTATTCTGTTTTCCAAGTCTTGGATTGCTTGTTCAAGTTCATTTACGTCTCTTATGGTTATCTTTTTCGTTTCCATATTTTCTTTAAACATTTTCCAGTTTGTTCTTTTACTTTCTTTCTCTGTATTTTCTGCATCTGTGTGTACTTCTAGTATCACAGGCGAGTGGTCCGAGCTCATGTCCATGACTGCTCTTGTTTCTGTCTGCCAGGGAACATTTTTGAGCAATGCTATGTCCAAAACGTCGACCGAATTTCTCATTGTGCATATATGGGTTGGCTCGTCTGGAGCGACTACCATTATGTTATGTTTTTCTACTATCTGCCTCAGCTTTTTTCCGTTTGTGTTAGCTGTTCGACAGTTCCAATCTTCATGTTTTGAGTTCAGGTCTCCTGCTACTATTGTTGCTGTTTTTTCTTGAAAGAAGAGTTTCACTTCCTCTTCTTCTAGAGCTTTTGTTGGTGATTTGTATACTGAGTATACTTTCAGTTCACCTCTTTTGGTTTTAATTTTTATTCCTATTTCCTCTATATTCGTAGTTCCTGTTGCTGGTAGTTCGCCGTGTTCTAGGCCTCTCTTTACCAGAATGGCTGTTCCACCACCTCTTCCTTCTACTCTATCTCTTCGATAGGTAACGTAATTCCTTATTCTGAACTCCTTTGTAGCCTTCAGATGTGTTTCATTTATGAGCATTACGTCTATTCTATATTCCTCCAGGAATATAGTCAACTCGTTTTTCTTGGTAGTTAGCGAGTTGGCATTCCAAAACGCTACTTTCAGGTTTTTCCTGTTTAAACTTGTGTTGTTCATTTTTATTTCCTTCTGAATAGCTCGACTATCCTGCTCTGCTCCTCGAGGAAAGCCAGTTTTTGTTCCGTCGTTGCCTTGGTTGAGTTGAATGCCATCAGCATTCTTCCCAGGCACGCGGCTAACTCTTCTTCAGAGTCTTGTTTTCGTTCTTTTTTCTCATTCTTTGGCGTTTCTTCTTTCTTTTCTGTCTGTTTTTTATTCATTTCCTTTTTGGTTTCTTCCATTTTCCTTTCTTCAGCCCTCTTTTGCCAGTAGTTGACTGCTGGTGCTGGGGCAGGCTTTAGTTTTTCCTCCTGCTTGGGTTTGTTTGCAGGATTATTGGGGTTTTTGCTGCACCTTATCCATGTTGATAGGTGCTCTCCCCCGCAGTTTGCGCATTTAGGTGCAGTCGTCCTTGGTTTTCTGCACTCTCTTGTGCTGTGCTCGCCTCCACATTTCATGCACATATATGCACCGTGGCAATTTCTCTGTCCGTGCCCGAACAGTTGGCATCTGTGGCACTGGATGATCTCTGGTTTCGTTTTGAGGCTCTCCACCTGGACAGAGATTCCGCAAACTTGTCTGAGTTGGTTGAAAATACTTTTGTATTTTTTCTCTATTTCGACGAGAATCAGAGGGGCCGGGTATCCCTTCTTGCCCTTCATCCTGATGATTCTCGTCGCCGGGTATCCTTGTCTCTCAAGGTCATCTTTGACGTCTTCTTCCGTCATTTCTTGCATAACTCCCCTTAGAACTACCTTGAGCTTCTTTTCGCTCTTCAGTTCGTAGGTGTAGTATTGCACCTCTCCCTGTATTTAACCTATGAATGTTTACAGAACGTAAATAGAATTTGAGTAACAAAAAGTTTTAGTTGAGGATCCCGACATGGGTAGTGAAGAAAAGACAATCACTTGGTGAACCGCAACTGGCCCAAATATTAATGAGTGTTCTCATTGTTGGTATTAATATTGTTTTTTTTAAATGTTTTATGACATTATGTGATTTATGTGTTTGTGTTTGAGTTTACGTGTGATTTGTAAGGCGTTGTTTTTGATTATGTTTTGGGTGTGGGGTGTTTTCGGTGCTTGATTAATGTAGAACTCCGTTGACAACTTCTTTATGTGATTGTAAATAAATAGTACGTTCGCCTGATTGTGAAGTTCTTTAATTTTGAAAAATCTGTTTTTATTTAATATGATTCTTAACATTTTATTCTGAAAAATTTGCAGTTGCTTGAAATTTTTATCCGCTGTATTACTCCACACAGGACATCCGTATGTTAATATTGGTCTAATTCCGCCTGTGTATAGCAGGAGTTTGTATTTTTCGTCGAGACAGCTGTTTTTATTTATTAGCGGAAATAGTGATTTGGCTAAGCCCCATGCCTTTTTAAGTTGTGTTGAGATGTGCTTATTAAAATTTAATTTCTGATCCAATATAATGCCCAGGTATTTAGTATTATCTGTAGGAGTGATAGCTATATTATTGTATTTTACCATTTTATTGGCTCTACGTGTTTGTTTAAGCGTAAAATGCGTTAATGTTGTTTTTTCCGCATTTATTTTAATTTTCCATTTATCATAGTAATCTTCTAACTGATCTAAATGCCCTTGAATATATTTATTGTTCTGGTCTTTTTTCCAAGAACTGCTCAGAATTGCCGTATCGTCGGCGTACATTGCTGATGATGTTTTAGGGTTTTTTGGAATGTCATTTATAAACAGATTAAATAGTAATGGTGAGAGTATTGCACCTTGCGGGACGCCCGCTGTTATTAGGTATTTATCCGATAATTGTTTATTGACCCTTACTTGAGAATAACGATTCTCCAGGTATGAGATTAAGATTTTTATGAGGTACTTTGGAATTTGAATACAGTGGAGCTTGTAGATAAGCCCCTTATGCCAGACCGTGTCAAAGGCCTTTTCTACGTCTAAAGTAAGTAATGCGGAATTTCTATTGATGTTAAAATTAGAGGTAATTTCATTTATGATCCTACTCAATTGAAGGACAGTGGACCTTTGTGACCTGAACCCATACTGTTCTTCAATGAGGGTTTTATTATCTATAATAAAACGTTTAATTCTATGCAATAAAATCCGTTCAAGAACCTTTGACAAAGTACACAAGAGGCTTATCGGCCTATAATTTTGTGGAAAAGAATGATCTTTGTTTGATTTTAAGAATGGTAAGACTATTGCTATTTTCCATTGATTTGGAAAATATTGAAATTCGAGCGCCCAGCTCGTCTCTGAAACTTTAATTCCTCGTCAGACTGACTGTGATCATTTCATTTTGATGAGGTCCGGAAAAATCTTTCCTTTCGCCTCTTCGTCTCGTTTTGCCTTTGTTTTACTTCTGTTTATGATAGTCTCAATTAAAAAAGAGTTTTACTCTAGCCTACTTCTGGCGGGTGCCAGCCTCTCCTTGAGGGTTCAGCTCGAGTGAGGATAACTGGGTTATCATCCTCCTTTTATTTGAGTCATCAATTGTTTTGGTATCTTCATGAGTTCTCTTCCATTTAAGTAGTGAAGTAATTTTATCTGTTTTCCTGGTCTTTGTTTGGATTATTTTATTTATTTCTTCGTTTTGGTGTTCTTCTATGTTGGTTAGGAACTTCTCCGTTTTTCTTGTTATGAGTTCTTGTAGCGTCTGTATGCCGACTTCTTCTCTGATTTGATGGTTCGAAATGTACCAGGGCCCCCCGGTTGCAGTTCGGACTATTTTGTTCAGCGTTTCTTGCAGCGTTCGTTTTCTGTGGGCCTGCGTGGTTGTGTGCCAGATTTCCCCTGCGTATGTTATACTGGGGATAATTATGGTTTTAATTATCTTCGTCTTGTTTTCTAGCGTAAGTTTGCTTTTCTTGTTCAGCAGTGGGTATAAATATCCATGGAGCTGCTTGGCTTTTCTTGTGTTCTCTTCTATTTGGCTGTTGAATTTCAGAATCTTGTCGATTAATACTCCTAAGTATTTGGCTTCGTCTTGCCATTTCACTTTTTGTTTCTCGATTGTAATTTCTTCTGGCTTTTCTGTGTCCTTTTTTCTGGCCTTGTAGTCGAAGTATACTGCAACCGTTTTCTTTGCGTTCACTTTTATTCTCCATTTTTTGAAGTATTCCACTAGTTCGTCGATGTCTTCTTGTAGTCTCCTCGTTAGCGTTTTCTTGTTTCTATTGGATGTGTAGATTGCTGTATCGTCTGCAAATTGTGCTATTTTAGAGTGCTTCATTTTGGGTATGTCTGATATGAAGATGTTGAATAGGAGTGGTCCCAAGATGGATCCTTGTGGCACTCCGGCTTGAATCTTCTTTTCTTCTGATCTTGCATTCTCAATTCTGACTATGAATTTTCTGTCCTGCAGGTACGACCTAGTAATGTTGGTCAGCTTTTTCGGGAATCTTGTTTTCTTCATCTTGTACAATAGCGCCTCGTGCCATACTTTGTCGAAGGCTTTTTCTATGTCTAGAAAGGCTCCTCCTGAGGGCGTTGATATGTTGAGTTTTTCTTTTATGTCTTCCGTTAATCTTGCTAGCTGGTGTGTTGTAGTATGTCCTGTTCTGAATCCAAATTGGTGAGTTGGGATTATGTTGTTTTCTTCTGCGAATTTCTTCATTCTTTGGTATATCAACTTTTCTATTACTTTGCTCATGGATGACAGCAGGCTTATGGGTCTGTAGCTGCTGGGTTCGTTCTTCAAAGACAGGCATTTGGTATCATGATGGCCTCTGCGGTTTTCCATGTACTAGGGAAGTGTTCCATCTTCATAATTCCTTTTGCTATTTCTTTTATCTCCTCTATTGCTTCCTCAGGTAGGTTCTTCAGAGCTTGGTTTTTGATCCCATCTATGCCCGGTGCCTTCCTGCTTGGTAGTTGTGTTATGATCTCTTGCACTTCTTCTTTGGTGATTTGTTCGACTTCTTCTTCGCTGTCTTCTTCTTGTATTCTCCTTCCTATGGCTTCTATGTTGTTATTGAATGCCACATCTGGGTTTGGTGGGTTGGTCGTGAATTGTTCTTCCAAGGATCTTGCGAAAGCTTCAGCCTTTTCTTCATTGGATGTTGCTATCTTGCCGTCTTGCTTCAGGTATGGAATAATGTTTCTCCTTTTCTTTCCAGTTAGTGCCCCTGCCATTTTCCAGAGTGACTGGTCTTCTGTTGTTAGAGATTCGAGCTTCGTATCCCACTCTTCGTTGAACATTTGCCTTATTTCTTCCTTCACTTTTGTCATCTGGATGCAGTGTTCTTGTGTATTTTTTCTTGGCCCTTCTCTTCTCTTCGAGTAGTGCTTGTATCTTCACTGGTAGTGGTTTTCTCTGCCCCCTTTCCATTGTCTTTGTTGCTTTTGTTTCTGCTTCCAGGATCCTCTTGGTCAGGTCTTGGATGGCTTCTTCTATGTCTTCTTTGCAGTTGATTTCGATTGTTCTTTTTCAAATACCTCTCTGAATTGGTTCCAGTTGGTTTTCTTTTTCTCTTGTTCGTTCGTTTCAGCTTCTAGTTGTACTTCAAGTACCACTGGCGTGTGGTCTGACGTTAAGTCCATTACAGCTGTTATGTTGGTCTGCCATGGAACATTCTTCAATATTGCTATGTCCAACACATCTGCTGTTTCTGTGCTTGTGCAGATGTGTGTTGGCTCTTCTGGTGCCAGTATCATCAGGCTGTGTTTCTCTGCTATGAGTTGTAGTTTCTTTCCATTGGTGTTTGGTGTTCTGCTGTTCCAGTCTGTGTGCTTGGAATTCAGGTCTCCTGCCACTATGGTTGCCTTTTTTTCTTGGAAGAATCGGATCACCTCTTCTTCTTCTATGATCTTCGTTGGCGATTTGTAGACTGAGTAGATGATCAGTTCTCCTCTCTTGGTCTTGAGTTTTATGCCGGTTTCTTCTATGTTTCTTCCTGCAATCTCTGGTAGTTCGCTGTGGTTCAGTCCATTTTTCACTAGGATGGCTGTGCCGCCTCCTCTTCCTTCGTCTCTGTCTCTTCTGTATACTGAGTAGTTTCTTATCTTGAACCGTCTGGATGGTTTAAGGTGAGTTTCGTTTAGGAGCATGACATCTATCTTGTATTTTTCTAAGAATAGTGTTAACTCCTGTCTTCTGTTGATTACTGAATTTGCGTTCCAGAATGCTATCTTGAGGTTGTTTCGGATGTTGTCGTTTTTGTCCATAGATTAGTTTCTTTTGAAGAGTTGAATTATCTTGTTTTGTTCCTCTAGGAAGGCTAGTTTCTGTTCCATGGTTGCATTGGTTGAGTTGAAGGCGATGGTCATGCGTCCTAGGCACATTGCTAGTTCGTTTTCTCGCTCAGATTGTTGTTGTTTACCTTCTGCCTTCTTTGTACTTTTTGTTTCTTCTGCCTTTTCCTTCTTCGCCTCTTCCTTCTTCCTCTCTTCTGCCCTTTTCTGCCAGAAGTTGGTTGGTGGGGGTGGGGCTGGTCTCAGCTTCTCCTCTGCTACTGGTTTGACTGCAGGATTGTTGGGATTCTTAGGGCACCTAATTGAGTTGGATAGGTGTTCGCCTCCGCAGTTAGCGCATTTTGGTGCCAGAGTCTTTGGTTTCTTGCACTCTCTCGTCTCGTGTACATCTCCGCATTTCAGGCATCTGTATTCGGCGTGGCAGTTCCTTTGTCCATGTCCAAAAAGCTGGCATCGGTGGCATTGGATGATTTCACTCTTGGTGCGCAGGCTCTCAACTTGGACCGCCAGACCACAGACTTGTTTTAGTTTGGAGTAGATGCTCTTGAACTCCTTGCCGATTTCTACTAGTACCAGAGGCGCTGGGTAGCCCCTCTTCCCCTTCATCCTGGTCACCCTTGTGGTTGGATATCCTTGGTTCTCCAGGTCTTCTCTCACCTCTTCTTCTGTGTTTTCCTGCATGACACCTCGCAGGACAACCTTCAGCTTCTTTTCGCTCTTCAACTCGTACGTGTAGAAGGCGACTTTCTTCTCCTTCAGGAGCTTGAACAGCTTCCTGTAGTCTTCCTCCGTCGTTGGTTCGACCTGGACTCCTTGCTGGATCAGCTTGGCCTTCAGGTAGTTGATCTTCTTCACCTTCATCTCGGTGTTGACGTTCTTCCACTTTTCTTTCTCCCTGATGATGAGTGGTGCTATTTTTCCTTGTTTCTTCCTTTCTTTGGGTACCATTCGCCTTGGTTCGTCTTCTTCTTCCTCTTCGTATTCCATATCTTCTTCATCTTCTGAGCTGCTCAGCGCCTCGTACCGGTTCCTGCTCGCAACTTCTTTTTCATCTTCTGTCGGTCTCGTCTTCCTGGCAACCTTCCTCGGCCTGGTGAATTCTTCTTCCCCGGTTTCGTTTTCTTCAGTACCGTTGTCTTCTTTCCTTTCCTTGGTCCCTGGATCGGCCGCTTTCCTCGTCTTCGCCTGTTTTCCGCTGGTTGGCTCCTCCTCCCGCGGTTTCTCGTCGCGTCGTTCCATCGTGGCTTGTCCGCGATCGTCTCTGCTAGTCGCCGCCTTTCGCGATGTTGGTCTGGTGGATTCGCCGCTCGACTCCGCCCTTCGGACTCTTTCCATTCCGACTGCCTCGCTGTACTTTCGCATCGTGTGCTGGGGTTCCGCCCCTCGCGAAGACGATCCGCTGGATTCGCCTGTCGGCTCCTCCCCTCGGTTTCGCATCGCTTCGGGATCCCTGCTTGTCCTCCGTCTCGCGTCCGTGGTTGGCTCCGCCCCTCCAGTCTTCTTCCTGAAATCAGAACAATGCGTTAACATTAAGCCGTTTAAACGGCTGGTAATATGGCCCCCTGAGATAAGACCACTTAGTGTACGAAACACAAAGTCCTCCAACTCCTTGGGGTTAGCTCGTTGAAACAGAGATGAGTCCATGTCTTCTTGTACTCACCTGTTCCTTTTCCTGGGTTTCGTCATCAGTTTCCATCTGGTCCTCTGACTCTTCTGAACTCGAGAGCACCTCGTACTGGTTTCTTCCAATTTTTTTTTTCTCAGGAAAGTGTTGGAGCCGCAGACTCGCGTTGGTGATTGATGCCAGCTGTCCAAGAGCTCGCTGAGGGAGGTTCTTCAGTGCTCTGTTGCTGATCTCATCTGGTCCAGGTGCTTTTCTCACTTTTGTTCGAGTGATTACGCTTTTCAGTTCTTCCGTGGTGGTGGGTTGAATGGTCTCCTCGTTGTTTTCGGCGAGACGTCTCCGGACTTCTGCTTCAGTTCTCTCCACGTGGTCGAGGTCAGCTTCTGCATAATTCACCGTGAACTGGCGCTCAAGGCTATCTGCGAAGGCCTCTGCCTTGTCTGAAACAGAAAATACTAACCCTCTTTCACCTTGTATGGGTGGCATGGGTGTAGTCTTTTGGCGTAGGATTTTGGCCATTCTCCACAGCGAATGGTCATCCTCTTCTAAAGATTCGATCTTGGCGGCCCAGCATTCATTGCGATGGTCCTCCAAGGCTGTCTTCACCTCCGTCGCCAGTCGGTTATACTCTCGACGGTGTTGTGGGTCCCAGGTCCTCTGGAACCGACGTCTGGCTCTGTTTCTCTCTCTGATCATCTGTCGGATGTCATCAGGGAGTCTGTCCGGTCGGCGTATGGTTTCCTTTGTCCTCGTGCACGCTTCCACTGACTGGCGTAAAGCTGTTTCGAATGTTCCGACGGCTCTGTCCAGGTCGTCGGTCGACTCTAGCTTGCCCATTGGCGGCAGGTTTTGTTGGACGTGGTCCGTGAAAGCGTCCCAGCATGTTGTCCTGGTCTTCTGAGTTGCTTCTTCGTTGAGTAGGTTTCCTAGATAGAGAAGAACTGGATTGCGATCTGATGTTAGATCGTTGACTGCAGTGAGGTTATATGAAAGCGATACTTCTTTCATAACCGCGATGTCTAAAACATCGCCGAGACCTCCGTTGTTGTGGTGAGTTGGTTCTGGTGGTCCATCTACCACCAGGTCACCTTCGTCGACGTAGCTCCTGAGGATGTTACCATTTGGATTGCTCCTTCTGCTATTCCACGATGGGTGTTTGCAGTTTAGGTCGCCTGCTGCAATCGTTGGGGAGTCAGCCTCGAACAGCCTGTCCAGGTCTGATTGCAGTAGTGGTCGCTGGGGGGCCTTATACACTGAGATTAGTCTCAGGGTTGGATCTGACGTAAATGGCAGTTCCTCCTCCTCTTCGGTCCTGTCTGTCATTTCGGTACCTGGTGTAGTTTGCAATCTTTGCTGAGATGGCTTCGCGCAGATGCGTCTCACTAACCATGATGACGTCCAGATCCAGCCTCCCAGCGAATTCCTGTAGTTCCAGTTTCTTCTCCCTGATGCCGTTTGCATTCCAAAATGCTATCTGTAAAGAAAGAGGGTTAATTTTCCGTAGAGCCATAAACTGTTTAAGGTTTGAAGAGCCCTATCACGTCGGGCAAGCAGCCCACGAATGCCGTCATCATTTCCAATGGCGACTTCGATCTGGTAAGTGCATCCGCTACTTTTCTCGGTTCTCGTGGTCGTTCTTCATCCTCGTCGCTGGTTGGCGTTTCTCGTCGACGATTCTTCCTGGATTCGCGCTCTGGCTCCTCCCCTTTTTTTACTTCTTTGCTGTTTTCCTCGTTCTTTTTCAGCATTCCAACTTCTTGGGTTCTTTGGATGCTTCTTGATTGCATCCTCTTCGCTGGCGCTCTTGCTGCGCCTTTTCCTCAGCAGCTGCGTTAACCAAGCCGTAAAAACGGCTTCGGTCACGCCCCTCCCCCATCAGAACTGTAAGTGCTCGTTTTACGAACACTTCCAGCTCCTGGGGCTATTGACATATTGTCAATACTCATCTTTGGGCACTTCACTGATTTAATTTTGTAAAAAATATCGCCTATTTTCCACAAAAGAAAAATTTGAAAGGGACAGCACAGAACCTTACGATTGCTTGTGAGTCCTATGTCAGTACTTTACTTTAACATATTCTTTATTGAAGTACCAGTTTTACAACTTTTAACTTTACATCTCAGCTGATTTGAAAGAAGTACATTTTTAGGCTTCTAAGCCGTGATCTGAGGGATCTAAATGACACTTAAAATATATAATTAAGTAAATTAAATTATTGTCGTCCTAGTGACGACGGTCTTAAAATATTTATTTTACAAGATTCTTATAACTAATCCGGGTCTTCACGAAGCACCATCCTGGGCCTCTTGTATTTTCTCGGCTCCTCTCCGTCGTAGTCTCCTAGGGAGTTCACCAATGGGTTTGGGTGCTCGTCTATTACTTGGAACGCTTTCACCGCTGTCTCTCTGATGAATTTCATTACACTCGGGATCTCCAGATCTCGGTGTAGCTGGGAGTTTCGCACAAACCAAGGGGCGTCCACGGCCATTCTCAGCGCTTTGTTCTGCACGACTTGGAGCTTCCGGATATGACATGCAGCTGCATATCCCCAGACTGTCGACGCGTAGGTCATCATGGGCCTGATGATCGTCTTGTAGAGCTTCAGCTTGTTCGCTGCGCTCAGGTTGCTCCTCCTGTTCATAAGGGGGTACAAGAAGGCTTGGGCTGCCTTCGCCTTGTTCGTGCAGTCTTCCACGTGTTGACGCCATGTAAGCCGTCGGTCGAGTGTGACTCCCAGATATTTGGCCTTGTGGACCCATGGGATGGGTTGGCCATTCATGGTGATCTGCTCCTCTGGGCTTCTTCTTCTTCTGGACAGGTACAGTGCCGAACTCTTTTCGGGGTTGACGGTGATCAGCCACCTGGTAAACCATTCATCCAATTGGTCTGCGGCCTCTTGGAGTCTCCTGGTTATCAAGTGGGGGGCTGTCGATCTGGTCATTATGGCCGTGTCATCCGCGTAGAGGGCTAAGCTCGTGTTGGGGGTCTTCGGAACGTCTGAGGTGTAGATGTTGAACAGCAACGGCGCTAGAAGTGATCCCTGTGGTACTCCTGCCTCCATCCTCCTGGTGGAGGAACGAGTATCTCCTAGGCGTACCGCAAACGGTCTATTTCTCAGGTATGACTGGATCCATCGCACCAGGGCAGGTGAGAAGTTCGTCTTCAACATCTTGAAGAGTAGACCTCCATGCCAAGTCCTATCGAACGCCTTTGCGCTGTCGAATAGGGTCATACCGGTTGACTGGTTTTTGTTGAATCCATCACTCCTATGTAAGAGGGGGTGGAGATACGTCCATGTCAACGTCGTTGACGGCATTCGAAACAGCTTCGCTGACTGGTTTCGAAGCGGCTGCGTTGACGGAATTCGGAACGCGACCGTTGTGGGACATCTTAACGGCTCCGTTGACGGAATTCGAAACGGCGGTGTGCGTGGTTTTCGTTAGTGGCACTGTGGTTTTTGGTTGATCCGCATTCTTCATTGGTTTTTTCGTCCTTCTTCCTTTCATTTCGTCGAGGAGTTCTTCGACTTTTGGGTCAAACTATAGACTTGCTGAGCGAGGCAAGTAATTTGACAACGTAGTTGTGCATTTTCATGTGCAAGTTTTTCGTTTTCACGGCTCATTTCCTCCACTGAGCGCGCCATAGTTATGGCAGGGGGGGTAAAGGGGCTTTGCTGAAAAGGTGTAAAAATTCGATTAGTATTCTTACCTGAAGAAAACACTATGTTCACTAATCACAGTCTCTAACAAGAGTACATTAACAAGAACACAACGTGCGCTAAAAAGGGCACTTCTTCAGTTCTTCAAACACTTTCTGCTGATATCGATAGTTACACAGGCGGTGACTGGCTTAAGAATGGACCGCCTCTTATATTAAAATACTCATTCAATTTATACAAGTTTTATTGTGTAAGTAACACAAACCAATAGTTTCTTATTTTCATTTGTATTGAACGTCCGGTGACGTGTACAGGCTGCATTGAAGTGCATATCATGTAAAATATGAATTTTCTAATAGTTAAAACCACGATATCTCACGAATGGTGAGTTGTAAGAGAAAAAGTGACTGAACCATTTCTGTAGAGAATAATATGATCTACAATATTTGTCTTATTTATTTTTACAATAAAACTTACCGTTTTGGAGAAAAATGGAAAAAACCTAAATTTTGCATGTTTGACCTTCAATAAAATTTTTTGCAGAAGTAGGATCGAAGGGTATTTTTGACATTTCATTTATAATGATGTATTTAACGTCTCTGCAAATTTTCAGCTCTATGCGAATCTTGGCTAACTCATGACTTTTTTTTGTCTATTTTGACTGGACTAATGAATTTAATGAAATTAATCAAAAGAAATTGTAGGCTATGGTAACTTCTTTATTAGAGGAAGAATACATATTATTTTTTATCCAGGCTTTCACAGTTTCCTTTGTTCGTACTTTGAGTTCAGGATATATATCTATGACATTCTGACGTTCAGAAAAATCAGGCAAAGTTCGATCTTTCAAGTGTTTTGGAAAGATTTTCTTCGATGTGTCAGTTTCAGAAGCAGTCTAATATGAAACAGCACCTAGAATAAAAAATTATCAAGTCAAAGTAGAAGTATGTGAGATATTTCATGTCAAATTTTAGGAAAGAATGAAATATGTAAATCTTGACCTTTTTCTCAATTGGTGAAATATTTTGCCTATTGTTCAAGAAATCTGTTCAGTATAAAAGACATAAATGTAAAAACATGCTTAACATATCAAACATCATCTTTCTATATTATGCAAGAGTGATGAGCTAATAAGGAAAGATCTAAATCCTCACCTTTTCTTCCTCCATAACTCTCGATTCCTTTTTTTTATTTGATTGGAAATCTAGGGTTTTACTTGAATTACATTCCTCTGTTTGAGTGCAGAGGAGCCAGTCAATATTTGGGCCACCGATTTGAAACTGGGAAGAATGCCTTCCTCAATGTTTTTGCGGAATACTTCAGCAAATGATCTTTCCTCGTTACTCCAGGAATTTCGTTCTACACGTCCAATTGGTGAAACTAGAAGTTGTGATTGTGATTTTTTTCAGAATTTTTGAACAATGCCTAGGGGTCGCGCAATGCCCTCAAAGATTCTTATGTTGTGTATAGGCAACCCGCACAACAATCTTGCGTTTTCAAGCTGTTTTAGGGTTCTAAAGTCACATTTCTGAACTCTTTCTCTTGTTTTTAGTTGTTTTTTTTATGGAGTATAAATGAAAGAAGGATTTCGCTGTATTGTTAGGCTCTTTTTTACTTTTATTGTACAATACAATATTAGAGTTAAACATCATTATTGAAACACCCTCAACCCTGGCGTATGGAAGACGATGCCAAATGCATCGCTTTTACCTAAATTGCAATACCTGAATTATCTTATTTTCTTCCCCATATTAATTACACCTGAGACCGACTGAAATCGGTCAAATGAAAAGCCATGTGATCGTCTAGTACCTGAACTTGCCTTGAAGTTCTCTTATATGAAATAGGACCCTTTTCTTTGTTGTGTTGTGTATTTGTAGTAACCTACTCAAGTTCTTTTATGTAAGGTTTGATGTGATACAACCAATTCTTCGTCGCTTAAACCATAGGTAAGGAAATTAGAAAATCAAAAACAGATTCGGTAACAATGCCTATTTGATCTTTGCAGTATT
The DNA here is from genome assembly GCA_013387265.2 of Cryptolaemus montrouzieri. Taxonomy (NCBI): domain Eukaryota; kingdom Metazoa; phylum Arthropoda; class Insecta; order Coleoptera; family Coccinellidae; genus Cryptolaemus; species Cryptolaemus montrouzieri. Next base: position 41,388,200 of record JABFTP020000042.1, read on the forward strand.
TGTATTAAATTCTTATCCTTGCATTCTTGGGCGTCTTTTAATGAAATATGATCATTTAGATAGAGGCCCAATTTGCCCTCACCCATATTTTGAGTGGAAGTTTATACATTAGATTATTTTATACAGATCTAATTGGTCCTCACCCATATTACGAGTGGAAGGTGGAATATTTAATTATTATAAACAGACCTAATTGGTCCTCACCCATATTACGAGTGGAAGTTGTAATATTTAATTATTATAAACAGGCTTACTTGGCCCTCACCCATATTCTGGATGGAATTCGGATATGAGATTATTGTAGACAGGCCTAACCGACCCACACCCATCTTATGAGTGGTAACTGACCCGATCGAAGGGTTTTGGTAATATGATATCATGTTTTTTGACGAGGTCGTTGCCCTGATACTCCAAACTCTGAAAGATTTACTTTTAAAATTCTAAGGAACACGTCCACAGCTGACAACTTGCAAGCGTTAATTCGCTCGCGTATTTTTAATCGAATTCAGTAATTCGTATAGTATTAAAACGTTATATATGGAACTAGAGGTAAGCCCGTAAAGCCGTACGTGATTCTTTTGCTCAACTGAGCGCCAACGGGCAGTTTTATTGTGTCACTGACTGCAGATCATATTCTATTCCCATATCGCGGATTTGCCAACCAGGGAATCATGCCCTCTGATCATACACTTGTACGTACCACAAACGTCACATACATTCCCCAACTCAGACATTCTTCAAAACTTTCATACCGACAACATACAAGCCTCAATGTTTGTGGGTCCATACATACGTATCGTCCCTAAAGCCATTTATTTATACTAATGAGTTATGATATTATTCGTAGGTGATCATTACACCTGAAGGCAGGGAAAGTTCCCTTATTGAGCTTAAAAGTATCGGACATCAAATCAATAATTTGAAAGTAAGATCTTCCCCATAGTTGGACACAATGAAAATATAAACATATTCGTTACAGTTAATTATGTTCTGCTAAGTTATAAAATCAGATAAATAGATATACTGAATAAAAGGGATTATGATAATTCAAATAGATAATTGGCCCATTATAGAAGCAAAGATAAGAATCAATATTAAATGTTCTCACATTCGAACGTATCGTTCATTAGATTATAAACAAAAGATTTGGATTGGAAGAATGGTTAAGTAACATCCCAATGAGATCAATTTTATGAGTTATAAAAGTAAAGTTTCACATCAATATTAAACTTCATAACATTTCAAATTCAAATAGTTATCAAATTATTGGAATCAGTACACAATAGCTAAATTACGTTTCAATAATGTTGCCAGTTTGATAAACAATTGTTGAAATCAATACTAAAGAATTTTAGTGTACTTCAAAATAATGTGTTAAGTTAAAACAGCTGTTGAAATCAATATAAAATAAATTGAGTAGATTTCATATTCTACCAAGTTACGAAAGCAAACGTTCTAGATATGTCTGTGAGAATAACTCTTCAAAATAAATATTAGAAAATGTCAGTGCAGTTCAAATAGATCATTTGAAAAAAAAATATGTGAAAATAATTTGGAATTTGAGAAATGATTATTTCAACTCGTCCTCAGTACGTCTAGAAATTACGTAGCATATACTTCAAGAAATTCGCGAAAATTAAATAGTGAGCAGAAATATTAAAAGAAATTCAGAAAGTAAACACCTGTGGGACACAGCGGGAACGGTGCTTCTTCTTCCCCTGTCCGGCTTCTCGGAGAGGAACAATCTGCGTCTTTCATTCTTCTGGACTCATGTTGTGCACGATTAATTAACTCAAATTTAATTCCGATTCACACGAATGAGTAAATTCACTGAGCTTCGAAAACTAAATAACTGAATTATAAGAGTAACTGCACATCTGACGAAAATAACTCAATAATAATCATAATCATAATAATGAATGAATGATCTCCTCAACGTCTAAATAAATTTTAAATTTAAATGAGGGATAGCTATAAGGTCATGAGACCTTCTTCAGCCCTGGACTTATATATTATATTTCCTAATTTTACAATTCTAGCTATAATTGAAATTCCTAAAAGGGGAGGGGGAGGTGCGACTGTGGAACGACTTTTATGATTACGATCCATTTGGACAAGGAACAAGGGAAACCACAGTAAAATCTTGCTCTCGTAATGTTACATTGAATCTTATGTAATTTATTTAATATTCTCTGTTTATTTCACTACGCGAACTTCACTGATCTCTGCTTTTCACTAACACTCATCGTAAGGCCAGCGGAATGTCTTCTAGGTAGTCGAGGACTTCAGTTGGCATCTTCTCAAGGCTTTGGAGTATACGAGCTGGAGGGAGAGGATGTTTTTCTTTTGGTTTCGTGCAGAGATAGGAGCGTTGCTCGGGCTACCTGGTTGGGGCCGTTCAATGTGCGTTGGGCGTATCTGGCTTGGAGTTTTTGGAAGTGGTCACGTATCGGGGGGATATCATATTGAAGGGTAACGCCTGTGTAGGTGAAGGGTGCTGCGAAGGATAGCTCTTTCGCAGTTTTCGATACTTTTGAGAAGGTGGTTAGACATAGTTGAATAGAGCATTGATCTATAATCGATAACGGGGCGAATAAAGGATTTATAGGAGTGAACGAGGGTTTGAGGATTACATTCGCGGATTTTTCCTCTTAAGGCATATAATAGGTTTGCTCTATTTCGGACTTTATTTAGGGTTTTCTGGACATCAGGTTTCCAGTTAAGATATTGGTTGAAAGTTACTCCCAGGTAGATGATGTTTTCTCTTAGTTCGAGGTTCTCACCCCAATTAAGGGTCATTACAGTTTTGGCTCGTTTCCAGTTTGAAGGAAAGTGACATAACTCTAGGCATCGATTGCAGATTGCTGTAAGATGTTCGATGGCGGGATCCGGGATCTGTCGCAGGATAGCACGAGATATGCCATCCTCGCCAGGGGCCGTGTTCTTCCCTGTTCGCAAGATCTGGAACGTTTGCGCGGCCGTTATAGGAGTGTTCCATGGGTCATCCCCATTCAACTCGGTTGTGATTTGGGTGTTTTTGATACGTTGAAGGTTATCTTCTAGGGTCAGGAAGTGGTGGTTATCAAAGAGGGGATTTTGTGGAATTTGAAAAACCTGACTCAAGTGATTTATGAAGAGATCAGCCTTCTCTTGTGGATCGTTGATAATCCGGCCGTCTGCAGAAAGCAAGTGGGATGGATTTGGTTTATTTTGGCCGGTCAAAATTTTGAATTTTTTCCAGAAGGCTTTGCCGTTTCTGTAGTCGAGGGATGACGTTGATTCGATTCATTTCTCTTCAAAGAACTTGTTTGACTCACGTCTTATGTGGGCCGATAGACGGTTATATTCCGTTTTGGTTGCAGCGTCTCTGCTACGCAAGAATTGCCTGTAAATGCGGCGTTTTTGCTTTATCAGAGATACTATATAAGGAGGCAGAGGAGGGCGATTTATATTTATAGTCTTTTCAGGGACCGAAGTGTCAACAGCGGAGTTAATTGTTTGGGAAAACCTCCGAATATTTTCTTCTAGTAGTTCTGGTGTATCTAGATTTAGTTCGCCGAGGTTATCGCAGATATAAGTCTGGAAGACGTTTCAGTTTCCGTTCTTAAAATATCTGTAAGTGACATAGTTAGGTCTTATTGGGGGCGGTGATGCCAGGGAGGAGTTGATCAGAAGTGGAAGGTGATCTGAGGTGATAGTTTGGTCTAAGAAGCATGAGTCTTCAAAATGTTGGATGAGGTCAGGCGTTATAATTATGTGGTCCGGTATGGACATTCCATTATGGGCAAGGAATGTAGGATTGGTATTATGGCATCTGAATAGTTGGTGAACAATTAGAAGTTGAGATAGGATGCGACCATTTCTGTTGGTGCTAGAGTCCCCAAATTGTGTGTGTCTGGCGTTGAGGTCGCCAAGAATTATGGAATTGGGGGTGTCGGCCACGTATTCAAGGAAGTCGATTGGGAGTGTTTCTTGAGGGGGTTGATAGAGGCAGAATAGGGAGACCCTCAGGTTATTTAGGTGAAGTCTGGCAGCAATGCATTCAAGTTGGCTAAATGTGTTGGGAAGAGGGAGAGGAGTAGCTGGGAATTTATTATGTATTAGGAGAGCTGTTCCGCGTATAGCGCCTTGAGGGTTATTGCGCTGGAAGACTTTATAGTTGAAGATTGAAAGTGGATGACGAAGCTTTTATTCTGTTAATGCGAGGACTGCCAGGTTATGGGAGGTGAGGAGAGCTTTAAGGAGATGGCGCTTACAGCGCTTACAGCGAAGGCCGCAAGTGTTTACAGTGCCTAGTGTGAAATTCATGATAGCAGAGGTACAATGGTGATATGTACTCTGTTACCCGCGTAGTTGATGATGGAAGTGCGATTTAGAAATGAGGCACAAGCTATTTGTTCTCGTTTATCTGGGAAGATGTTAGAGAGAATCTGGGTTGTGAATTTGATAAGAGCATCAATTCGGGTGAAATGTTCCACTGATGGGTCATCTGACTCGTCAGAAGCTGAGCTTTCATTTAGGATCTGGATGGGAACTGCTTGGGATGGGGATGCTGGAGGTTCTTTGCGTTTCGGGCAGGTGATGCTCCAGGCAGGGTGGTTGCCCTTACAGTTTGGGCATTTAGGATTTTTTAGGTTAGGACAGCTTGCACTTCTGTGGTTGTCACCGCAAGACGCACAAACTGGTTTATCTTGGCACTCTTGTGCCATGTGGCCGGTCTTCTGGCAGGTGGAGCAATATTTGGCGATAGGAGAGGGAATTTTGGAAGGTTCAACTTCATGGAGTCGACCGTAAAGTATGAGTCCGTTGATAAGGAGGTTATCGATGGATTTCTTGCAGAATGTTATTATTCTGATAAGGAAAGTAGCCTCGTTTTGTAGATTTGGAGATTATTCTCCAGCATTTGTGGAAGGAAATTAGGGTGGATTTGAGGTGGTTTTCAATTTCCTCCATAGAGTAATCTAGTGGGATGAATTTGGCGACACAGGAGTATGATGTCTTGGTTCGGGGGATAGCTGGAATTGCCTTTCCTGAGAGATTCGAAGGAAATTGAAGGTGTCCCTACAAGGTCTTGTAGGGTTTTTTGGAAGTTAGGTGGTGCAGGGGTACTGCATTCTACCAGAGCAGTCTTATTGAAATTGGCTTTCAATTGAGAGATATTGAGAGCTGTAGGTCTTAGGAGACGGTAGAGATCTCTTTGAGAGGAGAATTGATTATGAATGTTACGTATAACATATTTGAGTGTTGATTGTTTCATTTGGGAGTGGGTGCTACCGTTTGGGGATGATGATCTAGAGGAGGATTGGGAAGCTGAGGGAGTGGAGGAAGATAGTGCAGGCATTGGAGATATAGTACCCGTGGTGGAAGCTTTAGAAGAGGTCGATGGTCTTCTTGAGCGAGTGACTATTTTGAAATTTTCCTCGATGGAGGTAGGTAGGTTATTTTTTGGCGAAGTTGGTTTGATAGATGGTAAAGTTTTAGAATTTGCAGAAGGTATTGTGATTTTGGGTATCTTGGAGGAGGGTGCGGCTGGCGGATTTGATCCGCCAGCCTTATTTCTGGGTTTTGTCATTCAGAAGAAAGTAAGCGATTGTGTTCTGTAATCGACTCAACGAGTTTAGCGTTCCGTCAACTGGAAGAATATGACCCCACCGGGTTGGTGATACGAGCGGGCCTGTTTAGTGTTCCGTCAACTAGATTTTCAGGAGCTTGATGGGGAGATCTCAGAATCTTGAGTACAGATTGCCGCTGCGGGACCAGAAATGGTCCTGTTGAATAGAAAATAGTATGTAAACAGTGACTATTCCCTCACTTCACTTCACAGGCGATGTGCACTTCTAGCTCGTCTCTGAAACTTAAATTCCTCGTCAGAGGGGGGCGGAGATACGTCCATGTCAACGTCGTTGACGGAATTCGAAACAGCGTCGCTGGCTGGTTTCGAAGCGGCTTCGTTGACGGAATTCGGAACGCGACCGTTGTCGGACATGTTAACGGCTCCGTTGTCGGAATTCGAAACGGCGGTGTGCGTGGCTTTCGTTAGTGGCACTGCGGTTTACGGTTGATCCGCATTTTTCATTCTTTTTTCGTTGATCTTCTTCCTCTCATTTCGTCGAGGAGTTCTTCGACTTTTTGGGTCAAACTATAGACTTGCTGGGTGAGGCAAGTAATTTGACAATGTAGTTGCGCATTTTCATGTGCAAGTTTTTCGTTTTCACGGCTCATTTCCTCCACTGAGCGCGCCATAGTTATGGCAGGGGGGTAAGGGGGGCTTTGCTGAAAAGGTGTAAAAATTCGATTAGTATTCTTACCTGAAGAAAACACTATGTTCACTAATCACTGTCTCTAACAAGAGTACATTAACAAGAACACAACGTGCGCTAAAAAGGGCACTTCTTCAGTTGCACAAACACTTTCTGCTGATATCGATAGTTACACAGGCGGTGACTGGCTTGAAAATAGACCGTCTCTTATATTAAAATACTCATTCAATGTCGATAGAAAATCGTTGAAGAAAGTCTTCGAGTTCGACACGACGTGACGGGATGCCGTTTGCATTCCACGTTATGAAAGGAAGAGGGGCGGTGTCAGATTTGTTCGAATTTTTCTTAGCCATTTCGAGGTAATGAAGCAGCGGCTACAGTTGACGCGATGATTTGCGTCAGTTGGGGCATCAAAGCTGCGTTGATTTCGGCGGTTTGATCCTTGTTTTGGCCGGTTTTAACGGCCTCTGCGTAGTTCCTGATTTGGGGGGCCTGGCTTGTGATATTCGCGGTTTGAGCCGCGGGTTTCGCAGTGTTCGACGGAGATGGTGGCATCGTTGGTGGACGGGCAGCGGATAGTGAGTGAGCAGGTTTGCGATAACCTTGCTTTATGTTGGATTTAGGCGCCTTTGGGCACCCGCCGTATGTTGCTCTATGCTCTCCTGTGCAGTGAATGCAGTAGGGTTTTACTTTTTTGTTGTCTTTTTCATGACATTCAAAAGATGGATGTTTATTGCCGCAAAACGATCAACGCCATTGGGCGTTGCAATAAGTTGCTGTGTGTCCATACACTAGGCAGCGGCGGCATTGTGGAGCTATCTTTTCCTGGCTTTTTTTCTCCACTCTGACACTAAGTCCTCCGATGGATTTAATATCATAAATCGATTAAGCGTTGTCTGACTTCTTCAGTGAGACACGCATTATGGGCCATATGATATTTGCAATTTTCATCTTGTGAACGTTTTTCACAGGGACGCCTATCAATTCCAGTTCCTTTTTTATGTCCTCGTCAGATTGACCGACGAGAACACCGCGAATTACCGCTTCGGGTAGGCGGTCTTCGGCGAGCTGGAAGGTATTGTATGCTACCTTCTTGTCTGTCAGATAGCGTGTCACGTATCTGAAGTTATTTACCTTACACAGGTAAATTTTTACTGAGTCTTTGCTGTCGATCGCGTTTCTGTATGCGACACCTTCAGTTCTTAGTTTATCCAGGAGGCAGGGCCAGAAATTTTTCTGACGCAGGAGGAAAGGAGGGAGGCGACGTGCTTCATTTTCTTCCTCTGCCTCTGACTCGTATTCGGACGAGGAGGAGGAGGCAGCTGACACAATGCTATGAGCCTCGCGTTTCCTATTAGAGGAGCGCCTAGCTCGTCTCTTTACTTTTACTTTAACATATTCTTTATTTAAGTACCAGTTTTTACAACTTTTAACTTTACATCTCTTGTTGATTGATTTTGAAAAGTACAATTTTTGGCTTCTAAGCCGTGATCTGAGGGATCTAAATGACACTTAAGTATATTTTTAAGTACATTTCATTTTTGTCGTCCTAGTGGCGACGGTCTTAACATAATTATTTAACAAGATTCTTATAACTAATCCGGGTCTTCTCGAAGCACCATCCTGGGCCTCTTGTATTTTCTCGGTTCGTCTTCGTCGTAGTCTCCTAGGGTGTTTACCAATGGATTTGGATGCTCATCTACTGCTTGGAACGCTTTCTCCGCTGTCTCTCTGATGAATTCCATGACACTCGGGATCTGCAGATCTCGGTGTAGCTGGGAGTTACGCACGTACCAAGGGGCGTCCACGGCAATCCTCAGTGCTTTGTTCTGCACGACTTGGAGCTTCCGGATATGACATGCAGCTGCATATCCCCAGACTGTTGACGCGTAGGTCATCATTGGCCTAATGATCGTCTTGTAGAGCTTCAGCTTGTTCGCTGCGCTCAGTTTGCTCCTCCTGTTCATGAGGGGGTACATGAAAGCTTGGGCTGCCTTCGCCTTGCTCGTGCAGTCTTCCACATGTTGACGCCATGTAAGCCGTCGGTCTAGTGTGACTCCCAGATATTTGGCCTTGTGGACCCATGGGATGGGTTGGCCGTTCATGGTGATCTGCTCATCAGGACTTCTTCTTCTTCTGGACAGATACAATGCCGAACTCTTCTCGGGGTTGATGGTGATCAGCCACTTGGTAAACCATTCTTCCAATTGGTCTGCGGCCTCTTGGAGTCTCCTGGTTATCAAGGGGGCTGTTGATCTGGTCATTATGGCCGTGTCATCCGCGTAGAGGGCTAGGCTCGTATTGGGGGTCTTCGGGACGTCAGATGTGTAGATGTTGAACAGCAACGGCGCTAGAAGTGATCCCTGTGGTACTCCTGCCTCCATTCTTCTGGTGGAAGAGCGGGTATCACCTAGGCGTACCGCAAACGGTCTATTTCTCAGGTATGACTTGATCCATCGCACCAATGCCGGTGAGAAGTTTGTCTTCAGCATCTTGAAGAGTAGACCTCCATGCCAAGTCCTATCGAACGCCTTTGCGCTGTCGAATAGGGTCATACCGGTTGACTGGTTTTTGTTGAATCCATCACTGATGAACTCAACCACTCGGAGAAGCTGCTGTTGTGTGGAGTGGCTTTTCCTAAAGCCAAATTGCTCATCTGGGATGATAGCGTGGGCCTCCACATGGTCCTTCATGCGTCTCAGGATGATCCCCTCTACAGTCTTGCCGATCGTTGACAGTAGACTGATGGGCCTATAATGCTGTGGAAAGGAAGCAGACTTACCTGGTTTCCTGATGACAATCACATCCGCTGTTTTCCATTTCTCAGGAAAGTGTTGGAGCCGCAGACTCGCGTTGGTGATTGATGCCAGCTGTCCAAGAGCTCGCTGAGGAGGTTCTTCAGTGCTCTGTTGCTGATCTCATCTGGTCCAGGTGCTTTTCTCACTTTTGTTCGAGTGATTACGCTTTTCAGTTCTTCCGTGGTGGTGGGTTGGATGGTCTCCTCGTTGTTTTCGGCGAGACGTCTCCGGACTTCTGCTTCAGTTCTCTCCACGTGGTCGAGGTCAGCTTCTGCATAATTCACCGTGAACTGGCGCTCAAGGCTATCTGCGAAGGCCTCTGCCTTGTCTGAAACAGAAAATACTAACCCTCTTTCACCTTGTATGGGTGGCATGGGTGTAGTCTTTTGGCGTAGGATTTTGGCCATTTTCCATAGCGAATGGTCATCCTCTTCTAGAGATTCGATCTTGGCGGACCAGCACTCATTGCGATGGTCCTCCAGGCTATCTTCACCTCCGTCGCCAGTCGGTTATACTCTCGACGGTGTTGTGGGTCCCAGGTCCTCTGGAACCGACGTCTGGCTCTGTTTCTCTCTGATCATCTGTCGGATGTCATCAGGGAGTCTGTCCGGTCGGCGTATGGTTTCCTTCGTCCTCGTGCACGCTTCCACTGACTGGCGTAAAGCTGTTTCGAATGTTCCGACGGCTCTGTCCAGGTCGTCGGTCGACTCTAGCTTGCCCAGGGGCGGCAGGTTTTGTTGGACGTGGTCCGTGAAAGCGTCCCAGCATGTTGTCCTGGTCTTCTGAGTTGCTTCTTCGTTGGGTAGGTTTCCTAGAAAGAGAAGAACTGGATTGTGATCTGATGTTAGATCGTTGACTGCAGTAAGGTTATATGAAAGCGATACTTCTTTCATAACCGCGATGTCTAAAACATCGCCGAGACCTCCGTTGTTGTGGTGAGTTGGTTCTGGTGGTCCATCTACCACCAGGTCACCTTCGTCGGCGTAGCTCCTGAGGATGTTACCATTTGGATTGCTCCTTCTGCTATTCCACGATGGGTGTTTGCAGTTTAGGTCGCCTGCTGCAATCGTTGGGAGTCAGCCTCGAACAGCCTGTCCAGGTCTGATTGCAGTAGTGGTCGCTGGGGGCCTTATACACTGATATTAGTCTCAGGGTTCCAATTGAAGCAGTTTGAATCTCCACTGCTGTCGCCTCTACGTGCTCCAAATTGTCAATTTGGGCAGCGTGGTGTTCAGGTTGGATCTGACGTAAATGGCAGTTCCTCCTCCTCTTCGGTCCTGTCTGTCATTTCGGTACATGGTGTAGTTTGCAATCTTTGCTGAGATGGCTTCGCGCAGATGCGTCTCACTAACCATGATGACGTCCAGATCCAGCCTCCCAGCGAATTCTTGTAGTTCCAGTTTCTTCTCCCTGATGCCGTTTGCATTCCAAAATGCTATCTGTAAAGAAAGAGGGTTAATTTTCCGTAGAGCCATAAACTGTTTAAGGTTTGAAGAGCCCTATCACGTCGGGCAAGCAGCCTACGAATGCCGTCATCATTTCCAATGGCGACTTCGATCTGGTAAGTGCATCCGCTACTTTCTTGAGCACTTCGGACAGTTTATCCATGTTAATTTTGGAGAGGAACTCCAAAATTTGTGTCATAGGATCTGCCTTGGCTTCCTTCATGGATGCTCCTGGTTGGATCTTCTCCTCTGCTTTGGTTGGAGCTGCAGCTGGAGTTGTTTCCTTCGTTTCGGGCTTCTTTGAAACGACGTTGGCGTAGCTTCTTGCTGGCTGGGACAGCGAGCCTGGTCTTGTCGCAGCTACCTGGGTGCGTCCGGTCTTGGAGCGACTGGACGTTGTTGCGGGCGTTCGAGTTTTGGATACGCAGGGCATCCTCTATAACTCGCTGGGTGAGGACCAGCGCAGTTTGCGCACTTGGCGGGCTCTTCCTTCGTCCTTGTGCACAAGGTGGAGTGGTGATCCATTCCACACTTGACACAGCGGGGGTTTGCATGACATCTATTCTGTCCGTGGTGGAACTTCTGGCATCTGTGACATTGGCTCACTGTTGCCTTCCGCCGTGGTGATTCTACGGTGACCTTGATGTGGCACACCTCCTTGGTTTTGAAGATCCCTTTTCCTTCCTGAGTCCTAGGGAGAGTAACAAGCACCAACGGCATTGCCTTCTTCTCCTTGTTCAGCATAAATGATGCTGAAGAGGCAGGTATTCCTTGGAAGTTGAGGTCGGCGACGATCTCCGCTGTCCCAATCTCAGTAGGCAGACCCTGAGGACGGCCTTCAGAGGTTTCTCTTCCTGTAAAAGAAAAGTGTGGTATTGAAGCTTTTCTGTTTCCAGCAGTTTGGTGATACCGCGGTAGTCCTTGATATCAGCGGGCTGGATGCTGATGCCATCTTTGAGGTTCTTGGATTTGGTGAACCTCAGGTTGTTCTGTCCCATTTTGTTGGCCACATGGGTCCATGCAGCCTTTGGCGGAGAATCACGGGTGGCGGGTCTTAGGTTTCCGCGCGGGTGCAGAGGTGGACGGGCCAGTGTCCATCGCGTCGTCTTCAACCTCTTCTAATTCCGCGAAGTGGTTGTGGGTTGGGGTTTCTTGGGCGGCTACCCTGGGTTGGTCCTCAGGGTGGTCTGTGCGACGTTTCTTGCTCTTCTGGAGCTTGAAGCCATCGCTGGTCTTATCCGGTGACTCTTGGGCGCTGGTGGGCGTTGGGGCAGTGGACGTTGACGTGGACGCTGCTGATGCGTCGCTTTGGCTGGACTTCCTAGTCGCAGCTTCCTTTCGGAGTTCCGCTATTCGGTGATTCACGGCTTCGGAAATCTCCAGAAGCTTCTCCAGGCTGCTATCGTAGATAGTGGACATCCTCCGTCTGTTCCTTAAAACGTTGTCTGAAAAATAAAAATTAATTAGTGATTTGATTTCTCTAAGACCGTCCTAAGGACATGTCCTCGATCAATCAAATAGGGTTCCCGTATTGGGTACGATGGTTCGATTTCCTATCGCCGGGAGTTCAGTGTTCCGTCAACTGGTACTGTCCTCTGGAAATGGTCCTCGAATTGCTCAAAAATCTGCTTCGCATAGACCTGAAAAGGTCTGATGGAATAATCGAAAATTATTCCAGCTCGCTCGGCTGCAAAAGTCTCTTCCAAGTGTACGTTCGAAGTTTTCGCTTCAAGTAGAGGGCTCTTCTTGCACGTCTGCTTCTATCGGCTGCTGGGTTGAGGGGAATTCGGAACGCGACCGTTGTCGGACATGTTAACGGCTCCATTGACGGAATTCGAAACGGCGGTGTGAGTGGCTTTCGTAATTGGCACTGCGGTTTTCGGTTGATCCGCATTTTTCATTGGTTTTTTCGTTGATCTTCTTCCTCTTATTTCGTCGAGGAGTTCTTCGACTTTTTGGGTCAAACTATAGACTTGCTGGGTGAGGCAAGTTATTTGACAACGTAGTTGCGCATTTTCATGTGCAAGTTTTTCGTTTTCACGGCTCATTTCCTCCACTGAGCGCGCCATAGCTATGGTAGGGGGGGTAAGATGGGCTTTGCTGAAAAGGTGTAAAAATTCGATTAGTATTCTTACCTGAAGAAAACACTATGTTCACTAATCACAGTCTCTAACAAGAGTACATTAACAAGAACACAACGTGCGCTAAAAAGGGCACTTCTTCAGTTGCACAAACACTTTCTGCTGATATCGATAGTTACACAGGCGGTGACTGGCTTAAGAATGGACCGTCTCTTATATTAAAATACTCATTCAATTTATACAAGTTTTATTGTGTAAGTAACACAAACCAATAGTTTCTTATTTTCATTTGTATTGAACGTCCGGTGACGTGTACAGGCTGCATTGAAGTGCATATCATGTAAAATATGAATTTTCTAATAGTTAAAACCACGATATCTCACGAATGGTGAGTTGTAAGAGAAAAAGTGACTGAACCATTTTTGTAGAGAATAATATGATCTACAATATTTGTCTGATTTATTTTTACGATAAAACTTACCGTTTTGGAGAAAAATGGAAAAAACCTAAATTTTGCATGTTTGACCTTCAATAAAATTTTTTTGCAGAAGTAGGATCGAAGGGTATTTTTGACATTTCATTTATAATGATGTATTTAACCTCTCTGCAAATTTTCTGCTCTATGCGAATTTTGGCTTACTTATGACTTTTTTTTTGTCTATTTTGACTGGACTAATGAATTTAATGAAATTAATCAAAAGAAATAGTAGGCTATGGTAACTTCTTTATTAGAGGAAGAATACATATTATTTTTTATCCAGGCTTTCACAGTTTCCTTTGTTAGTACTTTGAGTTCAGGATATATATCTATGACATTCTGACGTTCAGAAAAAGCAGGCAAAGTTCGATCTTTCAAGTGTTTTGGAAAGATTTTCTTCGATATGTCAATTTCAGAAGTCCAATATGAAACAGCACCTAGAATAAAAACTTATCACTACTCACATTTACTCTATCAATCATCTTCCCATTCCAAATCTCACTTTCATTTTCACACTAGCTCTTTTATACTCCGGGCACTCTGTACTAATTATAGAGTGCCCATCGTTGTTCCCTTTTTCCTTGCATACTCTACATCTATGTCCATTCTTACATTCCCTCACCACATGCCCAAACTCTCCACACCTTCTACACGCACGCTCCTCTGCCTTACATTCTCTCAGCAGGTGTCCGACATCTAGGCACCTGAAACACCTCTACATTATCTGCTTCTTTCACCCTATAGGCCTGCCAGCGAACAAACACTCTGCCCTCCCTTAGAAGCGCAGACTTCAGTAAGTCTGGCACCTCCAAGAGAAGGCTTCCCTTCTCCTCTCTTCTACCACCTCTTCTGATCACACGCACGCTTTCTCTATACTTCTTCTCATCAATCATACCTCTCGCATTCTTCCTAAAAATTTCCTCTAAGAACTCCTCTTCCGTTATTGACGATGGCACGTCAAATACAATTACTCTGGAACCCAATTTCTTGGGCTCCTCCACACTCATTCCCAGTTCCCTTATTTTCACGCATTCTTTCAACAGTTTCAATTCTTTCTCACTCTTCGTTTCAATCACAATTCCGCCCTCCTGACGGCATTTTCTCACTGCTGTGACCCGGACATTCCGGAGTTCCGGGCCAACTTCATTCACCACCTTCTTTTTCACATCCTCGCTCTTACATTTACCACTATTATCCCTAACCACAACTGCATAACTCCTTTCCCGCTCCACTAGTTCATTACCCAGGCCTTGTTTCCCATTCACACTCACTCCCCTTGGTTGTGCCGCACTTACACTCAGACATCATCTTTCGATCCTTTCCTCCCATTTCTATTTTTCTGTTAACACACCTTTCATCCTCTCAACTTCATTTACCAGTCGTACAATCAACCCTTCATACATACCAGATAAGGTCAGAATACTGTTACATACAATCTTACTGACCTTACTCTGCTCACGCAATACGCACTATCTCATTTTGTCAGATATTCCCTTCATTTCATCAATCACACTACTACATTCCTTCTCACTCCTCGCACTTTCCGACTCACAATCACTCTCACTTGTCGCTTTTTCAACCTCCTTATCCTCAAACACACTCACCGATTTAGATCGCCTAGCCCTTGCCAATTCTTCATTTTTATTTTTAATTTCAATACTTTCCATACTTTTCCCACGAGTTGGGACGAAAAAAACGGTCGCTCCCCAGCAGTGCGCCCGTACTGAGGGGAAGGTTAAGTGTCCCACGGGGGGCACCCGGTACCCGTGGTGAGGTGAGCTTAAGGGGTAATATCCACCAAACGCTCAAAAAAACAAGGCTTTTTTCATGATTTTTTTCAAAGGACATTTAAGATGGAAGGTATATAAATAAGATATCATTGGATTAAGCAACTCTTGGAGAATAGAAAAATTTTTATTATTATTTTTCGTACAAAATGGCGGCTGTGCAGCGATTGCCGTGAACCGCTTTTTAAAAGGTCCTCCGCGGCAAGCAGTAGAAGTCGTGCCCAACTCCACCTATAACAAAAAAAATTTTTTCATTATCTACATGAGTGTCGCTAGTGAAGTACACATCATTATATTTTTAGAATTTTTTTTCGCAAAATGGCGACGGTTTGGAAAAAAATTTTTTTTGACAAAAAAAATCGACTTTAATTGTTTATAACTTTTTTTGTTTTTAACCAATCGCTAAAATCGTGTGTACTTCACTAGATAATCTAATGAAGAAGCTACAGTTAAAATTTCAAGTCAATCGGATGTAAACTTTTTCAGTTCTACTGCTTGCCGATTTTGAAAACATGGTTTCGAGAAAAACGCGTTTAAAGTTTCAAAATGCTATAAATCTTAAGAATCGCAATAATATAGTCCTTAATAATTTTTACCTTCAGTCTGCTATCCCTGCACCATAAAGTTGTCCTTCCAGGGCCTTATTTTGCTCTTCTTCCTTTTTTTGTCCGATGATGCTGCGCCTAGCCTTTTTGCGATATCGGACATACGATGCTCAGCGACTTTGACGCGATTGGCGTCCGATGCCACGCAAAACTCGTACATGTTAGGTCCAACGGTTAATCCAAGAGCATCATAAACGGCAAATAGACCCGACAAGCCTTCGTTGAAGGTAATAACGGCTACATCAGCTGCGATATCAACTATAGTCTTGCCGCTAGACATCGTTTTTGGAGCAATTGACCACACCACAGCGTTGAAGGACTCATTGCTATTTTGAGAATATGCACCCAAGCAGCGTGACAGAAGGTTATCGGAGCTGAGTTCTTTGTAAATAGGTTGTACTGCCTTAAAACATCCTCATGCATTGGACTCTTATGCTCGTATGTTGTAAGAGTACCAAGCGCTTTACTGCGCTGCCAAGAACACCAAGAGTCTACTCAATGGGACACTTCTCGTGCTGTGGATTCTCGTCCGTCGACATTTTATGATATAACGTAGACCAAATCTCATTCCGCATTTTTTCGACTGAATCTGAGTTTCTCCTAATTGAAAGTCCATAGTAAATTGTGAGTTCATCTATTAATTTTCCTGTCAATTTTCCTCGTCCGCCAAGACCTTTCGTATTTTTTTCAAATTGCGCAGCCGCGTTCCCATACGCTTTTGCACATGACCGACGCACTCTTTTTTCTCAACGATGACATCTTCATACGGTTTCGAATCTACTATAGCTTTGTACGTCTTTGAATCTCCATCGCCGATGTATTTCAAGTATTTGATATTATGAAGTTCTTCGGACCGTTTGAACATTTCTATGACGGCGTCGACTTCCATTTTTCCAGCACTACCTTCATGATTGGCATCACAACTCTCTTTGTGCGAAGAGTACACCTCCTCGTACTCAGCAGTACCTTCTTTTTTTTGCCAATATTCGCACACTTTACAGTACTTTGATTTGACACACACGTCTAATACCTTGCCTGTGTGCCAACCAATCAAAGTCACTAATCCAAACAAAGATGAAAACCCTCTTTCCGCCAAGATCCATCACCTGACACCGTAAGACCGCCTTCTTCACCTCGTTCAATAGAACGTTCTTTCTCTTCAATAGCTGATTTTTGCATAGAAATAATTTTAACAGATGAAGTGGCAGTGGCGATATTGGAAACAATCATACTGTAAGTTGTTTGAAAAACAGGCTTTGCGAGGTCCATCATCGCACAGAACTTTTATACCGTTAATGCCTATCCCAATGACGCGCATAGCAAAAATAATACGGCAATTAATCTCGTAAGCACGATCATGCATAAGAGGACAGTTAAAAATGTCGGCATCACCGCAATTCGAACAAGACACAACAATTTTGAAGCCTAGTCCACGTTTGCTCGACTGCGAAAACTGCACATCACTTTTACATTTTTTACACACTAGTAATTGAGAAAGAGCAGTAAATACAGCGAAAAAGTGTATGAAACAGTAGCCGAAATCCCTATCAACATCGCGATCACGGTTCAAATCAGAAGTTTTTAATTTCTTCGCCGAGGTACTAACGTCACCCTGCAGCCAACTCTGAATACTTGAGCAGTATCCTGAGCACCCCATCAGCACTCACCATACCTTGAGGAGGAGATTTATTATAGAGGTTTACTCCTCATAGGCCGGGCGATGAAGCCAAGCCCCTCGGGGGAGCAGAGACATGACCTTACTCCCTTACGATATGTACAAGATGACTCTAGAGCCACCCTTGGGTAGATCACAGTTCATGAGTTGCAATATGACTTTGCTTGATATTCTTGTAACTAGAATACTTTGTGCTTTGGCATCATTTCTGAGCCAAGACACTTTTTCTTCGCCATCAACGGCATGTTTCAATAACGAACCATCTATTATATTGAAGATTTCAAGAGCCTTCAATATTATTTTCACTTGTAATTTCCAGGTGGCCCAATATGAAGCATCTTCTAATTATAGGGTTCCTGTCGTGTTCCCAATAATGCTCTCCATCGTTCTCCCTTGATTTACTTGCTTTCTCTATGTGATTTTGTCAACCTTCAGAGGTTTTCGTTTCTTTTTCGATTTACTGCTTTACCACAGTTTCCCGTAATATAACTTCACTTGGGTCTGGGTCCATAACCTCTTGGAATTATTTATATGTGGAAACTTGAAGAAATATTACTTACTTATATAACTTTTATTAAAGTGAAAAGAAAGAATTGAAACATACAACTTAACATTTCAGTAGCACGTTTTCAAGAGAGCAACTCTCTCAAATACAATTAACCTACTCTCAACCTAATAAAACATTTGTTGTACATCTATTTTTTTAACAGTATCCTGTAGCGGTTTAAATGTATCTTTTCTTGATGGCCAAGATAATCTGCAACATCCATTACTTTTGTTTTGTCTAAGTTCATAGTTCCACATCTTGTGGCTATATGTTTCCTAAGTTCAGTCCCCCTTAAAGTGTGGGATTTTTTGGCACCACATAATTTTGAAAATTGTTCAAGCAGTTTCGTAGCAGAAAGGTGACTCTCTCCATCCCCAGACATAGCGAATAAATATTTATATTCATGATTCATAAAGTCACCCTTTACATTTCGTCAGCTCTTCGGCGATTGAAAATTTGAAGAAGAGTTAATGTTACGCTTAATAACTCTTTGCACACACAGAAAATTTCTCTCAAACTCTCGATACACGCTTGTTGTTTCTTCCGTAAATATATTCTTAAGCATTGTATGTCCTTTGTAGAAGGCCATTTTTTCTTTCCGAGCCATTAGAGTCTCATGGACTGTTTTGTTAATATCGTGGGATTACCTTTCTTCTAAGAGAATGAGAAAGTCTTTGACTTCTTCTTGCCTTTCTTTGTTCTTTGTTTTTATATACTCGGCTACTAAATAAAGGCATTATTTTGAGGTATAGCCCTATGGCAGATGCTGTTGCAGGAGATCTGTATTCTGCAGTTTGTTCATTTAAATTGCACATTTTATTGATGCTATCTTTGCACAGTTCAAATTAGGATGGGTCAAAGACATTTTCCAATTTAAAATCTTGCTCTCTACACAAACCCCTGAACACTGATAAAAATTTCGCAATACATCTCGGTTTTGCTCGTATCATTTTGTTAAGATGTCCAGATCTATACTTTTCGCAGAGGGGGTTGCCAAAAATAATAATAATGTCATCACCAAGAATAATTTCTGTCATTTTACCGTCTCTCAGTGAAGAAAGTACCTAGTTCTTCGAAGTCGTACTGGCAGAAATGCCAGTAGGTTTATAGGGGCTCTTCCGTTTAGAAGCAATTAATACATCACAGTATCTTTGTCAAGAGCGAATGAATACTACGGAATTATCTTAACAAACGTATACTTATATAGACTAAAGAGGCAATCCATTCAGAGTCATCTATATTTGAACTAGTGTTAAGGAAATAAGTTTAATTTCGACTCTCGTCGCTGGATATCCTTGGCGTTCCAGGTCTTCTTTTATTTCTTCTTCGGTTGTCTCCAGCATTACACCTCTGAGTACAACTTTCAGCTTTTTTTCACTTTTCAGCTCATATATATAAATTGATTCTTCTATTTCTCATTTCTCTTGTTATTGTACTCCAAGCATCTTTTTCTCTTATTATGATAGGAGCGATTTTTTCAGTTTTTTCTTCTCTTTTGTTTCCTGTCTTCTTTGTTTCTTCTTTCCTCTGCGTTCTCTTCTTTCTTTCTGTAATTGAAAATGAAAAACTCAGTGAAAAACTGGAGAAATTATCCATAAGTTTTTCATATGCCCATATCCAGGGTAATGATGCGCATATTCTGTTGTACACAGGTATACCAACAGAGGAAATTTTTATGAACCTATTTAATTTAATGGATTCATGACCTTTGAATTACTATCAGGGTTGGACTGTTGCAAAACTTTCTAAAATTGATCAATTATTATTAACATTGATGAAATTGAAATTAAACCTTCTCAATGATGATTTAGCTGTTAGATTCAATATTAGTCCACTAAAACAGTAGCCAATTTTTTTATACATGGCTGTATGCACTACATGAAACTATTTTTAAAATATTTATGGAGAAAATCCCTAGCAGAAGTAAAAATAAATGATGTATGCCCTTTTGCTTCAACAATTTTACAAACTGTCGCATTATATTAGATTGTACAGAAGTATATTGCCATCAACCAAGAAATATGGAAAAACAAAAGGCTACGTACAGCTCATACAAGCATAGAAACACCACTTAAGTTTTACTAAAAGACCTTAGTCTTTTCAAAAAAACTTTATTTGACTATTGAAGGAGTAGACAATGTGAAAGTCTTGACATCCAAAACAATAATGATTTTCCATCTACAAAATGTGCATAATGTTAGATTTATCTTACTCGACTAATTCTGTGAAATGTATGTGATATGATACATGTTATCTAATGAGGCACGTTTCATGCATATCTTAGATAAGTTGGGTCAACGTAACTCACCTTCAAAGGCTTGGTCGGTGTAGCTCCAAATGGTGTCGTCACTTATTTGAGTAAATTGTATCCTGGTTCAGTATCTGATAAAAAAATTGTGGAGCATTGTGGCATCATTGGGCAGTTTGTACCAGGTGATCTGATAATTGCAGACAAGGGATTTCTAATTACAGATTTACTTCCCGAAGGAGTAAATTTAAATGTACCTCCTTTTTTATCAACACCACAATTTACACCTCAGCAAGTGGTACAAACTAGAAGCATTGCAAGAGCAAGAATTCATGTGGAACGTACCATAAGGCGTATTAAATGCTACAAAATTTTGAGTTTGATTCCCCCAAACCTTGTACCACATGCCTCATTTATTTATCAGGTATAAGGTGCTCTGACAAACTTTCAATACCCGTTGATTCGAGAGGTTGAAAAATCATTTAGTATTGAGGAAAACAACTAATAAATTATAAATAAATAAATTAATAATAAAGATTGTAATTTTGAGAGTAGTTATGGTTATATATATTTTTTCTTAAGTTGTAAGTAATATAATTTAGTCTATATTCATAGTGTTTCATTCAGCTAGATTATCACAAATATGACTCAAGGCAACACAACATTCTTTTCGATTAATGGCCTTTGTTTATCACAATTTCATTGCTGTCATTGAAAAATAATATATAATTTTTGTCCTGAAGATCTTCCAAGAGCGAAGATGAAGATCTCAATTTGTAGGGACACTTTACTTCCACAATGCCGTCATCATTAACTAATCCATCTGGACTTCCTCCAATGAAGCCGCACTGGTCGAGCCACAATCCTGTAGGTGTTACGTGTACTTTTCTATTCTCCTCAAGAACCCTTATACCATCTTTCTCATGATCTCTTCCCCATTGAATTGCCTTAACTCCGTCCAAAGTGTAGCTCTCTGAAACCCACAATTGTAAATACTGAAATGAGATATACAATGCTAAATGATTACCTGTCAATCTCTTAAACAATGAGAGTGAATATATTCCAGATTTTATAGCTGCTAGAACTGGTCCAAAATTACTAGAGGTCAAACGGTTTTTTCTAATAATTAACCAATTCTCATTAGATGTCTGTCCCACAGTTTTGTTGGAAATCTCTTCGATAACTTCTTCCGTAACCAGCAGTGCATTCTCAAGAAACATCCTCTTATCATCAACCTCCAAAAATTCTTGAGAAAATACTATTGATTCAACATCAGCGACAATTTCTGAATAGGCTTGATCACTTCTCAAAAGCCATGTGAATCCTACAGCATTTTGTAATTTTCCGAGGTTTGATTTGAACTTTAAAATATTTTCCTCGCTCAGCATACCATTCGTAGAAGTATGTGGCTTTGTTGAATAGAGTTCATCGATAGTTTGTACTGCATTAGTATGAGGTTTTCTGCTCTTCCATGTACAAGTTATATCTGTTACAGATATATTGTGATAACCAAAAATCGACAATGCTGCCATGTGATGACACGCCAACTGACCTCTTGGGCATGTACAACTGGCTTCTTCGATACACTTGTCTGTGTCAAGTTTTATCTAGAAAATGAATTTTTTTAGTATGCTACAGAACACATTCGCTACTTTGGTCTCCGCATATTAGTGCGCACCCTCTGAAATATTCCTGGGGTATTTCTGATGACGTCACATGATGCTGTAATTCTATTCCTCAATTCTTCAAGTGTATTCACGGGAGAGCTATAAACCAAAGTTTTCAGATGTCCCCAAAGAAAAAAATCCAAACTGTTTAAATCTGGCGACCTTGGAGGCCAAGCTTCTGGTCCACCACGCCCTATCCAGCGGTTATTGAATGTCATATTCAGATATTCTCTAGCTTCCATGCTGAAGTGCGGTGGTGCTCCGTCATGCATAAACCACATTCTATTTCTAGTTTGCAGCGGCACATCTTCTAGCAACACAGGTAAAATCTCTTCTAGAAAGTGGCGATATAAGGCTCCATTCAGCCTGTCTGGCAACAAAATGGCCCGATCAGGAAATCCCCAATTATTCCAACCCAGACATTAACCGAAAATTGTTCTTGATGGTGACATTCCTCAATCATATGGGGATTTTCTTCAGTCCAATAGTGATTGTTATGAAAGTTCCTGATTGCATTTCTCGAGAAGGACGCCTCATCTGTGAAGATGATTTCGCTATCGAAAAGGGATTATGAGCAATGTTATGAAGGAACCATCGGCAGAAATTGAGTCGCAGAGGAAAATCGCGGGGTAGTAGAGCTTGGACGCGTTGAATATGGTATGGGTAGAGCAAGAAATCATGGAGAATTTTCCAGACCAATACAAATGAGATATTCAACTCTCTTCCAATTTTTCTTGTACTCAGCTGAGGATCCTCATCTATACAATTTAGGACTGCCTCTTCGATTTCCGGGGTCCTTATTGTCCGATTTGCCCTTTCAAGTCATGATTCGGTTTGAATGTACCCTGTTCTCTCAATTTTCTGTGGATGTCAGAAAACGTACGCCTATCAGGAATGATTCGATTAGGGAAGCGTTCTTGATACAAACGCCTTGCGTGCACTGCGTTTCCTTCAGCCACACCGTACATGAAATGTATATCGGCCATTTCTGCATTAGTGAAAACCATTTCAAAGATTATTGGTTACTACTTACAGCTGTTTCAAATGTAGGCACAACAAACTGAATGACAAAACTTACAATCATTGAAGTGTCAAGTTTTTTTTCTATGATTTCATTTGCAAAATTGTATCAGAGCCTACTAAGCCTTTTGAAATCACCAACGTGTTCTGATATGAGGAAGACACGATAAATTCTGATGATTTTCAATTCAAAACGGTGAAAGACATGAGGATCAAGATGAGCACAAAATTATCCGAATTGAATGAAAAATCCGTTTCTGATTACGAAAAACGTCAGTTATGCACCGAAAAAATATACGGAGGCAAAGGGGTAGCCTGTTCGGGCGTTGTTGATTAATTTTTCGAAAATGGTGGCAGATACGGAAAAATACAAGGAACAGAAAAGTTTTCACTTTGAATAATCTGTTTGATTCTGTTTTCAGAATATACCAGTAGCGCACCACAAAAAAGTTCAGGGGCAAAAGAGGAAAATGCACGTGAAAAAATAACACCCTGTATACTGTCAGGAATTTCTGCCTCATTTTGTTATAAACATACAATAAGGAGATATCTGATGTAAATTTTAGCTCAATTCCTGAAAAATTGCATCAGTTATTAAGATAATATCTCCATGGCTTCGATATGGGAAAACTATTGGATTATTTTCAATAATTAATATCTCAGAAACGGTGATAGTTACGATCAAAATGCAAGAGTCAAAAAAAATTTCAAATTGAATGATCTATTCGATTTTATTTTTTGTTAGTGCCAGTGGCGTACCAAAAAAAAGTTCCGAGGGTAAAAATGGAACATGGCCCATGAAAAAGTATCACCCTGTATACTGTTCCAAAATTTGGCCTCACCTGGTGATTCAGATTGTGTTTAATAGCTTATGTGGAAAATTTGAGCCCGAAATCTTGAGAAGAAAATCGAAAAATTTTCTCAACTTTAACACCCTGTATCTCGGCAACGAAGCATTTTTTGACCATTGGTTCTCCGAACTTTCTTGCTCAAATCATTCAGGGATTCGCATCCTTCATTTATGACATCTTATTCGGAAACACCCTGTATAAACGATCCCGCATGCTAGCATGAGCATTGCCGCGAATGATGAGAAGTTCTCCATCAAATGCCATGTCTTTCACATGACCGGACTCTACAGCATTTTCTCGTCGAGCTACAAGCTTGGCATCGTCTTTAAAGAACTCCAAAATTGAGGATAAACTGAGAACATGTTTAGATGCCATTAAAAATTCTTCTGAAATAGTTTCAAAAACACCAAATATGTAAAACGTATATAATCATCTACAGATCCTTACCTCACTAGTTCAATAACTAGGTCTAAATACATATTCTTACGAGCATAAGAATTGGCTATTAGTGAAATTCTTTAATTTATCACATAATTCAATCATAAAATGTACTCACATGTTCAGGAACTTCCTAGATAAAAAATAATCTCGATTTGAAATTGTCCTTATGGAAATTAACACTGCTTCTAACTTTGTTTGGAAAGTAGACACTGACCTTTCCCAACAAAATGGCCGTCGTTACGTCATTACTCCTGTGGTCCATTAACCGTAGTATTATCAGCACTCAACCCAAATACCTACGCACCCGCTCTAAAATTAGACAGAACCGGATAAACCGCCCTCTATGTTCAGGTAGTAAAAACAATAATTAAAATTCGATGGGGGTCAAATTTGGCCTAGCCATGGTACTTAGGTTTAAGGATATACTTATGAAATTCCGTTTTTGGAGATCTCGACTATCCCTAACTTCTTAAAAACTCCCATCATCAAAAAATCCGCTGCAAATATAAAAATCATATCAATCAGACATGTATTAGAAATTTTGATATTTTAATGTTGGTGACGCGAGTTCCAGGCTAGATATCTTTGAAGGATTGTATGTCAATAAGAACAAACTGCGCAGAAAACTTGTTGATGAGCAGTTCGCTTCTATTTTGTTAGTGTATAAGCTCTTAATTGAATTTCTAGTTTCAGCTAATAGTTGTTCAACTCTTTCTTTGTTAAATATTGATGTATTTAATCATTTTCATTTATGTAGCAATATCATCTGAAGAAAGTACTGTACAACGTATCAATTTCATACCCGAACTGGCAGCATTCATGAATCATTAACCTTTAACTATGGTCGTTACAATTTTGTTACACTACTATGGACGTGCGGCCTCACAGACCGCTATCTTTACGCGCTGGTTCCTATCTGTATGAGTAAGTATTGTATTATTTTTTGTTTTTGTTTCTTAGAAGAGTTACTAATTGTTAATAAAAGATGTAATTTAAATGAAAAATTATTTATTTTAAACTTATTCTAACAATATGACAGTCTTAAGGCACTTTTCAGACTTTTTAGCTTGAGATCACTTTATACAGATATTATTACGAGAAAATTTCTTTTTTACTTAGTTTAACTACTTTTACAATAAAATATAAAGAATAAAGGACATAAAAAACTTAACATAGTCTTCTCAAAACAAAACATAAAAATTTCGACATACGCCCAACTTGGTCATATTTATTGGCAGTCTTTGCATAGCGGCTTAGAGCATTGCAGGCATATTGGCTGTTTACAGCCCACACAAGTATGGGTCGTCTTTCGCTTTATCTTTGGTGGGCATAGTTTACACGTCTTACGCTTAGGAACTATATTTTCTTCACTCGATGGCTCCTGGGATGGCATATCAGGACCCAAAACTCGTTTTAGCGTCATAACTAATTCATTTGGCAAATGAGGGTTTATAGCTCTTCTTTGCATGTGTGGAGTTCCATTTTTTCTTTCCGAGCCATTTGAGTCTCTTGGATTGATTTGTTAATATCGTGGGATTACCCTTCTTCTAATTCTAAGAGAATAAGAAAGTCTTTGACTTCTCGCCTTCTTTGTTCTTTGTTTTTATATACTCGGCTACTAAATAAAGGCATTTTTTTGAGGTACAGACTATGGCAAATGCTGTTGCAGGAGATCTGTATTCTGCAGTTTGTTCATTTAAATTGCACATTTCATTAACGCTATCTTTGCACAGTTCATATTGGGATGGGTCAAAGACATTTTCCAATTTGAAATCTGGCTCTCTACACAAACCCCTAAACCCTGATAAAAATTTCGTGACACATTTCAATTTTGCTCGTATCAACTTGTAAAGATGTCCAGATCTATACTTCTGGCAGAGGCGGTTGCCAAAAATAATAATAATGTCTTCACCAAGAATAATCTCTGTTATTTTACCGTCTCTCAGTGAAGAAAAAAAAATATATTCATAAATGCTCGACGCGTTTCGATACTCAGTATCTTTGTCAAGAGCGAATGAATACTACAGAATTATCTTAACAAACGTATACTTATATAGACTAAAGAGGCAATCCATTCAGAGTTATCTATATTTGAACTAGTATTTAGGAAATAAGTTCAATTTCGACGAGAACCAGAGGGGCTGGGTATCCCTTCTTTCCCTTCATTCTTATTGTTCTCGTCGCTGGATAACCTTGGCGTTCCAGGTCTTCTTTTATTTCTTCTTCGGTTGTCTCCAGCATTACACCTCTCAGTACAACTTTCAGCTTTTTTTCACTTTTCAGCTCATAGGTGTAATACTGCACCTTGCCATGCTTAAGCATTCTTTGAAGTTCTCGGTAATCCTCTTCCGCTGAGGGCTCAACCTGTATTCCTTGTGAAATTAGTTTGGCCTTTTTGTAATTGATTCTTCTATTTCTCATTTCTCTTGTTATTGCACTCCAAGCACATCTTCCATATCATGTATACTAAATAATTAAGAAAATTCTAACAAAGTCTATGTATTCAGAACTCTGAAAATAAGATATCTATTATCACATAGTTCTTGAATTCTTGATATAATTAATTAATATATTCTTTATTAGTCATCAATATACAAGTTAAGAGTATTCATGACAAGTCACTCAAAAAATCGACATTAATAGATTTTAACTTGAATTGAGACAAACATTGTGTGTATATACTACATCCGAACAAAATGGCAAACATACATCAGTATAAACACAAAACAGGCAGAATAGGAGTAAAAGCCAGAAACAATCCGAACATGATATGAATATAGAGACAATCAGACCGAGGTATCAATACAAAACGTTAAGGATAATGTATTAAAAAGACAGTTCGAAACATAAAAACTATCCATTATCGGCATATCATTCACTTAAAGTATCTAGAATTCCTATTATTATGAACTCATTAACTTTTTGGGTTTCATTTTGAAATTTGCTTCACTATAAAAATTTCTTCAAACATTTAAGATTCAAAATAACTGCTCCAGGAAGAAAGGTCTAAAGACATTCCAGATCGAATAGCGTTCAGTGCTCTTTGTGTCCAACAAATGACCTGCTATTGTTGTTTTCTGTCTTATTCGTTTCCTCTTTCTTCTGCATTTTCTTCCTTCTCTCTTCTTTTTCCTGTAACTGAATTTCCTTTATAGTTCTCACCTGTTCCTGGTTTGTCTCATCGTCCGTTTCCATTTAATCCTCGGATTCATCGGAGCAGGACAGCACCTCGTACTGGATGCGTCCAACTACGGTCTTCTCTTGTCTTTCTGTCCTCATCTTTTTGACGGTCTTCCTTGGCCTCTGGAATTCGTTCGTCCTGGTTTCTCGTAGTCGTTCCTCGTCCTCTTCGCTGGTTGGCGTTTCTCGTCTTGTTTTCCTCGATTCGCGCGCTGGCTCCTCCCCTTTTTCTGTTGTTTCTTTAGCCGTCTTCCTTTCCGTCGATTTTTCGCCGCTTTCTCCTGGTTTGGCGTCTACTATTGTACAATATATATATCTCGGACATACCTGAACTAAAACACTCAAAGATAGCACAGTTTGCTGATGACACAGCAATCTACACATCCCATAGAAACAAGAAATGTATAACAAAAAGACTACAAGAAGACACCAATAAACTAGTCGAATACTTCGAAAAATGGAGAATCAAAATCAACGCCAACAAGTCAGTTGCAGTTTACTTTGATTATAAAAACAGGAGAAAAGACACAGAAAAACCGGAAGAAATAAAGATAGCCAACCAGAAAGTGGAATGGAAAAACGAAGCAAAATACCTAGGAGTATTAATAGACAAAAACTTGAAATTCCACAGCCAAATGGAAGAAAACGCAAAGAAAGCTAGGCAGCTGCAAGGATATTTATATCCCCTCCTAAACAGGAGCAGCAAACTGTCACTAGAGAACAAAATGAAAATAATAAAAACAATAATAATACCAAGTATAACATACGCTGGAGAAATATGGTACACGACAACAAAATCCTACAGGAAAAGAAAATTACAAGAGACAATGAATAAGATAGTCAGGACAGCAATTGGGAGCCCCTGGTACATATCAAACGAACAAATAAGACGAGAAGTCAATATTCAGACGATAGAAGAAACGATAATCAAGAAGACAGAAAACTTCTTAGAAAAAATAGAAAATCACGAAAACGAACAAATAAGAAAATTGTTCAAACAAAAATAAGAAAAACTGACAAGCACATTTCACTGCTACAGTGGAAGAGAGGACAAGAGGACGAAGAAAAACAAAATAAAAGAAGGAGGATAACAGAGTTATCTTCACTAGATCCGAAACCTCAAAGAGAGGCTGGTGACCCAAGACCATAAGTAGGTGAGAGTAAAACTTCTGAAAATGAGACAATAGAAAGAAAACAGTAGAAAAAAGGCAAAATAAAGACGAGGATTTTTCCGGACCTCGTCAAAATTAAAAGACCACAGACGCCAGGTAGGCGGTCCTCTGCTCGTTGATACTTATTGTTAGACACCTCCTGTTGGGACAGGTAGCGTGTCACGCACCTGAAATCAACTATCCTGTTCAGATAGATTTTCACAAAATCTTTTGTGTCGATGGCTTTCCTGTAGTTTACTCCTTTGGACCTGAGTTTGTCCAGTAGAGTCGGCCAAAATTTCTTCTCTCGGAGGAGAATTGGCGGTGGGCGTTTTTCACTTGATTCGTCGGATTTCGACTCTTCTTTCTCTTTTCAGTTCATAGGTGTAGTACTGCACCTTGCCCTGTTTAAGCATTCCTTGGAGTTCACGGTAATCCTCTTCCGTTGAGGGCTCAACCTGAATTCCTTGAGATATTAGTTTTGCCTTTTTGTAATTTATTCTTATGTTCCTCATTTCTCTAGTTATAGCACTCCATGCATCTTTTTCTCTAATTACGATGGGAGAGATTTTTTCATTTTTTCTTCCCTTTCGTTTTCCGTCTTCTCTGTTTCTTCTCTTTTTTCTTTCTTCTTTTTCCTGCAATTTAATGTCATTAATGGTTCTCACCTGTTCCTGTTGTACCTCGTCGTCGGCTTCCATCTGGTCCACGGATTCATCTGAGCTCGACAGCACCTCGTACTGGTTGCGTCCAACTACGATTTGCTCTTTCCTTTCCGTCTTCATTTTCTTGACGGTCTTCCTAGGTCTCTGAAATTCGTTGTCTCTGCCCCTCGATTCACGTGGTCGGTCTTCGTCCTCTTCGCTGGTTGGCGTTTCTCGTCGATTCTTCTTTGATTCGCGCACTGGCTCCTCCCCTTTTTTCGTTGTTTCCTCCGTCATCTGCCGGTCCGTCGGTTTTTCACCACTTCTTCCAAGTTTGGCGTCTTCTAGTCTTCTGGTTTTTTTCCTCAGCTACGGCGTTTATCAAGTTGTGAAAACAACTCGCATCACGCCCCTCCTCCATCAGGACGGTCAGTGCTGCTTGATCGCAGCTGGGAGCGGTGGGCGTGGCTTCCTCTGACGGCGAGAAAAATCTCAATTTGTTTGCCATGCTCGTGGTTTGTTCTTGGAGGCAACTTATTTGGTGACGTAACTACGCGTTTTCTTGCACTATTCTCACCTAATGAGAATACTTTGTCTCTAATAGAGTACATAAACACAAAGTGCGCTGATTAGGGCACTTTTTGAGGAAAAAACAAGTTCTGCACCAGGAATAAAACCATGCCTGTTGCCTGCATGGAGTACAAGAATCTGAAACGAGTTTCAAACTTAGAATATCTTGAAATAGTACAAACAATAGTTGAAAACTTCACCTGGTTCCACCAACTTTTGTTGTATTCGCACTTTTGATGTCTTACAACCATTGAAAATAACTCTTTCGTGGAGCTTCTTTTTCAATGCAGACAACGTAATATGTTCCTCTACAAAGAATGTAATATTAAACTTGATTCAGACAAAGGTTTTAATGACTACTTACTGTTCTGGAACTTGTTATAGATAACACAAGTCTGCAAAAAAAAAGTTGAGCTGTTTTGGTTTTTCGTGTAATTCTTATGTTTTTGGGTGTGCTGAATTCGTAAATGACTTTCATTTTGTCCTAGCACGTCACGTTTTCTGACAATGTAGGGTCTAAGCTAAACAAGTTATTATCTTAAAATAAAACATAATTTTTTTTTAAATAAAGTAATTTATAATTGCGTATCAAAACTTATTTTCTTATCTAAAATACATTAATTAGTGAGCACTAAACACATTTCTTTTTCCCAGTGAGACTCCTTTTGGTACATTTTCGCTTGTCGTAAGCATCTGGAAGGTCTCATTTAAGCGTCCAACAGTAGTCTGCCATCATTGAGACGCTCCATCTTCCTTGGTATCTTTTTTCCATCTCCTTAATATCTTGGTAAACTCGTTCACCTTGCTCTTCACTCACGTCTCCTAAATTTTCTGGAAAATAGTCGAGGTGGGAATGAAGAAAATGTACTTTCAACATTCTTTTGACGATTTGTTTGTAATTAGGGTCCTTGTTATTGCTTAAAAATTTTGTTATAACTTCCTTAAACGCAATCCACCCTTCTCTTTGAGGATCCGTTATGGTTGTGACGAATAGTGGATCAGCCATAAGCCGTCTAATATCTGGTCCAACGAAAACACCTTCCTTTATCTTTGCCTTCGAGAGGCCAGAAACTTTGATATTAAGTATTTAAAGCAATTTCCATCTCTTGGAAGTGACTTTACAAATTGCTTCATCAATCCCAGCTTTATGTGAAGCGGTGGTAAAAGTTTATGAGGAGGCACCAAAGTTTCATGCAGGCCATTCTTTTCGCCAACTTTAAGCTCCCTCGCAGGCCAACACTTTTTGGTTGGTCCAGTGATTTGTTCGGTCTCTACTATCCCATAGACGCAAAAAGCAAGGGAATTTGGTAAACCCAGATTGCTGTCCGAGCGCCATGCCCAAGATTTTGAAATCGCCGCACACTTGCCGACCGTGGACTTTATATTTTAATTTACAAAGAATCAATTCCAAGTTCTTGTAGGTTTCTTTGAAGTGTACGGAATGGCCGACAGAAATGGAAGCATAGAAACCGCCGTTGTGAGGCAGAACTGCTTTATGGCTTCTTTTTGAAGAATCTATAAAAATACGCGACTCTTCTGGGTCGTATGAGATCTTAAATGTATTCATCAAACCTTCAATATTGGTGCAATAAACCAACTCGTCCTCTTGGGGAAAGTAAGAAGTAAACTGCTTTTCACGATATCTAAACCAGGAGGAAGACACTTCCGGCAAAAGTAAGTTCCTGCGTTTGAGCCTTGATCCAAGCAACTCAGCAGCGTTTTTGGGAAGATTCAAGTCTCTTACCGAATAATTAAACAATTTTGGACTTCTGTCATCTTCAAATTCAAAAGTTAACTGGTCATCCGGTGTAGGTACAGCACCATCTTCGTTAGAACTTGAAACCTCTTTCAAGGTAGCAGGGACCTTTTGCACTGGTATTTCGGTCCCATGAGGGATAGAACGAATAGCTGATTGCAGATTGGGGTATGAAATTGACTGCTTCCGTTTTGAATTATACCCTTTCACATTACACGAACAAAAGTAACAATCATCACTATGGTTCTTTTGCTCGCGCCATACCATAGGAATCGCAAATCGGAAAGCTTTTTTCTTGCCCTCAAACCAATTTCGAAGATCTTCAACACATCGTTTGCAGACTTTATGATGTGCCCATACTTTATCCTGATTTCCAAGTTCGAAGCCAAAATACGCGAAGTTTCTTTTTTTACCAAGTCCATAATATTAACTTGTTGGTTTAATATCATATATTCTCCACAAATGTAACAGAAACTATCCGAAGAGTTCACACACTTCCGCACAGACGACATTGCACTGTATTGAACCAAGATCTATAAAACAATGAAGAGTTAACACGTAATTGTCCCGCGCCACTTTACACTATCGGAGCGCGCACGTTTAGGTTACAACATGTTTATACTTGTTAATGTAGGTCAAACAGGGTGTTCCTTATTTAGAAATTAATGATAGTTAACACAATGAGTACTCGTATTCACTTTTATTATATCAAATATCAATCAATATGAAAAGTAAATATCAATCAATCAAAAAAATCAATTCACCAGCTTTATTACAGTAAAGTTCCTCTGACAGTAATTATTAAAATAATGCAACATATTTTTTAATTGAATTTATATTTGTCAGAGGAACAAATTTGCTTTAATAAAGTTGGTGACGATTTTAAATAAGAATAAAATTCTTGGCACGTTTTTTTATGTTGACCTTAGTTATCAACATCGCTTTTAAAACTGGAACCTGTAAGTGATTTTTTCAGACGTCCATAATTTATTCATAATAGAAAAGACTCTTTCTACTGGAGCATTTGTACCAGGTAAACATAAAATATATTCAATTAAAATACAAAAATTTTCATGTTGAAGATTGTTGGTGCGAAAATGTTTGAATACTTCCACCCAACGAGTTTCTATGGAGACATTTAAATTATCCCATTCGGATATTTTTGGGAAGTCACGTAGCTTGAAATTAATGTGAATTCGTCAAATACTTCTGTATCTTTATTACAGTCAATATATCCCTTTTAATCAATACATCCAGCGCTTTTGGATATCTTCCCATTCAGGAACTTTTCTTAAATCTGTCCAATGAAATATCTCAATTTCATTACTAAGAAAGCAAGTCCACTGTTCCAGATATTCACGGCTTGTTTTATAAAATTCAGTAGCTGTATTTTTCACAAACTCTTCATCAATATTAGTGCCATTATCTTTTAATTTCATAATTAAACTACGAACAGTAAATGGAAGAAACTGGTTGATCTGTTTCTGAGCCAAATTGTCTTTAAGATGATTTATTTCTTTTGCAGCCTCAATTGCCGACACAGTCTGACCTTCAACCTTCAATATAGCTTGGTGAAAACTTGCTGACTGAGCATGTAAAAAATAAAGCCATAATTCTGATGTGGGATCTTCAAAAAAGTTTTTTAACAATGTGGGACATTTTTCAATGCTCAAAAAATAGTTTTTTAAAGGCTGGAACATTTTTAAAACTCTCTCCAAGGCAGGCATAAGCGCAAGCCACCTCGTTTTA
Source organism: Cryptolaemus montrouzieri (assembly GCA_013387265.2). Lineage (NCBI taxonomy): Eukaryota > Metazoa > Arthropoda > Insecta > Coleoptera > Coccinellidae > Cryptolaemus > Cryptolaemus montrouzieri. The sequence goes on from JABFTP020000042.1 coordinate 41,421,153, forward strand.
CTATAGCCAAGCATTTGGCGATGTTCGATTTCAGCTTCAGCGCAAAACTCCTTTAGAGCTTCAACTCGAACTGTGTAAATATAAAAAAATGAATATATTTTTACAATAATGCTTTCGTAATCTAAAGGTAGACCATCTGCAGCAGATTTTATTGCATTGTGAATTATATGAGCTCCACATCCAATACCAATCAACGGCTTTTTAGAGATGATTGTAATTTTGCTAATACATTATTAGTACCTCGCCTAGCTACACCCCCAAAATTGACATTAGCATTGTCGCCACAAAATGCCACGACTTTTTTGTCAAATTATTATCTGTCAATACTTTGTGTAAATAATCAACAATGATATCAGAAGTTTCGCCTGGTTGATCTTGGAGATCTAAAATTTTACTTGCACACCTTCGTAAGGTTGAAAAAGCGCACTACAAATGGATATATTTTCTTGTTACCGTGGTTTGAAGCGTCGTTTAAAATTGTAATACAATTGGACTTATTGAGATCTTCTTTTAAATTGTCGATCGCTGTACGCGCCAAAACATTTACTACAATAGCTTCTGTTTTTGTACGCGCACATGTGAATTTCGGATCAAAACATGATTGGATTATTTTCGACGCACAATCATTGGAGCGAAAACTGTGGTTTTCTTGTATAGTGTGATAAGCCCAGACGCCCTCTGCAGCAGCAATATCTAAATCCTTTGGAGTTGGCGCATTTGAATTTTTGAAAAGTTCAATATTGAAGAACTGGAAGCAACGGCACGATCGGAATTTTATGTTTTTCAGACTTCAAATGCTGTTCAATATCACCAGCACCACTATGGGAAACACTAAACTCTGTACGACACTTTTCGCATCTGACCTCCGAAGAAGTATTAATTTGCTTAATAAATGGGTATTTTGCTTGTAAATTGACATTAAATGAACACTTGCGTTTCGGCATAACTGTAGGTAAAATTCCAAAACAAAAGAAAACTAAGTTTTAATACCGGTTTACCACTAAATTACTGCACGAACATTAGGTACGCAAAAACAAAACAATAGTGAAAAGTCTGTGTGAATAACTGCATACTTCCTCTTCTTTCCGCGTTACTAGGTAACCAACGTCGTGCGCGGGCAGTGATTCGCCGATCGTCGACGACGCGACGGTCTGTGATTCGCCATCGTCGAAGACGCGACGGTCTGTGATTTGCCGCCCGCGCATGTCTTACCAACTTCGTTATTTTAAATCTTCGCGCGGTTTCGGAAAACGGGACAATCTCGCGTCCCGGCGCTTTGTTTGGGGACAACGGGACAGGTGACCGAGAAAAGGGACAGTCCCGTTCAAAACGGGACGTATGGTCACTTTAGTTATGCCCTGTTAACATTTTAAAACAGTAATCAAAATAAAATTATACCTATCATTTATACTACAAGTTAATCCCTTTTTAGCCCAAAAAAACCGTTTTTTTGTAATAAAATTTTGCGTTTTGTAAAATAACCTTAAGTTCCGAAATTTTTTGAGTATGGTTTTTTTTCCAGAACACCTAAATACATAGAAATCAGTTGAAAATATCCAGACAGAATTTTTGTTGCAGACCTGTGATATTAAACTTGATTCAGACAAAGGTTTTAATGACTACTTACTGTTCTGTTCTGGAACTTATTATAGATAACATTTGTTATAGCAGTTTGAACAAATCGTACTACTGGTTTCTCACGATTTCCTTTATTCTTGGACTTTCCAGTGGATCACCATTCTTCGTCTTTGCCATACTATTGTTAATGGATGAAATGCTTACTTGTAAAGCACTCTCTACCCTCTGTAAGCAAAAAAGTTCATAGTATGTAGATGCTTAGACAATTTGAAAACCAACAGAAGAACAAATTAAGTGTATCATAATATTTCTTTTTTAAGGGGTTACATGGGTTTCCTCGGGCAAAAAACGGCCTTTTTTCAATAATTTTTTTTACATATAAAAAATGGAATATTTTAATGAAATTTTTTTTTTTTAAAGATACATATTTAATAAACATTTTGTGAAATTTTCAAAAAAAAAATATCGAAATGGCTGTCATTACGACGGCATTTCCGGCAGTCCCTCGGAAAAAAGGTGCCTTCGCGTTGTCAGCAGAACTTCTTTCAGGATCATCTGAAATAAAAATAAAAAATACGTGTTTTTAGTAAAGACAATTAACTAGGTATTGGACGAAGGGAAAAAAATGAAAATTGGATTTTTGGCAGCCGTTTTTATAAAAAAATGCAAATTACGATGAAAATTTCTCGACATTTTTTTTTAAATTGTTGTAATTAAAAATTCTTCGTTCAAGACCTTGTAAATGATATCTCGAAGACCTGTGTAAAATTTCATCAAGATCGGTTGATTAGTTCGCGAGAAATCTTGACAACCGACTTTGAAAACATAGTTTTGAGAAAAACGCGTTTAAAGTTTTAAGAGACAATAAAAGTGGGAAAAATTTTTTTTTTTTCTAACTTACATTGAATCGTCGATTCCTGGGCCTTAAAGTAGAGAACCTGCTGCAGCTGCAATGTCCAGGGCATCCTTTTGTTCCAGTCTATGACGAATCCTGGCTTCACGAGTCTCGCTGGTAGATTTCTTTTCGGCTGCGGTTACCCGGTTCTCATCCATGTTTCGGGCATATTCATGGGAATTTGGACCAAGTTTTAGGTCCATACCGTGCATAATTAATAATAATGCTGATATCCCTTCATTGAAAACACAAGCAGCGATGAATGCATCATTTTGAACGATTATCGACCCAGCTGGAAGTATTTTGGGAGTAATTTTCCAAATCAACTGATTTAAACTTTCATTGTTATTTTGTGTAAATCCTCCAACTCACCGATCCAGAAGCTCATCCTTACTCAGGTCTTCATAAATTGGTTTCATTGCAGTCAAAACATAATCTGGTAATAGAGTATATTGGTGTTTGAACGATGAGAGAGTACCTGATGCTGATGCTCGCTGCCAGGTGCACCACGTGTCTGGATCTTCAGGGCAATTTTGATGCTGCGGGTTTTTGTCTGTAGAACTGTAGTTGTAGTAAGTTGCCCATATCGCATCCCTCATTTTATCAGCTCAATCACTGTTTCTTCTTATCGCTAAGCCGTAATATACAGTTAATTTGTCAATCAATTTACTAGTCAATTTACCTTTACCAGAAAGAATTTTTTTTTGAGTTTTTTTGCCATTGACTATTTTTTCCTCAACAGTTTCCTTCACTAAATCACGCAACCGGGTTCCCATCCTCTTCTGTACGTGGCCAACGCATTCTTTCTTGTTGACAACAAAATTTTCACCATAAGGTTTGGCTTTGAGAATACCAGAGTATGTTTTAGAATCTCCATCTCCTATATAATTTACGTACCTCAAGCCATGTTTTACAATAGAACGTTCAAATATTTCAATAATTGAAGATACTTCCATGTTTCCAGATGCTCCAGTGTGATTGGCGGTACATTGTTCATTTTTGATGTGTTCTTCTTTCCACTCTTCAAATTCTGCCGTATCTAATTTTTTTTTCCAAGACTCACATAGTTTACAGTATGAACATTTAACAATGACATCCAAGACTTTTCCTGAGTGATATCCGATTAGAGAACTGACACCATAAAGTGATGCAAAACCACGCTTTTTCCACGTCCCATCACCGGAGACAGTCACATCTGTGGTATCTTCCACGTTGTTTGCTTAACTTGTCAATTGCTTTTCCTCTGTAGCAGCAGAGGAGCACAGTTTCTTAGTAACTATGGTAATACATTCATGTATTTTATTAATATAAAAGTCGTATGTTGATTGATTCAAAAAGGAGCTGCTTAGATCCATCAAACTGCAAAACTTCTTGCATCCAGCAAGACCCAAACCCAATACTCGCATAAAAAAAATGAACCGCCGATTTAGTTCATACATTCTGCCAATTTGTAGACATGATAAAATATATTTTGGCATACATCGTTCACATTCTACCACAAGTTTAAATCCCAGACCGAATTTGGAGCATTGTTTAAAATTTACTTTTCCATTACAAAATTTTTCTTCACCTCCACTTTCAATAATGTTTGAACACCGTACAAAACACGAAAGTGTAGAAAAAACCAGAGCAAAGTCAATGATCGAATATTGTAGCGTGGCTTCCTCTGGCACGTGCTGTTTGTCACCGCCTTTTAATTGTTTTGCAGACGTACTCGTGAAAGAATTATCATCTACCTCAGGATTTTTTGGATTAAACGATTGTTTCCTCTTCTTAAGTCTATCTTTTCTACGAACACCTTCCGTTATCTGGGTTCTAGACACTTTAAACGGCTTTTTTTATCGAATAAAATTCACAACAAACACTTATAAACTCAAAATGAACTTCGTAGTTTAACGAGAAATCACCAAATGAAATATTTTCCAGTAGTTTACCTTATTATAAAGAAAAAAAGGGCCATTAATTACGGCTAACAATAGATAAGCTGCAGCTGCGCTATACCTATTGCGCCCTCAACCTATACCTGATCTCAAGCGTCCACCTTTTCAAGGCTGTATCTCCGAAAGTGTTAGTCGGATCAACTTGAAAATTTAGGACAATATTCTAAAGATGTTATAGAATTTAATAAGAAAAAAAAATTTTTCGATTTTTTGAAACCGTGTAACCCATGTAACTCCTTAAGGGCGGAAGGCCCCTTCTGTTATTAATTTTAGTCGTACTCACATCTGTTACATAAGTAAGGGGGAGAAGAGGTCCCCCATTATCTCGTTCTTGTTGGAAATAATTGCATAATGAATCATGCAACCATGTTTTGGGCTTGGCTCGAGAAAGCTCTTGGCATTTTCACTATTCATATAGAATAAATATTCGAAACACTGAGTACTGAAAAGAACTGATTTTAAAATAATGATTCAAATATTATCAAAACTTCGAGGAGAACACTTCAATCCAATCTCAATCAGCACAAGAAAGCGAACTAAAATAAAAAATAAAATTACGTCAACGCCGCATTTCAATGCCAACTGTCATAACCCAATGTCACCATATGTCACTAGTAGTTCCGATGCGCGGGACTAGTTCTTGTCCATTGCCATCTTTTCCAACCAAACATCCCCAGCTTTGACGTCTCTTGAAACTTAATGTGAACGCACTATATTCTAAAGTTATATAAATAGCAAAAATCGGAAAGAGATTTTTTCTAATTGCAGTCTGAAACTTAACTTTTATTTTCAAGGGATGAGGTTCCCCTTTTTTCTTCTCTGTTAGCGTCTGAAAATGAAATCTTAGGGGATGACGATTTGTAAATGTTTTAAATGAATAACAAAACGTTCGTAATTTTGGGAAATAATAAATGTTCAAGTTAGGGTTCAGCTGAAGACCAAAACAAAAGTATAACCCGCTCAATACAAGTCAAAACATGTCAACGTCAACTATCGTTTCAAGGTCGCGGGCGTCGACACCAATCGAATAAGAAAGATCCGTATCCGCAGATACACATTTTCGAAAATCCAACACATCAATAACGTCAAGGAGTTCAAAAATAATTTTTAGATAATTGGGTGATTCTCACGAAAATGTTCAAATGACCATAACATTATTAATCATTTTTTTTGAAAAATGAGAATTGAATTTTTATGCAAATATATAGACATTGCGTTTTAGTGTATTGTGAATCTATTGCACTTTAATCTTTTTTTCTCGAAAAAATGCGGATTTTCAGAATGCATCATTCACGGAGTGGATAACATATTCGCGGAGTGGTAGTAATAGATAAAAATCAAGAATTGAAAGGAAACACGCCCATTAATGTTTGAATTTTTTGAGATCCCATTTTTATGCTTTTTGAGACTTGTTGATTGATGCAAAGAAATTGATTTTATTTCCGAAGACGTATTTGGTATTAGGTATTTCATCATCAAAAGGGGGTCAACTTTTGTGAATATAAAATATTACAGCACAAACCTGGTCTAGATATAGTTGATGTATTGATACTGAACATAATAAAACATGAAGTTTCATTCATAAATAACTCTGAAAACATCACTCACTAATAGAGAAACTTCAGATTCAAAAAAATGGAATTGAATACTTAGGATATGTATCCCAAAAGAATTAAAGGAACTGGCGTGCTTCTGCCTAAGAATAAAAATAGTATCATAAACATAAGTTGTGGAACAAACTCAAATCTGCACTGAACATGTATTGATCCCTGTTATTGATCAAGGGTGCAGGAAGAACACCAACTATATCACCTATGTTCACTAAGGAAACATCTTCTATATCTGGAAGTGAAAATTTATTTGCCTTATTGCTTTTCTTCAAAAATCTTATATAAAATTCATCTAGGAACTTATCAGAAAAATTCGCCTCAATTACTCCACCACTACATGATCTTTTGGTTTGGGATTGCAACTACTTTCGCCTTGCGCTGATTGTCCAAATCTTTTGGTCAATTGTATCAATGGCACATCATCTTCATCCGAACTGGAATAAACTCCTTTGTATTCCAGCCTTGAACGCAACTGTTGATCAGCTAAAATAAGGGTTAAGGAGAAAGCACAGGTCTAATTCTAAAATTTTATGCAGATAGTTGAATTGAATACAGAAATTGAGAAGGATACGTTGCTCAATATGGTAAAGTCCGAGAAAATAGTGATTATTCTGAGGATGTGGGACAGTTCAGGCAGAATTACTTGCGGTTATCTATTAATGAATTCTCATTAGCACACGTGACTTGATGGCTCTGCAAATACATTTGAAATTTGGCAGGTTCGATGGTATATATGGTTGGTATGTTTCCAGTACAGGCTCTGTTAGTTGTATTTCCATTCATTCCTTCACAATTATTACTAATACTACTACTAGAGCGTCAGCTGTGCTCTCAACTACACCTCCAACCCCATCTGGAGCACCTTTTCCATGGCCTTTTTCACTAAAGTGCCATCTTATAGTGTTTATTTGGAATTTTTTAGATATGAAGTTTGCGACAAGATGAAACATTTTACGAGTACGGTATTGATTCGAAGGTCCATCACTTAAAAAATTGACATTTCTCAAGTTGAAGTTCTATCCATGTCTCCTAGTACGGGTACAAGATGGACACGTAGTACCACAGGATCGTGGGGCAAGTTCTTCAAAACTGTGCAAAAGCATTGTTTTCTTAAGGAGTCTGTGGAAGTAGTCTATAATATGTTACCACTATAACCCCCACAGCAAATCCTTTTTACTATCCTGGTAGCTGTGCTCCTTTATTACATTGGATGCTCTCAGTTTTTTTTATTATTAAATTTGTATTCGTGTGCATACACAGACAAGTATTCCTGTCTTCTACCTTCGGGTGCAGAATCCAAAAAGGTCGGTACCTACAGAACGTCGAGTAACTTATCTGACTTATACAGGGTGTTTCCGAATAAGATGTCATAAATGAAGGATGCGAATCCCTGAATGACTCGATAAAACCTAGACTTCTCAAGATTTCGGGCTCAAATTTTCCACATAAGCTATCAAACACAATTTGAATCACCAGGTGAGGCCAAATTTTGGAACAGTATACAGGGTGATACTTTTTCATGGGCCATAATCCATTTTTACCCTCGGAACTTTTTTTTGGTACGCCACTGGCACTAACAAAAAATAAAATCGAATAGATCATTCAATTTGAAATTTTTTTTGACTCTTGCATTTTGATCGTAACTATCACCGTTTCTGAGATATTAATTATTGAAAATAATCCAATAGTTTTCCCATATCGAAGCCATGGAGATATTATCTTAATAACTGATGCAATTTTTCAGGAATTGAGCTAAAATTTACATCAGATATCTCCTTATTGTATGTTTATAACAAAATGAGGCAAAAATTCTGACAGTATACAGTTTGTTATTTTTCACGTGCATTTTCCTCTTTTGCCCCTGAACTTTTTTGTGGTGCGCTACTGGTATATTCTGAAAACAGAATCAAACAGATTATTCAATGCGAAAACTTTTCTGTTGTTTGTATTTTTCCGTATCTGCCACCATTTTCGAGATATTAATCAAGAAAAGTAATCGTATAGTCCCTTCCGTATTGAAAGCTTGAAGATATTTTTCATGTTATTTCGGCAATTTGTGAATGTGAAATATTCCTGGGGTATTTCTGATGACGTCACATGATGCTGTAATTCTATTCCTCAATTCTTCAAGTGTATTCACGGGAGAGCTATAAAAAAAAAATCATTGAAGTGTCAAGTTTTTTTTCTATGATTTCATTTGCGAAATTGTATCAGAGCCTACTAAGCCTCTTGAAATCACCAACGTGTTCTGATATGAGGAAGACACGATAAATTCTGATGATTTTCAATTCAAAACGGTGAAAGACATGAGGATTAAGATGAGCACAAAATTATCCGAATTGAATGAAAAATCCGTTTCTGATTACGAAAAACGTCAGTTATGCACCGAAAAAATATACGGAGGCAAAGGGGTAGCCTGTTCGGGCGTTGTTGATTAATTTTTCGAAAATGGTGGCAGATACGGAAAAATACAAAGAACAGAAAAGTTTTCGCATTGAATAATCTGTTTGATTCTGTTTTCAGAATATACCAGTAGCGCACCACAAAAAAGTTCAGGGGGCAAAAAGAGGAAAATGCACGTGAAAAAATAACACCCTGTATACTGTCAGGAATTTTTGCCTCATTTTGTTATAAACATACAATAAGGAGATATCTGATGTAAATTTTAGCTCAATTCCTGAAAAATTGCATCAGTTATTAAGATAATATCTCCATGGCTTCGATATGGGAAAACTATTGGATTATTTTCAATAATTAATATCTCAGAAACGGTGATAGTTACGATCAAAATGCAAGAGTCAAAAAAAATTTCAAATTGAATGATCTATTCGATTTTATTTTTTGTTAGTGCCAGTGGCGTACCAAAAAAAAGTTCCGAGGGTAAAAATGGATTATGGCCCATGAAAAAGTATCACCCTGTATACTGTTCCAAATTTTGGCCTCACCTGGTGATTCAGATTGTGTTTAATAGCTTATGTGGAAAATTTGAGCCCGAAATCTTGAGAAGAAAGTCGAAAAATTTTCTCAACTTTAACACCCTGTATCTCGGCAACGAAGCATTTTTTGACCATTGGTTCTTCGAACTTTCTTGCTCAAATCATTCAGGGATTCGCATCCTTCATTTATGACATCTTATTCGGAAACACCCTGTATATCTTCATGAATTTTCTATGAAAATTTTTTAGAGTTTCATTGAGGACTCTTTTTTTTTTGTTTCCTGATATTATTTTTCTTAACAAAGCCCTTTTTTCCAAGACAGAGCCTGCTCGACTGTAGTTTTTGTTTGCAGATATGAATGACGAAGTAACAGCTTTCAGTAATTTCTTCTTGTATTTCTTCACAACATAACCATTGATGAATGACCAAAATTGTCGTTTCTCTTCTGGTTTTTTCAAACTCCGATAATTTTCAGCTAGCTGTTTTTCATTACCTCCGAAAATAACAGTTTTCTTTTCACCTCAGGTGTAACATTCGGCCCTTTCACTAAGGATTCAATGTTGTTTGTTGGGAAATTCTTTTTCCTATCTGTCTGCACCTGCACTGTATCCTCTTAAATCTCATTCTATATTGCGCTTTCTTTTTTCAGTTTCTCTTTCAACTCGCTTTGGGATTCCGATATTTTTCTTTTTCCGTAGTCTCCCTTGTCTCGCTCTACCATCCTCATGATTACAAGGCACGTTTGGTACATGTTGATGGGGTGTAGGTGAAGCGGGCGGTGAATCATTCGTTATCTATCTTCCAGTTTTTTCGCTTCCCTTTTTCTTTCGTTGTATACCTTACGTCTTAATCTCCATTCCTTTCTTCGGTTTCTTTTTCTCTTTCCGACATTAGATCAATGGTTTTAATTTCACCTTCTTCTTTCCGTTTGTAGTATCGAATTGTTTCTTTGCGCTTGCCCTCATAAATTGCTGGATCTGTTTTTCTTTTTTGTCGAAGTCTCCGCATACATACCTTCTCTCTGCAGTTCTTCTTGTTTCTCATGATTTGCCTTCTTTTTCTTATTGTCCACAGCTGAAAGAAGTATTGAACATGTTCTTATTTCTCAGAGAGAAAAAATTGTCACCTGATTTTTTGAGAAGTTAACCTTTAAATGGATGTAAATTTGTAAAAAGAAAAATATTTTGGTATAGATATTTGCCGATATATGCTAGGAAAAATTATTAAAAAAATAAAGATTTTATTGAAGAAAAACTATATGTTGCCGTTCGGCTTCTACATCATTCATTAAATGATGGCAAAGAGCGACCAGACACTTTGAGCACTCGTTATGGTACACCATCCGTTCTTGCATCTTTTACAGGTATATGGCTCACTGGTTTACGACGAGGTTATTTCGCTTCTAATTCTATTTCAATATTGGTGCAAATGGTCTTCCTCTCTTTTCAACACTTTTTATAGTTGCATAAAGCATCTGCTAACTCAGCTCTTTAGTCAACAAAATTAATTTTTTTGGTTTGATTACTTATTATAGTTATAGTTATTGGCTTTTTATGACCACCATATCAATCAAATGATAGCAAGTTCTAATGTACCATTTTCTGCTCTTTATTCTAATCCTATATCTTCCCAAAAGGCCATGTAACTCATTTTAGTGTAACAGGTACTATTTAGAGCAATGAGACTCCTATATTCAATATTTGTGTGAGAGATCTTGAAAGAAACCACTAAAGTTCTACTCAGAGTTTTAATAAATAGTTAGTGAATGTCAACGTACAAAATTTACAAGGATTTATAGGTACAAATTTAGAAAGGTCTATAATAACAAAAACGAATGCTTCAGTTCTGAGTGACACTTATCTTAGGGGACTGAAGAGAAACCGTTGTCGTCATATAGTTGGGTTCTTCGTCCTGGCCCTTTATAAGAGAAAATCTTCAATCGGTTTTCGCATCCAAGGTTGGACTTATAAATGAAGAATCTCCTTCCTACGAGATACTTCCTAGGCTTCCACCAGAGATAAATAGGTAGCTTTTAGCCCCAACCTACGACCTATATTGTGGATATAGGTCACTAGAGATTATTTAAATCGAGATATAGCTTCTATTAGCAGTACTACAGTAAGAAATTTTTCTTTGAATCGACTGATCACTTTAAGACTTCAGTTAGTTCAGTTTGCTGTGAAAGTCGCAAGCGAAAAGGAATGACACCTGTTTTAGTTACTTCAGGTAGCCGGTGAAAATAAATCCCTGTGATGCGCGTGAGGAATGTGGGTTGTAGAATTATAGTAAGGTACCAGTGGCGTAGCTGATAGACGGATAGAGGGTGAATAGAAATTAGGTGTTTTACACGAAAAAGTTATAAAATAGCTGTGACATGGTTTCAGCACGTTACACTCATATTAGGTCGACGCCCTTCATATGGGAGTTATACTCCTTTTTTTGGGGCAAGCTTTAGTAATTACTTTTTTTCTGTTTCTTGTCGTACCTATTGATTGTCTCGGCTGGTTCCGCTCCTATGTATGTAGATGGCAATGTTACTAGTTTGTTGTCTTTCCAGGATGTTACAGGTATATCTACACCTTCATAATCTGCCACTTGCTCTTCATATGATCCCCGAGGTACAGAATCTTTGATGAGCTCCTTCTGGGCTGGAAGTTTTCAATTCTCACCGATTCGATTCCTTTGGAGAGTACCCAGAATATAAATACTCTGACTATGAAGGTAGTGCAACAAAGGAATTGAGGTGTAAAACTTATCGAAGTAAATTATGTATTTTACACGCCGAAGAACTAAACGACACAATCTTATGACGGTATTTCCTACCACTCCCAGATCTGGTTCATCTGGAGCTTGTGCAAAATTTTGCTTGCCAGAGTAGATTTCAAAGTTGTATGCGTACCCATACATAAAACCAATAACTTGATGGCCCACTTGTGTGGCTTATTTGTAAGATATTGCTTCATTAAGTCCAGCAACTTTGGAAGCACACAATTGTTCATCTAACGAGAGCATGTGCTGCTCAAATGGAGCCATACTTATAAACGATGAGTTTAAATGGTCCGCCAATGGTCTTATTTTGTGGTCATGCTGAGTAGAATTTGAATAAATTACAAAAAACAAACAATACATGAAATTACAAAGAAATTCGAAGACAAACATATGATATATTTACTTCATTTTCAACTGGATAACTATTTTTCCGAACTTAGTTTATTTGGTATGAAATGCAAAACAAAACTCTTATACCCTCCAATGTAGAAACTTGTACACCTACTCAATTGTAATGACGTATGACATGTTTTTTTTTTCGGATAGTCTATGATCTATGCCCACATATTATGATGCCTTTAAAATCGTATCATCTATATATAGATGTCAAAACGTTTCATTTTAATCATAAAATAATTTGTTGCCGATTCGCAACTATGCATTTAAGGGTTAAATCAATCGTCATTTGGGTGAAAACCAGACCGTAACACATGTAGCTGCTAGTTCGAGTCTGAAAGAGGTATGCATGTTTGTTTTGTCCAGATTTGATTTTTCTGGATAATGTCCGTTTATGGCATAAAATCAAGGAAAGACTGACGTGAGTTACTGACCGTGTCCGTCTTTCTTTCCTGAACAATAAAAATAATAACCTTATGATATATGTTGTTAAAAATTGTAATGTAAAAACGAGTTTATTTTTGTATAAATATAGTATTTTGTACATATAATAGATTTGAATGTATATACAATTAATAAACAAATTTAAATAACTAAAGGGAGTTTTTTACCCTAACACTTAATTTTTCACATTTTGTTTATGCTAGATCACTTGATTTTTGAGCTTTATATCATTATTTTCAGACCTAAGTTATTCAAGATTAGAAGATAAACACCTCAAAAAAGTCTAGGGAACACTTCTGAATATCGATATATCGTATCCAGAATGATCAATATGGATGATTTTTTTTAAGAAATGAACACCTGCATCAATTTTTCACCAAATTATGTAGAGTGCCGCAACAGATTTCAGTTCTCTTTTATAAAAAACTAAGAATTCAGCAGATGCGACGCTGCTTTATAATCATTTCATGTATTCCGTGTTTGAAATCAGTTAGTTGGCACTTTGTTTCTGTTGTAAGCACGAATAAAAGATTCAAGTTTTGTGATTCGACCATGGAAAGACGACATTTGACTAGAGTAGAGATGTTACGAGCCGTTGGCATGCTCCAAGCTGGGAGCTCACAACGAGAAGTATCCAGGATTCTGGGAAGTAGCCTAAGCGTCATAAACCGTTTATGGTCGCGTTTCAATAAAACAGGTAGCGTTAATGAACGCCTTACAGGTCGTTTTAGGATTACTACAGTCGCCCAAGACCGATTTTTGGTTTTACAAGGCAGAAGAGATCGTACTACCACAGCATCTCAATTAGCTCAAGAGCTATCACGAGTTCATAATGTACAAATTTCCGACCAAACTGTGAGAAATCGACTGCACGAAGGTCAACTCCGCTCCAGACGCCCTTTAAGAGTTCCACAACTGACCCATGGAAATCGCGCTGCTCGTTTAGCTTGGTGCCAAGAACACGTAAACTGGGATCAAGAGAGGTGGGTCACAGTTCTCTTCAGTGATGAATCTAGATTTAGTTATTATCCCGATTCGGGAAGAATTCGAATATGGAGGGAACCCGGAAAGCAAAACCGCCTCCAGCATGCTCTAGAAGTTGTTAGACAGGGAGGCGGATCAGTGATGTTTTGGGGAGGTACAGGTGGAAGAACTGGCCTCGTTTTCATACAAAACAACCTCACGGGAAATTCTTACGCAAATGAGATAGTTTTACCTGTAGTGGTACCGTATCTCCAAACAATGGGTCAAAATCCACTCTTCCAACAAGATAATGCCCCTGCTCATCGTGCAAGAGTTGTCTTGAAAGTTCTTGAAGAGAATGATATCGATCTTCTACCATGACCATCCTGCTCCCCAGATCTGAATCCCATCGAGCATGTGTGGGACACCCTAAAAAGAAATATCATGCGTCAAAACGTCTTCCATCATGAACAGGAGCTTCGATTAGCAGTTCAGGGGGCTTGGAATGACTTAGGCCAAAATGTAATGGACAGTTTAATATTGAGCATGCCGCGACGATGCCAAAAGGTCATTAATAACAGAGGTGGGCCTTCTGGGTACTGAAAAATGTCAGTGCTTCCATATCTTTTCGAAAATATTAGTTCTGGATTTTTTTTTTTGTGTTTTACCAAATTTCGTCATTTTCAAATTTCAATTTTTTTTTATAATAGGTGCATTGGAGAAGTCAAATATTATTTTGTTTTCTTGAGAATACATTATATACAATACATCCTAACAAAAACCGAGAGATTTCTATAAATTCGAATCATCAAATTCATATTTTAAAGATATTGGTAAGTGTTCCCTAGACTTTTTTGAGGTGTTTAGAGTCTGAGTCACAGCTAATATTATTTTCAGACAAGTCAATGCCAAGGAGGACAGAGTAGTGATCAGTTAACCCCGATCGCCAAACAATAGGACAAAACTTCTCTTCGGGTATCTTACTTCTAACAAACATGTGGTCAATACAGAACGCGTGATTCCCTTGTACTCTTGTAGGGGTATTTATAACTGACATATATCCACTCTCAGACAAAATATTCAAATATTCTTGTCCCTGGTCATCTCCTCTATTCAAAATATCGATATTCAAATCGCCCAACAAAATAGAGATACTGAACAATATATAAAAACGCCTTCAAACTATCAACAAAAGTTTTAGATATTATTTAGAGAAGGGGATCTGTACAGGGCCAAAATTTGTTTAGGATATAATTCCACTCTGTTTATCATCAGTCTTATAGCCCTAATTCCGTCCAACTCGACGACACTGTACTGATAATTGTATTTATCCTTAATAAAAATCACAGTTCCATCATTTTTATTGATATTACCCTCATTATATATACCACTGAAACCATTAAATTTAAAAGGTTAGGATTATCTATACCAAAAGTCTCTGTAAGAACTATACAGTCGAAAGAGGTCTTAAATCAATGTTTTTTGATAGACTCCTGATGTTATTATGAAAAATAGTGAAGTTCTCACCCTGCAGCTGCTCATCACATTCGCTTATCTCATCACAATTTCCGTTTTTCAGAATCATCGGTCGCAGATCGTTCATATAAGACTCCATACTGACAAGTCCACTATTCTATCATATTAAGTCCTTCAAGTAACAAACGCAAAAATTCTGTTATTATTTTTTATTGAACAAGTAACGACACGAGCAGGTGGCTTTCTTCCACGATTTTCTGATGTATTTGAATTTCCTGGTTCGACATGATCTCTTACTTCCTGTACAACTGTGTGGTTCATAAGATCAAGTTCCTAAATAGAAAATTTTCTTCCATCTATAATTAAATTATCTCCTTTAATCTGAGCTGTTTTCCCTTCTGACCTGACTCTCTTCAAATGATTTATTAATTTTGACTGCTGTTGTCTGTCTGTAAGCGATAGATCTGGAGATGAATATTCCAGATCCCTTCAGTTTGAATGAGTTTTTTTATTATCTCTGATTTCTGTTTGAATGAGGCCAACTCCACTAGTATAGGGCCTTTATCTTTATTTCCTAGTTTGAAGGAATCTTCAATATCTTCACTGCAGATATTCACTTGTACTTTATTTTTTATAATATTCACTATTTCATCTCCAGAAGATTCGTCGTTCAGCTAGACACCATGAATTATCTGGTTATTTTTCCCCTGCTTTTTATCTAAGCGCTCAATTTCATGACGCAATTGCACATTCTGGGCTTCTAATTCTTTAACCCTATTTTAATAAGCTTTGAATTTTTCGGAGATATCGGACTCTATTTTGTTTAATTTAGCTCCTATACTAGTTTCAAGTTCTTCAAACTTTCCATTTATTGATAAACTGAAGCTATCCAACAGATTATTTAAATAATTTTTCTGTGTCTCGCTGAAGTCACCCATTAAAATTATACGATAGCAAAATATATTACGGACCGTGTATGGTAACCTCTACTTCACAAGTTCGTAACACCAAGAAGATTGGTTATCTGATCTCTTATCGGCAGAAACATGTGTCTAGAGCCGTGAAAAAGGGTACAATTTCAATAACTTGAGTAATCAGCGAATTATGAAACACAACAAACTTGCCACATACCCTAGAAAACTTGCTACCACTTAAAATTTTCAACTTTATCAACTTTACACACAATGATATACACAATTGAACAAAAATGTATTCGATTGGCAATCTCTACTATCGAATTATCTAAGAGAGCAAAAATATTCGACTTCGTCTGTGCTAAAGGCTCACATACCATGTTTGATTCCTCCGCATCCGGAATAAACACTGCACGCAGAATCACTGGAGAAACGAACACTATCTCTGGATAGTTGAAATAGCCTTCTGAAGTCTGTCGGAGATGTCGCCGTCATCTCCGACAGCCAGAATATCTATATCGTCAGCGTACACTTGTACATATACTTCCGGTGTGCCGATTATTGTCAGAAGGTCATCAACGAGGAGGGACCACAACAGAGGGGATAATATTTCTTCCCGAGGGGAGCCTCTGCGAGTCACAAAACCGACTACTTCCTCTTTCAGGAAAGTGTTGATCACTCAGGCATTAAGCATGTTGCTTATCCATTCCGCAATAATATTTGATACTCCTTTTGCTCTCGCAATAGCGAACTAGTGGAGAACGCATTAAATTCACCCTCTATGGCCATGAAGGTTGCAGCTGCTATCTCCTTGCGATCCAGACTGAGTGATCCTCCCGACTAGGTTGTTAAGTGCCAGATCAGTTGATTCACCTGATTCTGAAAAGCGTATGGATGTTCACTCAGCAGTTTCAGCGATAACACCTCGGAATGAATCTGATACATTCTCCAGGGTTTTCAGAACGAAATACATCATCCTTATTGGGCTGATTGATTTAGGTTGTGAGTTCGATTTACCCACCATAGGGGTATATATAACCCTTACCTTCCCCCAGCTGGTCGGAACAGCATTTTAGGCCAGACTCGACCAGAAGAGCCTAATGAGGTATGGAAGGATGACGTCCACCTCTTGGTAGGTATAATACTATCCTTCCCAGGAGTCTTTATTGGCTTAAATGAGTGAATCTAACCTAACCTAACTGTTCCGGGCTTGATGATCTTTCTTGCGTTTTTTCAAACGTCCTTATGGGACTTTTAGCAAGACCCTTCAGGGCGACGATGTCACAGGGTTACAAGTCTAGTGAATAAAGAGGAGAAAGAGCAACCGGAATGTTGGGTGAACACTCGTATTGAGATTACAATGTGATATGGCGCACTGTTGAGATGCAAGACCCAGTTATTTTTAATGCTTGGTCGCACACGAAAGGCTCTTTTTCAAACTCTTCATTCTGATTGTTAACCGGCGATCTGAACGAACAAGATACCGGATTCTATTAACAAATCATGGGTGCTTCCACTTCGTTTTTCATCTTAAATCGACTGTCTTTCTTCCACTGAAAACAAAGTGACAGAAAGTGTGCGCGTGACGCTACTTGTTAGACACGGATGTTCAATGCCATCTCTACTCGTTTTTTGTACAGTACAGCTGGCATTTAGCATCCTTGTCTTACTATTAGTGTCACGCACTCACTCTCTGTCACTTTATTTTCAATAGCTAGCATCTTTCAGGCAAGGAAACTTCAATTTACTGCTTTTTTTCTACAAGCAGTTTTGTGCTTGGTAAATGATCTGTAGATTGTCTATTGATGTAAATATATAATCCTGGTCCCGTTTTCCAAAAATACTTGGTGGTACTTCAAGACAATTAGACATTTACCTAAACCTTGTTCATAATATTAATCCAAAAATTCAATTTGAACTACACTGAGAGAAATCGTCCTCAGATAAACCGGTTATCTGGTCGCAAGTTAGCTAGGATACCTAAAATTTTCGCCATTGTGGATGTTCTGTATCGCTGTTACGGAAAATTAGGACTTCTGCTCCCGTTTTCCTATCACAGATCGACTTATATACTCAAGCCAGCACAAGTATTTGCCAGGACGCCTAACTGGCTAACTAGTCTGGTTGAACTTGGAATCCTAAACTCAAACCGCTATCGCATTCAACCAATCTAGCCACCTCAGCCACACTTTTGGCTAACACAGCAGAATGTGTAGCTGATACAGCTAAACTTTAATACGGTTCGGCTGCTGACGCCTGCGGATTTCGGGAGACTTCAAGATGTGCGTTGCGATGACTTCCACTTTGGCTTTTGTGCTGGTAAGACGTGTTTGTTATGTCGAGGAAGTCCACGTTATTTGAAAAGAGTTTGTGGTAGACAAAAATTTGTAAAAGTGTGTTTAAATTATTGTGAAAACTTAATTGGGTATTGGAGATTCATCGAGCGATGGAAGCTTGCCTAAATGGTCACAGTTTCTGTACTGGTCGATTTTGCGGAAATATTACCATTCCCTGTTCATTGACTAGAATTTATTTTGAATTACAGAGTCTTGGCAGGCAAAATTTTATTTCATCGATTCATAACCAAACAATCATAATGAGCTATTTTAACCAGCTGTTTAACTCAAAACTGAAGGAAATTCTTTGTTTATGATTGGACAATCATTCACATTGTATATGGATCTCAGTAAGGCCTTTGACTTAGTTTTACATTGCATGTTATTAGACAAATTGTACCGTCTCGGTTTCCGAGGACCCATTCATACTGTTAAGATCCTATCTCTCTGATAGAGTTCAATTCGTAGATTTGGATGGTTCGAAATCAACTGTTGCAAACATTAAATGTGGTGTCCCTCAGGGATCAGTACTGGGTCCGCTTCTTCTTTTACTGTTCGTGAACGATATGCCAGATATTTTGAACGGGCTTAGTAGTTTGACCATATTTGCTGATGACAATACATTATTATGTGCTGATACATCTATTACTGAAACAACAAACAAAGCTCAAATTCTTCTGAATAAATTATCCAAGTTCGATGACAATCAATTGTTCTTAAACGTGTGAAAAACAGTTTTTCTTAAATTTCCCCTTAAGAATTCAATTGCTACTAATTCATCTAGTTACTTAGAGTAAACAATCAATCCAACAGGTTCAGTCAACGAAGTTCCTAGGCATTACATTTGATCATAATCTTAGCTGGTCACCACATCAATCAGTTGTGTTGTGTGCTGTCTCCTGCATGTTATGCTTTGCACAGATTGCGTGTGTCAACCAATAGGGAAGTGTGTCTGTCATATTATCAGGCACATTTTAGATCCAGGATTACGCATGGTATTTTGTTTTGGGGTGGTTCTCATGTCTGTAACAGAATTTTCAATTCGCAGAAGAGAGCTATTTGAAATATAATGGGAGTTTCTCGTAGAACTTCATATAGAAGTCTCTTCCGAGATTTGGGCTTATTACCGGTGGCTTGTATATATATTTTAGAATTATCTAAGTATGTAAAACGTAATTTTAACTTGTTGTGTCAAATGGATTTTTTCACTCATATGAAACACGAACATCGGAATTCCTCGCCATACCTCAACTCACTTCACCTAGCTATAAGAAGGGACACAAATATATGGGAATTAGAGTATTTAATGCTCTACCCCAACAACTCAAGGTGATCAATGATATAGGACAATGATATGGGAAAGCAGTAGAAAGATTTTTGCTCTCAAAATGTTTCTATACATTATGTGAATTTTTGCAATTATAATTATTGAACGTAAGTTTTCAATGATTATTGGAACTTTCTTTTCTTCACTTGTTGACATGTCCCATACTATTTTACCTGCATTAATTGTAATTGTATTGTAATATTTTTAGTCAGAGGACAATATGTTTATTATTGTTATTATTATCATCGTGGACTTATGCACTATCTCAGTTGTTAGCTGGATATAATTTACCTTTCCCAGATTCAGCAATCAAAGGGAATAGGCTCGATTACAATATACTTGACATAAATTTCCTAACTATCCTACATGTATTAAGAATTACAGCTTTTTGCATTTCTATATAGGTATTCTTATGCAATTCTAATTTCTTAAGGCTATCATGCAAAGTTTTGGGTATTAACCCAGTCGAGGATACGATGACAGGAACAATATGTATTTTATCGAGGTGCCACATCTGCTTGATCTCAATAGCAAGGTCTGTGTATTTGGGCTTTTTCTCCCAGAACTTATTCAGCACGTTGTTTTTATTCGGTATGGCGACATCCACCAGCATTGCTGTTCTGGCTCTCTTATCATTCACCACTATGTCCGGCCTATTTTTCGTCATCATTCTGTCAATGATAACAGGCCTATCTAGTATAATCTGATAGAGTCATTTTCCAATACGGGCGCCGGTTGATACTTGTAATATGGCTGGAAGGTATTCAAAAGTCCGTACTTGTGTGCAAGTTTCTGATGGATAATGTTGCACACTTGCTTATGCCTGTGAAGATAGTCTATATTGGCCAGTTTTTCGCATCCGGACGTAATATGCTGTATAGTCTCCGATCTTATATGGCATTTTCTGCATCTATCTGTTTGTAATGTTCCGTCCTTCATTATAAATTTTTTGCAGTTGTTTATAGCGATCACCTGGTCTTGGATGGCCATAAGGAATCCCTCTGTTTCCGCGAATAATTCTCCTTTCATCAACCATTTGTTCGAGGCTTCTTTGTCGATGTGTGGTTGATTAATCTCATGGTAATGTCGTCCATGCAATTCCTTTCTTGACCATTGCTCTTGTTTTTCAGTATCTGATAGGAAAGGTAGATTCAGCAGGTCATCTCTGGTAGCAAGATTTAGAGGTGTATATCCCTTATCAGCCAACGATACCACTCTATGGAGGTCAGAAGTGAGATCTTTTGCTGAGAAGAATTCTCTGAGATTTTTTATCTGTTCGGTGTGTAAATTGACAACATCTATTAATCCGCGTCCTCCTTCTTTCCGCTTCGAAGTTGTTCGTATCACAGACGATTTTGGATGATGGTTGTTGTACTTTGTTAGCATCGTTCGGGTCTGCCTCTGAATATCATCCAGTTCTGTCTTAGTCCATCTGATTATTCCAAATGAGTAAAGCAACATTGGAATGGCGTAGGTGTTAATTGCCTTGACTAGATTCCCCGAGTTCAACATTGATTTCAGCACAGTCTTCAGCCGCTGACTGTATTCTGAACGAATCTTCTCCTTTGATTGTTTTTGGTCTAGCAATCTGGCTTGTTGGTATCCTAGATATTTGTATGTTTCGCCATCCCTCATGCACTGTATAATATCACCGTTTGGAAATTGTGTTTCACCATCTATGACTTTCCCTCTTTGAATGTTCAGGGTCTTACATTTTTCAATCCCGAATTTCATATGAACATCTGCCGAGAACTCACTGACAGTTTTCAACAAATCATCCAATTGCTTCTTGTTCGAAGCATATAATTTGATGTCATCCATATACAGCAGGTGGGAGACTGTATAATAATTCCTATCTGTTTTTATCCTAAATCCGTATCTTGTTCTATTGAGTATTGAGGACAATGGGTTCATAGCTAAACAGAACCATACTGGACTCAAAGAGTCTCCTTGAAAAATTCCACGACGTATGGGTATCTCGTCGGTTTTAATTGATTTATTGTTCATGTTGACCAGCGCCGAGACGTGCGCCAGTGTGTCATTGTTGTCTTCAAGAACTCTACCAGAGCTGGGTGAATTTTGTATATCTGCAATACTTCAACAAGCCAAGAATGGGAGGTACTATCAAATGCCTTCAGATAATCGAGAAAAGCCGAATGAACATTCCGATGCCTTACGTGTACCTGTTTCATTATCACAGAATCGATGATGAGTTGTTCCTTGCACCCGTGGTGTTTCTTTCTGCATCCTTTCTGCTCCGCTGCTAATATATTGTTGTCGTCAAGGTGTTGGTATATTCGATTGGATATGCATGAGGTGAGTATTTTGTAGAGTGTTGGCAGGCAAGTGATTGGCCTATATTGAGACGGATCCTGTGTTCTATCCTCTTAGGTAGCATATATGTTAAGCCTTGTGTTAGGAAAGTGGGCGTTTTCTTGGGATGTTGAAGAACATACGTGAGCTGTTTTGCTAGGGCTCCATGAAGCTTATCAAACTTCTTGTACCAGTAGTTGTGGATATTATCTATACCTGTGGCCTTCCAATTGTTGGTCGCTCTAACTACTGTTATTATTATCATTATTATTATTGTGGACTTATGCACTATCTCAGCTGTTAGCTGGATATAATTTACCTTTCCCAGATTCAGCAATCAAAGGGAATAGGCTCGATTACAATATACTTGACATAAATTTGCTTACCATCCTACATGTATTAAGAATTACAGCTTTTTGCATTTCTATATAAGTATTCTTATGCAATTCCAATTTCTTAAGGCTCTTAAACCAGTCGAGGATACGATGACAGGAACAATATGTATTTTATCGAGGTGCCACATCTGCTTGATCTCAATAGCAAGGTCTGTGTATTTGGACTTTTTCTCCTGGAACTAGTTCAGCACGTTGTTATTATTCGGTATGGCGACATCCACCAGCATTGCTGTTCTGGCTCTCTTATCATACACCACTATGTCCGGCCTATTATTCGTCACCATTCTGTCAGTGATAACAGCCTTATCGTAGTATAATCTGATAGTCATTTTCCAATACGGGCGCCGGTTGATACTTGTAATATAGCTGGAAGGTATTCAGAAGTCCGTACTTGTGTGCAAGTTTCTGATGGATAATGTTGCACACTTGATTATGCCTGTGAAGATAGTCTATATTGGCCAGTTTTTCGCATCCGGACGTAATATGCTGGATAGTCTCCGATCTTATACGGCATTTTCTCCACTTATCTGTTTGTAATGTTCCGTCCTTAATAATAAATTTTTTGTAGATGTTTGTCGCTATCACTTGGTCTCGAATGGCCATAAGGAATCCTTCTGTTTCCGCGAATAATTCTCCTTTCATCAACCATTTGTTGGAGGCTTTTTTTGTCGATGTGTGGTTGATTAATCTCATGGTGATGGCGTCCATGCAATTCCTTTCTTGACCATTGCTCTTGTTTTTCAGTATCTGATAGGAACGGAAGATTCAGCAGGTCATCTCTGGTAGCAAGAATTAGAGGTGTATATCCCTTATCAGCCCACGATACCACTCTATGGAGGTCAGAAGTGAGAGCTTTTGTAGAGAAGAATTCTCTGAGATTTTTTATTTGTTCGGTGTGTAAATTGACAACATCTATTAATCCGCGTCCTCCTTCTTTCCGCTTCAAAGTTGTTCGTATCACAGACGATTTTGGATGATGATTGTTGTACTTTGTCAGCATCGTTCGGGTCTGCCTTTGAATATCATTCAGTTCTGTATTATTATTATTATATTATTTTGGTTAGATTAGGTTTATAACTGAGGATTTTCCTTTCTACTTTCTTTTATTCATAGCCTCTATCCTTCATTTTTGTGTATATGGTACTAGGTAACATGCATTTCATTGAAAAACAAAGAACTTTCATATTTTCACTTCTATTATTACTTATGATCTATATTATCAAAAATATTGTGGACAGGAGAATTTTTAGAGTCTAAGCAAATAAAGTCGAGTTCCATGCAGCATACTGCTTGAAAAAACGTTTGAAGTTTACTTAAATTTACCTAAATGAACATAAAATAAATAAACGATTTTTGTAGTTTTCTATAGCAATCAAAATTAATAATATAAAAGAAAACGGAATATTTACAATAATGTGATCAAGGGTATACTATCGAAGTCCTTTTACAATCTTCACTGTAAGATTCTGAAGAAAGTTATCGAAGAGGCCACAGATACACAAATCAATCTACACAAAAACAAATCAAGCTAGAAAAACTAACAAACAACAAAGACACTACTTGAAATACTGCTGAAATGAACAAAATAAATCAACATTTCATAGATATTTGTTCGTAAATAAACGATGGGAAACTATCATCCCAAAGTTGAGAACATGATGCAGTATTTTTGAATCCTACAACAGCCTTAGAAATTTTTAACATCATAAAATCGTTGAAAAACAATTTCTCGGTAGGCTTTCATGAAATTCCGATGAGATTGTTCAAACATATTGCTCATAGAGCTTATCCTCTATGTCATATTGCTAATGTCATCTTGATGAGTAGTACTTTTCCGAAGAAATTAATATCCGCTAAAATACTCCCGATTTACAAAAATGGAGACTGTACAGCTAAAAATAACTATAGGCATATTGCGATATTGAACAATTTCAGCAAAATTATCGAAAAATTCATTCATTTTAGATTTCTCAATTATTAGGAACAAAAAATGATTCTCTCAGAGACGCAAAATGGGTTCAGACGAGGTAAAAGCACAATCAGAGTAATATATACAGCGATATGTGCTGCTTTGGAATCCTTGAACGACAATAAACCTGTAGTAGCTATGGCATTGGATTTCAGTAAGGCCTTCGAAAGCGTTGAAAAAACTTGAGTGCTATGGCATTAGAAGAGTTGCCCTGAAATGAGTAGAAAGTTATTTATCAGATAGAAAACAGTATGTAGCCATGAGAGATTGTGATGGAAATCCCCAAATATCTTCAATGCAAACTACTAAGCGGGGAGTTCCGCAAGGATCGATTCTTGAGCCCCTACTCTATATAATTTTCACTAACGATCTGTCAGGCCTCATTGATGATTTGCTTGTCCAGTTTGCAGATGACACAAATGTTATCATGAAAGGTGCTGATGAAAATTAACTCAAACAGAAAGTCTCCAGCAATCTTACAGTCTTAGAAGAATACTTCAATATGAATAATTTGAAACTTAACACTCAGATTCTAAAATTTTCATTCAACAAAAACAGCGGAAAATGTCTATTGCATACCAAAGGACAGAAAGGATCTACATGTGATAAACTGATCGATAATGATTCAATGGTGACAGAGCCAAAGGAAATAGCTAAAAATTTTAACAACTACTTCACAGAGATTGCAGAGAAACTGATTACTGAACAAAATGTAGCCTGTACAACAAACGCACCTGAACTTAAAGAGTCTCCTTCTGCATGAAAAAAAAAACAAATACCAAGGAAATCATGAAAATAATTAAGAATCTTAGAGGGAATACAAGCTCTGGACATGATTGTATCAAGCCTGCACTAGTGAAGAGTCTATCTGAAGACCTAGCTCCTGTTCTTTCAGTTATCATTAACTCCATTCATAAGAAAGGCACAAGGTAAAATACCAATAATTACAGACCGGTTTCTGTTTTGCCAGTTTTCTCAAAAATATTTGGGAAATTACTTCGTGATAGGCTTTATTAGTTTCTTGAACAGAATTCCTTCATAACAAGGCAACAACATGGCTTTCTCAGACGGAGAAACGCCCAGTCAGCAATATCATCCATTCTGGAAACTATTCAGTCCATTGTAGATAACATGGTGAGCGTGTTGGCAGTCTTCTTGGACCTGTGTAAGGCATTTGATGTTGTGGATAGGTGTATTTTGATATCAAAGATGAAAGCTTTATGTATCTGTGGAAGACCTTTGGAATTATTCAAGAACTATCTAGAGAATCGACAGCAATTTACTTGCACGGGTTTAGAAAAAAGTGAAAAGAGAGTTATACAATGTGGGGCACTTCAGGAGGCGGTCCTTGGTCCACTGTTATTCTTAATATACATCAATGATATTGTTAATGGATAACTGGTGGGAACCATCACTTTATCTGCTGATGATGCGGTGCTTGTGCTGGCAGGAGAGAAAAACAGAATATTCCAATTAGCTCAGAACGACCTTGATATTCTTCAGAAATGGACTGCCTTAAACAATATAAAGATCAATGAAGAGGAATGCAAGTATATGCTTTTTTTATGATAAGGAGGAGTGAACAAATCACTTAAAATGAGTAATCAAACACTGAAGGAAGTAGAAAGTGCAAGATACCTCGGCCTCACCATTGGTAAGCAGCTTAAATTCAAGGACCGCATCCAGTATATAAAACAAAAGATACTGCTGATCTTTTGACAATTATTCAGGAAGAATTCAAAATATTTGAAATCTAACGTAAGATATGATCTCTACTATGTCTACGTTAACTCTCATCTGATCTATCTGGCTGCATTTTGGGGGCAGGGTATCAGTTCTGATACTAAGGAACTACAAGTGGTACAGAATAGAGCTTTAAAAATTATTTTCAATCTGCCTAAAAGAACTGGTACTCTGTTTATGTACAAAGACCTGCTTTTACTGATGATAGAGGAAATTATCAAATTCGATAGTGTGAAACTGATTTATAAAATTAACAATGACTTGCTAGGACTAGTGTTGAACAGTGACCTACATGGATATAACACTAGAACAAAACAACACTTTCATATTCCACCATCAGCAACGAATATAGGACATAGAAGGATCACCAGTAGATCAGCAATATGGTATAACAAACTGCCTCGGAATATCAAGATGGCAATGACACTACCACATTACTAGGATCTGTGATATAGAAAGTGGATGGGCTGTGATATAGAGTATAGACTTATAATTAAAACAGCTTTCAAAATCTAAAAGAAAATATTTATTAAGTTTAATCTTATCCATGTGTTGTTGTAACTTATTATATAATTCAGCTTACATTGTGCAAGTAAGAACCTCCTCAATCAATTTATAAAATTTAAATTAGAAATGTTTGCATTTACTTATGTTGACTAATTGAATTATTTATCTGTGAAAAGTAATTCCAGGCATTTTTCTGACTATAGTTTTACACCCGAAATCCGAATAATTAGGCAAGTCTTTAAAGATAAAAACTACTTGATATTCACATAAAAAATCCAAAGATTTCAAACAAAAATAATGATATCACGATATGTTTGCCACCAAAACAATGGCCGCCAATAATAAACACGGCACAGGTAACCCTGGCTTATAGAAAAGGGGTTACGTTTCCTCTCACCACCATGATCTTGCTTAGAACATAAAGTTTTTATTAAATATGCAATACTAGTAGAATTATAACATATGTGGGTTTAAATTTATCTTATATTATACACAACTTTTCTCATTCCTGAAGAATCATAGAATCGTATATAGATTGACTATAAGAGATATGTTCTATTGTAACAGATTCTAAGAGCGCTCTATTAAAATTAACAGAGTGGAGATTCCTCTCAAAAAATGATGCTTTACCCCTCAGAATCAGAGAAGAATTAAAAGAAATGAAAAATGAAGGTTTCCACATTGTCCTTGTATGGGTTCCAAGTCATACAAATATCTATGGCAATAAAAAAGCTGACGAATTTTCAAATTTAGGTTGCAATCAAAATCTAGAGGAAACAACAGTTATTAAATGAGACTCATCTGATTTTTCCCTTCTTGTACTGAATCAATGTGGAAAGAATTGGGTGATGAATGGGCTGATATTGGAAAAGAAAAAGTAATAATATACACAAATATAAAAAACAAAGATAAATTAAGAGATAAACCTTGGTATTTTAGCACTACCCTCCCTAGAAAAGCAGTCACTACCATATATAGACTAAAATCCAATCACTGTTCGTGTCCCAAACACTTATTCAAAATAAATGTGTTGGACTCTGATAAATGTGAGTGTGGTAATATAGGAGATCTGATTCATATTTTCTTTGAGTGCCCCATTAATATAGCAAATTGTAATAAATTATATACTTCTTTATTTCAAAAAATACATAAAGGTGTTGAAGACCCTTTGAATATCACACAAGCTATATTTAGTGATAATATAGATGTCATAAATTTAATAGTTGATTTTCTTGCAGCATCTAACTTACAACTGAAAAGATAAGTATAACCATTAGACAAGCTATTGCTAGTGCAATAGCGACAGGGAAACGAGTTTTTTCCTCAGGTTTTTTCACTCGTTTATTGAATCATATACAACATAGGGTTCCCCTGTTACATTTCCTAAGCTCACACTTGTGTTTTTTTCTGACACGCATCAAAATTATAGATATAAGCATTTATTGTAAATTCAATTATTCAAATTTTTGTAAATCCTCTTTTTTAAAAGATATATATATATATATATATATATATATATATATATATATATATATATATATATATATATATATATATATATATATATATATATATATATATATATATATATCATTAGATCAGGAAAAGATGTCCTACTTGTCCACTAATCAATGGGATGTGTTGTCTTAGATTACATTTCTGGGATTCTGTGTGTTGAGCTGTTAATCACAATGAAACCCGATGTTTTAAAAAAAAATCATAATACTCTTTAGTACAATTACTAATAAAACTATAAAATCCCTGTAACCTGGAAAGAATAGTAATAATGGAATTTAAAAGCTGGGTATTGGTAAATGAAAGTCCTCTGTCACGGAGATCCAGCTGTATGATAGAAACTTGTGTAGATGGCCAATGAAGTCAAGCACATAGAAAAAGAAGAAGAAGATAATTCACTGGTGCAATTTCCGATATCTTGAAAAATCCATATGATATAAATTTGGAATCTGAATTACCAGTATAAATAAATCCCTAATGCATTGCTATAAAGTATTTAATATTCAGAATGGGCAAACATTTTTAGATTAGTGTTACCTAGTAGTTGATACATGTAAATTGCTTTGCTCATTGTGAAAACTGCAATCAAGAAATGTTATTATCATAAAAATGGAAGAGAGTTTAACGAATCAGATCATAAACGCTGAAGGAATATTTCAAGAAATACCTAAGAAACAGAGAACATATCGCAAGAGGTAGATATTCTATTATTGATTATTGCAATAAATTATCTTGGGAATTTTAGTAGTAGATTTTTGAAATTGATTCAAAGTATCAACACCGACGTTGTTTCTGAATTGAACTCTTCAAAAATCTACCAGAAAGAAATGTAGATGACAATTGTACAGTTGCTCAACATATGAATAATGTAATCACCGAGGAGGACGAAGATATTTCCAATAATAGGTAAATTCAAATACTCATGACTTCCATATAAATTATCTTATATTTTTTCAGAATTGAAGGAATTTTTGTGCCACAGTTGAATATGTCAAGGAGCAAAAGAAAGTTTCAATATTAGATTTTCCTAAAATTAAAACGGAACTGGATGACGATGGTATGTGTATGGAGGATAATAGTGAATTAATTAGTGAAACACATGGAAACAATTCTTTCAATATGTGAGTTTTCAAATATTTTTCTATTCACAAAATTCTATTTAAGTGATTGATCAATGCAATGAATCTATATTTACCTCTTGAATTTAACATTGCTCTACCATACTATCCATTTTGCTCTAATTCCTTTGAACAAAAAATACTTCTCTTCAATGATTTCAATTACATTGAATTTATTTAAAATATTGATGTTTTACATCAAAACTTGCTTATTTAAAGTGGCAATTTTCATGAAACTTGGTAAAGATTATTGAAAACGTTGGTCCCCTATAGTTTGATCCATTTTGATTCCTAAGATCATGAAAGGGCATTTGAAAGTTTTGCCTTAATTGAGTGTTTAACGATTAAAGATTACACTTCAGATTATAGTTTCTCATTTAATTAACATTGAAAAATGTATAATGAAGAAAGAGTGAGAACTCCTAACCTTCTGAAGAAATCTCTACAATGATCTCGGCAACCGAATCCACTAATAACCTGGAGTCTCTTTCATTGCAATCCAAAGACTGGCTGAAGTGCACAGCAGTGGACCAGCTCCAAGAACTGTCTACTGAAGGTCCATGTTGGTTCCAGACAGCTCCAAAACTGCCCAAGGTGCTGGAGGTGGGGTATATGGGCAAGAGGCTACCAAAGAACAATCTATTAGTCTCAGCTAGTTTGGGCCTTTTTTTTCAAGCAGAAATATTCACCATTGAGTTTTGTCCTAACCTGCTTGCGTGTGTACTGGAGGCAAGCGGTCTTTGTCGCATCCTCTCTGCAGCAGGACCGACGGACATCCAAAATCTGTATACACCAGAAGGAGTAAAAACACAGACGAAGGATAAACACTGAGACACCTGACAGAAGTCCACTTCCCGGGTTTCCTCATCGACAACACAGCAATCCAGAAATCTAATGGACATGCTGACAAAGCAAATTGGGACACAGCCTCAATGGTAGTTACAGTGGAAAAGGTTCGATGGGCAGTAACTACCTTTCAACCATATAAAACACCAGGAGCAGATGGTTTATACCCTGCACACTCAATAAAAGTTATAGACCAAATTGTTATGCATTCAATCCATATCTTCAGATCCTGCCTAGCTTTAGGATACATTCCGGACCTCTGGAAAAGGGTTCGGGTTGTCTACATTCCCAAGCCGGGCAAGATCGTACATAAAATGGCCAAAAACTTGGGACCAAGTAGTCTCACCTCCTTCCTACTGAAGACTATGAAGAGACTAGTGGAAAGATCTCTCAGGAGAAAACCCTAGTGGAGCTCTACCTACATATCACTCTATATGCCTACAAGCAAGATAAATCAGTCGACTCAGCACTACACTCTGTAGTAGGGTATATCGAGAAAAAATTGGAAAAAGGCGAACTAACTCTTGAAATATTCGAAGATATAGAAGGAGCTTTCGACAACATACTTAATATATGAAGCTTTCGTAAATAGAAAAGTAGACAAAACCATAGCAAGGTGGGTAGGACGTCTGCTGTCGACCAGGCGCCTCGAGGCTCACCTCGGCGAGTCGAGGGGACCGCCAGGAGTACTATCTCCTCTCCTCTGGAACCTCGTGCTGGATGGGATCCTGCGACCCTTGCCGATGCTGGGCACTTTGCGGTGAGTTATGCCGACCATCTCGTCCTCCTTCTATAATAATAATAATAATAAATCTAACCTAACCTAACCTCAGGGGCTCAGGAACATTGTTTCTGAGTACAGGCTTAGAGAACCCGAGGTACCCAAGCTGAACCTGGCAGTAGGTATAAAATGCAACTTATCCAATGATGTACAATCTAAGGAATAAACGGGTGAATTGACATTGTACCACCATAACCTCTTGTCGCGTTCAATATTTAGGAAGAGGGTCTTGTTCGGAAAGTGAGTCACAGTCTTCCTCGGTTACGGACGGAAGCAGCGTGATATCGAGTAAGGATACTGCAACACAAAACCAAATGGGAAACAACACCAATACCTCCCATCCGACTCTTGATGTTTCAACGGTGGCGCAAACCATTATGCCTACGACCACAAGAGCCGGACTCCCTAGGAAACGCATGAAGTGGACTCCGGAAATGAATACCTTCATTATGCGTTCCTATTACAAGATTACAAACTTGGAATCGGAAATGACAGCATACAGAACGCGTTACATGTTGCGTTCGTAGAAAAATATCCTGAATTAAAGCACATATCCGAGCAGAGAATTTCGGATCAACGAAGAACAATCGTTAAAAACAGGCTACTTTCTTCAGAAACGCTGCAAAGCATACGAGAAGAGGTCATAATGGAACTCAGAAGCGAAAATGATACTTATAACGGTATACCTGCCGGAGTCAATGAAAGTGTTACAGATAACATCGAAGCCACGGAAACGCATATTAACATGGAACGCCCTCCTGAGCCGAATCAGCAGAACGAATATATGTATTTAGCAAGATCAGAACTCAACAGAGCAACAACTGAATTCAGTGGTAGTAACCCAACTAAAAGACCTAAACTGCCCAGACTCAAGACGAACAAGAACACCAATATCATCCTTGCAAGCGTAAACTCAGTGTTTGAAGAATATACCGACCTGAACAGCTTGGAGAAGATTCACACTTCGATTTACTGTGGAGCAGTAGCGGTTCTTCGACTTCACAAACAACAAATCTCCACAACTCTGATTCAAGCTGAGCCAAAAAGCGTCAGAAAACCACCATGGCAAAAACGACTGGAGAAGGATATTGATAATATTAGAGCAGAAATCGGTCGCCTCGCAGAATTCCTGAGAAACAGAAAACCCTCAAGGCGCTTGAAATCACATATACGCAAAATTTATAGGAAAATTGGTACGAACACAAAACACCCTGATCACAAATAACACATCGACGTGTATATGGACACTTTGAAACAGAAACTCCAAGAAAAGCAAAAAGCCTTCAAAGATACGTCAAGTGTACTGAAAGGAAACACCAAAACCAAAGGTTCCTCCAAAACGCGGCCAATTGTCATAAGGGAAATATCAAAACTGCGACCAACAATAACAGAGAAGTACCTGACGCACAGTGCTTGACCGATTATTGGTCATCACTATGGTCGAACCCCAAAGAACACAATAGAGATGCGGAATGGATCACGCATGAAAAAGAACGCCTTGATATCAAACATATGGACTTCGAAGGAATAATGGAGGAAGAAATCACAACAGTAGTTAGAGCGACCAACAATTGGAAGGCAACAGGTATAGATAATATCCACAACTACTGGTACAAGAAGTTTGATAAGCTCCATGGAGCCCTAGCGAAACAGCTCACGTATGTTCTTCAACATCCCAAGAAAACACCCACTTTCCTAACGCAAGGCTTAACATATATGCTACCTAAGAGCGATAGAACACAGGATCCGTCTCAATATAGGCCAATCACTTGCCTGCCAACACTCTACAAAATACTCACCTCATGCATATCCAATCGAATACTCCAACACCTTGACGACAACAATATATTAGCAGAGGAGCAGAAAGGATGCAGAAAGAAACACCACGGGTGCAAGGAACAACTCATCATCGATTCTGTGATAATGAAACGGGCACACGTAGGGCATCGGAATGTTCATTCGGCTTTTCTCGATTATCTGAAGGCATTCGATAGTACCGCCCATTCTTGGCTTGTTGAAGTATTGCAGATATACAAAATTCACCCAGCCCTGGTAGAGTTCTTGAAGACAACAATGACACACTGGCGCACGTCTCTGCAGGTCAACATGAACAATAAATCAATTAAAACCGACGAGATACCCATACGTCGTGGAATTTTTCAAGGAGATTCTTTGAGTCCACTATGGTTCTGTTTAGCTATGAACCCATTGTCCTCAATGCTCAATAGAACAGGATACGGATTTAGGATAAAAGCAGAAAGGAATTATCATACAATCTCCCACCTGCTGTATATGGATGACATCAAATTATATGCTGCGAACAAAAAGCAATTGGATGATTTGCTGAAAACTATCAGTGAGTTCTCGGCAGATGTTCATATGAAATTCGGGATTGAAAAATGAACATTCAAAGAGGGAAAGTCATAGATGGTGAAACACAACTTCCAAACGGTGATATTATACAGTGCATGAGAGATGACGAAACATACAAATATCCGGGATATCAACAAGCCAGATTGCCAGACCAAAAACAATCAAAGGAGAAGATTCGTTCAGAATACAGTCAGCGTCTGAAGTCTGTGCTGAAATCGAAGTTGAACTCGGGGAATCTAGTCAAGGCAATTAACACCTACGCCATTCCAGTGTTGCTATACTCATTTGGAATAATCAGATGGACTAAGACAGAACTGGATGATATTCAAAGGCAGACCCTAACGATGCTGACAAAGTACAACAATCATCATCCAAAATCGTCTGTGATACGAACAACTTTGAAGCGGAAAGAAGGAGGACGCGGATTAATAGATGTTGTCAATTTACACACCGAACAGATAAAAAATCTCAGAGAATTCTTCTCTGCAAAAGCTTTCACTTCTGACCTCCATAGAGTGGTATCGTTGGCTGATAGGGTATATACACCACTAAATCTTGCTACCAGAGATGACCTGCTGAATCTACCGTTCCTATCAGATACTGAAAAACAAGAGCAATGGTCAAGAAAGGAATTGCATGGACGACAGCACCATGAGATTAATCAACCACACATCGACAAAGAAGCCTCCAGCAAATGGTTGATGAAAGGAGAATTATTCGCAGAAACAGAGGGATTCCTTATGGCCATCCAAGACCAAGTGATCGCTACAAACAATTACAAAAAATTTATAATAAAGGACGGAACATTTAAAACAGATAAGTGCAGAACATGCCATATAAGATCGGAGACCATACAGCATATTACGTCCGGATGCGAACAACTGGCCAATACGGAGTATCTTCACAGGCATAATCAAGTGTGCAACATTATCCATCAGAAAATTGCACACAAGTACGGACTTCGGAATACCTTCCAGCCTTATTACAAGTATCAACCGGCGTCCGTATTGGAAAATGACTCTATCATATTATACTACCATAGGCCTGTTATCACTGACAGAATGGTGACGAATAAAAGGCCGGACATAGTGGTGTATGATAAGAGAGCCAGAACAGCAATGCTGGTGGATGTCGCCATACCGAATAATAACAACGTGCTGAACAAGTTCCAGGAGAAAAAGTCCAAATACACAGACCTTGCTATTGAGATCAAGCAGATGTGGCACCTCGATAAAATAGATATTGTTCCGGTCATCGTATCCTCGACTGGTTTAATACCCAAAACTTTGCATGATAGCCTTAAGAAATAAGAATTGCATAAGAATACCTATATGGAAATGCAAAAAGCTGTAATTCTTAATACATGTAGGATAGTTAGGAAATTTATGTCAAGTATAGTGTAATCGAGCCTATTTCCCTTTGATTGCTAAATCTGGGAAAGGTAAATTATATCCAGCTAACAGCTGAGATAGTGCATAAGTCCACGATAATAATCTAACCTAACCTAACCTCAGGGGCTCAGGAACATTGTTTCTGAGTACGGGCTTAGAAAACCTGAGGTACCCAAGCTGAACCTGGCAGTAGGTATAAAATGCAACTTATCCAATGATGTACAATCTAAGAAATAAACGGGTGAATCGACATTGTACCACCATAACCACTTGTCGCGTTCAAGATTTAGGAAGAGGGTCTTGTTCGGAAAGTGAGTCACAGTCTCCCTCGTTTAACGACGGAAGCAGCGTGATATCGAGTAGGGATACTGCAACACAAAACCAAATGGGAAACAACACCAATACCTCCCATCCGACTCTTGATGTTTCAACGGTGGCGCAAGCCATTATGCCTACGACCACGAGAGCCGGACTCCCTAGGAAACGCATGAAGTGGACTCCGGAACTTGGAATCGGAAATGACAGCATACAGATAAAAACAGGCTACTTTCTTCAGAAACGCTGCAAAGCATACGAGAAGAGGTCATAATGGAACTCTGAAGCGAAAATGATACTCATAACAGTATACCTGCCGGAGTCAATGAAAGTGTTATAGATAACATCGAAACCACGGAAACGAATATTAACATGGACGCCCTCCTGACCCGAATCAGCAGAACGAATATATGTATTTAGCAAGATCAGAACTCGACAGAGCAATAACTGAATTCAGTGGTAGTAACCCAACTAAAAGACCTAAACTGCCCAAACTCAAGACGAACAAGAACACCAATCTCATCCTAGCGTAAACTCAGTGTTTGAAGAATATACCGACCTTAGATTTCTTTTTAAAATTTTTTGCGTGAAATCATGTTCTCAATTATAGTTGGACTGTAACCGCTATTGACTGCTATTTGTTTAATTATATTTATCTCTTTTATGAAATTATTTTGTGACATTGGGATATTAATGAGTCTATGTACCATACTATTGTAAGCCGCTAATTTATGTGGATAAGGATGTGTAGATGAGCTGTGAATAGTAATTTCTGTATGCGATGGCTTATGAAAATAGAAAAATTATGTTTGCCGTTAATTTTAGTAATAGTAAGTAGCAGTTTTCTATTTTTCATAAGCTATCGCATACAGATATTACTATTCGCAGCTCATCTACACATCCTTAGCAAAAAATTTCAAAAGCAATCCAGGAAGTATTTCCAAGTATAAATAGTTCTAACACAAAATACAACAGCTTAAATTATATTGGTAATCCTAGTTTAAAATTAAAATCATTCCTCTCGCATTATAATTTAAATATAGCATTCCGAACTCATAATTGTTTAGGCCGACATATCAAAAACTGCAAATCTAAAATTGATGAAGGTAATAAATTCGGTGTTCATAAACTGTCTTGCGGGGATTGTAATAAAATTTATATTGGTAGTACTTTCAGTTAGATTATCCGAGCACAAACGTAGTTTTAATTATCATAAATCAGATTCCCATTATTCTAATTACTTATTCGAAGAAAACCATAACTTTAATGATAATTTCAAAATTGTACACAATGAAAATAACAGACAAAAACTCAATCTATTGGAAAGTTTAGAGAACAAAGAAAAGAATTCAGGTATGTTACTCAATAGTCAATTAGATCTAAATCCTTCTCCTTTACTCAATCTTTTCAATTCATAAAGTGAGCAACTCTGATGGGTTTTCCAACATACCTCTTGTACCTATTGTAATATTAAGTAGGAAATAAGACTAATATACAAGGAATAACTCCGTCATAGATTTGTTAATATGGTGAAAATCTAAATACTTTAGTTTTATTTCATTGAAAATATGTATATCGATTTTCATCAAGTAACGACCTCCTCAATCAAATTATAGAATTACTAAATCTGGAGCATTGTGAATGTTGAGGTAAAGTAAGAGCTTGTCGAATTTGAACTTGGTTTTTATCGATCTGATGTTGAGGTAGAGTATCTTTAGTCGCAGTAGTGATTTTTTGTTTCTTATACTTTGTTTATTCAGTTTTTTATTTTTTTGGTTTCTTAGATTTTCTATCATTTCTTCATTCTCGACGTATATTATCTTACTCTGAAAACAGGCAAACTCCACCCTTTTTTACTCACACAAATTTGTAATGATGTTCCTTTCTGAAATCACGAGCCTTTTTGAAGAGGCTTTGAGTTTCATGTGTAAGGTCATGATTGATATAAACAATGCTAGTTCCTTGTAGGTCTATATCCTGCGATGTGATTAGCTTGCATGAAAGCATCCTTCTTCTCAATTGATTTGAATTTAACTCTCAGAACCTTGTTTGACTTGGCATTGTGTAACAAAATTAACTTTTCTATTCTGGTTAAGCCCAGAGAAAAATGAGCAATGAGACTCTAATTCAATATTCGTCACTGATCTTGGAAGAAAAGTCAAGAAAGTTTTGCTTAGATATTTAATTAATTACATAAATTATGTTTATTATACATAGTGTCACAAATTCTTCTTTATATGTTATATACTTATATAAGACTTATTATGGTGGTTCTTTGTCTTACTGCTGCCTTTGGGGGAAAATCCTCTATTTCAGATTCGGATGTGAATTTCTAGGAATTTTAGTCTAGGAATCTCCACCTACGAATTTCTGTCTAGGGCTCCCCCCCTAGGACTTTCTATCTAGGGCTCCCCACCTAGGAATGTCTGTCTAGGGCTTCTCACCTAGGAATTTCTGTCTAGGGCTCCTCACCTAGGACTTTCTATCTAGGGCTCCCCACCTAGGAATGTCTGTCTAGGGCTTCTCACCTAGGAATTTCTGTCTAGGGCTCCTCACCTAGGAATGAATTTCACAAATTAGACATGTATCACCGAGATATTCTATAGTCTAACGTAACAGCCAGCTACACCAGGGAATTTGAAGTAACAAAATAACGTGGATCTAATATTATTTAAAGACAAAAATTAATATGAAAAGTTACAGAGATTCTGAAAAAGTAAACTCGTGCTAGCTGTTCAGGTAGGTCATAGAATTAAAAGATAAGTTCTATAAAAAGCGAGGAAGCATGTACAAAAAAAACTATTTACAATTAAAAGAGAAGCTACATAAAAAGCGAGGAAGCATCTATAAAAACTATTCACAAAAATTACAGATGTTTGGCAACCATTTCAAAAATTTGAAAGAATTTCATGATTTACATGATAATTTCACGAAACTTACTTGAAAATGATTGAATATAGGAACATGAGTTACTTTTGTCGTTTTCTACTCAAAAAATTATTTTGATCGAGTTTATTAATGAGAAATCTATCAAGGTCATTATTATAAAAAAATGTAGAAATTAAAGGAATACGATTATGATATCCATTGTGGAAAAAGACAAATTCTGTAGAGCAGAATTTGAATTTTAATAGCTACTATAAGGCACTCAAGCAGTTAATAAAAAAACTGTAAGAAAAAATTATAAATCAGATTTTCAAGGTTAAGTGCGACATTTTGCTAAATGAGCTTTCCACCTACCCTATTTTTGATATAGGTCACTACACAGTATATGAGATATAAGATATGAATTTTAATATAATTTAATTTACTGCAACTAATTCGCTTTAAGGACTGCAAAGAAAGGAACGCCTTAAATGAAGAAACATGCACATTCATTTATTTATTTTATTTATTTATTGATACAAGCTCAACAGGATTACTCCCAATTACAGAGCAGAACAAGTATAGACAAATTTGCTCAAACCTAAAAAACAGATTTAAAAAAAAACTTTCAAAAACAATAACGACAGAACGCATTGATAATGCAAACTCAAATAATAGAAATACACACCAATCAAAACAATTTAAGTGCGTGAACTAAGTTTTGCTAATAGGTTTCTTTCGAATGAAGCTTGAGAATGACTGATATCAGTCGAAGAGGCCACCGTGTTGAAATAGTGACAGCTTCGATTGATAGGTGAGTTGAAGAAAACATCCGTAACAGTTCCAACGACATAAAAAGTGACATTGCCTCTGCCAGCGAGCCCGGGTAACAAAAACTTCAGTCTGTCAAGCAGACACGAACAACAGATGGAGTTGTTCAGAAGTCCATACAAAAACATGCAGCACAAATATTTCCTTCTAATTTGAAGCTCCAACACAGAAAAACGATCGGTTAACAGAAAACCTGGCATTCCTCGGATAGGATATACTCCATCCTGTTTGTATGCATAGTATGAATCCCAGATAACACAGTCATATTCCAATCTAGACCGAACGAAAGCGAAATACAGAACCCCGAGAACAGCAGTGTTCCGGAAGCTCTTGGAATTCCTCAGAATAAAACCCAACATTTTTCTTGCTCGCAGAACATCACCTATATGGTCCCGGAACGACCATTTCGAGTCGAGAAGCACCCCGAGATCACGAGAACAGAAAACACGTTCAAGCCGTGAGCCCGCCACCGAATAAGGAAAGAAATGTGGCGACTGTTTGCGCGTAATTGACATGTACTTGCACTTAGAGACGTTCAAAGGCAGTTTGTTTTCTAAACACCACTGATGTATCATCAGGAACTCTCCTTGAAGACTTTGACAGTCCTCATTCGATCTTATTTCTGTGTAAATCTTGAGATCGTCCGCAAAGGCTACGCACCCAACGTTTAGCCTCTCAAGTAAGTCATTTACGAAAATTGTGAACAGAAGCGGACCCAAAACCGACCCCTGAGGGACTCCCGAATGGGCTCCAAAATCCTGGGATCTGAATCCGTCGTACATAACATATTGCTTTCGATCACTCAAATATGAATAGAAGAACTTGAGAAGGCTCAGAGGGAACCCTATGTCATTCATTCTTTTTATTTGAGCAACATGGTTCATGCGATCAAAGGCCTCAGAGAAATCCGTGAAGACCGTGTCAACCTGGCGACCCCGGTTCAAAACCTCAGTTACGTATTCCGAAAAGCATGCAAGATTCGTTACAGTTGATCTACCGACACTAAAACCATGTTGCCGGTCCGAAATCGATTGGCTCAGCTGGAATGCTAAATATTCATGCAATAGAAGCTCAAAAACCTTTGCAAAGGAGCAAAGCAGGGCCACAGGACGGTAGTTCGTTTCATCGGTCCTATCACCGCTCTTGAAGATGGGACCAATTTTCGCGATCCTCCACTTAGACGGAAACTGATTGTTCTTCAGGCACGGATCAAAAATTGAACATAGCGGAGCAACTATCGCCCCTATGATATCCTTTACTATAAAACAAGGTATGCCATCATCCCCAAAACTAGCTTTAGATTTCATATTTTTAGTCACACGCAAAATATCTTGTTCGGTTATTGAGGGAAAAAATAGAATTCGAGCCTCGACAATCAACCACACCCTCCGAGATAACGTCATCAATATTGACATCTGAATCCACAATATCATATACCCCACCGAAAAACATAGCAAATGCAGAAACGATCTTCTGGGGGCTATCCAGTCTCTCACCTTGGTAATACATGACGCCAGGTAGTCCATCCGCTTTGCGTTTACTCCGAACAAAAGACCAAAATTTGTTAGGCTCCTTCTCAAAACTATTTTCCACATATCATCTGATATCCGGATTATGCGAATCAGACTGTTAACCAGTGGCTATATAATGATTTTTTAATATTATATACAAGATTGTTTACCTTTAATACTTGCCTATCTTATAGTAAATTCAATACTCTTTCCGATGCTATGGTCAGATTTGATGTAGGTGTAAGAATAACAGAGATATTCTTGTTTTTATAGAGAGAAGCAAAATTTCGTAAAATCAAGAAATCCTAAATAAATCAACTTATCGAAAAAATGTAATATGTTATCTTTTGTTACAAATAACTTGTACGTTCACCTCCTGAAGTTAAGACACCTTCTATAGTAGACACCCTGTATATTACTATTTTTGAACTCTAGCGCTCTTGCAAACTTTCTCAAGTAAGGTATAAATTCATAGGCATTGTTTTATGTATTTATAGAATAGGTAAAAGATTTGTTACATTGATGTAAACACCTCAAAAAGTCTAGGAACACTTACCAATATCTTTAAAATATGAATTTGATGATTCGAATTTATAGAAATCTCTCGGTTTTTGTTAGGATGTATTGTATATAATGTATTCTCAAGAAAACAAAATAATATTTGACTTCTCCACAGCACCTATTATAAAAAAAAAATTTGAAATTTGAAAATGACGAAATTTGGTAAAACACAAAAATATCCTGAACTAATATTTTCGAAACGATATGGAAGCACTTATATTTTTCAGTACCCAGAAGGTCCACCTCTGTTATTAATGACACTTTGGCATCGTCGCGGCATGCTCAATGTTAAATTGTATATTAAATTTTAGCCTAAGTCATTCCAAGCCCCCTGAACTGCTAATCGAAGCTCCTGTTCATGATGGAAGACGTTTTGACGCAGGATATTTCTTCTTACTCGATGGGATTCAGATCTGGGGAGCAGGATGGCCACGGTTGAGATACTGTACCACTACAGGTAAAACTATCTCATTTGCGTAAGAATTTCCCTTGAGGTTGTTCTGTATGAAAACGAGGTCAGTTCTTCCACCAAGGCGTATACCTCCCCAAAACATCACTGATCCTCCTCCCTGTCTAACAACTTCTCGAGCATGCTGGAGACGGTTTTGCTTTCCAGGTTCCCTCCATATTCGAATTCTTCCCGAATCGGGATAGTAACTAAATCTAGATTCATCACTGAAGAGAACTGTGACCCACCTCTCTTGATCCCAGTTTACGTGTTCTTGGCACCAAGCTAAACGAGCAGCGCGATTTCCATGGGTGAGTTGTGGAACTCTGGAGGGGAGTTGACCTTCGTGCAGTCGATTTCGCACAGTTTGGTCGGGAATTTATACATTATGAACTCGTGATAGCTCTTGAGCTAATTGAGATGCTGTGGTAGTACGATCTCTTCCGACTTGTAAAACCAAAAATCGGTCTTGGGCGACGGTAGTAATACTGAAATAATCTGTATGGCGTTCTTCTACGCTACCTGTTTCATTGAAACGCGACCATAAACGGTTTATTACACTTGGGCTACTTCCCAGAACCCTGGATACTTCCCGTTGTGAGCTCCCAACTTGGAGCATGCCAACGGCTCGTAACATCTCTTCTCTAGTCAAATGTCATCTTTCCATGGTCGAATCACAAAACTTGAATCTTTTATTTGTGCTTACAACAGAAACAAAGTGATAACTAACTGATTTCAAACACTGAATACATGAAATGATTATAAAGCAGCGTCGCATCTGCTGCATTTTCAGTTTTTTATAAAAAAAACTGAAATCTGTTGCGGCACTCTACATAATTTGGTGAGAAATGCCGGTGTTCATTTCTTAAAAAAAATTATCCATATTGATCGTTCTGGATTGGATATATGGACATTCAGAAGTGTTCCCTAGACTTTTTTGAGGTGTTTATTTATACCATAAGGTGATGGAATAGTATATTTGCGAATTTACACAAAGTTTTTGTTTTTTGCAGTATTGCTAATGGCGTAAAGGATGAAGTAAATAATGAAGAAAGCACCATCTATACAAGTGATGGTTCAAAATTGAATTTATCAAATGAAAACATAGATCTAAAAGCTGAGCCACATATAGATGATGAACCAATATTGGTAGATGACTCGGATGATTGCAGCATCAATGAAATCGATCTTACGGAACATACAGATAGTATTCAAACAACAAAGAGTCACAAATGTGAAATTTGTAACTACAGTACGAATAGAAAAACTGATCTCAAGAAGCATATCAATGGAGGTCATAACGGAATGAAGTATTACAATTGCAACAAATGCAAATATGGAACA
Source organism: Cryptolaemus montrouzieri (assembly GCA_013387265.2). Lineage (NCBI taxonomy): Eukaryota > Metazoa > Arthropoda > Insecta > Coleoptera > Coccinellidae > Cryptolaemus > Cryptolaemus montrouzieri. The sequence goes on from JABFTP020000042.1 coordinate 41,463,564, forward strand.
AATTATAAATATTCTCTTAAACAGCATATTGAAGCAATTCATTTAGGTATAAAGGATCAAAAATGCCACTTGTGTGACTACAGCACAACTTGGACAACTAATCTAAAGTGTCATATAAAAGTTAAACATCTAGGAATTAAGAATTTCAAATGCCATCTGTGTGAATATAGCGCAAGTAGAAGAGCTGCATTAAAGAAACATGTAGATAATATTCATTTGAAAATTAGGAATCATAAATGTCATATTTGTGACTATAGTTCGAGACTACCGGGTAATCTGAGGAGGCACATAAATGTTATCCATTTAGGTAAAAAGCTACACCAATGTCAAATGTGTGACTACAGCACAGATGAAAAAGATGATCTCTGGACTCACATAACTAGTGTTCATTTAAGAATGGAGGGTCAACGATGTAATATATGCGAAAATAGCACTTTTGAAGAAACGAATCTTCAGAGTCATATAGAAGTTGTTCATTTGGGAATCAAGAAATTTAAATGCCATTTATGCGATCATAGTGCAAGTAAAAATCGTGATCTTAAAAAGCACATAGATGCTGTTCATTTGGGAATTAAAAATTATAAGTGTAAAACGTGTGAGTATGTCACAGATAACAGAGATTCACTTAATAGTCACATAGATGATATTCATTTTGGAATAAGAAAATTCAAGTGTGAAGAGTGTAATTTCAGTGCAAACGAAAAAGCAAGCCTCAAGATACACGTAGACGTTATTCATCTAGGAATAAGGAAACACAAGTGCCAACTATGTGAATATAGCACAACTAAACAAATATTTCTCAAAAGACACATAGATAATATTCATTTGGGCATCAAGGCTTACAAATGTAATTATTGTGACTACAGTGCAACCACAAAAAGTCATTTAAAAAAACACATAACGGCTGTTCATCTTGGAATAAAAAGTTACAGCTGTAGTGTATGTGATTACAGTGCTAGTAAGAAGGTTTTTCTCGAAAGACATATAGCTGATGTTCACTTGGGAATAAAGAATCACAAATGTGATATGTGCGATTATAGTACATATAAAAAAGTTGAGCTCAGAAAGCATGTTGATGGTATTCATCTTGGTATTACAATTCACAGGTGTGACAAATGCGAATACAGTTCAAATAAGATGAACAACCTCAAGAGACATATAGATGTTATGCATAGTGGGGAGTAAAACTCATTCGTCAAATGTATGTATTTAGTTAGTGAAGATAAGAACACTATACTATGAACCTGCAATTAAGAGCAAAGTTTAGGATACCGCTGCGGATCTGTCATTTTTCTTCAACCTATGAAGTTGGTAAAACATGCAGCACTTTACCAATGTTATAACTTGAAACACAGCACGTGATCATATTATATGCGTGCGCATCTTTCTGATATGATACACTTTTCTCATTTTACCTATAAAAATATTTTAGGCTTAGTTGTAGGTCCTAATTATAGTGTTCTTGAGTAAAGAACTATTTGAGAAAATTTCTTCATCGTGATTTCCAAGAGTTATAAGAGACTATAGTTGACCTAAACGTCTTGATTCAAGCAAATAGCTGTGATTCATAAACCATTCTTATCAGAATACAGAACTATTTCATTCTTTCATAAACCTTTTTTCCACAGCCGTTTACCAAACTCGTTAAAAAGTTCAATTGACGAGGCAATTACAAGTAAACGATTATTTCTACTAAAATACACTCCCCACAAAAGTTGTCGCATCACCCTACTTTTACGACAATACTATATAAACTTTTAGGTTGGTCATTCAAGAATCACTTGTAACTTTAAGTGTAAGTGTAAAATAAGAAGGTATCATTCAAAAGAGTGGAGTTTATCATATCATATCAACAATTTTCCAATTTTTCAACAAATGGTTACTAATCATTTTCAAAATCGAGTGTCTCCTCCCCGGGCCCTAATTACTGCCAGTATATGTCTCGGAAGCCCCTCAAACAAATTTTGGATGTACTCTTGAGTCACTGAGTTCCAAATTTCAGGAAGCAGATTTTCTAGTTGTTGGAGTGTTCTACAAGGCCACCTACGTTGCTGAATTTGCCACCCCATGTTGTCCCAAACATGTTCTATGGAATTCAAGTCTGGACTTCTGGCTGGCCATGTTAAACTATCAATTTCGGCATTTTGCAGAAATTCTGTAACTGCTCTAGTTGCTAGAGGCCGAGCATTATCATGCATATAAATGAAGTTTTCGAAAATCAATGAGCCACAGGGTATAACATGGGGTTCAAGGATATCTGCGATGTATCTGGCCGCTGTCATTCTTCCATTATTCACTAGGACTAACTCAGTTCGACTATGGAAAGAAATGCCTGCCCACACCATTACTGAGCCCCCTCCGAAGTTTTCGGTTTGCCGGATATTGCATTGCTGATACCGTTCCCCAGGTCGTCTGTTTACAGGCATGCGTCTATCATTTGATACTAGACAGAACCTGGACTCGTCGGAAAAGAGAACATTCGACCATTCTGGACTACCCAAGTTTGCATGTTCCCTCGAAAACTGAAGTCTTGCTCTCTGGTGAGACGCGGGCCGGTAGAATCCACCCTTGGTCTGATATCGTCTTCTCTGAGCCTGTTCCTAACAGTTTGCAATGAAATATACACATTTCTGGAAAGTGCAAATTCATTTTGTAGCATTCTAGCCGTACAGTGCCGAACTCTTAGTGCAGTTAAACGAAGCCAACGATCATCAACTGGTGTTGTTATCCGATTTCTTCCCTGTCCGGCTCTTCTTCGATATTCCCGTGTTTCGTGGTACCGACTCATTGCTCTTGAAATAGTGCTTTGGTGAACATTCAATAAGTTAGCCACGTAACGTTGGCTTCGCCCCTCCTCTAGAAATGTTACAATTCTTACCACTTCATGATCACTCAAATAGCGTCCAGGACGTTCAGCAGCCATTACAATAAATTGAAAGATTCGAAAATCAACAAAAAACAAAGAAAACTTTCATTAATTTAGCATGAAAACTGAAGAGAAATTGAATGAATACTGATAGTCAAATAAACTCATTCTTGTTTCAGATGTGTTTGAGATCATATGGAACCAATGTTACTACATTTTTTCCCCTCATATGTCCAAAAACATATGTTGAAAAAGAAACTGCGATCGAGCTGCTTAATCGATTGTGGAATTCAGAATACCAGGTGATGCGACAATTTTTGTGATGTGTGTATATTAATAAATGCTTGACGCGTTTCGATGCACAGTATGTTTGTCAAGAGCGAATTAATACTACAAAAATAACGAAAAAGACTCAATAACTGATAAACTATTCGTTTCTGGACAAAAATCAGAAACAGGTCAGTTTTTGTCTGGAGGGGAACATCTTTTAACGCACCGTGATTTTATTCTACATCAACCCCGAAAGCAGGGGTGCACAAAACTCAATTTTTCTAATAAGAACGATCGAGTGATACCTCATTGGAAAGCTCCTTTGATTCTCAACATAAATGCGTAATAACTTTTATGTTTTGACATATTCAGAGGAAGATACCGGCTGGTTCGTCAAAAGTCGAGTTATTTTCAGTGATTGCAAAATCTGTCGATTTCGAATAAACATTCACCGAAATACTGTTGTATTTTGGGGAAAAATATCTTTAAGCAGTGGTGCTTCCACTACACTCCCTCAGATCAGGGCGTCAAATCTTCAAATTGATCAGTTAGTTTGAGTAATAACTGTATTTTGTAGACAAAATTTTCGCTTCATCTGCATTGTAATGAAGATACAGGGTGAATTAATAGAGAGCGGTACAGTTTTTTCGAGATCTGCTGATTTTTGATGGTGATTCAGTACACGTTTGTTTGGTTTTCAAATAATAGAGCTTATTCATAAAATCACCTACGTGTTGTTTAGTAGGGAAAAATTGAAGAAACAATTGAATTTATTATATCTGAAACATTTTATAGGTCAACTCGTTACCAATCCAACAAATGTTCAAAGTGTTCGCCGCCAATTTCCAAACACAAATACAGATTTCGCTCTAAACGTTCCCGGACATTACAAAGCATTTCAGGGGTTATACGATTACACTCGACTACAATCCAATTCACTAAATCTGCTGGATCAGTTTTATAAATTTAATTCTTTAAGTGGCCCCATAAAAAAATCCAATGGTAACGAGTTGGGAAACCGTAAGGGCTATTATGTTGGGTCTCTCCTACTCTAGATTTTGTCGAACAGGAAGTGCAAAATGCGGGTAGGCACCATCCTTCTGAAACACCACATCCTCTTCTAAATAATGAGGATCAATTTCCGAAATTTCAGTTATGGCCGGACTGATTAGTTCTTCAAGTACACTCGGAGGCAAAATTAGCGGAACACTCGAAAATTTAACCAAATTCGAAGTTTGATATTTTTCCTAATTCTCAACCAATTTAAATGATTTGTTCGGCAAGTTATAGATCAACTCTTCTGCTTTGTAGAAATTATAAGAGTAAACAAAAAAAATTTTATACGGGGGCAAAACTAAAAGTGTTTTTTTTGTCAAAAATTCGTAACACCCTGTGGAATTTCGTGGTCCGAGTTGAAACGTACAATATCATGGTCTGTCAAGACACATCTTCCTACAGTAACGCCCTTCTTGTTTCATGCGTTTATCTCTATTTTTGCAAAATATATTTAATTTCAAGTGGAAAATCACAATTTTGGAGAGATTCCATTGAATCAAGAAATTGTCATTAAAATTCGTCTATCAATTTGGAATTTTCTTATTATCACTCAGGTGTGTCGAAATTGTCGTTTGCGATTTTTATGTTCGAATTGCATTAGTTATTGATGACAATTTGGTTAATTTGGTGAAAATTAGGAATTCATAGGAGATAACAGTCGGTAGGTATTAAAATACACAACCGAATTCTGGGACCATTGATAAAACTTTTCATTTACACATGTGCACACCTTTTTTTATCAAATATGAAATACAACACACGTTTTTTTGTATATGACCACACTTGTTTAAAGAATGAGAGTTTTCCATTCTTTGATTTGATACAAATTCGATCGGTTGCGGTGTTTTGTGATTCTTTTACTGTTTACGATTCGAAACGGTATTTTTCATTCAGAATGAGAGATTTAACACCAACCTCAGTAGCAAGGGCAGTTACATTGATCGAGGAAGGGCGCACCTACCGCTCAGTCGGTACCATGTTGGGTGTCTCGACGTCGGTTATCCATCGAATCTACAGACGTTACAGGGAAACTGGATTGTACGTGAGGGGGCGAGGACAAGGAAGAAATCGGGCAACCCGCGCTATACATGACCGTTTCATCCTCAATCAAACCATAAGAAATCCTCGTCTTACTGCTGTTCAGGCACGTAACCTTTTACAAGCAGTGGATAACATTAACGTCAGTGTGAGGTCAGTCAGAAGACGATTAAATGAAGTTGGTCTGAGACCATACGCGCAAGCAAGAGCACCAAGACTCGATAGAGCCCATCGGTTAGCAAGATTGGCGTTTGCTAGAGAACATGTAGCATGGACAATCAATCAGTGGAGACGAGTTTTATTTAGTGATGAGAGCCGATATTGTGTGAATTTCGTGGATGGTAGAGATAGAATATGGAGGCATCGAGGGGAACGGTACAATCAAGCGAACTTCGCAGGAACTGAGTAATACAGTGGAGGGTCAGTTTTGATATGGGGTGGCATATGCTTGGGAGTACGAACAGAACTGGAGATTATTGGCAATGGATCACTTAATGCCCATCGGTATATAACAGAAATCTTGGAGCCCCATGTTGTGCCTTTTGCCCTTACATAGGGGAAAATTTCCTTTTTATGCACGATAACGCGCGCCCTCATACTGCGCGCATAGTGATAGAATATCTCAATGAAGTTGGGATCACACGAATGGACTGGACGTCACGGTCACCGGATTTAAACCCGATCGAATACGTTTGGGACATTCTTGGAAGAAGGGTTCGACAACGGAATCCAGGCAACGTTGAAGAGCTGACATTGCCTTTGGTGGAAGAGTGGGACAACATACCTCCACAGATGATAGACAACATCATTGGGAGTATGCGAAATCGTATGCGCGTATTTTTGTGGGTCATCATGAACATTTTTCTCAACATGTTCATTTCGTTTCACGAGTGTATCGCCAGGATACACACCTGCTCTCAATTTTGGACAGGAATGATAATTATTATAGAGTGTCACACAAAAAAATTCAAAAATAAATGTGCAAAATCAACAATTTTTCCAGTGTACTTCGAGTTCTCCCGGAGCGTGAAATTGGCCTGTGAATTTCAAAAATTTTCATTTCGTTAGATTCCGCTTCTCTAATTTTGATTTTATTTTTTGGCTAACCTCGGATGTTATGCACCTACGCAAGATTAAAAATAAATTCTTGAAATTTGTGACTTTTCGCTTCAAATTGGATATCTCTTGTAAAAATAGAGATAAATGCATAAAACAAGAAGGGCGTTACTGTAGGAAGATGTGTATTGATATTGTACGTTTCAACTAGGACCACGAAATTCCACAGGGTGTTACGAATTTTTGACAAAAAAACACTTAGTTTTGCCCCCGTATACAATTTTTTTCAATTTTTTTTGTTTTCTCTTATAATTTCTACAAAGCAGTACAGTTGATCTATAACTTGCCGAAAAAATCATCTAAATCGGTTGAGAATTAGGAAAAATATCGGACTTCGAATTTGGTTAAATTTTCGAGTGTTCCGCTAATTTTTCCGAATATTGGGTATGTACTCCACCAAAGATTCTGGGATTAGAGTCCGATCAGAACCGGCAGTTATGACAATTTACAGCGCTATGGTAGAGAAAGTGAGGATTGTTTGCGATTCGCTCACTTATTATTTTACAGAATTGCACTCTGCGGTCGAAGTAATCCTCATTCAATTCCTGGACCATCTTCATTTTATACGGATGGAACTTGTATTGTTTGAGAACTCATCTAATAGTTCTTCGACTCACACCAATTGTACTTTCCAGTTTTCTTGTACTCGGAATGAGATCAATCACTATTTGCCCAAGCAACGCAATTTTCATTTCCTCATTTCATATGGGTCTTTGGACATGCTCTCTTTTCCTATTCTGAACAGAGCCGTTTCTCTAAATTTTTCCGTCAACCCCAAAATGTACCTGGCACTTACATGATTGTCGTCATGGCGTTTATTGAAAACTCTCTCTCTCTCTTCATTCTTTATCCTCTCCTGAGGATGTAGCGACTAATGAAATGTCATCAATGAAAGTTTTCCATTCCTTTCTATCCTGTGCCATTACAACTAGAGAATGCATGGGTCGGCCTGTTGTTTCTGTAATTTGATCCATCCATCGTGTTGGGGACCTTCCTCTTCCTCTCTTTCCATCTACTTCTCCCTGAATAATGATTTTTTCCAAATTCTCTGGTCCTCTTCTCATGATGTGTCCGAAGTATCTCAATATTTTGAGTTGAATTGCACTCAAATGTCTTTGTTTTATGCGGAGTTGCTTTAGAATCGATGTATTCGTTCGGCGTTGTGTCCATGGGATGTTAAGCATCTTTCTCCAACACATCATTTCTGTCGCGTCGATTTTTCTTCTTTCGCTCATTCGAAGGGACCAAGATTCGCAGCCGTATGTGAGAATTGGAAAGATGAGGCACTTCATAAGCCTGGTTTTAGTGGAAATAGCGATATTTCGATCGGCCCAAATTTTATTCATTTTTTTCGTAGCTACCTTGGTTAGTTCGCATCTACGTTTAACCTCTCGTTCTACGTTTCCTACGTTTGTTATCAAGGATCCCAGATAAAGATATTCTTGCACTACATCAAACCTATCAATTTGCTTTTTTTCTGGTTGATTGTTGTTCATCCTGTCCACGATCATGATTTTTGTTTTAGAAACATTCAGTTCCAAGCCAAGTTCCGTACTCTCTCTCTCCACTCTGCTAACAAGCTCAGTCAGTTCTTCCTCACTTGTTGCCAGGAGGACCGTATCATCCGCGAATCTCAGATTATTTACACATCTTCCGTTAATTGGTATGCCGCCCTTCCATCCGTCTAATGCCTTTCTCATTATGTATTCAGTGTATATGTTGAATAACTGAGGAGAAAGAATACACCCTTGCCTCACTCCCCTCTTTGGTTTGAATTCTGATGACAGTATTTCATTGATTTTCACAGTATCCCTGGTTTCATTATATAGGTTGATGATTAAGGCACACAAGTGATCCGGTACAGCCATATTCCTAGAACGATCCACAACTTATTCCATTTCACTCTATCGAAAGCTTTTTATAATCAATGAAACATATGTATAGGGTATATTGAACTCTCTGGCTTTTCTATTATTTGCCTTAAATTTATCAAATGCTCTCTAGTCCCTCTTCCTTTAACAAATCCTGCTTGCTCTTCCGGGATTTGGTGTTGTAAAAGTTCTTCAGTCTTTCGTTGATTATTGTCAGCATTATTTTGCTCGTATGTGAAATAAATGTTATCGTTCTGTAGTTTTCGCATTTTCTGTTACTCCCTTTTTTGTGAATTGTGATAATTGTGCCTTGTGTCCAATCTCTTGGCCATTGTGTTGTTTTCCATATTTTATTACACAAGTGGTGTAGGCTTCGGGTGTCCTCTTCTCCTATTCCTTTTAGTATTTCGGATGTTATTTTATCGTTGCCTGGAGATTTGTTATTTTTAAGTTTATGGATAGCTGACGTAATTTCGCTCTGCAGTATGAAAGGTTCTTCTTCGTATTCTTTTATTTCGTGTTCATTAATTTCCTCGTTTTCGGCGTAGAGTTTCTCGCAATAGATCCTCCAAGTCTCTGCTATTTCTTCTCTGTCTGTAACAAGTTTACCATTTTCATCTTCTATAGGCCATGTTTTTGGTTTGAATTCTCGGGTCAAGTATTTAATTTTTCGAAAAAGATCTCGTGGTTGGTTAGAATGGCTATGAACTTCTATTTCTTTGCATATGTTGGGAAAATACTCGTTTTTATCTCTTTTACATGACCTCTTAATTTCATCGCTTATCTCTTTGAAGGCTTTCTTGTTGTTAGTATCAACCTTTCCTTTATTTGAAATTTTTCTTCTTTCTTCGGTCAGTTTCAATGTATAGTCAGAGATCCAATGTTTTCGTTTGAGAGGAGGTTTTGAACGTTCTGTCTCTGCGGCGTTTCTTATCCAGTTTTTTATTTCTGTCCATTCTTCTTCCGGAGTTGTTTCTTCTATCAGAGTTGGCTTAGTTGTCCTCAAAGTGTCTTGGAAACTGTTTCCAGGCCCTACGACCAATCTTTTTTCAGGCTTTCTCGTCACGGGTGTTTTGAGTTCCAACTGTATTTTTTTTATTTGCACAAGTATTGTTGCTGAAAAAACTACAATAATTTCTACTCTTTCAGCTATTAAATAAACCATTATACTGGTATGGATGCAACCCAAGAATTTGAAAAGCAGCTAGATAAACAAGCAAACCAATTCTTGGAAAAAAACAAAAACTGCCGCATTTGTTGTAGTGAAATCTGCATTACACCTGTGGGATTTCGGATGAATATTTTTCTGTAACGAGAACTTTACTTGAGTTCGTTCCACTTCAATCTTGGATACCATGCTGTTAGAGGCTTTTCACATACGACGATCGGTTGCGTATGCGGTCATGAGACATGCGGGCTATTACCCTAGTGGTTGTCTTCACATGTCTGCATTCCATCAGTCCACCGATGAGGAACTTTTTTTGCGATTCAACCGATGACACGGAGCGATCATAGCTTCTTTGTGAAGAGGCTCTGTGTATGAATTTCTCCATGATCCACCCTGTATCGTCACAGAAATGTAATCTGATTTGAAAATTAATTTTTGAATTTGGGAGGCTTTTACTTGGTAAAATTCCATTATCAATAATAAAAAACAAGTACTGTGTTTTAAGGAATTTTACTTAATAATTGCGATTCGTAACGCGTTTCACTACACCGTAGCTTCTTCAGACGAATGAATGTACAGAAAATAAGAATGAGAATATAAATATAAATGTTCTTGAGTAATTAAAAGCTTATTGGTTGATTCTTCTTAAGTGGCCATTTATGACAGGTATATCCAATAAAATTAAGGAATAGATTGCTCCCCGAAAAGATTCAATAGAGGTTATATTTTTCTGCATAATCATTCGTCTGAAGAAGCTACGGTGTAGTGAAACGCGTTACGAATCGCAATTATTAAGTAAAATTCCTTAAAACACAGTACTTGTTTTTTATTATTGATAATGGAATTTTACCAAGTAAAAGCCTCCCAAAGTCAAATGTTAAAGAAAGCTGATACCGGCTTTTTGGCTTTGTGGTATTTCAAAATACTACTAAGATGTGCAGTTCACACTCAGAATATATGGTTCTACTCAATGTGCTTGAAAAACAGGTTGACTCCCAATTACATACGGTTGAAGACACATAACAACAGTGGACCAGCAAGAAGAGCAATCGAGAAAGGCCAACGCATATGGCTCAAAGAGGATATGAAGATCCAGTACAACAGGAGGGACGTTGCAAACATATATTTGAAGGTAATCCATACGGAATTATTGTTTAGATTGCACCCTGTTGAGTTTGATATTTTAGACTCTGAATCCAGATACGATGTCAAAATTTTAATTCATAAAAAGTTTCAGCAACAACAGAAAAAGTTGAATTCACTTAAATTCAAAATTTCTCCACCCAAACCTTCAACTGATAAATTTTCAGACCATAAATTTTTTGACAGATTCACTAATTTAACTGATACCGATTTTACACAACCACAAAAAGATCTATTAGAAAAAGGATTCAAACATAATTTACATCCAAAACATACTAAAACTAATTTTGAACAGTTAGGCATAGACTCCGAAATTATTCTCAAAAACTCCAAAGATAATATTTTAGCCAAACATCAAACAGCAAAAATCATCAAAGAAGACTTTTCGAAATTATCACCTCATTGCAATTCCGATTATAAGATAATAAAAACAATTCGTGAAAATAGTACCAAGAACGATTTAGTATTCACTAAAGCAGATAAAGGTAACACTGTCATTGCGATTAGTAAAACCGATTATATTTCTAAAACTGAAAAATTCTTAACAGCCGGAAACTATATAACATCAACTAAGGATCCTACCGCAAAATTTCAGAAAGTTGTTAAAAACATAATTTCGACAGCAAAATCATTAATTACAGACCAAGAAAATATAAATTCATTAACTCCAATCCACAATCCCCGAATTATATTCGTTGATAAAACTTCATAAACCTAATTACCCTATTAGACCTGTTGTTTCTTATGTAACGGCACCTTCGTTCAAACTTTCAAAATTCCTCAACGACTTGCTAATAAAACATTGCAATTTTAAATCTGAATTTTCGGTCAAAATTCATACGAACTTATTGCCAATATCAAAGATACCACTATACCACCTAATTCCAAACTTATTTCTTTCGATGTTGAGAATCTATTTCCCAACATTCCTCCAAAAGATACGTATTACTTAGTTGAAGAATTATTAGAAAGGAATCATGTCAATACTATCATTAAATTAGATATTCTTTCATTATTAAAAATTTGTTTAGATCAAAATTATTTCCATTTCAATTACAAATATTATACTATTGAAGACGGCTTGATTATGGGCAATCCGTTAAGTCCTTTGTTAGCAGAAATTTTCATGAATAACTTAGAGAAATTAATTCATAATCATCCACTCAGTAAATATTGTTTATACTGGTATCGCTATGTAGACGATATCATTATTTGCTCCACAGGAACAGATAGACAGTTGAAAATTTTCGAAAATCATATAAATTCATTACATCCAAATAATATAAAAAATAAAATATATAAAAATAATAAAACCAAACCAGGTAAAAACAATAAATCAGGTGTTTATAGATTGAATTGCAATGACTGTGATAATTTCTACATTGGTAGAACTCATAGAAATTTTAATATTAGAATATCGGAACATAAACGCAGTTTTCAAATAAAAATCAGATTCAAATTACGCGAATTATCTCTTAGAAAATAATTATTCTTTCGACCCACAGTTTGAAATTTTGCATACAGATAATAAATATTGGAAGGTAGATCTTTGGGAAACTTTAGAAATAAATAAATACAAACACTCAGGTATACTCATCAATGAACAAGTCGATTTAAGCCCTTCACCTCTATTGAATCTTTTCGGGGAGCAATCTATTCCTTAATTTTATTGGATATACCTGTCATAAATAACCACTTAAGAAGAATCAACCAATAAGCTTTTAATTACTCAAGAACATTTATAGTTATATTCTCATTTATATTTTTCTGCATAATCATTCGTCTGAAGAAGCTACGGTGTAGTGAAACGCGTTACGAATCGCAATTATTAAGTAAAATTCCTTAAAACACAGTACTTGTTTTTTATTATCGAAAATTAATTCATTGTAATCAGATAATTCTAAATACCTACCCAATGAGCTATAACTCGGACTAACTGATCAGTTCGAAGATTTGAGGGGTTGACACCCTTGATCTGAGCGGGTGTAGTAAAACCACTGCTTAAAGATAGTTTTCCCTAAAACACAACAGTGTTTCGGTAAATGTTCATTAGAAATCGACAGATTTTACAATCACTGAAAATAACTCGACTTTTGACGAACCAGCCTGTATCTTCCTTCGAATATGTCTAAAGTCAAAAGTTATTACACATTTGTGTTGAAAATCAAAGGAGCTTTCCAATGAGGTATTACTCGACCTATCTTCCTTATTCAAAAAATTGAGTTTTATGCACTCCTGCTTAGGGGATTAATGTAAAATAAAATCACCGTGTGTTTAAAGATAGATAGATTTATTCCTGCTAAATACAGAATATAAATATTTACAGTAGTCATCTTACATTCAAAATTAAGATATACAGGGATATCCACCGAGACCGTCCGTTAAAAACTTTTTGAGTTCCAATTACAATATCAAGCTGAAATTTTATACGCGGCCATGACAAGCGATTTCCAATTGAAGTGAAATATTTTCGAAGTGATACCATTTCCGGTTATCCCGGAAGTGGGTCATCACTTTGTTATTTCAAACGGCAATCTACCTTTTTTATTATACATCTAGAACCGACATTTGAGCAAGGCATGAAATACCCAAGTTGTTGGCACTTATCTGTCAAAACTTTTGACAGATTCAATTATTTTTGTTATAAACTCGATTTTTGAATATTTAAAAAAATTGTAGCTCGTAGATCTTTTGCACTACAGACACAATTTTTGCTTGGGTGAATAGAAGAAGGATCAAGGAATTTTTTAAGTAGTCTACACATGTCAAATGTTTATTGCGTTGTTTTGTATGATTTTTTCAATTTGGCCTTTTCAAACTGCAATAACTCAATTGTTTCAAATGGCACGTGCCAATTTTTATATCGCCATCAGATGAAGCGTCAAATTTCAGATGGAATTGTATAAGCATGCACTATACCCATCTCTTATAGTTCCGAAATAATTTGGGAAAATATTGAATTTTGCAAGAACCAACAGAGAATGCTTTGAAATATTTGAATCAAGTAGCTGAACTGTCTACGCTCACCTGACATGCGCCTAAAATTAATGTACTTGTTATATAAGTACTACTTTCTACTTATACTTAGATATTTAAAAAATATGCAGATATTTCTAATAATAAATACCTAGGGAACTTCGTGTTAAAATCAATGATAGCTAGTTCTGGGTGCAATAGAAAAATAAAAGAAAGCTATTGTAGTAGCGATATTTTCCTAGATTGTGCTGTTGCAAATTCCTTAATTACAACGCTAAAATTTATACCGTCAAAAGTTTCTTGTTCAATTGCTAATATTGTTAGCCCAGACAATCTTTCTTGAATCATTGTCGATCTTAAATAATTTTTAATGATTTTTAACTCTGAAAAAGATACAGATACAGACAATGTCAAAAGAATTCTTAGTGAAGTGCTTACATTTGGAAAGGCGGAGATTAAATTGTTTTCAAATATATATTGTAAAATACTTAAGGGGTCAGTATCACTAGGTAATGAAAACAACTTTAACGCTTTAATTTCGTTAAACAGACCATTGGAGTCTATATCCTTATTATCCTGATATGTCATTCGCTCTTCAAGAATAGAACAATGTTTTAAAAGATAGCTGTCACTTAATTTGAATATGTCGCTAAAAATCCGAAAATATTATCATACTCATTCAATAAGACAATCAGTTTTTTTAGAGAGCTTATAGTTTGATCTATAATTCTTAAGAAAACACAGTTTCGGTTTAAATTTCCTCCTAACCGTTGGTAATGGTGGAAACTCTTTTTCAATTTCGAGAGAGGATGCTACTTCTTTCGCTAGCACAAGAATTTCTTGAAATGATTGGTCAGATCTATATTGCTGGAAGTGATCAACTCAATTTTTTAGGTAGGTTTGGCATACTTCAATATTAATTGTAGAACTTTGCATTTGTTTGCTGACAATATTTATATGAAATAAAACATGCCAAATAATAATTACACAAAAAAATTGAAAATTTTGTACAGACGTTAAGAGGGAACTCGCATTATGTCTTGCATCAATGTGAAAGGAATAATCTTCAGCCACTTCTAGAAGACTTTTGCAAACCCTAATCAAATAAACTTTGAGGAGCTTTATTGCGTCAATTCTGCTGGACCATCTTGTCTCACTTAGAGGCCTTAAACTTAACCCGGGGACATTTTTTCTCAAAACATACCACCTTTTTGTGGATGACGAAAAAAAATTATATAACTGATCACCTGACACCTTAGAAGCGTCATTCACTGTTAAGTTTAAAGTATGAGCCGCAAAAGGTGCAAAAAGGACTTTCGGATTCGCATCAAGAAAGCGCTTTTGAAGCCCAACATGTTTTCCCTTCATATTTGTCCCATTATCACAACCTTCTCCCCTAGTGTGTTTCAATTCTAAATTCAATTTTTTTAAATCTTCTATCACAAATGTATATATCCTTCTCCTGTAGAGTCCAGTATTGGATTAAACGCAATGAAACTTTCCTTAACTTCAACCTTTTTTGAATTTGTGTTAGGGACAACATACCTCAGAACAAGACTAATTTGCTCAGTATGATTAGTGTACTCTGATGTACAATCGAATGTTATTGAAAAATATTTTGAACTTCGAACCATTTCTGAAATGTTATTTCTTACTTTGGACGACAATAATTCAATTATTTCATTCTGTATTTGTCCGCCTAAATAATGTCATTTTAACGGATTTTTTTTGGGAGTTGTACACTCGACTAACGTGCTGTCTCATCACTGAATCAAAAGAGGCAATCATCTCAACAGCTTTTAGAAAATTTCCATTATCATGTTCGAAAAGCCATTGAGAAGAACCTGGAAATGCCAAGCATTGTGTAGATAAATACTTAACAATCGCAATTATTCTTTCCAACACGTCCCGCCAATATTTTTTTTCGTTTCTAAAATCCGCAGATGATGAGCATTAACAGTCATAGATGTCTCCAACATTTTTTTCAAATTTACCCTAGTGTTTATATAACTGTTGAGTAAAATTGACGTTTCGTGTCTCTTAATTAGCAAAGACAAGTGTTGCCAATCAGATACTCCATTTGTATCACAGAAGCGTTAGGAGTTTTACATTTACAAAACAACTTACAACAAAAACAAAATACAGAATCTTTAGAAATAGAGTAAATAAGCCAAGCCCTTTCGACTTTTTCTCCCTTGCTAGATTTCTTTCAAAGTATTTGCACGAAAACTTTCCTTCATCTTTATTACTAGGAAAGCTAGAACTGATGTCTATCAAAGGCGGACCATGTTTAACCAATATTCATAGGTGATTCTTTCGGGCCACAAACCGGGGTCGGACGGAATTATATCGATACTAGCCTCATTACAGCCTTCATCGAAGGTGCCACTTGCAGCAGGTATTTCGGTAGCTGACATTACCGAACTTTTCACACAAGCTGAATTACCTGAAGTGGATTGTTCAAGTGCTGTAGATGAGGATAGTGTCATCGCTTCATCCGGCTCTGCATCAGTAGAAGCTGTTTTGCTGCTACAACCGCTGCCACTTGTTGCAGGACCTGATGTTACTGTTGAAATTTCAGATGGTCCACTCACGGTTATTGATATTACGGATTTAGAATCTTGAGATTTGGACGATTCGGTCGCACCAACATCGATAGTCTTCGAGGAATCTCAATTGTTTTGCAATAAATGCTTTAAAGATCCAAAATGTTTTCCCTTTCTTGTAGTCTCAGTTTCTTTTGCTCGCGAAACTTCGCACCTGAAGGTCTCTTTCATTATCCTGAAAAAACAAATGAACAATTAGTACTCATGGGAATTAGGAATTTACTTCTAAAGTAACCACAATAATAAGCACGATGTGGGTAGGATAGGAAATATTCTTAAAAAGTTAACTAAGTAGCCAATAGTTTCAACCCTTTATAGGGCAGATTATTATTAAGTAAGATATGGCTGATTGAAATATGCATATTTCAGTATAAAGCAATTTGTTCGAGCCCTTTCAACTCAAATCCTTTCAAAAATAAAGGCAAAAAAGATATTGAACTAATTCGATCTTATAGCCCTTAAAAAAACCTACAAAATGGTTTTTTGAAAAGATCAATAGCGTAAAAACTAAGCGAGTTATGGATAAAACCAGTTACTTTTTAAACTCTTACATGACATTTCAATTAATAAAAAGATATTTGGCTAAAAAATTAATTATAACCAGTATCGTATAAAAGGTTAATGTTGATAGTAAAAAGTAGGGAACACTTACCATTTTATTAAAAATTAAGGCGTTGAAATTGCAGTCAGCAGGTATTCGGCACTTAATTTGAAAAATAAGTAGTAAACAAAATATTACACAACACAACTCCACACTTGACATAATAAAAATAACTTTATATGTAAAAATTAATTGGATTACTTGTTTTTATTCACTTGTTGCACGGTCCAGTGAACTAAGTGTTTTAAAAACGCCTGTGGCGATGCATCGCTTTTATAGCGCTACATACGTTATTCATGTCTAATCAGGAAAAATCAAGAAACTGCCGCCTGACATGTTCTCGCAACATAGGAATCGGCAGTAACTGGACGATATACTAATAAAATTTCGTGTGTATTTATACCTAATCTTATTTAATTTCTCAACTTTTATTTTAATATTTTTTTTGGATCCTGGGTTTTGGCGCCCCTAAAGGATGGCGCCCGTGTGCATTGCACACTTTGCACATATGGTTGCGGGTGCCCTGGATATCCCGACTCAAAGCAATCAATAATGTCCTTCAGAAACAGCACAAGGTTAGTCACAGTGGATCGCCTCTTGCAAAATCCGTGCTGCTCACCAATTATAACAGGATAATACCTCCAAGACAAAAAGCTACAAATTAAGCTATCTAAAATCTTTGGCAAAGCAGATTGAAAGCAAATACTCCTGTAATTTGAAATCTGGGACTGGGAACCGCTCTTGAATAGAGGGATAACAAGACTTATTTTCCAAAGTATACTGACCTCCCCATTACTTAAGGAAAGATTGAACAATTGACTAGTAGGGTTTGATAAAACGAAAGCGCATCTCTACAAAACAATACTTGGTAAACCATCGCATCCCGCTGAAAAACTAGGTTTCAAGCTATCAATTACCTCCAGGACCTCTCTCGGAGAAAACTGACAGCCACTCACACTCAAAGAAGCATCACACTCAATCTTACCGGAAAGAATTATTTCTTTACTGAAACCTCTGAAAAATAATCATCAAACTTATCCACTACCACATTGCCATCTGTACTAGACGTATTCTTGTATTCCATACAATTAGGAATCTCGGTTGAATTCTTTTGAGAGTTTATAAAGTCCCAGAATGACCGAAGATCAGAGTGTATGTTCCGTTCTATATTACTCAAGTGATCAATATATAAACTATCACACAATATTTTACAATTAGAACGCAACTCGCTGAACCTCGCATAATCAACTGGGCTTCCGGATCTTCTATACTTGCAATAGGCTCTCTTTTTCTGACTGATAAGCTTTATAAGATCGTAACTAAACCATGAAGGATACTTTTTGTTCTTCTGAATTTTCTTTGGAATAAAATGACTGAAACCGGCATAAATATATTATAGAGCACAGAAATGAAAAGATTAATATTATCTGGGTCAAACGTCCAATTACATGCTGACAAAAAATCATTCAAACCGAAATAAGTACCTCTTCGAAAACCGAAGCACTCGTCAGAGAATGTTAAAGAGGTTCTGATTTCTTCATTGACAAGCACAACTCTATAGCTGTAGGGTGAATACTATTCCCATATAGAGGATCAGCAGCAGGATATACCTGTATCGACTCATCATGAGCAAAAACTAAGTGCAAATACACGCTACGAGAATTAGCGACCTTACAAACTTGAGATACATTTACAAAACTAGCGCTGTCATTAAAAGTAGATGCTGAACTCACATCGCATAGGACGAACTCATCTCCAGTCCACTTAGCTTGGGGCACATTGTACTTGACCGAGAAAAATTCTTTCACTGTTGAGAAGCTACACTATCTCTGGTGAACATGGGCAAAATTGAATTTTCAAAAATGTTAGGGATCCATATCAAAACCTCAATAATGTAACCCAAGATGTGAAAAATTAACATAAAACCATCTTAAATCGTGCGCTGCGAAAAAATTGATTATAGAACAGAATAATGTACTACTACTTTGCAGAACATATAATTATCTGAAGAAAATATCGCGACAGCATATGTCTAACTATTATAGATGTCACAATAAGTCTTTCTTAATTTCAAAGAATATATATAAATGTCACCGCTATAAAAGCTCTTTTATTTATACTTTGGAATTAATATTTATCAAAATAAATGCCTTCATATTTAAGTCTGCTTCAATACCATTATATAACTTTTTGAATTATTCAATTTCGATATTCCATTTGAAAGATATCACTAGTTTAAAAATATAAGTTATTTGAAGAATAATTGATCGATGAAGCCTGAACTACGTGATAGTTGATATTCATAATGAATAATAAAATAAAACAAGTTACTATGTTTTAATTATCACTAATTTATTGATGTAAAGAATGACAAAATTTTTATATTGGTTGAACCGGTTTCGGACATACGTCCATTATCAACAACAATCTAATGAAAACTGAATACTCATGTACAATACAGGAATTACCATCAATAAAATGCTAGTAGAGGTCACAGTAACTTGAGTAATGGTGATTGGTAGGTAATTAAGTCTACCTGGTCGTTAAGGAGCTTAACCCTTTCTACCCTAGATGCCTTGAAATTTTCCGTCGATTCAAAGAAATTGAATTTATGAGATTTATCACAGGAATTAAGAATTTTTAGCTGTTGAAGTTCTGGAAAATGATGACATTCATTCAGACAATGTGCAGCTAAAGCTGAATCCTACTTCTGATTTAGGAATGACCGGAAATGTTTTTTGTATCTAGCCTTGAAAGAGCGTCCTGTTTGACCTATATAAAAGGAATTGAAATCAGAACATGTTAATTGGTATACTCCTGATTTTTCGAATTTATCGGTTTTATCTTTTGTGTTGAAAAGCAGGCCTGACAATTTGCTAACTGATTTGAATGTTATATGAACTTTTTTACTATCTGACAAAAGTCTAGCAACCTGTTCTGACGTCTTCCCAAAATATGTTAGAGACATAACTTTTTCGGGCTTTTCTCTCTTGGATTGGATATATATCATGTTGAATGTGTTGTTGCGTATTTTTCGATTAATTAAATTCTCTATTGCTTTTATATTGAAGCCGTTGTTCTCTGCTATTAACATAATGGTGTTAAATTCTGATTCGAATATACCTGCAACAGAATGTGTCCCCTTAATATCAAGTACTCTAGAGGCAAGAAATGTCAACGTGATCTGTAAAGATGAGTTAATTTCTCTGTTTGATTTATGCTTGACCCAAAATTATTTTCAGTTCAATAATAAGATATATTCACAAAATAATGGTTTAGCTATGAGTTCACCCCTCAGTCCCCTTCTATCTGAAATTTTCCTGTCTAATTTGGAAAACACTAAAATTATGACGTCACCTTTGACGAAAAGGCATATTCTATTTTGGTACCCATATGTTGATGACATTTTAGCTTGTTTCATTGGAACGAATAGACAACTAGAAATCTTCCTGAATTTCATTAATAACATTCATCCTAAAATTAAGTTCAAAGTAGAAACAGAAGTCGATAGTAAAATCAATTTCTTAGATCTAACAATTACCCGGGAGAATAATAACCGTTTATCTATTAATATCTTCAGAAAACCATCGTACACGGATAATGTCATATCCATAGATTCATTTCACCCGTATTCTCAGAAAATAGTAGCCTTCAAATGCATGATTCACAGAGCGATTTCTTTGCTTTTATCGGACATGGACCGAAAATCAGAATTTAACACCATTATGTTAATAGCAGAGAACAACGGCTTCGATATAAAAGCAATAGATAGTTTAATTGATCGAAAAATACGCAACAATTCATTCAACATGATATATCCCCAATCCAAGAGAGAAAAGCCCGAAAAAGTTATGTCTCTAACATATTTTGGGAAGACGTCAGAACAGGTTGCTAGACTTTTGTCAGATAGTAAAAAAGTTCATATTACATTCAAACCAGTTAGCAAATTGTTAGGCCTGCTTTTCAACACAAAAGATAAAACCGATAAATTCGAAAAATCAGGAGTATACCAATTAACATGTTCTGAGTGCAATTCCTTTTATATAGGTCAAAACAGAAATATGATTCAGCTTTAGCTGCACATTGTCTGAATGAATGTCATCCTTTTCCAGAACTTCAACAGCTAAAAATTCATTCCTGTGATAAATCTTATAAACTCAATTTCTTTGAATCGATGGAAATTTTCAAGGCATCTAGGGTAGAAAGGGTTAAGCTCCTTAACGACCAGGTAGACTTAATTACCTACCATTCACCATTATTCAAGTTACTGTGACCTCTACTAGCTTTTTATTGATGGTAATTCCTGTATTGTACATGAGTATTCAGTTTTCATTAGCTTGTTGTTGATAATGGACGTATGTGTTTCGGACATACGTCCATTATCAACAAGTTAATAATAGACGTATGTCCGAAACCGGTCAAACCAATGTAAATTTTGTCATTCTTTACATCAATAAATTAGTGATAGTTAAAACATAGTAACTTGTTTTATTTTATTATTCATTATTTGAAAAATGTCACATGAATTCCGCTCACACTGCTCAGTTCGATGGTACCATAATAATAATAAGCGATGTAGGCGTCACTGGGGTCCGTGCGATGCCGGAGTGGGCTGCTATTAACTATATTTCTATTGATATTTTTGTAAAAATTAAAATTTCTGAATAAGTGTTTTGGTCTTACTTCTTCATTTGTTAATACCTTAGTACCCAACCTTGTACTTCCAATCCTATCTAGTGTTTATTGCTCAATCCTCAAAGATGGTGGCAGCTGTCCCTTTCTTGCTACGCTCATGGTTTCCGCAATACCCTTTTCGTCCGAGCCCAATACCTTTGACACGTGTTAGCAGTCAATTTTCATCACTGCACTCACTGAAGAGAAAAATACGAAAGTTCGATATTATATATCTTCGCTCAGGTTTTAAATATACAAGGTGTTTCATTAATAACACTGCTAGTTCAAAATTCTAACACGCGGGAGACATACCTAGTAAACCTATATCGGGTACGCTGAATCCAGTGGTAACCACCGTTTTTGAAAGTTAGCTCTTGTTTAGGAGATATTCGCCTTTGAAGTTAGCTGATTTTAGTAGAGTTCGTTGCTTATGACTTCAGTACATTATATGCTTGTAATTCCCAAACCGTTCGGAATATTGCTTCACTGTCTTCGGCGAAGTTTTAGCTATTGTCATGGCCAACAACTTTTCTGAATATACCAACATAGAAAAACCTCATTCAAACACCGTTTCTTAACAAAATGTTCAAAAAACTCCATTTCTTTGCCATTTTTTCATTAATTTTCGTCTAAATAGTAGATAAATCAAGGAAATTTCGCTTTAAAATCTCAAAATAAGGAAAGAAAACACATTTCCTATAGTTAAATCAAAAAATTCAAACGCACAATCATGATTTTAACTCAAATTTTTGTTCCAATTGCAACAATTTTCAACAAATAAACATATAAATTCATGTTCATTCTTCTTATTGCTGTGAATTTCAGCAAATGTCTCCTAATAGAGAATCAAGTTTTTTTCCACTATACCAGTGCTCAAGCCTAGCCGTCACCTGATGAAACCGTTCACCATGCTCATCTGATTCACATGGTGATTGTTCGGCAAACTTGTCTGCAGGGTAATGTAAAAAATGAATTTTCAGAGACATTTTTGCACCGATGTTACGGAAAGCAACGAGCATATTTTCAACGTGTATGCGCCAGTTTTCGTCACGATGAATTCCAAGTACATTTTCGATGACTCCCTTGACGCAATCCCAAGCAACGAGCTGTAAATTCGACCAACTGTTTTTATTTAAATTGTTGGTCTCTCATCAAGGGTCGAATATCAGGTCCATTGAGTATGCCTGTAATAAAATAATTCGAAAAAATATGTGTTAAATATTGAATAAGTTAGGTTGATTGGTATGTATTTAGTTTCACACTAACCTTCTTTTATTTTCATTTCACTCAATCTTGGGAAAATTCGCTTCAACTCATTGAATGCATTGCATTCAGGATATAGAGCCTCGATGAAATTTTAACAATCCCAAGCTTGATATGCAGAGGTGGAAGCAACACTTTTTCGATTGGCACAAGTGGAATTTCAACGACGTTTTCTCGACGCAATCTGAACCCTTGTCTCATAGGCCAGCTTTTATTGGCATATTGGTCGCCGGCATATCGAGTATCCCATAAACATATAAAACACATGTTTTTCGTATATCCCGTCTGCATTCCTCTCAAAAGAGTTATCACCTTCAAATCTGCACAAATCTTCCAACGATGGTCTTCATATTTCACCAAATCAAGGATTTTTTCAATGATTCGTAATTTTCTTTCGTTTTTGTGCTGATGGCAATCGGGACACTGTTTTTTGAGTTTGTGACATGAAGCAAAACCGCCTTGAGACTACTTTTGGACGAATCGATGAAAAGACGCCAGTCTTCTGGTTTATACTCATGATGCATTTTTAATACCAATTCCTTTTTTTTTAAATTCCCGAGTCAAAATAATGGACTGACGCTGCGATAATTTCAATCGACGAATAGTTTTATCCAGATCTTTTTGAGAAAATTCGGCATGATTACATTGTGGAGATACATTTGATGGTACATAAACCGATGCAGACGTTTCGCCAATAGTATCAAAAGTAGATGGAATGTACTCTTCTATCGGACTGGGTCTTTTCGGTATTGGAATGGATTCCGAATGTGGTAACGGCAACTGAACAAACCGAGTTCCTCTAAGTTCAACTTTACGTTTTTCAGCTCTGTTCAATCCGACAATTTTATTAACACAAGCAAAACAGTCATCTGGATTATGTTCTTGAGGATTTGTCCAAATTACTGGAATGCCAAAAGCCATAGATTGGAATTCACCTGTAATAAAAATAGCTTCAAGTGATATAATTTTGAAATAAATGAAAAATCATTTCATTTTACCTCTTTTCCATATACTCAATCTTATGACACAACCAGTACAAACGATTTTTGGAGCCCAGTTCACATCTTTGATTACAGTTTGGTTGAAATATTGTGTGTACGATTCAGCAATTTCTTCAGAAATTAAACTCTTGCTGGTCATTATAGTAAACTTTCCACAAATGTAGCAAAATATTTTCTGCACTAATTCATTTTTGATATTTTTACCTAATATAAATTATGTAAACAAAGAAACCCCAACAAGAAATGTCAAATTAAGAAATATCAGAACTAAGACTATGAAAATGGCACACAAATACATAGCAAAATACGTAGTAACATCAGTGACAATACTAATAAATACGTATTAACAGTGACATCTGTGAGAAATTTGAGTTAAAATCACGATTGTGCGTTTAAATTTTTTGATTTAACTATAGGAAATGTGTTTTCTTATTTTCAGATTTTAAAGCGAAATTCCCTTGATTTTTCTATTTTTTAGACTAAAATTAACGGAAAAATTGCAAAGAAATGGAGTTTTTTTGGACATTTTGTTAAGAAACGGTGTTTGAATGAGGTTTTTTTTATGTAGGTATATTCAGAAAAGTTGTTGGCCATGATAATAGCTAAAACTTTGCCGAAGACAGTAAAGCGATACTCCGAACGGTTTGGGAATTACAAGCATATAATGTACTGAAGTCATAAGCGACGAACCCTACTAAAATCAGCTAACTTCAAAGGCGAATATCTGCTAAACAAGAGCTAATTTTCAAAAACGGTGGTTGCCACTGGATTCAGCGTACCCGATATAGGTTTACTAGGTATGTCTCCCGCGTGTTAGAATTTTGAAGTGTCATTTTCACGCACTGTGTAATGGGAAATATTTCAAGTATGGAATCCACGGGTCAAAATATTAATTAAATGTGTCTCCTTATTGAAATGCGGAGTGTCAAAGTTTCGTGAAAAAATTTTTTTTTTGTTAATATCTCGATGATCTTATGTTCGATTCAGTTGAAAATTGGTAGTGATATTCAATGTAATTCAAAACTTTCGATGAAAAAACAACGCCACTGATTTTTTTTTCAATAAGAAAATTTATAATATCAATAAATTTAACCGGTTCACTAAAATCTGTCTTTTTTGGGATATGCTTTGAAGAATTCTAAACAACCTTTATTTTGGGTCTTGGTCTAAAATGTGCCTTTGTTTTTAGTGTTCTGTACTTAGTATCACTGATATGTTACAGAGTGGTTTAAGTCTCAAAATTAAATAAATTTGTTTTGAGTAGATCATTCTGAAAAAAAAATATGAAAATTGAAAAGTTTTGGTTGACCTGTCTGCTGGGACACCACTGGAGTCGATAAGTTGAAACAAACGAAAGTCAAATTAGCCTCCTTTTATATTGACTATTACTACCGATTTTCAACTGCATCGAAATGTTAACGAAAAACCAATTTCTTAACGAAAGTTTGACACCCTGTATTTCAGGAAGGAGACACTTTTATCAACGTTGGTTGTGTTAGATTTCCGTTGAAATATTTCCATTTGTTAATGAAACACCCTGTACATAAATGAATTTTCAATAATTATCAACTGTCA
Organism: Cryptolaemus montrouzieri; assembly: GCA_013387265.2. Taxonomy (NCBI): domain Eukaryota; kingdom Metazoa; phylum Arthropoda; class Insecta; order Coleoptera; family Coccinellidae; genus Cryptolaemus; species Cryptolaemus montrouzieri. The sequence continues at coordinate 41,488,788 of JABFTP020000042.1, forward strand.
TTCAACAATTGATAGGTTTGTTTCAGAATCTATTGTTTGTTTAATGTCATGAAAGATGAAAATCGGAAGCATGTCCACTAAAAGTAGAATGCTTCCTAGCTAATATAATTTATTTCTGGAGATAAACTACTAAAATACTTCATAAACTCGACGATAATTTTTGATGGAAGTTTATTGCATCTGTAAAATTTATTATACTATATTTATATCCATCAAAATGAAGAACTTGGACCTCTATATCGAATCCAAAATGCTCTTGAGAGCAAAATTGGAATGAGATACTCAAAAAGGACGTTCCACCAAAATTCAGTGAAATTTGAAAAGTTTAAATTCTTAGTGCATCAAGTATCTGATCCTCTATGATTCACATGAAGACAAGATTTCTGAACCTAGTTGATAAATATTTAATACTATGGTCACTGAAACGCAATGAATAATTTTATATTCTACGATTGTAATGTTGAATAAAATCACGTTTCCAGTTTTGATTTTATGGTAATACATATAAAACTTCGAAAAATTATATCCTTTGAAATAAACATGACTAATAGAATGGGAAGAAGAAGTGAACCACATCTTAAACGCATTTCCTGCTATCAGCTAACGGTAAGGTAAAATAATTGTTAGAATGAGTTGCAAATAACCAATTAGTTCAACATTCTTCCAAAAGAAGAAACTTGAAAAACCATTTTATTTATGAAACTTCATCATAGGAAAATTATTATACAGGGTGTCCGTGAATTGCGTATATAACGTTATACCACAGACTCTTCAGCTCGAAATAAGTCGATTTAGGCCAACTTACCTATATGAAAAGTTACTTCGTTTGGCCGCTAGGGTTCGCCAAATCCAAAGATTTCTTTTCTCATTTTTCAAATAATTCGGGAACGACTCGATCGATAGAAACCATATTTGGTAAGCGTTATTCACGTTTTTGAGTGATCCATTGAATGACGTTGACGTTTTACAAGTGTCCCTGAAAACTCGAACGTGTTTTTGATCAACCATAATTTTTCAACTGTGTGCGTTTGAGCAAAACTGTTTTAGACTTTGAGTAGCTAGACTAATTATCAAACTTTTTTGTCTCCTGAGGAATTTTGATCTGACGAGCGGTTCAATCACAAAACACAGTTTTTCAATTTCATGATTTAATTTCTTCACCTAGCAAGTCAAAAATATCACATATTGACCATGTTGGCTTTGGATTTGTTTCTGTAGTCTGGCCGCTTGTCATTTCGTTATGCTTGACAACCTCTTGTTGACAAAATGATGTTTTCTAGGTTGCTAAATCGGATCAAGCAAATAGGAAATCCAATGTTCAGTGATACAAAAATCGAAAAATTCGAAGAAAACATTTGATAAGTTTTTCACAATGACTATTCAAAAATATGAAAACAAGTTGGCCAGTTGGAAACTAAATAAGATAAAACAAATCACTTGTTCAAAAATTCCACCATTTTGCTAAATAAGAAATTAAATTTTACCCTTGGCATTACTTCAGGATCATTTTTGAAGGAGATGGCCGCATTTAAAATTCTCATATGTAATTCATATGTTCTCTTCTCTTGGATAAATCGGTAGAAAGTATGGCGATTCTCAGGATCGTTGGGAAGTAACTCCTGAACTTTCTGAATGTGATAAGAATAAAATAATTGTTCCTTCAAGACATCATGAATCATTGCTTTAGGAACGACCAACTGCAAACCTAAAGGCCACGTGCTTAATTGTGAGTTTTCCTCAACCATGTCCAAAATTTGTTCATCGCGTTCTACCGTCCTTACTGTTTGTAGTCGTCCTCGATCCGAATTCCTGGGCTTGAAGCAACCATTCTCGCGGAGGCGCCTCTCCACATTTCCAAACGTTTTGTGATTCGGCACTATGCGATCTGGAATTCTTCCAGCATATACTCTCTCGCTTTCACGTCCATTGCCTTGACAAAATCCGTACACCATAACCATTTCAGAGTTACTGTACATTTCCGTGCCTAATAGTGATAAAAAAATCACCAAAATACCTAGTTAAGAACTTAAGGAACACTTGCCAGACCACAGAAATAAATACAAAGCCAACATGGTCAAATGTGATATTTTTGACTTGCTAGGTGGTAGAAGGAATGAGATCATGAAATTGAAAAACTGTTTTTTGTGATTGAACCGTTTATCAGATCAAAACTTCTCAAGAGATAAAGAAGTTTGATATTTAGTCTAGCTTGTCAATGTCTAAAACAGTTTTGCTGAAAAACACGTTCGAGTTTTTAAGGACACTCTTAAACGTCAAGGTCATTGAGTGGATCACTAAAAAACGTGAATAACGCACCCGATTACGCATACCAAATATGGTTTCTATCGATCGAGTCGTTCTCGAATTATTTGAAAAATAAGAAAAAAATCTTTGGATTTGGCAACCTCTAGCGGCCAAACGAAGAAACTTTTCATATAGGTAAGTTGGCCTAAATCTACTTATTACGATTTGAAGAATCTGTGGTATAACGTTGTACATTGTAATTCAGGGACAGCCTATATAATGAATAACTACCAACAATAGTAGTAACCATATCATGAGATAGAGATAAATGAAAAAGTAACTTTATAAAAGTAATATCGATATAATTTCCAAATGTTTTTCACATTAGACAACCTCTTGGAACCTAGCCACTAATATTCAATTCTGTGGTCTCTAGTCTATCACGAATGGTGTATTGTATATTCTATGGTCTGAATCGAAATCGTTCAATATTTAGGTTTCATTTTATCCCAATAAGTAAAACACTTGAAAGAAAGTATATTCTATAAACTTAACTTGACAAATAAAATGGGAAAACGAAATAAACTGCACCCTAAATGTATTCATTCTTCTCAAATTAATTTGGGACTTGATAAAAAGAGTAAGGCCAAAAATATCAAAACTAAAATTTCCTCCAATCGGATGACGGTAAGTTTAAATCGTTTACCGCTAAAATAAGTTGCAAATAGTCAATTAGTTCAACGTCCTTCCAAAATGAATAAAAAGTGAAGACAAGTATTTTACAGATGCTTCCCGGTTTTCTGAGTCACGGTGTCAAGTCTGAGGTAGCTAAGAAAGAAGAAGGTGTGTTTAATTCCTTGGAATACTAATGAAATTTCATTCATATCCTTTTCTAGAAATTAGTGAAAATCGCCAATGTATACTGGGAGAAGATCTGCATAGTCTTTTTAACAATGATAATGGATGTAAAACTGAACGTTCAGTACGTAGATCTACGAGAATATCGCAGAAAAATCCTATAAAATTGAGTTCGAAAAGAATTAGATCATTGAAACGAAAAAAGTTAAAAGTTCAAGATATCAGTGTTTCTGAACAGGACTTACAACAATCGTTTAATTCCGATCCGGAACATGCACTATTAGCGGAAAAAAAGAAACCCAAGACTTCTAAGAGTTTATTGAAAAAAATTATATCTACAAATTCATTTTACCAAAGCAGTCCTTTCTTTAAGTTTATTTTTTCTAATAAGAAGACAGAGACATCACATTTCAATCAAAATCTGTTAAACAAAATTCAGTTTAAAGTAGATGTGAAACAAAACATACGTAACAAAATCTTTGAAGAAATTGCCAAAGTTAATGATATTTTGAGTGGAAAAATTGATCCAGCTACAGTGATGGGAAATTTTAAGAAGCTCCCATATGACGATTGTGATGTTGACCTTAAAATACCTGAGTATTTATTTCCTTCGAGGGAATGGAAGTATGCTACACCTCCTTCACAAAAGTTGAATTTAACGGTTTATGAAGAATCTGCTATAAGACCTGCAATTTTTTGTAATGATGGAACTGGAAGGAATATTTATGAATTGAGGAAAGATATGGATGCAAATTTAATAAGTAAAGTGAATACAAAGTGTATAGAAGTAGATAATAGATATATGCAGGAAATTGCAAATTTCGATAAAGAAAATAGGCCTTTGGAAGATTATTGTCATCGTCAGAGAAGCAGAGACTACAACAGAACTGAAAAAGTAGGTATCGTAGTATTTTAGTGAAATTAACGATAAAATGTGAAATGAAAACTTTTTATCTATTAAGGTAATTTTTGATTACATTTATTCAACTTGAGTTGTATAAATCATTAATACTAAGAGACTACTATGATCAAATAGCAGTAAAACTAAAAACAAAAATGAAAATAATTTCAATTGTTTCTGTATGAATTGACATAGACCTTCTTCTTCTTCTTCCTGCACGGCGCCCAAATGGACAGCACTCAGGCCGTGTTTTGTTGTGTTGTTATTTGTCTTGCAAAAACTTCCTGATAAAGCTTGCAAGACTGTTGTAGGGGGCCTCTTGGATCATCCGGGCGCTGGGTGTTTCAGTGCCCAAGGTGTTCAGTCTGGTTTCCTTATGAGCGCGACATTCGAAGAGTATGTGTTTCCGATAGTTTCATGACGTGTAGATTTTTGTTGAGTTGGAGTCCAGTCAATAGGCCCATTAGCATCCCAGCAGACTTTTTTCGAAACAGTAGTTCATGTACCTTCTTTGATTGCGGCCCTTTTATGAGCCATTTTGACTGTCTCAGTCCCGAGATGCCTGCCCAGTAATTTTGGGCCTCGGTGGTGTTCCAGTTTTGAAAGAAAGAGAGTACTGGGTCCATGGGATGGTCAGAATTGGTTCTGGTCCCATCGGCCTGACAGCTGTGGCTCTTTTAGCGAGGCTGTCTGCTATTTCGTTTCCTTCGATGCTCTGATGGGCTGGGAACCAAATCAGAGTGACTCTGTTTGTAGCACTGAGTTGTCGAAGTGCTGTTCTGCATTCGTCAACCAGTTTGGATGTAACCTTCGTATCTTTAAGATATCTCTGTAGTTCCTACGTAGGTTTTCCTGTACGCACCGGAGAATAGCAAATATTTCTGCGTGTGTTACGGTGATGTTGTCTCCCAGCGCGATCATAATGTTTGCCTAAGGACCGTGAACGCCGGTGTCTGTACCCGTCCCGGTTTTGGATCCATCCGTAAACCAGGTGGGGTGAGTGAGTCGAGGGTGTGGTCTAGATTTCTTTTGGTGGAACGACTTTGTAGGGTTCGTCAAAGTAGTACATGGCTCTTGTTTGATCTCCTCTTGTAAGGAGGTCAGGTCAGAGTTCTCTGATTTTGTTCAGGGATGTGGAGTGTCCAAAGATTGGATTTCTGTCCCTCCACATACTCCCACAGTCTCAAAGAGGCCCTCATGGCCACCTCCTCCACCACTATCTCTAGTGGAGGGATGCCCAGATTAGATTTTTAGATATTATCTTTGACTGAGGGCTGCCTAGCAGCCTAACCTAAATTTCATCCACAAGCTCCATTCCTCTCGTAAAGGATACGAATTTCGTGGGTGAGAGCTTAATAAGCTCAGTCAGCTTCAGTTTGCAAGATCCAAGTTCTTCCATCCTGACCCTATCCACTGCTGGGCACCCGCACAAAACATGTTCCATTGATTCTATATCTTCTTCACATAGCCAAAGTGAAGGATCTTCAACCAATCCTAATTTATTTAGGCGTTTCCTGAGGCGAGAGTGCCCCGTTAATATGGCAGTTAAAACTGTCAGTTCCAACCTAGAGGGTTTAAGCCAGGCCTTTGCTTTTGTAGTGGAAGGTCCACTGATGGCACGTCGAGCGTGTCTGAGTCCTGGGAGGCTCATCCAGTGCTCACGTACCCTCAAGTCCAGCCATCGCTTGTTTTCGATCCTTGCAGTTTCCATGGGAATTCCGAGCTTAGGCTCCGGTCCTATGAACTTCAGGTAGTTCCTTAAGCGGCCAATGAGTCTGCCTTCTCATTTCCCCCAATGCCCCAGTGGCCAGGAATTCATATTAGACGGAGTCTGCTCCGCTCTCCTAGTTTGGCAAGGGTAGAGTGACATTCCTGCAAGTGAAGTATAGGTATTGGATGCCAATGCTTTTAATGCAGCTTGGCTATCGGTGAAGATTTTAATTGACCTATTTGTTAATCCCCCCGCAAGCAAGAGATTAGCACAGTGTCCAATGGCGAATATTTCTGCTTGAAAGACAGTCGCATGCCTACCAAGACATTCCTGTCTATCGGGAATGATGATCTGGAATGGCCTCTCTATGTTGGTTTTAGGTGTTGCTATGTCAGACCTCATACTCAGCACTTCATTGTCCTCAATTTCAGACTGTAGGGCGCCAGGCACAAAGCCGAAGTCACCCGTCAATTACAGGAAAGCTGATGGAATCTGTAGGAAGCCATTTTAGCCACTCCTCTTATCACAAGATGAAAAGCGGCAAGGCCCAATATCAGTTCCATGGGTGTAGAGCGAAAGGCTCCTGTAACCATCACGCAGGTTGTTCTCTGTAATTTAGAGAGCTTGATTTGGCATTGCCCAGAAGATACTCCATAGAGGCTGTGGGTGTGGATCTCAAGGCTCCCGTGACTGCCACACATGCTTGCCTTTGGATCTTGTTGATTTTGTTCCGTTTTATCCCTTTTTCTAGCGCAGGCCACCATACGATGGCGGCATAGGTCAGGAGCGGTTTTATCACTGTTGTGTATAGCCAGTATATTATATTTGGTTTAAGTCCCCATCTGGGTTCAAATAGTCTCCAGCACGCCCAGAGTGTGTTTTGGGCTCTTTGCTCCTGTCTTTCGATGTGATTGTCCCGATTTAGTTTGGCATCAAGCATCACACCTAGGTATTTAACTTGTTTTACTAGTGTTAGTTCCTTGTTGAAAAGAATGGATGCCTTGAAGGGTGAGACATAGACCTACTAGATGAAATTGGGTAAAGGTTATACAAATTTCATGAAACTATGTTGTAAATGGAAAATTTAAATGAATATATCTATGAATAAATTCTGGGTAAAATGGTTGAAACCTGACAGGATATTTTTCGTATCTAGAACAGGGATGCTCAAACTTGAACTGCTGGCGATCTACCTCAATATTTTTAGACTACTTACGATCGACTCATTATAATTGTTCCCATTTTTACAAAAAACTTCATACCGAAGTTTAGCTTCCCCTTTTAGACTGAACTTTGCATACATCAAAAATTCTGACCTCGTTACGTTATCTTCTATAAACCATTCTTCTAAATTTTGTATGAATTCAGGTGGAGATTGATCTATATAACCCGAACATTTTGGTTGCGTACTGATATCGATAGGTCTGTGCGTAAGTCAAAGTGGATCGAATGAGTTTTCATTCCTACTAGCTGCTAGGATTTCTGAAAATAATTTGTAAGGACTTTGATTCTTTTCATGATCTACGTATCTATAAGCCCTTAAATTATCAAAATTATTATTCAAATCTAAATTATTAACCTCGTTATCTGGTAAATTATAGTATGTTTCGGTTCCTTCAGTGTACCTAGGAATTTTTTTATTCTGTTTGAAACTGTCCGACATTCTGGTATTTGACTTTTGGAATTTTTGTGACCTCTCCTGTGAATTATTTTTTCGTCTACCCCAGTACATATTTTCCAACAATTACCTGTATTTACCGCCCCTGTATTATCTTTGACCAAATCATTTGTTTTTTTCTCATCTGGACCACTTAGATGTAATATTTCAGTAACATTTTCACTTTTATTTCTGCAATCTACTTTTTGACCTTCCCCTCGCATTTCATCCCGCCAATTCAAATTTTTATGTACTGCTCCTGTATTTGCTTTAGCACCAATATTTCCTCCACTTTCCTCAGATTCTGTACTATTTTCACCATTTTCATTCCCTGTTTGTAAATATGCATTTGATCTACTTCCAGATTGCAATATCATATTTTGTTGCAGATCTCCCTCTTTATTTGCATACTATTTAATGCTTGAGTATAATTTAAAATACGTCTCTATTTATATAACTAACTCTCATTCAGTCAAACAGACTGGAAGAAAAACGAAACTTGTTTTTATATGAAAACGACAAAAACTTTATCCTTTTCTATTTTTTTATTGATTTTCAATAGCTATAGTAAATGGAACTAAATTTTTAAATTCAACCAAAAGTTACTTAATGCTCGGGCGCCAATTATACCTACCTAGGTAGGGTGTACCGTAGCATATGTAGATATTAGCTTTCCGCACAATATACATTATTTTAGTCAAGGTTTGGGTTAGGTTTAGTTAGGCTCTTCTTTATAATATCAATGAAAAAACTCAGTTATTCAAAAATGCTCGGGCGCCAATTATACCTACCTAGGTAGGGTGTACCGTAGCATATGTAGATATTAGCTTTCCGCACAATATACATTATTTTAGTCAAGGTTTGGGTTAGGTTTAGTTAGGTTCTTCTTTATAATATCAATGAAAAAACTCAGTTATTCAAAATTGCGAGTTTCTTGGTTGTTACTAAACAAAAGAGTTACATATGGTGTTAAACTTAACTAAGGAGTGACTTTGGATGTTGAAGCGTGGCACTGCATGTCCTCAGCATACTTTTCATAACATGGTACGTAATCACTGAGTGCTAATCGCAAGCATGATGACATATGATCGTCAGTTAGTCGATTGCGATATTTTGACTCAATTATCTTCATTTCAGAAAATGCAGATTCGCACAAGTAAGTTGACCCAAACATTGCCGTCAGTTGAAGGGCGATTTGCCTTAGATTCGGATATTTATCTTCAGATATAAAACACCTTGCTTTCAAAGACGGAAAATGTTTCAGATCCTTTATTGTCAGTTGATCTATCATAAGTTGCAATTTACTTTTTAATGCGTTTACTGCGCTAATCATCTGAATAATAGTTTTTCCTTTGACCCATCTAATAAATGTCTCATTTGAAAGTGGTGTTTATCCTGAAAAACTTGAAATAGCAAAGGTTAGAGTGGTGTACAAGAAGGGGAACAAACAGCAAATAGAAAATTACAGACCCATATCTATACTCAGCAACATATGCAAGGTATTTGAAAGAGCCATTTACAACAGAATTGTAGACTTTTTGGAGACTTACAAGGTACTTGCAGAATACCAGATTGGCTTTCTAAAAGGTAAAACTGCGGCAAGAGCCATATATTAAGCTATTACCAAGATACTGTCTTACTTGAACGCTGGTAAAATAACAGCACTGATGTGTATAGACCTCAAGAAGGCCTTTGACAGCGTAAACCATAACAGACTGGCTGAGAAACTGTATGCAGTTGGGATGAGAGGTAGACCGTTGGATTTGCTGCGGTCCTTTCTCTCAGGGAGGTCACAATATGTGGTTGAACAAGAGCCATCAACTGATAAGACAGTGGAGTCAGCAACATTAAGTGTTGTTAGGGGGGTGCCGCAGGGCTCGGTTCTGGGTCCGTTGCTCTACTTGATTTATGCCAATGATTTAACTGATTGTACACCTGAATTTATAGTCCAGTTTGCGTACGACACTTCCCTGGTGCTGGGTGATCAGGTTTCGTTGGATGCGACGGTAGACGCAGTGTTTGCTGATCTCGGTGCTTGGTTTTTCCGGAATGGACTCGCGACGAATCATCAAAAGACCCAAATTGTCAAGTTTGAATATTCAAGAGAATATATGCCGAAACTTCTTGGATGTGAGAATGCCATGTTGTCGTCTAGTGGCCTGAAATTTTTGAGTGTTTCAGCTGCCACAAAATAAATTAACATCAAAAATCGTTTACAGGGAAGCTCTGACTCAATAAATTGATTCTCAGGAGCAGTGAAAGTGAAGTATATAGTGAAGGCCTTCTTGGAAACATTAAAATAAAATATGAAAAAAGCAAAAAATGAAAGAAAAAAATTATGCAAAAAAAAATACAAAAAAAAATAATAATACAAAGAGAAATTGAATTGAATCAATATTTCATAATCGAATTCTCTTCAATTTACTCTTTTTTAATAACTCCACGCAAAAATGAGAAAGTATGTATGGAAGAGTGTGTGTGTGTGTATAAGAAAAATTATAGCTTTTGAAATGTGGGCAGCTAGTTAAAGATAAAATTGAAAAAAAGTATTATTAGGATGAGGATGAAACCCATCTGAATTGCCAATATTCCTAGGTACCCCGGGTTATAATATGTAAGAAGAATATAAATAATGGCACGCCTATGACCATCCTTTCACCTAAAGATTTACTACTTTCCGGCAAGGGTGCTCAAAAGATCGATCGCGAGTGCTTTTGGAGTAGATTTCGAGAAGAAAAAAATAATTTTTAATAAGTAGGTAACTAAACTACAAAAATTTATTACGTAATAAAAATAACACTTTGCTAGTGGCAAAAGGCGGCTTTATCAAAGGAACGCGCGGTACTTGTCAAAGAAAACCTGCGTTTATTATACTTGCCGCTTTTTTAGAAATTTCGGGCGGCGCGTTTAAAGGGAACATTCGAGACTTTCGTTCACGCCGATATAAATGTTGCGCCTGCAGGAATTGGAGTCATTCTGAATTGTAACTACGTCGATACAAAGTTTATTATTGAATAGTACAAAATGAGTACAGCGAAGAAATCTGAAACGTATCATTTTAATAACGATTGGGAGGAAGAATTTTTCTTTTGTATGGTGAAGGATAAGTGCATTTGTCTCATTTGTCGTGCGTCAGTTCCAATACCTAAGCGTGGTAACTTAGAGGGGCATCATAAAACGGTTCATAAAAACTATGAAAAGGATTTAGTGTACGTGATTTGATATATTGTTTGAAAAAAAGAACAAACCATGTTCACAAGATCAGTCAAACAATCGAAAGCTGCAACGATCGCGTCATTTAAAATATCTCATATATTGGCGAAACACAAGAAACCATTCGAAAATGGATCGGTTGTGAAGGAAGCATTTACTGAAGCGGGTGAGACTTTATTTGAAGATTTTAAAAATAAAACAGAAATCATGTCTGCTATTAGAAAACTTCAGTTATCTAGTCCGAATGTCACAAGGCGTATTGAAGTCATGAGTCAGGATAAAATTAAAACATAATATCATGAAATGCATATATTTGTTTCTTTTGAAATATCTCATATATAATAATAATAATAGTTTATTGAAAATAGGATACATCCTAATATTACATACTGAAATAAGCTTGTATAGAAGCAATCAAACCCCTCTTGAATATTTTTAAGGACTCAGTCCTTCTAATTTCAGCAGGCAACTTATTAAAGTCACTAAGACCTCTGCTGAATAATGACTGCACTCTGCTGGAAAGATTACATCTTGGCAAATAAAAGAGATCATTTCCTCCTTGTAAAATAATTGTGATTATCATAATGAAAAGTAAGGAAATCTGCAAAATAGGCCGGCAACATCTTATGATCAATGAAATGAAAATGAAAATATATATATGAAAATAAAAACCACAGCACTCAAGGAAAATCTATCCTTTACGGTCAGCCAACTGAGACTATCGAGTATCAGTGATACACTTGTGTATCTATTACATTTAAGTATAACACGCACCCCACGATTCTGTAATTTCTGTAAAGCAGAAAGTTGACTCAAAGTGAATGAATAGAGCAAGCTCGCACAATAGTCAAAGTGTGGTTGTATTATTGTGTTATAGACAGTGATTCTAGAGTAAATTGAGAGGCCAGTTGTAACACGACTGAAAAAGTATAATTTTTTACATATCTTTCTATAGACATAAGAAAAACTTAAATTCTGTAACAAATTCTATTTTTGAGTTATCAATGCTCAATGTGTGAACAGACAAACCAAGGTTTGAAAACTTATAAGGAGTAGTTAGAACCGTAGCTTTGGTTTTAGACGAATGTAGTTTCAATCTATTGGTTTTCAGATATGTATCAATCAGTTGTAAACATGCATTCATTCTTGCAACTGCCTCTGCCAGATTTTTGCTCCAAATACAAAGAAGCGTATCATCTGCAAACAAGTGAATGAAGTCACACGAATTCAAAAAACAAATGTCGTTGATATACACTAGAAACAATAGAGGTCCCAGCACACTTCCCTGCGGCACTCCGAACTCATCCAATTCTGGATCCGAATAAAAGTCATCAATCCTTGTGACCTGACTTCTTTCAGACAAATAGTCAATAAGCCAATCCAGTACTCGACCACAAATCCCAATGCTCCTTAATTTTTCAATCAAAACTGAACGATAAATTGTTTCAAATGCCCGCTTGAGATCAAGGAAAACACAAGAAACCATTCGAAGATGGATCGGTTGTGAAGGAAGCATTTATTGAAGCGGGTAAGACTTTATTTGGAGATTTCAAAAATAAAACAGACATCATGCATGCCATTAGAGAACTTCAGTTATCTCGTCCGACTGTCACAAGGCGTATTGAAGACATGAATCATGACATGGCAGATAAACTAAAATATGATATCATGAAATATACATACTTTTCTTTACAGTTCGACGAATCCATCGATATGACAGACAATGCCCAGCTGTGTATTTTTATTCGGATGGTATTCAATGACATGTTGGCTAAAGAAGAATTTTTGACAATCATTCCTACGAAGGGGAAGACTCGTGGCGAAGATATATATGACGTTTTCTTAAATTTTGTAAAAAACTACAAGCTACCAATATATAAATTAGTGTGCATTACAACTGATGGAGCACCAGCAATGACTGGAAACATAAACGGTTTTGTGGCATTGTGTCGAGCTAATCAAGATTTCCCTTCATTTTTTTCATTCCATTGCATTATACATCAACAAGTTTTGTGTTCAAAAGTTTTAAACAAGGAGGAAATTATGGACATTGCAACAAAAATTGTGAATTCCATCCGTGTACGTAGCTTGCAACGGCGGCTCTTTAAGTTGCAGTTGGAAGTCAGGTGGTTGAGTCGCGAAAAATTCCTAGAAAGGTTTCAAGAATTATTGCCCGAAATAACAGCTTTTCTAGACGAAACAGGTGATAACACTCAGATCTTGAAAATCGAAAAATCGCTGACTGATTTGGCATTTTGACTGACATCACAATGCTCTTAAACACCATTAACTTGGAGCTTCAAGGTAAAGGAAAAACTATTATTTAGATGATTAGCGCAGTAAACGCATTCAAAAGTAAATTGCAACTTATGATAGATCTATTAAAAAGAAAGGATCTGAAACATTTTCCCTCTTTGAAAGCAAGGATACCTTAGTTGAATTATGACTATTCGAAATGCGTTTTAATGATTGCAGTAAATTGGCAAATATAGCATCGTTTATAAGTTATCTTTTTCCATGTAAAAACATTGAGGAAGTTGCTACTGAAATAGCAAGTTAATATGAATTCATGTTCTGCTGGAAACGTGTAGGTGCAGATTATAGCAGATATACATCTCAAAGCTACAGCATCTGATACAAATTTCTGGTGTTTTATATCTGAAGATGAATATCCGAATCTAAGGCAAATCGCCCTTCAACTGACAGCAATGTTTGGGTCAACTTACTTGTACGAATCTGCATTTTCTGAAATGAAGATAATTGAGTCAAAATATAGCAATCGACTAACTAAAGATCATACATCATCATGCTTGCGATTAGCACTCAGTGGTTACGTACCATCAAATGAAAAGTATGCTGAGGACATGCAGTGCCAAGCTTCAACATTCAACTTAGTTAAGTTTAACACCATATGTAATTCTTTTGTTTTGTAACAACCAATAAACTCGCAATTTTGAATTTTTTCATTGATATTATAGAAAAGAACCTAACTAAACCGAACCCAAACCTTGACTAAAATAATGTATATTATGCGGAAAGCTAATATCTATATATGCTACGGTACACCCTACCTAGGCACTTGCCTAGGTAGATAGAGTGTATCATGTATGTACGACAACCCTGCATCATACATACTTGCACCCTATCAGAGTCGATCGTAAGTTGTCTTAAAATATTGAGGTAGATCGCCAGCAGTTCAAGTTTAAGCACCCCTGCTTTATGACTTTACCAAAACGACTAGAGTGTTCATTCCTTTTAGATTAATATTTGCTATTTCAATATTGTAGTTCAACCAAGAGAAGGTCAATCAATATCTATATGAGCTTTCTGCTACAATTCACGCAAGACCGAAGAAGACAGTGAAGAGACTCCGCTTTGCGGAGTCGTTCTCCAAAAATGAACCGAATGTAAGAGAACAGGGATATTGCAGAGCGTCAACATCTGCTTTTCCCGATGGCGATGTGTCTGACTCGACAGATGTGGATTTTTCAATTTTCAATTGCTTGACAGATAACTGTGAGATCCCACAAACCCCTTTTAAGATGTCGCGTAATGTGAATATTTTCAAACATTTTGGTAAGGAAAAGAATATTTTCGACAGTTTTAGCAGTGAAGACGAATAGATATGAAACAGGTGAATTTTTTTTTTCTCGAACTAGGCTGTACTAAATATTTCATTTGTTGTAGTATGTTAGAATTGTACTCATTTTATTCATAACATAGGTTTATTATCGTTATTTTTCAGAAATGCTCTTGACGAGTTGCAATATGTTTTTCCTAATATTTAAAATTAGTATTTTGATGAGTTTATGAAGATTTCATTAAAATCTCATGAAGGAGTACTTAAATTCAGGAAGAACATGGTTCCTTCATAACTTGAAATATTATGACGATTCATTATTCAATTTTAAGAGAAAATGTTTATAGAACAAAGGTCAGAAATTATTTTCCCTCTATAGAGGGTCAAAGGATTAGACACACCGTGCATTTAAAAGTATAAATGAAATAATTGATAGGGCGAAAAAAAAGTGGTGAACTCGATTGTGAAAAAACATAAGTTTTGTTAAAAAAATTACATAACAGTGCAAGAATAACTCGTTGGTGGATCGTATGACTGGGGATCTCCTTAAATGTACCAGGTGTCCCATATACAAAGGGTGGTCCAGTTTCTATAGCGGAAAACTTAGAGACCAATAGAGAATCAAGAAATAATACGAGTTTGCTGTATAAACTATATTCGTAAAATGCTTTGTTAAAGAAATACAGGGTGTTCAAGTTTGGCGAAAAAAATTAAATTTAATAGAGTTTCGTGGTTCACTTCAATTGCTCAATTAGGAATGGTAGGTAGTGTAACCTGTGGTGTTTAAAGAAAAACATTCCTTGAAATTGCCGACGTTTCGAAAAATTATTTTTCCATCTTCAGGGCTCTATAATGAGAAGAAGATGTAAGGAAAACTTTGATGAAAATTTCACAACATGAAAAATTTTTTTGAAAACATGGGACACTCGAAGGTATTTATATGAAATTCAATATATCACAGATAGTTTATTACAGTTATGAAAAAATATAACAAAAAAATTTTAAAACAATTATAAAAAGGGTATAATCTTTAAAATGACAAAAAATAGCAACAAGGAAATAAATTAAGGGCTGCGTGACTTCCAACAGACAAACGGCAATTGCATTAAAAATTTTGCATATATATATATATATATATATATATATATATATATATATATATATATATATATATATATATATATATATATATATAAAACCGGTGTTATAGCGTCTTCCGCCTTCCGGTCCCCAACTTCCAGCCTCTTCTATTTTCCCAGTCTTCCGGTTGCAAATTTCTCTCTGACATAGCTTTTCTTATTCCTGCTATCCATGTTGTTTTTGGGCTTCCTCTTTTCCGTCTCTGTGTTGGTGTCCATTTCAAAGTTTGTTAGGGAATGCGTTCGTCATTTATTATTGTCGTATCCACGCTCATCATTTCTCTTATCCTGGTGTTATTTATTCTTTCGAGTCTTGATTTTCCTGCAGCTCTTTGTCAAAAATCCATTTCTAGCGCAAGTAATCTTTGTTCTAATGTCTTATTCAGTTGTCATGTCTCACACCCATACAGTACAAAACTCTGAAATATGAAGCTATACAGAAGATGTTTTCTTCCCTTCGACCATAGTATTGAATTTAGGCACCCTATAACCTTCTTTCCTCTAATTATTCTTTCTCTTATTTCCTGTTCTGTGCGCCCGCTGTTATTATTCTTTGTCCCCAAATAAATATACTCCTCGCATGCCTCTATCTTTTCACCCACTTATAGTTGTAAGTCTTCCTTATTTCCTCCTATACAAAGATATTTAGTTTTGTTTAGATTCACAGTTAGTCCCCAGTCCTTGTATTCCTGGAATAATTTTCGGGTCATGTATTCCAAATCGTCTTTGTCCTGTGCAATGACCACTTGATCATCTGCAAAATGTAGGGTGTACAGCGTGGAGTCTTCGTTTGAAGGCAGTCCCATTCCGCTGCAAAATCTTCTCCATTGTTTAAGGGCTTCATTAAGGAATATTTTAAAAAATGTCGGGGAAAGGCAACACCCCTGACTTAAGCCTTTTGTAACTTCGAAAGGTTGTGAGATTCTAGTACCCATTTGAATTTGGGAGGCTTTTACTTGGTAAAATTCCATTATCAATAATAAAAAACAAGTACTGTGTTTTAAGGAATTTTACTTAATAATTGCGATTCGTAACGCGTTTCACTACACCGTAGCTTCTTCAGACGAATGAATGTACAGAAAATAAGAATGAGAATATAAATATAAATGTTCTAGAGTAATTTCAAACTGTCGGTCGAAAGAGTGATTATTTTCTAAGAGATGATTCGCGTAATTTGAATTTGATTTTTATTTGAAAAACTGCGTTTATGTTCCGATATTCTAATATTAAAATTTCTATGTGTTCTACCAATGTAGAAATTATCACAGTCATTGCAATTCAATGTATAAACACCTGATTTATAGTTTTTACCTGATTTGGTTTTATTATTTTATATATTTGTCTAAATTATTATCAGTTTGGAAAGCTATGTTGAAATTATTGCTTCTCAAGAATGATTTCAGTTTCTCACTTGTAATGCCAACGTAGGTTAAGGTGTTGAATTTTTGTTTCAATTTATCGACAGGGTAAACTTCATTCAATGCGATTCTACTTTGTTTTTTATTTAAAATATTATTTATTAGTTTGGGATTGTAACCATTATTTTTGGCTATTTGTTTAATCAAGTTTAATTCTTTGTTGAAATTTTCTGGTGATGACGGGATGTTAATCAATTTATGAATAAAACTATTGAATGCTGACATTTTATGTTGATACGGATGACACGACGAGTTATGTTTTATAATATCTGTATGTGACGGCTTATGGTAAATTGCGAAAACATGTTTTCCATAATCATTCGAAATTGTTACGTCTAAGAAATTTATCGAATTATTGCTTTCTATTTCGGTTGTGAATCCAATTTTTGGATGTAATGAATTTATATGATTTTCGAAAATTTTAACTGTCTATCTGTTCCTATGAAGCAAATAATGATATCGTCTACATAGCGATACCAGTATAAACAATATTTACTGAGTGGATGATTATGAATTAATTTCTCTAAATTATTCATGAAAATTTCTGCTAACAAAGGACTTAACGGATTGCCCATAATCAAGCCGTCTTCAATAGTATAATATTTGTTATTGAAATGGAAATAATTTTGATCTAAACAAATTTGAAATAATGAAAGAATATCTTATTTAATGATAGTATTGACATGATTCTTTTCTAATAATTCTTCAACTAAGTAATACGTATCTTTCGGAGGAATTTTGGGAAATAGATTATTAACATCGAAAGAAATGAGTTTGGAATTAGGTGGTATAATGGTATCTTTGATATTGGCAATTAGTTCGTATGAATTTTTGACCGAATATTTAGATTTAAAATTGCAAAGTTTAATTAGCATGTCGTTGAGGAATTTTGAAAGTTTGAAAGAAGGTGCCGTTACATAAGAAACAACAGGTCTAATATGGCAAATTTGTTTAGATCAGAATTATTTCCATTTCAATAACAAATACTATATTATTGAAGACGGCTTGATTATGGGCAATCCGTTAAGTTCTTTGTTAGCAGAAATATTCATGAATAATTTAGAGAAATTAATTCATAATCATCCACTCAGTAAATATTGTTCATACTGGTATCGCTATGTAGAAGATATCATTATTTGCTTCACAGGAACAGATAGACAGTTAAAAATTTTCGAAAATCATATAAATTCATTACATCCAAAACTTGGATTCACAACCGAAATAGAAAGCAATAATTCGATGAATTTCTTACACGTAACAATTTCGAATGAAAATGGAAAACATGTTTTCGCAATTTACCATAAGCCGTCACATACAGATATTATAATACATAACTCGTCGTGTCATCCGTATCAACATAAAATGTCAGCATTCAATAGTTTTATTCATAGATTGATTAACATCCCGTTATCACCAGAAAATTTTAACAAAGAATTAAATTTGATCAAATAAATAGCCGAAAATAATGGTTACAATCCCAAACTAATAAATAATATTTTAAATAAAAACAAAGTAGAATCGCATTGAATGAAGTTTACCCTGTCGATAAATTGAAACAAAAATTCAACACCTTAACCTACGTTGGCATTACAAGTGAGAAACTGAAATCATTCTTGAGAATCAATAATTTCAACATAGCTTTCCAAACTAATAATAATTTAGGCAAATATATAAAAATAATAAAACCAAATCAGGTAAAACAATAAATCAGGTGTTTATAGATTGAATTGCAATGACTGTGATAATTTCCACATTGGTAGAACACATAGAAATTTTAATATTAGAATATCGGAACATAAACGCAGTTTTTCAAATAAAAAATCAAATTCAAATTACGCGAATCATCCCTTAGAAAATAATCACTCTTTCGACCGACAGTTTGAAATTTTGCATACAGATAATAAATATTGGAAGGGAAACTTTAGAAATCAATAAATACAAACACTCAGGTAGACTCATCAATGAACAAGTCGATTTAAACCCTTCACCTCTATTGAATCTCTTCGGGGAGCAATCTATTCATTAATTTTATTGGATATACCTGTCATAAATAACCACTTAAGAAGAAGCAACCCAATAAGCTTTTAATTACTCAAGAACATTTATATTCTCATTCATATTTTCTGTACATTCATTCGTCTGAAGAAGCTACGGTGTAGTGAAACGCGTTACGAATCGCAATTATTAAGTTAAATTCCTTAAAACACAGTACTTGTTTTTTTATTATTTCTAGTACCCAGTTTAATTCTAGATGCTGCATGATGATATAGTTGTTTTATCGCTTTGATGAGAGTGTTATTTATTGGAGATCTTTCTAATACTTGCCATAGCTTTTGGACAGCCACCGTGTCATATGCTTTTGTTAAGTCAACGAGCAGTAAATGTAATTCACCATTCGTTGCTACCTTTTTCTCATTTATCTGTGAGGTACTGAAAATGTAGTCGATGCAAGAGCGACCAGCCCGAAACCCGGTTTGCTGTTCAATTTCACATGGTCCAAATTCTCCCTCTAAGATGTTACCTAATAGGTACTTGTGACCGAGATACATCTATAAACTTTGTCGGTTTCCCTTCTTATGAATTGGTGTAATCCACGCTTCCTTCCAAATATATGGCATTTTGTCGCCATTTATTACTCTAGAAAAAAGTTCTTTCAGGTAGTTTATTAGTTTTTCCGTTCCGTTTTTTAACAATTCCGCAGGTATTCCCTCTGGTCCACACGCTCTTCTATTTTTCATTGGTGTAATAGCTTGCTGTATCATGGCGCTGTCTAGTTCAATGTATGGTCCTTTCACTTGATAAGGCCTCGGTGAGTTTGTGAGGTATTCTTCTCTGTTTTCTGTTAGTTCTTTTGAATAGTGTTCCTTCCATTCTTTGTATATTGATTTTATTTATTGTGTTTGTTGTTGTTGTGATTTGATAAATTTCCACGCCTCGGTTGATTTGGAGCCCCCAATATAACAGTCTATCTCAGAGCATTTCCTGTCCTGTTTCATTTTTGTTCTTGTTGATCATATTCTTAAACTTAGTGAGTTCCTCCTTATAAGCTAATATGTTCTGTGCGTTGTTTGTGCTCAACCATTTTTTATAAGCTTTATCTTTCTGTTTCTGCTGGTCTTCCAAATTTTTATCCCAGGTTATTGTCTCGTTTCTCTTCTTTTTTGGTGTTTTCTTTTCTCCTAAAGCTTCTAGTGCCGCAGAGTGCAGAGCTTCAGATATGTGCCTGTACAGTATTTCTGTGTTTTTGTTAGGAACTCGTCGTTCAATTTCCGATCAAGTCTATTTTGATAAAGTTGTTTCGTACTTGGGTCCAGTAAACTGTCGAGACTGTATATTTTATGGTTCAATTTGTCTTCCTCAGTGTTCCCTATTGTTCTTTTACAGAAGTTAAATTGCATCACGGTTGAGATAATGGTCCGAGCCACATTCTATACCCCTTTGTACCCTTGTGTCTTCTACAATCAGCTTTGTGGTTTGTTTCACGATCACGTAGTCAATTGTCGTTGTCTAGTATCTTGATGTCATGTGTATTTATGTATTTCTTTATGCTTGAAGAAACCATTCAAAATCTTCTGTTTATATTGTTGGCAAATCTCTATCAATCTTTGGCCATTGTTATTGATTATTTCCTCTCCGTACTATCCTATTTGATCTTCTTCTTTACGTCCAACTCTGGCATTGAAGTCACCCAGGAGTATAATTTCTCTGTGTTGTCCAATTTTCGTGAGTGAGGCATTCAGTTGATCGAAGAACTCGTCTTTCTCCTCGTTCAGAGCATCTTCATTAGGACCATATATGCCGACAATAGTCGTTTTATTTCCATGAATACTAAGGTTTGTAGTTACAATCCTTTCATTTATCGTTTCCCAATTTGTTATGCTCTTCTCGAGTTTTCTATTTATAATAATAGAGACCACTCTGCAAGCTCTTTTATCCTTCGATACCCTACTGTATATTTGTATGTAGTCTGACATTTTTTCAACACGATTTCCCTTCCTTTTTGTTTCTGTGAGTATAACGATGTATACTTTTCATGTGTTCTAATCCTTTGCTGACTTGTTCAATTTTTCCTTTCAATCCTTGTACGTTTCATGTTCCAAATATCATTTTCCTATTTCGTGGCTTGGGTCGTTGTCCTTTCGATATTTTTTGGTTCCGAGGCTTTTTGTTGGGTTTTGTAGCAGTTTGTTATTTTTTACGAGTAATGGAGAGCTGGTCCATTGACAGAACCCTAACCTGGAGGACCAGAACTTTTTTAATCAAGGTAGTTTTCCTTTAGCCTTTGATGAGCCAACATCTAACCTACAAGGCAGCAGGTTTGCGTTTCCTGGCAGGAGCCCTAACAGAGTGCTATCATCCGAGCCAGGTGATCCCTGTTTTTTTTACGAGGTTGGTACTCCGCCCTCCTCCTTTCCCATCTGCGATGGGACCCCAGGCTTGGGACTGGTATAGCGGAGTTTAAAATTTTGTGATATGAGAAAAGCATATGAAAAACAAACCTCTCTCAACTATCTAACTATTTCTCTTTTATTTAAATGAAAAAACTCACCTCTCAAATCAGTGGACTGGAAACAGTTTCCAATGTTCTGTGCAGTGAGATTGAACATATTCGAATCTCATTTTCTGAAATAGGTGTTGATAAAAATTGAACGATGAATCGTCGAAAAGTTTGATGACTCGAGAGGAATTGATTTGAGAGAGCCCTGAAGATGGAAAAATAATTTTCCGAAACTTCGGCAATTTCAAGGATTGTTTTTCATTAAATACCACTGGTTCCACTACCTACCATTCCTAAATGGAAAATAAAATTTAATAATAATCAACGAGTGCAGATATTCTAATAAAATTTTGCAGGCGTTAATTGCCGTCTAGGGACTGTTTTGCAATAAAATTATCATTTTTAATTTTACCAGTGGCGTCGGTACCAACACGTAATTGTATATAAAAAAATTATGAGGTTTGCGAATATTACTACGTGAAAAATATCACTGTTTACGATGGAAAAGTTTTTTCAACGTTATAGCTATTTCGAGCTTTCGCTCATTATCAGACAAGTAGAATTGAACCCTTATGTGAGTAACCGGGTACCCAGATACCCACCGCCTTACTATTTTGTTGATTATTCCTTCAAAAAAAAATTTTTATAATCCGAGCTCCCGGATCCAAGTGATTTGGCTATTTTAGAATCGATTTACCAGTATAAAGTCAGACCGAATAAAGATATACTCGTTTCAAAACAAAACTATATTCCTGGTGGCAAAATTATGATGAAAGTGCCTCTACTGAAAATTTTATTGCTTTTGACACTGAAGAATCAGATGAGGAGCTCTTCTCAATGCTATCGTATTTTCTCCTTCTTATAATTCTAGCCGTCTCATCCGAAATAGTGGATCTTTCTCTTACAATAAAATATCGAGCCAGGGTGTTTTGAATGTCCAGCTCAGCTCTATATGAAGGTGTTATTAAAATATAATGTGTTGAGACTATATGTTTTTATAGGGATCTGATCAATTGGTTCTTTAATTGTTTTCATTATATATCAAGGGAGCAAGCCAAAGCTGTGATATTTTATAACCATATCTTCATCGTCAGTTTAAACAATAGTAAAAAACAAGTACTGTGTTTTAAGGAATTTTACTTAATAATTGCGATTCGTAACGCGTTTCACTACACCGTAGCTTCTTCAGACGAATGATTATGCAGAAAAATGTAAATGAGAATATAACTATAAATGTTCTTGAGTAATTAAAAGCTTATTGGTCGCCTCCTCCTAAGTGGTTATTTATGACAGGTATATCCAATAAAATTAAGGAATAGATTGCTCCCGAAAAGATTCAATAGAGGTGAAGGGCTTAAATCGACTTGTTCATTGATGAGTCTACCTGAGTGTTTGTATTTATTTATTTCTAAAGTTTCCCAAAGATCTATCTTCCAATATTTATTATCTGTATGCAAAATTTCAAACTGTGGGTCGAAAGAATGATTATTTTCTAAGAGATGATTCGCGTAATTTGAATCTGATTTTTATTTGAAAAACTGCGTTTATGTTCCGATATTCTAATATTAAAATTTCTATGTGTTCTACCAATGTAGAAATTATCAGTCATTGCAATTCAATCTATAAACACCTGATTTATTGTTTTTACCTGGTTTGGTTTTATTATTTTTTATATATTTGCCTAAATTATTATTAGTTTGGAAAGCTATGTTGAAACTATTGCTACTTAAGAATGATTTCAGTTTCTCACTTGTAATGCCAACGTAGGTTAAGGTGTTGAATTTTTGTTTCAATTTATCGACACGGTAAACTTCATTCAATGCGATTCTACTTTGTTTTTTATTTAAAATATTATTTATTAGTTTGGGATTGTAACCATTATTTTTGGCTATTTGTTTAATCAAATTTAGTTCTTTGTTGAAATTTTCTGGTGATAGCGGGATGTTAATCAATCTATGAATAAAACTATTGAATGCTGACATTTTATGTTGATATGGATGACACGACGAGTTATGTATTATAATATCTCATGAATATAATATTTCATGAAAATTTCTGCTAACATTAAAATTTGTTTAGATCAAAATTATTTCCATTTCAATTACAAATATTATACTATTGAAGACGGCTTGATTATGGGCAATCCGTTAAGTCCTTTGTTAGCAGAAATTTTCATGAATAACTTAGAGAAATTAATTCATAATCATCCACTCAGTAAATATTGTTTATACTGGTATCGCTATGTAGACGATATCATTATTTGCTTCACAGGAACAGATAGACAGTTGAAAATTTTCGAAAATCATATAAATTCATTACATCCAAAATTGCATTCACAACCGAAATAGAAAGCAATAATTCGATAAATTTCTTAGACGTAACAATTTCGAATGAAAATGGAAAACATGTTTTCGCAATTTACCATAAGCCGTCACATACAGATATTATAATACATAACTCGTCGTGTCATCCATATCAACATAAAATGTCAGCATTCAATAGTTTTATTCATAGATTGATTAACATCCCGCTATCACCAGAAAATTTCAACAAAGAACTAAATTTGATTAAACAAATAGCCAAAAATAATGGTTACAATCCCAAACTAATAAATAATATTTTAAATAAAAAACAAAGTAGAATCGCATTGAATGAAGTTTACCCTGTCGATAAATTGAAACAAAATTCAACACCTTAACCTACGTTAGCATTACAAGTGAGAAACTGAAATCATTCTTAAGTAGCAATAATTTCAACATAGCTTTCCAAACTAATAATAATTTAGGCAAATATATAAAAATAATAAAACCAAACCAGGTAAAAACAATAAATCAGGTGTTTATAGATTGAATTGCAATGACTGTGATAATTTCTACATTGGTAGAACACAGAAATTTTAATATTAGAATATCGGAACATAAACGCAGTTTTCAAATAAAAATTAGATTCAAATTACGCGAATCATCTCTTAGAAAATAATCATTCTTTCGACCCACAGTTTGAAATTTTGCATACAGATAATAAATATTGGAAGATAGATCTTTGGGAAACTTTAGAAATAAATAAATACAAACACTCAGGTAGACTCATCAATGAACAAGTCGATTTAAGCCCTTCACCCCTATTGAATCTTTTCGGGAGCAATCTATTCCTTAATTTTATTGGATATACCTGTCATAAATAACCACTTAGGAAGAGGCGACCAATAAGCTTTTAATTACTCAAGAACATTTATAGTTATATTCTCATTTACATTTTTCTGCATAATCATTCGTCTGAAGAAGCTACGGTGTAGTGAAACGCGTTACGAATCGCAATTATTAAGTAAAATTCCTTAAAACACAGTACTTGTTTTTTATTATTGATAATGGAATTTTACCAAGTAAAAGCCTCCCAAATTCAAATGTTAAACAATAGTTCTCCCATGCATGTTATTTCCTTGTTGAAATTCCTAGTTGTTATTCGTGAGGAAAGATAAATGCTGATAATCCCATTATGACATGCAAATGTGTTGATTAAATTATCTATTGAATTTGGATATTTTTCTGATAGGAAATTGGAGAAAATTGCAATAAAGTTTATATCAGTTGTTTCTGTATCATAGTGGTAATTATATATCTGATTTTTTCACTTACTCTTTTCCTTAATAATTGAGGAACATGACTAAGTATAGCTGGAAAAGTGGGTGTGAATTGATTTTGCCACATTTTTGCTATTATAGTGTTCATTTTCAAATCATTTATTAATGAAGCTTTCTTTAATAGTTTTATAGGATTTAGCAAGTAATATATAGATGAGTCATCTATACTTATATTGTAATCTAGAACAGGTAAAGCTGGTGTAGATGGTCGTTCACATATAATTTGGTTACTATTAGGATGATATAAGGCTCCATTTATCAACCTGGGGATCAGCTTCTCTGGTAATTCTAATTTCATTTGTGGAACCACCTTTAATAGGGTTTTGAAAGAAAGTGTTCCTTGGTCCTCTATTGAATCTATTATTCTCTTATACTCTTCCTCTTTAATATCCAATACTGTCATCTTCATCCCTTTATGTGTTACTGCTTTTGTTTTCTGGAAGTTTATCCAGATAAAAGTTCCAATTGATACAATGACAAAGGCTATAGCGGGATAAGATGGTCAAAACTACCTAAGAACGAATCGTTACGCCAGGTATCACATTCGATAGAGGATGTAAAAAGATACCTACAAAAAAAATTTCAGACCATAGGGGCTCTATAGTCGATATTATAGGTTATGTTCTCTTTTTTCGTAATTATTTTTTTACGGGCGCAGTTTCAATAAAAAATTTCTGAAAAAATTCATGGGGGTTTATCTTTTGGTCATAAACAACCATGATTTTTTTTCGAATTTTTTGATCAAATATGCGCCCAGGAAAAATAATTGAAATTGTCAACTGTTTTTTAGGTCATGTTCGAAATTAAACAAAATTAACATCCCAAGAAATAAGTGATTTTCCAGAGATGACTGAAAGGTTTGTTATTTAGCGGAGTTAATGGACTATTCTGACAACATCGATCTAGAGTATGTAAAAATAAAACCCAACACTATCAAAGTTTTAATAAAGTCCAGACATATTAATGAAAAAACATATAAATGGTATATTGAATAGAAACCTCATTCCATTGGCTATGGCGGTATTTTACGCCATGCTTGCGAATGTGCGAATGGATTGAGAACTGTCGGATCATTCTCTCACATAGCAACAGTTATATATTACCTGAGTAATGATAGGTACAAATCAAAAATTATTATACCAGCAAAAATTTTGTCAGAAATATTTTCCAATACAAAAATTGTAGCGATAATTGAAGAAGACAGTGATCTCGATTAAAGATATGAAAGACTACATTGAATATTATGGTTCTTTATTGTATATATTTTTTCTTTCAATTAGATGATCTATATCCTATTCCCCTTTAAAAAAGGGGATGGACCACTGTAACAGTTCTCATGATAATTTTAATAAAACAAGCTAATTACAATTATAAAGAAAATTCTTATCTTCATTGTAAATATTTAGCAGTAAATTTTGAGATTATAAGACAAATGGGTATCAAAAAGTCAAAAAAAAACGATCTCTTCATTTTCATTAATATCATTTTAAATTGTAAAACATTCATTTTACTTCCAAATGAGTTTTTATATACTAGAGCTAATTAGCATTTATATACACAGTACGTTTTGAGGTTATGTGTCAAATAAGTGCCAATAAGTCAGGAAAAATGTTTCTTTTATTCTCAAAGCCATCAATTTTGATTTTAAAACATTACTATCACTTATAAATGAATTTTGCAGTGTAACAGAGCTAATCGGCAATCATTCAAACAATAGATTTTGAGGTTATATGTCAAAAAAGTAAGGAAAAACTTTTTTTTGATTCTCAGGTTGATAAATATTGATTTTAAAACGTTATTTTCTCTTATAAATGAGTTCTGCATTGTGTGAGAGTGAATTTAATATTATTAACTCATCTGATTTGGAGGTTATGTACCAAATAAGTATTAAAAACGATGGAAAAACTTGTTTTTGCGTTTTTTGAGTATGACGCACCATGAAAATGTCCATTCTGGTGGCGGTATTCGAAAGAACGGATAAAAAGACACAAAAAAGCACTAATTGAAAGTTAGCCAAAATTTTCGAACATAACCTAAAAAACAATTGACATTTTCAATTATTTTTCCTGGGCGCATATTTGATCAAAAAATTCGAAAAAAAATCATGGTTGTTTATGACCAAAAGATAAACCTCCACGAATTTTTTCAGAATTTTTTTATTGAAACTTCGCACGTAAAAAAATAATTACGAAAAAAGAGAACATAACCTATAATATCGACTATAGAGTCCCTAGAGGTCTGAAATTTTTTTTGAAGGTATCTTTTTACATCCTCTATCGAATGCGATACCTGCTGTAACGATTCGTTCTTAGGCAATTTTGATCATCTTATTCCGCTATAGCCTTTGAAGTCTGGTTTAGTAGTTTTTGTTATTGTAAGGTGAGTAGTGAGATCAGAATTGTTTTCAAAGGTGCCCTTTGAAGTTTCACCCTCGAAATAAATGCGCTCAGCACCTGCCATCAAAGTATACTGGAGACCTCTCATATTTGTTTTTACAATGGAATAAGACTTTATTTGGTGTAGGGTAATAACTAAAGCTTCCTCTTGTTACACATGGATTTATTGCTAATCCGCAGCACCCTTTGACATATCTAGTAAATTTGTTTTCTTCGCTATCCACTAATATATTTAATATCGGATAATTATACAGTTTATAAGATAACACCCATGACCTGATCATTCCTGACCTTTCTTCATTTTCATTCTGAGATATGTATATTAATGCGTTGCAAAAATTTGTAATTAACCGATTTTTCCCTAAAGAGGTGTCAGTTTTTCTACCAATAAAATCAGCTCTAAATTGAGGTTGGACTAATGCATAGGAGACATAGATATTTTTTCCTGTCATCCCAAGTATTACGGGTAGATGTCTTATCTTTGGATCTAATTGCGATCTTATGAAATTTATTATATTAGGTATTGAAGAAACATTTAGGGAGCTTCTGGCAATAATCTGTTTTACTTGATCGACTAATATCTTAGGAACTTCAGCATAGTCTATATAATGTTATATCTTTGAAAAAAAGTATTACAGCTTTGTTTTTTTAGGAACGCAGGACCAAATACTAACGTGACATTCGTGACTAAATCTTTTACAACCCTCTCTCCTTGATTTTTTTCACGTACATTTCCAACTTTACTAATGTAAATAATCCCCTTCTGACGCCACACCTGATGCTGTCCCTTCGGCTTCGCTTTCACTTTCTTCCGATTCGGAGTTGCTCTCTCCCTCCCCCGCAGACGCTGGCAGCTGCGGCGTCTGTTTCAGGCAATGTTTCCACCATGTTTCTCGGCAGCCATTCGTCGTTCTCACTGTCGTAATCGTAATCGGAGCTGTCATCGACTTCGTCTCCAAGTAAACTGTTGAGGTAAGCCTTTTTCGGGCTCGAGTCAATCTGAATTGAACAATAGATAATTTTGTTACTAACAGGCGAAAATCAGGGAAAATGCTATTACAAAATTGTATTAGGCAGGAAATCTTACCTTGCAAATTAAGGACGTGACAGATGATTCTGCATGATGAAATTGTTTATAGAAAACACTCAACAAAAATTCAGTTTTATTGAGTTACAAGTGATTTTTGAATACCTGTATATATAATTACTCAAATCGAAACAATTTTTTTGGTCAAAGAAGGTGACGCTAAAATTCCAAAAAAAAATTATAGAGCTCAGAGATAAGATGGGATAAATCTTAACAGAATATGCTTGAAAAAGGATGCGCTTTAATAAGAAAAGGACAATATGCCATTTGAAATAGCAGAGCTGTAGTCGATGTCCGGTATAACCGGAAGTGGCACCGCTGTGAACAATTGCAAATTGTATATCAGTATGTGTTTACTTTAATGTCAAAATTCGAAATTGCTTGATAAACCCGTTCCATAGATATTTCTAATCGACCCTTTCGCACGGACACCCTGTATTTGTATGCCATTGACTTAGGCTTTCGAAGAAAAAATATAGCGCATACACAGACGTACAACTTTCGTTATTTCCTAGAGATTGTTCTTCGCTTTCTTTCGTATGATGAATATTAAAACTAATATCATCAAGGTTGATGAACCGTAGTTTTATATTTTCTATAACATCATCGCATGCAATCTCGATTGACAAATATTCTAATTTAAATTCTCCTGGTAGAGGAGAATCAATCATTTTTCAGTAGCAGATAATCTTCACTTTCATTATTGCAGTTTTTCTACATTTTCTGTTAATCTCAAACAAAAAATACCTCGTAAGTCGCCAAATAATTTCAGAACAATAGCTCGTAAGTTGAAGAAAATGTTTGTTTATGAAAACAATAGTGCAAAAGACAGTTTTTCAGGAAATAACATTTTGAAAAACCCGATACTCAATGATTGGTTGTGATGAAAATCACGTAATCTACACATATTATCCCAAAAAATTTACTTGAAAAGGGCCTTTGGAGGGTACAAAACAATTTTAGATTTTTGATATATATGCCATTCACTTCACTTAGCCGTTGAATAAAAAATGTAGTACTGGCATAAACACATTACTAGAATAATGAAAGATGAATGAATTTGTTGTAAGAAATGTATGTTATTTACCTACGTTTTATTTTGCTTTCTATAAAAAGTTAGTGTCTGTTAGTTTGCCGAAGCGTTACGTTAGTATGTGTAAAATAATTTGCTTTTGCAAAGAATGTATTTGTACAATAGTACTGTTGTTTCAATTCGGAGGATTTCAAGGACAAAACCAATGAATTTGTGTAAGATTGTTTGAAAGTTTTTATTTTAATCGGTAATCTTTAATAATAGTGACTTATGTTTGCGTGTAACTCATAAAGTATTTTGTAGTGACATAAAACTTATTTTTAAAGCCTAAAAACTTTGAATTGATCAGCTTATGAAAATGTTAGTTCTTTCGATAATTTGGCATTTGTCAAATCAGGCTATGGTGCAATTGAAAATATAATAAAGAAATCATAATCGTGCAATACAATAAAACAATGTGATGAAGAAATCACTGCCATTATGTATGTTTAAGTCGTTCATATAATCATAAAATAAAATTAATGCTCAAATATCAGATATATTTTTTTGTTTAAAGAAAATTGAAGCTTTATAAATTTGTAGGAATTGAAAATGGCTTGCTGTGATAAAGAGTGCGAATATTTGAAATACAGTGGAATGATTAAAATTGTTTTTGATAAAATGTATTTTTCTATTTGTTCAATGTGTTTTTGTTAGAATGAATATATAAGGATAACTGAAGTGAACTTAGTTTTTAATAAATCTAGTTTCGATGATACTTGTTTGTTTTCTTCTCTCTTATGATGAAATTGCCTCACAATACTATAAATACTTAGTTTCTAGCGTTAAAACGCTAGGCGGGTATGGTTTCGATATTTATGAGTACCCAGGATTTTATGATGTTAATAAAAAATTAAAATATTACAAGAATTTATTGAAATACAGGATTGCAATTACGGTCTCTCCACCATCTTCAGCTGTCAAGTACTGAAATGAAGTTGAAATACATACATACATAAACAGGAAGATCAAAATTAATAAGGGCGCAAACAAGAGGTAATAAACGAACAAGGCCCCTGCAACCATATGTTCAAAGTGTGCAATGCACACGGGCGCCAAAACCCATAGTCCAAAAGAAAATATTAAAATAAAAGTTGAGAAATTAAATAGGATTAGGTATAAATACACACAAAATTTTATTAGTATATCGTCCAGTTACTGCCGATTCCTATGTTGCGAGAACATGTCAGGCGGCAGTTTATTGATTTTTCCTGTTCATACATGAATAACGCCTGGAGCGCTATAAAAGTGATGCATCGCCACAGGCGTTTTTAAATCAGTTAGTTCACTGGACAGTGCAACAAGTGAATAAAAACAAGTAATCCTATTAATTTTTACATGTAAAGTTATTTTTATTTTGTCCAGTGTGGTGTTCTGTAATACTTTGTTTACTACTTTTTTTTAAATTAAGTGCCGAATACCTGCTGACTGCAATTTCAACGGCTTGATTTTCTATAAAATGGTAAGTGTTCCCTACTTTATACTATCAACCTTAACCCTTTATAGGGTTATAATTAATTTTTAGCCAAATATCTTTTTATTAATTGAAATGTCAACGAGTTTAAAAAAGTAACTGGTTTTATTCATAACTCGCTTAGTTTTTATGCTATTGATCCTTTAAAAAAACATTTTGTAGGCCTATAAGATCAAATTAGTTCAATATCTTTTTTGCCTTTATTCTTGAAAGGGTTTATGCTGAAAGGGCTCGAACAAATTGCTTTTTACTCCAATATGCAAACTTTAATCGGCCATATCTTACTTGATAGTAATCTGCCCTATAAAGGGTTGAAAACTATTGGTTACTCAGTTAACTTTTTAAGAATATTTCCTACCCTACCCACATGGAGCTTATTATTGTTGTTACTTTAGAAGTTAATTCCTAATTCCCATGAGTACTAATTATTTATTTGTTTTTTCAGGATAGAAGAAAGAGACCTTCAGGTGCGAAGTTTCGCGAGCAAAAGAAACTGAGACTAAGAGAATGGGGAAAAATGGTTGGATCTTTAAAGCATTTCTTGCAAAACAATCGAGATTCCACGGAGAGTATCGATGTTGGTGCGACCGAATCGTCCGAATCTTAAGATTCTAAATCCGTGATATCAATACCCGTAAGTGAACCATCTGAAATTACAACAGTAAAATCAGATCCTGCAACAAGTGGCAGCGGTTGTAGCAGCAAAACAGCTGCAGAGCCCGATGAAGCGATGACACCATCATCGTCTACAGCACTTGAACAATCCACTTCAGGATATTCAGCTTATGTAAAAAGTTCGGTAATGTCAGCTACCGAAATACCTGCTGCAAGTGGCACTTTCGATGAAGGCTGTTATGATGCTAGTATCGATATAATTCCGTCCGACCCCGGTTTGTGGCCCGAAAGAATCACCAATGAGATGGCTAGAATATTGGTTAAACGCGGTCCGACCTTGATAGACATCAGTTTTAGCTTTCCTAGTAATAAAGATAAGAGAAAGTTTTCGTGCAAATACTTTGAAAGAAATCTATCAAATGGAGAAAAAGTCGAAAGGGCTTAGCTTATTTACTGTATTTCTGAAGATTCTGTATTTTGTTTTTGTTGTAAGTTGTTTTGTAAATGTAAAACTCCTAACGCTTTTTGTGATTCAAATGGAGTATCTGATTGGCAACTCTTGTCTTTGCTCATCATCTGCGGATTTTAGAAACGGAAAAAAAAATATTGGCGAGACGTGTTGGAAAGAATTATTACGATTGTTGAGTATTTATCTACACAATGCTTGGCATTTCAAGGTTCTTCTCAATTGCTTTTCGAACATGATAATGGAAATTTTCTAGAGGCTGTTGAGATGATTGCCTCTTTTGATTCAGCGATGAGACAGTACATTAGCCGAGTGTATAACTCCCAAAAAAAATCTGTTAAAATGACTCATTATTTAGGCGTGCAAATACAGAATGAAATTATTGATTTGAATTGTGGAGGCCGTTACTTGATGTAGATCCATGATATAAATGAGATAAAAACACAAGGTTTAACTTTAATCTACACTTTATTTGAAAAAATTCGACGACGTTTCGCTGACACAGCAGCTTTATCAAGAATGAAAAATAGAATGAAGAGTATGGTATTATAAACAAATCGTAGAACAAGTTGGATGAATAACAGGAAAAACCACACCGAGCCATTGTACAGTTAGTATGAAAGGTAATACAAACTAATTAAACAAGTTAAGTAGGGTGAGTAATTCAAATCTACCTGTTCATTCAAAAGCTTGTCCGAATGTTTGTATCTATTTATTTCTAATGCTTCTAGGAGATCTAATTTTGAACTTTTGATTTTATATGTAATATGTCAAAGTTTTTATTGAATGAATGGTTTTCTTTTATTAGGTGGTTTGAATAATTTGAATCAGATTTATTTTTATCGAAGCTACGTTTATGTTCAGATGTTCTTATGCCAAAACTCCTATAGGTCCTACCGATATAAATTTTATCACAAGAACCGCTATTGAGTTTATAGATTCCTGATTTACTTGATTTTTCAACACGAGATTTATTATTTTTAATATGTTTACCTAAGTTATTAGAAGTTTTGAAAGCTATATTAAGATTTTGTTTGACGAGAAAGGATTTAATATTTGTACTTGCAGAACCGCAGAATGTTAAACTGTTGAATATTTTATAGTCTTTATGAATAGGATATACTTCATTTATTGCTTTCTGATACAGTTTTTACGAATGATTAGATCTATCATATCCGGATTATATGAATTATTAATGGCTATCTGTTTGATGATAAAGCTAAATTGAGTAACCGATGTACCATGCTGTTTAAAGCTGCAACTTTGTGTTGAATTGGATGTAATGAGTAGTTATGTATAATTGTATCAGTATGTGTTGGTTTACGAAAGACCGAAAAAACATGATTATTATTTTGTTTAGTGATTTTTAAGTCCAAAAATTTATGGAATCGTTCTGTTCAATTTCTATCGTGAATTTAATGTTCAAATGGATGGAATTAATGAAATTAACAAATAAGTCTAATTGACGAGTAGTTCAATGAAACATACTAAGATGTCGTCAACATATCTATACCAATAAAGAAATTTGGAAATGAGTGGATGTGTATGAATTTTCTGTTCAATATTATTCATAAAATCTCTGCTAAAGTGGACTCAAAAGTTTCCCATGATCAAACCATTTTCACTACTGTAATAGATGTTGTTGAAAGAAAAATAATTTTGTTCAATGCAAACGTCCAACAGATTCAATATTTCTGATTTAATTATGTGGTTAACATGATTCGAATTCAACATGTTATCGATTAATATTTTGACATCACCTGGAGGAACACTTGGGTATAAATTCTCAACATCAAACGAAATAAGTTTTGCGTTAGGTGGTAGGTTAACGTTTTTATGTTATTTATCAATTCGAAAGAATTTTTTATAGAAAATTTTGATTTGAATGAACAATAATTTTTAATGATAATCATTAAAATATAATATAATATAAAATAATCATTAAAATATAAATAATATAATAACATAAAAACGTTAACCTAACATAAAATTTAACTGTTATCATTAACAAAAAATTGAAATAAATAGAAAGTTTAAAATTTTCTCATTGAAATTATTGAATTATTGTCGTCCGAAGTAAGAAATAATATTTTAGAAATGGTTCGCAATTCAAAATATTTTTCAGTAATATTAGATTGTACACCAGATACCAGTCATACTGAGCAAATTAGTCTTGTTCTGAGGTATGTTGTCCTTAACACCACTCCAAAAAAGGTTGAAGTTAAGGAAGTTTTATTCGTTTAATCCAATACTGGCCTCTACAGGAGAAGGGATATATACATTTGTGATTGAAAATTTGAAAAAATTAAATTTAGAATTAAAACACATTAGGGGGCAAGGTTATGATAATGGAACGCATTATTGATGCTAATCCGAAAGCCGTTTTTGTACCTTGTGCGGCTCATACTTTGAACTTAACAGTAAATGACGCTTCCAAGGGTCAGGTACTATAATAAACTTGTTTAATCTTGTGATAAGTTATATAATTTTTTTTCGTCATCCACAAAAAGGTGGTATGTTTTAAGAAAAAATGTCCCCGGGTTAAGTTTAAAGCCTCTAAGTGAGACAAGATGGTCCAGCAGAATTGACGCAATAAAGCCCCTTAAAGTTTATTTAATTAAGGTTTGCGAAAGTCTTCTAGAAGTGGCTGAAGATAATTCCTTTCACATTGATGCAAGACATAAGGCGAGTTCCCTCTTAACGTCTGTACAAAATTTTCAATTTATTGGTGGAATTATCATTTGGCCTGACGTTTTATTTCATATAAATATTGTCAGCAAACAAATGCAAAGTGCTACAATTAATATTAAAGTATGCCAAACCTACCTTAAAAATTTAGTTGATCTCTTCCAGCAATATAGTTCTGACCAATTATTTCAAGAAATTCTTATGCAAGCGAAAGAAGATGTTACTACTCTGTCGAAATTGAAGATTTTCCACCATTACTAGCGGTTAGGAGGAAATTTAAACCAAAACTGACTATGAACACCGAGATGAGACCCCTCATGATCCAAAAACCGCCTTTAAAATTAGTTTTTTTCTTAAAAATTATAGATCAAACTATAAGCTCTCTAAAAAACCGATTTGACTTATTAAATGAGTATGATAATATTTTCGAATTTTTCAGCGACATATTCAAATTAAAAGACAGCGATCTTTTAAAACATTAGTCTTTTCTTGAAGAGCGACTGACAGATCAGGATAATAAGGATATATACTCCAATGGTCTGTTTAACGAAATTAAAGCCTTAAAGTTGTTTTCATTATCCGATGATACTGACCCCTTAAGTATTTTACAATATATATTTGAAAACAATTTAAACTCCACCTTTCCAAACGTAAGCATTTTACTAAGAATTCTTTTGACATTGCCTGTATCTGTAGTTTCTTTTTCAAAGTTAAAAATCATTAAAATTATTTAAGATCGACAATGATTCAAGAAAGATTGTCTGGGCTAACAATATTAGCAACTGAACAAGAAATTTTAGACGGTATAAATTTTCATGATGTAATTAATGAATTTGCAATAGCAAAATCTCGGAAAATATTGCTACTACAATAGCTATCTTCTATTTTTCTATTGCACCTAGAACTAGCTATCATTTTCATTTTAAAACGAAGTTCCCTAGGTATTTGTTATTAGAAATTTCTGCGTGTTTTCAAAATATCTGAGTATAAGTAGAAAGTAGTAAATGTTTTAAAATGTGTGTGAACAAGAATTTATTTTGTTGATTTTGTTCTGTTTGTTTCATTTTGATATTTTAGTCTACAAATAAATGTGACTTCTAAAGTTCAGTTTTTTGCTTTACTTCAAGCACCTACCTACCTATCTCCTACCTTAAAAAAAGTGAAAAAACATGATCCAAAATGCTTTAACGGTCGCCAAAATCCTTTTTTGCACACAAGCGCCAGTAACCCTCACGAGGGCCCTGATTCCTTTGGTATTCTGCGAATAATTTGAAGTTGATCTATGGGTGGAAAATGATGGCCATTCTCGATACAATGTGGAGCGAAAGTAGATTCGTCGGTTCTCTGGCTATTGTAATCTGATTGATGCTCTTTGTATCTAGTTTGGAATGAAATTTCTTCGCTGATATCGTCAAAATATGTATTTATCTGTATTAATTGGTTATATACGTGGGTAATTATTATGATACGCTATTTGTGTTTGTTTCTAATCGTTTCATTTATTATGTTTGGGGATAACCATTTTTGTTAGCTATTTCTTCAATAGTTGACACAGAGAATGCCCTATGAGTCATTCAATTAAACGGAGCGCATTCATGAGATTTTTTGCGAATATCAGTAAAGATGGGTATTCGATATATATCAAAACTCTGTGTGTAATTTCAAGATTGATCGTAAGGTTTAAAAAGGGAATCTAATTATCGACTTCTCTCTCTTTTTTGCATTAATTTTTTTTTGGGATGAATGCTATCGATATAAGTCAATATCAATAGTATTCATTCCAAGATTGAATTCAAAATAGGGAAAGAAGTCGATAATCAGAGTCACTTTTTAGACCTAAAAATCAGTCATAAAATAACCCACCTTCACTGATATTTGCATCTCTTTTGACTCCCAACACACCCGAAATCTCATAAATACGCTGCTTTTAATTGAACTATTGCAAATGTCATTTCAAAACAGCATAAAAAAGTAGCTAACCTACATGAAACTCTCCTGAAAATTCCTTCATAGTAAAGATAATACTGATAGATTTGACAATACTGGAGTTACAAGTTGTTCTGTATGAATTCTGAAGGCGTTTATATAGATCAGACTGGTCGTTCAGTCAAAACTAGGTACAAAGAGCATCAATCAGATTACAATAACCAGAGAACCGACGAATCTTTTTTCGCCATCATTTTCCAAGCATAGACAGGGCCCCCGTTAGGGCAAATGGCGCTTGTGTGCAAAAAAGGATTTTGGCGCCCGTTAAGGCATTTTGGATCATGTTTTTTTATTTTTTTTAAGTTAGGAGTTTCCTAGGCAGGTGCTTGAAGTGGAGCAAAAAACTGAACTTTAGAAGTCATATTTATTTGTAGACTAAAATATCAAAATGAAACAAACAGAACAAAATAAATTCTGTAGTATCTTCTACTTATACTTAGATATTTTAAAAATATGCAGATATTTCTAATAACAAATACCTAGGGAACTTCGTTTTAAAATCAAAAATGATAGCTAGTTCTAGGTGCAATAGAAAAATAAAAGATAGCTATTGTAGTAGCAATATTTTCCGAGATTTTGCTATTGCAAATTCATTAATTACATCATGAAAATTTATACCGTCTAAAATTTCTTGTTCAGTTGCTAATATTGTTAGCCCAGACAATCTTTCTTGAATCATTGTCGATCTTAAATAATTTTAATGATTTTTAACTTTGAAAAAGAAACTACAGACACAGGCAATGTCAAAAGAATTCTTAGTAAAATGCTTACGTTTGGAAAGGTGGAGTTTAAATTGCTTTCAAATATATATTGTAAAATACTTAAGGGGTCAGTATCATCGGATAATGAAAACAACTTTAAGGCTTTAATTTCGTTAAACAGACCATTGGAGTCTATATCCTTATTACCTGATCTGTCAGTCGCTCTTCAAGAAAAGACTAATGTTTTAAAAGATCGCTGTCACTTAATTTGAATATGTCGCTAAAAAATCCGAAAATATTATCATACTTATTTAATAAAACAAATCGGTTTTTTAGAGAGCTTCTAGTTGGATCTATAATTTTTAAGAAAGAACTAATTTTAAAGGCGGTTTTTGGATCATGAAGGGTCTCATCTCGGTGTTCATAGTCAAACAGTTTTGGTTTGAATTTCCACCTAACCGTTGGTAATGGTGGAAAGTCTTCTTCAATTTCGAGAGAGGATGCTACTTCTTTCGCTTGCACCAGAATTTCTTGAAATGATTGGTCAGATCTATATTGCTGGAAGTGATCAACTAAATTTTTTAGGTAGGTTTGGCATACTTTAATATTAATTGTAGCACTGTGCATTTGTTTGCTGACAATATTTATATGAAATAAAACGTCAGGCCAAATGATAATTCCACCAATAAATTGAAAATTTTGTACAGACGTTAAGAGGGAACTCGCATGAATGTGAAAGGAATTATTTTCAGCCACTTCTAGAAGACTTTCGCAAACCTTAATTAAATTAGCTTTAAGGGGCTTTATTGCGTCAATTCTGCTGGACCATCTTGTCTCACTTAGAGGCTTTAAACTTAACTCGGGGACATTTTTTTCTCAAAACATACCAGCTTTTTGTGGACGATGAAAAAAATTATATAACTCTTGCACAAGATTAAAAAAGTTTATTGTAGCACCTGACACCTTGGAAGCGTCATTTACTGTTAAGTTCAAATTATGAGCCGCACAAGGTACAGAAAGGGCTTTCGGATTCTCATCAAGAATGCGTTTTTGAAGCCCAACATGTTTTCCCTTCATATTTGTCCCATTATCACAAAATTCTCGACTAATGTGTTTTAATTCTAAATTTAATTTTTTCGAATTTTCTATCACTAATGTATATATCCCTTATCCTGTAGAGTCTAGTATTGGATTAAACGCAATAAAACTTTCCTTAATTTCACCTTTTTTTGAAGAGGTGTTAAGTACAACATACCTCAGGACAAGACTATTTTGTTCAGTATGACTAGTGTCTGGTGTACAATCTAATATTATTGAAAAATATTTTGAACTGCAAACCATTTCTAAAATATTATTTCTTACTTTGGACGACAATAATTCAATTATTTCATTCTGTATTTGCACGCCTTAATAATGAGTCAATTTAACAGGTTTTTTTTTTGGGAGTCATACACTCGGCTAACGTGCTGTCCTGAATCAAAAGAGCCAATCATTTCAACAGCTTTTAAAAATTTCCATTATTATGTTCGAAAAGCAATTGAGAAGAACCTTGAAATACCAAGCATTGTGTAGATAAATACTTAACAATCGCAATAATTCTTTCCAACACGTCTCGCCAATATTTTTTTCCGTTTCTAAAATCCGCAGATGATGAGCAAAGACAAGTGTTGCCAATCAGATACTCCATTTGTATCACAAAAAGCGTTAGGAATTTTACATTTACAAAACAACTTACAACAAAAATAAAATACAGAATCTTTAGAAATACAGTAAATAAGCCAAGCCCTTTCGACTTTTTCTCCATTTGCTAGATTTCTTTCAAAGTATTTGCACCAAAACTTTCTCTTATCTTTATTACTAGGAAAGCTAAAACTGATGTCTATCAAGGTCGGACCGCGTTTTACCAATATTCTAGCCATCTCATTGGTGATTCTTTTGGGCCACAAACCGGGGTCGGACGGAATTATATCGATACTAGCCTCATTACAGCCTTCATCGAAAGTGTTACTTGCAGCAGGTATTTCGGTTGCTGACATTACAGAACTTTTTACATAAGCTAAATATTCTGAAGTGGATTGTTCAAGTGCTGTAGACGAGGATGGTGTCATCGCTTCATCGAGCTCTGCAGCTGTTTTGCTGCTACAACCGCTGCCGCTTGTTGCAGGATCTGATTTTACTGTTGTAATTTCAGATGGTCCATTTACGGGTATTGATATCACGGATTTAGAATCTTAAGATTCGGATGATTCGGTCGCACCAACATCGATACTCTCCGTGGAATCTCGATTGCTTTGCAAGAAATGCTTTAAAGATCCAACCATTTTTTCCCTTTCTTGTAGTCTCAGTTTCTTTTGGTCGCACCTGAAGGTCTCTTTCTTTTATCCTGAAAAAAACCAATAAATAATTAGTACTCATGGAAATTAGGAATTAACTTCTAAAGTAACCACAATAATAAGCACCATGTGGGTAGGGTAGGAAATGTTCTTAAAAACTTAACTGAGTAACCAATAGTTTTCAACCCTTTATAGGGCAGATTATTATTAAGTAAGATATGGCCGATTAAAGTTTGCATATTTAAGTAAAAAGCAATTTGTTCGAGCCCTTTCAGCTCAGATATATATATTCGTCGATCTTTGACAGGTTGTACGATATATCTCATAAAGTGATGGACCGATAGAACGTTCAAACAAACATTTCTACGTGCGTTACTTTTTTTTCTTCTATTTGTGAAAAGCTGTTTCATTCCATCTTATGAATTTTTAGATTATGAAGGAGATCAGTCCGCAATTTCGATATTCTAACTTGGAATTTTGATTACACGTGATAAGTATTGAAGTATATCGAATTCTCTAATTCCATTGTAAACGGTTTCGATACAATTAGCAATACCTAAGGATTCTATAGTTGAAATATCTCAATTACCAATGAAGTTTGGATAGAAACACTGGCGGATTCGCCAAATTGTAGTCTTCAAAATGGTATGTATAGTATTATTGTATCACATCTTTAAAATTTTTACACGAACAAAAAAATTCGAATCTAACATTTGGAGGATGAGTGGTTAAGTAAGTAATGAACAGCTTAATACCCTCTACCTAATGCCCAACGGTCTAAGGCATCTCATCAAATAGCACGGTCGTAATGAAAAGTACTACTACAATGGAGGATTTCTATGAAAGATCGGCAATAAATTGGTGCCTGTTCCAAGACAAATTCATAGAAACTACATTTATTCTTGAATTTGCCCACGTAGCACATTTCTAAGGGATTTGCATCCTTGATGAGCTTTTATTACTCTTCCTCTTTACCGATTAGACCATAGCAATCTGATCATATCCTTAAATTCATCATCAGTTACCAGTTAAATTAAGTTGCCACTGCTACGGATAAGGTTAGAACTAAAGCTATTTTCATTCACTAATTATCACATAGTAAATCTACTTACCTAAATAATATCATAACATGTGATAAACATACAGATTTGTGGTATTATCATCCCCATCACAGCTAATCAAACATACAGAACCAATTCTAATCTTGATTAATCCAATTTATCGTACCTTTAATCATCGAATTTTATTACTTTTTGTATCGGCAATATCAATTCATGTACGAATTGTTTGAATTTATGCTCTAGTAACTCAAACAAGAGAAACAAACAAATCATCTGAGTTCTTTATAAGAGGAAAATAATTTGATCTTATAGCCCTTAAAAACCCGACAACTTGGTTTTTAAAAAGATCAATAGGATAAAAACTATGGGAAATATGGATAAAAACAGGTAGTTTTTTTACGCGTTCATGACATTTCAATTAATAAAAGATATTTGACTAAAAAATTAATTATAACCAGTATCCTATAAAGGATTAATGTTGATAGTATAAAGTAGGGAACACTTACCATCTTATAAAAAATCAAGCCGTTGAAATTGCAGTCAGCAGGTATTCGGCACTTAATTTAAAAAAAAAGTAGTAAACAAAGTATTACACAACACAACACCACACTTGACAAAATAAGAATAACTTTATTTGTAAAAATTAATAGGATTACTTGTTTTTATTCACTTGTTGCACGGTCCAGTGAACTAACTGTTTTAAAAACGCCTGTGGCGATGCATCGCTTTTATAGCGCTCCAGGCATTATTCATGTCTGAACAGGAAAAATCAAGAAACTGCCGACTGACATGTTCTTGCAACATAGGAATCGGCAGTAACTGGATGATATACTAATAAAATTTCGTGTGTATTTATAGCTAATCCTATTTAATTTCTTAACTTTTATTTTAATATTTTTTTTGGACCCTGGGTTTTGGCGCTCCTAAAGGATGGCGCCCGTGTGCATAGCACACTTTGCACATATGCTTGTGGGGGCCCTGATTATAAAAAAGAAAGCTTTGATTGTTATGTTCAACTTAAATTATAGTTATAGTAAACTAAATTTAATTCCGATTTTGATATTTTCTTTGAATACGAAATAAAACTTATAAATAAAACCACTTGTAATAAACCTATATGTATTTTACTTTTGAAATTCCTTAAAAAATAATATCCGTAACAGCAATTATCCAAAACTAACGGATAATCTGGAATAATTTATTATCGGGATCCGGTATAATAATCATTCCTGAATACGTATCCGAAATTTCATATCCATAACATCCTGATATTTATCCAGCTATACTGGGATGCAAAGAGACTGTGAACAACCTGTTCATGATACTTATAAAATGGAAAGAAGAAAAAATTATTCCAAACATTTATTAGCATTAACTACTCATATTTCTATAAACGCCATAAATAATTATTACATGACATGCATGTAGTAAGGCACTTGAAAATTCTGTACTTGGATAAACATTCCAACAATATTCTATAACGCCCAATAACAAAAACATCACAGATTTCTTAAACGGCGTACAAAACACTAAATATAATATTGAATAAAAATACCAACAATAAAACTGATAATGAAGAGATCTAGCCAAAGCAATTCCAATGAAGTTTGTTATATAGAAAGGTAAAATGAAAAGTTGTGCAATTTTACTCATTTTGTCTTCAATTTTTTCAATTTCGTCTTTAGGGTTTTCCCCGTTTATACTCATTTGATCTTTAAATTGTTTTAAGAATTCCTTCTGTTTTCTCGATAAGCTTTTAAGCTCTTTCTCTTCTTCCTCTTTTTTTCGTTGGCGTTCAGTCTGTATCTGTTCTTTAACATTTTCAGTAATAATATTTAATTTAGCGTAACTTAACAAATATCTTTTGAGCAATGGTACAAATACTAATAACAAAATGATATGTGACAACAATAACGATATATGAAAATACGATTAACAAAAATGTCTTCAGGAAGAAACCTATAATTTACAGTCCATTTATGCTCAAAAACTCTACCCAAATTAAAACTACCTTTGATATAATTGCGAAAGTTTTGGACTAAAATGGAAAACCTAAAATTAATTGAACTGCCGCACATACAATCAA
This sequence comes from Cryptolaemus montrouzieri, assembly GCA_013387265.2. Lineage (NCBI taxonomy): Eukaryota > Metazoa > Arthropoda > Insecta > Coleoptera > Coccinellidae > Cryptolaemus > Cryptolaemus montrouzieri. The sequence continues at coordinate 41,531,612 of JABFTP020000042.1, forward strand.
ATTTATACAGGTTTCTAACAATGTTAAATTTGTTAAATATGCTATTAATAAACAAGGTGAATAAAGTAGAATATTCATTTTGACTGAAACTGCTAGAGAATAAAAGAAACTACCAAGTATCCACTTATTCGAAATGAATAAATTCAAACTAATATAGAAAAGAAGGACGGCTACAGGATCATTGAATAATCTCAAAACATAAATAGAATGTATTCGATATGAAGTTAATGTCGAAATAACTAAGGCGAAGGGTGGTATTTTGGCAGTCAGTGATAGTATCCTGTAGTTAAGAAGTATTTGTAGAAGGTAAAAACACATAAATATATACTGAGCTAAATAAATATTTTCTCCTTTGGATGTGATGTAATACAGTGCTGAATATATGTAGACAAAACCAGCTGGGTATACAAGGGGTCCCGTGTCACCTAAAAAAAGAAATTTGAATTAATTCACCAAATGATGATAATTTATTGATTTCATGGAAGTTCATTTTCAACGAAGATGAAGTGAAATATATAAAAATATAAATATAATATAAATAAATATAAAACATGACTCATGCGGCGTTACCTCGCTCTGAGGCGCGCATTTAAGGCAGCGGTTCCCAAACTGGGGGGTCGCCCCACTAGGGGGCGTGGAGAAAGTTCGGGGGTTTTTGTAAAGTTTTAATAACGATTGTAAAATCTATCAAAGAAGGCTACAGTTTCTAAAACTACAAGAGTTCAAGGTTCTCAAAAGCGTTCCCCTCGACGGCAACGGCCGTGTGTACCGATACCTCAGTTTGGCCTTGGTGTGAGTGCGAGTGTCCCCGCACACCTTCCACCCCCCACCCCCATCGCATCTTCAGTTCAATGTCAATAACCTTGCAGTTTGTTCAGTGCTAGTCCGTTCTGGCACAGAGCATTCCGTGAAATATCAGTCAGCGTTATTACTGTATTGTGGGTGTTCTATAATTGTTGCGACGTTTGAATTGGAAATTTTATTTTTGTGTTGTGTGAGTTCTGTGTGAAGCTGAAGAAGATGTACACGGCAAAGAAACGCAAGTATATATTCAATATGAGTTTGTCTTTTTGCTCAAAGATAATGTTGATTACCCTCAGTGGGTTATTTGCTATGAAGTATTAAGCAGTAACGCGATGAGGCCTTATCGTCTTCTGAGGCATTTGTCAACCAAACATGCCATTTTAAAGGGCAAACCTAAAGAGTTTTTTCGCTGCAAAATCTCAGAATTTAAAGCGCATCTGCTGCTCAGTCATCTCTAAAAGCTTCCTATGAATTATCTCTTTTAATTGCTAAGGAAAAGAAAAGTCACACTATTGGTGAAACGCTTGTTAAACCATGCCTTTTAAAAGCAGCCGATATTGTTCTTGGTTAATGCTATAAAAAATCCCCGTTTTTTGCTATCCAGTTTGACGAGAGTACAGACGTCATAATGTTCTCATTTGATCGTGTTCGTTACAAAAAAAATGAAAGAATGAAGGATGAACTGATGTTTTCTACTGAGCTGGTGACTACTGCTAAAGCTGTAGATGTGATGAAAGCAGTATCAGACTTTTTTGAGAAACACAAACTTTCTTGGCAAAAACTTATTGGTGTATGTACAGATGGTGCTCCTCAATGCTCGGTTCTCGCTCAGGCTTTGTGCAGTTGGTTAACCAGAAGAATGCTGACGTGGTTGGGATTCATTGTCGCTTTCAAACGAACTCAATGCAGTTTTAAAGCAATGTATTACAGTAGTCAACTACGTAAAGAACAGTGCATTAAATACTCGACTGTTTAAAAGTCTTTGTGAAGATTTAGGAAGTGACCACAAAACGCTGCAATTTCATACGATGGCTATCAAAAGGCAATATGTTGGGGAGACTATTTGAGCTCCGTGATGAAGTGGTTACGTTTTTGGCACTGCAGAAACAAAACGAGCTTAGTGCAGAGTCCAAAAAACCCAGTAACCAAGTGATTTTGGCCTATTTTATCAGACTTTTTTGACACGTTAAACAAGCTAAATTTGAGACTGCAAGGTTTAGACTCAAATATAGTAACACATCGGAATGTCATTAAGATGTACGTTGAAAAACTACAACTTTGGATACGTAAAATGTCAAAGAACCCCAGCAACTATTCAAGTTTCAACAAAGTAGTGTCAGTCTCAAAAGAAGTATGTTTTGAGGACATTTTTAAAGGACCGCTTTTGAAAAACTTGATAATTGACCATTTGAAGAACCTCAAGGAGTTCAGCAGGTACTTGTCTAACTTGTCAGAGGAGTTTTGCAAACTACTAACCGATCCGTTCAACATGGACATACAGTTGCTGCAGGAAGAGTTGCGAGAGGAGGGAATACAAATAAAAAATGACTGCTGCAAGATACGATTTTGAAAAATGGAAAAGCCCTCATTTTGGTTAAAGTACTTGAAAGGTTACCCCAGTGTTTCAGAGAAAGCTGATCAGATGTACTCACCTTTTTCAACAACATACATGTGCGAAAAAGCGTTTTCAACTCTTGTGGCCATCAAAACCAAGTACCGCAACAAACTTGATGTCGAAAGTGACCTACGCTGTGCTTTGTCTGAAACTCAACCCAGGATCTGTCAACTTATCCAGAACATGCAAGCGCACACATCTCACTAAATTATATTTTACGTTTTGTTTTGTAAGTAGGTAGGCCTATTGCTTTACCTTCTTTAAATTGAAAATGTATCTGTGTTACAATTTTAACATTTGTATCAGTAATTATAATCGTTTTTCATGTAATAATTGTCTTAATTTTCATCATACGTACGAAGGGGGGCGTGGGGAGTCTCCAAATAACCAGGGGGGGGGTAGTACAAAAAAGTTTGGGAACCCCTGATTTAAGGCTTGAGGTGCAAGCGAGAGCGCGGAACGAGCGACAAAGAGGCACAATCGGCCTCCGCGTTCGACATCTGTCTCTCTCCTACTTGAGTGAGTGATGCGTGGACAGCTGCTATACAATAATACATTTACATGTTTTCGTCGAGTATAAAGTGCAAAGTGTATGTGGTGTCAATTGTTTATAGCGACGATAAAGGTAATGATTCTTTCGATATTAAATATATGTTCAGTGATATATTGAAACACCCCCAACCCCGGTCTAAGAAGGACGATGCAAAATGCATCGCTTTTATGTTGCAATACCTGAATTATCTTATTTTCTTCCCCATATTAATTACACCCGAGACCGACTGAGATCGGTCAAATGAAAAGCCATATGATCGTCTAGTACCTGAACTTGCCTTGAAGTTCTCTCATATAAAATGGGACCCTTTTCCTTGTTGTGTTGTGTATTTGTAGTAACCTAATCAAGTTCTTTTATGTGAGGTTAGTTAGCTTAAACCATAGGTACGGAAATTAGAAAATCAAAAACAGATTCGGTAACAATGTCTATTTGATCTTTGTAGCATTTGTATTAAATTCTTATCCTTGCATTCTTTGGTGTCTTTTGATGAATCTAATAAATATGATCATTTAGATAGAGGCCCAATTTGCCCTCACCCATATTTTGAGTGGAAGTTTATACATTAGATTATTTTATACAGACCTAATTGGTCCTCACCCATATTACGAGTGGAATGTGAAATATTTAATTATTATAACCAGACCTAATTGGTCCTCACCCATATTACGAATGGAAGTTGGAATATTTAATTATTATAAACAGGCTTACTTGGCCCTCACCCATATTCTGGATGGAATTCGGATATGAGATTATTGTAGACAGGTCTAACCGACCCTCGCCCATTTTATGAGTGGTAACTGACCCGATCGAAGGGTTTTGGTAATATATCATGTTTTCTGACGAGGTCGTTGCCCTGATACTCCAAACTCTGGAAGATTTACTTTTGAAATTCTAAGGAACACGTCCACAACTGCAACTTGAAAGCGTTAATTCGCTCGCGTATTTTAATCGAATTCAGTAATTCGTATAGTATTAAAACGTTATATATGGAACTAGAGGTAAGCCCGTAAAGCCGTACGTGATTCTTTTGCTCAACTGAGCGCCAACGGGCAGTTTATTGTGTCACTGACTGCGGATCATATTCTATTCCCATATCGCGGATTTGCCAACCAGGGAATCATGCCCTCTGATCATACACCTGTATGTACCACAAACGTCACATACATTCCCCAACTCAGACATTCTTCAAAACTTTCATACCGACAACATACAAGCCTCAATGTCTGTGGGTCCATACATGCGTATCGTCCCTAAAGCCATTTATCTATACTAATGAGAAATGATATTATTCGTAGGTGATCATTACACCTGAAGGCAGGGAAAGTTCCCTTATTGAGCTTAAGAGTATCGGACATCAAATCAATAATTTGAAAGTAAGATCTTCCCCATAGTTGGATACAATGAAATATAAACATCTTCGTTACAGTTTAAGTATGTTCTGCTAAGTTATAAACTGAGATAAATAGAAATACCGAATAAAAGGATTATGATATTTCAAATAGATAATTGGCCCATTATAGAAGCAAAGATAAGAATCAATATTAAATGTTCTCACATTCGAACGTATCGTTCATCATATTATAAACAAAATATTTGGATTGGCAGAATGGTTAAGTAACATTTCAATGAGATCAATTTTCTGAATTATAAAAGTAAAGTTTCATGTCAATATCAAACTTCATAACATTTCAAATTCAAATAGTTCTCAAAGTTGGTGGAATCAGTACACAATAGCATGATTACGTTTCAGTAATGTCGCAAGTTTGATAAACAAATGTTGAAATCAATACTAGAGAATTTTAGTATGATTCAAAATAATGTATCGAGTTAAAACAACTGTGTAAATCAATATAAAATAAATTCAGTACATTTCAAAGTTTACCAAGTTACGAAAGCAACGGTTAAATAACTCTTCAAAATAAATATTAGAAAATGTCAGTGTAGTTCAAATAGATCATTTGCCAAGAAGAAAAAAATATGTGAAAATAATTTGGAATTTGAGAAATGATTATTTCAACTCGTCCTCAGTGCGTTCAGAAATTACGTAGCATATACTTCAAGAAATTCGTGAAAATTAAATAGTGAGCAGAAATATTAAAAGAAATTCAGAAAGTAATCACTTGTGGGACACAACGGGAACGGTGCTTCTTCTTCCCCTGTCCGGCTTCTCGGAGAGGAACAATCTGCGTCTTCCATTCTTCTGGACTCATGTTATGCACGATAAATTAACTTAAATTTAATTCCGATTCACACGAATGAGTAAATTCACTGAGCTTCAAAACGAAATAACTGAATTATAAGAGGAACTGCACATCTGACGAAATATAACTCAATAATAATCATAATCATAATAATGAATGAATGATCCCTTAACGTCGCGATCGTGATACTTATATATGCGTGACCCAGCAGCCCTTACCCCTCACTTCCCTCAGCCCTTGGTACTCAAGTACCAGTTCCATAGTCTTTTACAGACGCGTTCCTTCGTCGCGACGTGGGAATTGCTGTTTTAGAAAATACCAGCTGTGGAATCGTGGATATACGAAAGAGTGCTTAGGAGCTTAGGTATTGAAGTCGAATATTGTTTTTCGCTGGATTTCTTGTTTGGATTGGATAAATTCCTTCGTGTCTATGTTTACGCTTTTGGGTGATTTTAAGCTGCCTTAAAAATACGTAATATTCTACTATATTGAGAATTTAAAATTAAATTATTGAATCATTCTGGCAAATGACCGTATTTTCACTGTAATTTTGAATTCAGATGAACAATATGAAATGTTATGTAGGTAGATTCACAAAATACAGTTATTACAATTGATGATTAGAGCATAACCAAGAAATATATGGATAGTTTCAGCAAATTAACAAAAAAAAATTGACCCCGGTTCTGTGTCGTTTCAATATTGTCGAACATTCGTGCTTTCATCATTAAAATAAATAGCATCGGTCCGCTAGTGCAGCGATTGAAGGTTATGCTATAATTGACAAAACTATGATAAGAAGTTAACAATTTCACGATGAGTAAAAAATCAATTGGTTTACTATTAGATCGAAATAACTATCGAGCGTAGCTATGATTTCGAAAATCAAAACATAAATGTTAAATCTTCCACATATCATAACGTGTCTGAAATGACAGGTTGGACCAGCCAGCCGTCAAAGGGAACAATTTTCTCCTATATCAAACACATTGAGGCAGGCTCTTTAAAAGCTAGTTACAAAAATTTTAATGTTTTCAAATTTTAAATTTTTAATTTAAGATTTATGAACAATAATTTAATCACAGTTTATTCTCATAATAAATTATTCAAAATTATTACTTCTTTATAACAAATTACAATTAAATTTGCAAAAATAATTAAGTAACTTTTATTCAATATACTTGCTGAAAGAAATAATGCCAATACAAAATTTATTATTAAATAATAAAATCAAAAATTAAATTTTAACAGTCGAGTAGAAATTTAAACAATAAATTTTCTTCAAGTATTTTATAAATTTTAAATGATTTTCTAAACGAAGAATTTTATGAGAAAAAAAACACTATTTGATTTTGGCTGAAACGTGGATGCGTGACAATTGTGGTCCAATTTCAATTTGAAATTTTGAATGTTTAACCCGGCAGAATACTCGATCAGATTCTGAAACAAACGCTGCAGGTGGAGTGGCAATTTATAGAAACTTATCGTTAACGTTGAACCGTCGGATACAACCCGTCATATTAGAAACACTGGTGACGTTTGCTAGGCAGAAGTTACATGATTCATCGCTAATACCACGCTTAAAATTGTTCTTGGAGCAGTTTATATTCATCCTGGAGCAAGTATCTCTAGCATCAGTGTTCTGCTGCATCAAGCACTATTTCCGTATGTTTACAACAGCCAGTATGTACATCCCATCATGAAAGTTGATACCGATTCTCCAACACAAACACAAACAAAATTGACGAAACATTTCTCAAATTCATGAAAGACATGTTCAATCTTGATTGTGCATCAGTCATTAATCAGTCAGGAACATTTAGAGGCACCACCGATTTGACTTTTTTAAGACTTGTTACCGTGTCCACTACGGTATATCACCATAGATCGCTTTAGGCCCCTCCGAATAAGCGTGTTACCGTGTTAACCACGCTTCCTTAATCACAGGTCGCCTAGTAGGCCCTTCGACCAGGCTAGGCACATAGCGTACTCTGGGCCTACCTGGACCGAGGGTTTAAATATCCGTGCATTTCGGAGACTCCCCGCACCTTCTCTTCAACCTCTTCGAATACACACTGTCTCAGAAAACCGGCTGCAGCACGCGTAGCCACGAGCCGGCTTTCCGTACCCACGCCATATTGCCAAACCGCCGTTGTTTACCAACGAACCACGTGCTTTTATTTCATTTTGATTCTACGTTTACAAAGAGTGTTTGTGTTAACCATCAGTGTTTCCATCGTGTGTGTGACCCCCATCCCGGTAGCACACTCGAAACACTTCCTCTCTCTTTTCCTACTTTTCCTATCATCGTCCTATTCTCAACAGAATAACACAAATTGTAAGAAGTTAAATATCACACACGTTTAAAAGTTGTGAATAAAAGTTGCAGAACAATTGCTCACAGCACATTCATACTTGTAAAAACTATGTACAGCATGTCCCATTTTGGGGGTGCCACCAGGAGCATCTCTGTTATTATTTAGGATAGAGAGATGGGGTTTTCACGACCCTTGGCTACTTTTCCGAGACAAATTCATAGAGCTAATCAGAATTATTCTAACTTCAGTGGTTTTTGAGTTATTCGCGAATCTTCAAAATTTCCAGATTTCTTTTTTTCCCGATATCTCGGTTCTTGTAGAAGATAATTGAAATCTGTTTTTACGTTTCTAAAGCGGTTTTTTGAGTAGATTCCAGTGACGTACTCGAAGTTTTTTTTTTTCATTAATTATGACAGATATGACATAAAGTTGCATTTTTTTAAACACGAACATAGTTTTTTTTTGGCATATTCCGATTGCCGCTTTCTTTCCTTTTCAAAAATATATAACATGATGACAAAATTTCCACCCAATTTGAAGAAAATAACGGAATAATGATTTACCCCTAATGGCTGGGCGAAGGAAAACACGTGAGCGGACGAACCATAGAACATTTGTAGTTATTCGATGAAAACGATCAAAACAATGCAAAATCTTCTTGACCGAAATAATGGAGCTAGGCTGCTCCTAAGATTCCATCGTTATTTATGACATCCGCAATTTCCGCTTTTTATTTTATTTTTGAGATTGTCGTTTAGTTTCTAGAGTTCTCTGAGAAATACCTACATGAGAATAATAATAGGCACCTAATAATTTACTCAAATTTACTTCTCATAATGATTTACATATATTGCTCGAACTGATTTCCATCATGTTGTAAACATAAAGTGCATCTTCGGATTATATCTTCTATGTCTGAATGCTCTCTGTGAACACAGAAGTCTTCATCTATGCACGTTCATTAGAAACCATAGAACGACCAATAATTATTATTATTCATTATCTGTGGATATATTGGCTTCGTGTCTATTTGAATTCGTAAAATTAGTGTTCGTTGTTGAATTTGGATTGTTTAGTTAATTTCTGCAATTCACACTATGAAACAAAATACAAAAATTTCGAAAAAGTTGATATGCTGAAGGTCTACTTTCAGTGTCACTGTAACGCAGTCCGTGCATCAGAAGAATATTTGAATAGGTAAGTTCGACAATGGAAATGGAAGTAGTAATTCTAATCAATATTAAATACCTGACTGACACTCTCCAAAAGATTTCCTCAAAGAATTCAACCAAACAGGAAGTTCTTCGCCAAAATGGAAGCAAATCTTTCCAATTATGGTTCGTTCGAGAAACCAAGAAGTAAAAAACTACAATAAACGGAATAAAGGTGATAATGAACTTGACGTGTTAGCAGCTGTTGAGGCTAACCATTCTACATCGTGTCGGCAAATTGAGAGCGAAGTGGGTGTGTCAAAAAGCAGAGCCCAAAGAATTTTGAGAAAGTATAAATATCATCCCTATAAACATAAAATAATTCATCATCCCAATGCCGGGGATGCAGAGAGGAGAACGGCGTTCTGCAATTGGTATTTCGGTAGAATCAGAGGTGAAGCTCGTTTTGGGCGACATATCATTTGGTCTGATGAGTCAAGAATCAGCAGCGCCGGAATCTTTAATCGCCATACGAATAGATTCTGGGCAAACGAAAACCAAGACGAAGCAGTAGCTCGACGGCAGCAGGGGAGGTTCGGTTTCAATGTGTCGTGTTTCGTAATGGGCAACAAATTAGCCTACTATATCTTTGATGGCAACTTGAATGCACAGAGATATCTCGAAATTTTAAATATTTGTCTGCCACAACTGCAAGATGACATTCCTCTTGCTCAATTCAACGCATATTACTTCCAACAAGACGGTGCTCCTTGCCATAATTCGGTCGTGGTGAGGAACTACTTGGATTTAAATATTGAAAATAAATGGATCGGTACCAATGGCCACCTAGGTCTCCTGACCTATCCGTTTTAGATTTTTTTCTTTGGGGTTATTTAAAAAATAAGATATATAGGAGGCAATACGCCAATTACGATCAATTGAAGAATGCAACAAATGAAGCATTCGAAGATCTGAGGAGATCCTCGCTACATTTGACTAGGGCCATAGAAGATATAATCCGAAGATGCACTTTATGTTTACAACATGATGGAAATCAGTTCGAGCAATATATGTAAATCATTATGAGAAGTAAATTTGAGTAAATTATTAGGTGCCTATTATTATTCTCATGTAGGTATTTCTCAGAGAACTCTAGAAACTAAACGACAATCTCAAAAATAAAATAAAAGCGGAAATTGCGGATGTCATAAATAACGATGGAATCTTAGGAGCAGCCTAGCTCCATTATTTCGGTCAAGAAGATTTTGCATTGTTTTGATCGTTTTCATCGAATAACTACAAATGTTCTATGGTTCGTCCGCTCACGTGTGTTCCTTCGCCCAGCCATTAGGGGTAAATCATTATTCCGTTATTTTCTTCAAATTGGGTGGAAATTTTGTCATCATGTTATATATTTTAGAAAAGGAAAAAAAACGGCAATCGGAATATGCCAAAAAAAAACTATGTTCGTATTTAAAAAAATGCAACTTTATGTCATATCTGTCATAATTAATGAAAAAAAAAACTTCGAGTACGTCACTGGAATCTACTCAAAAAACCGTTTTAGAAACGTAAAAACAGATTTCAATTATCTTCTATAAGAACCGAGATATCGAGAAAAAAAGAAATCCGGAAATTTTCAAGATTCGCGAATAACTCAAAAACCACTGAAGTTAGAATAATTCTGATTAGCTCTATGAATTTGTCTCGAAAAAGTAGCCAAGGGTCGTGAAAACCCCATCTCTCTATCTTAAATAATGACAGAGATGCTCCTGGTGGCACCCCCAAAATGGGACATACTGTACATTGTAGAAAAAAATTAATAAAAATTGACATAATTGTATTTATGCGTACAAATAAATGTAACTTGATCAATTCAATTGTGATTTCCATTTACCTTCTTCTCTATATCCATGCAAAATATCTTTCAAACAAATCAAATTGAAATTTTTAGCCGGCTCGGTGGCGTATGGGATATGATGCTCGTCTCCTACGCAGAGTTACCTGGGTTCAATCCTCACAAAGTCGGTGCGATTTTTCGGATTCTGGGAATCGCTTGAGTGTCCATCTTTCGGAGGAGATGTAAAGCTGTCGGTCCTGTCTAACAGAGATGTGTTGGACATTAAAGATCCCTTCTCTCGACACGAGAAGGGTTCGGCAAAATTCCCGGGTTAGTGAGGTGACAGAATTCCCCGGCGTGTCATTAGCCGAAAGGCAGAAATAGAGCACGTCAAAGGAAAAACAAACAAACAAACAAACAAATTGAAATTTTCTTTTGAAAAATGCAATCATTTCATCAGTATGTTCTTATGACGTTGTCACGTTCAACTATCGTCAGTTAACCGACTTTACAGACAACCGATTTCTCTTTTTTACAAACACGACCGGTTTCGATGAGCATGAGGTCATTTTCAAGTGGGCAACTACAGGAAATGAACTTAGATAGATAGATATCATATGAGTGAGGTAGAATAGCAAATATTTCTGCGTGTGTTACGGTGACGTTGTCTCCCAGCGCAATCATAATGTTTGACGTAGGACCGTGAACGCCGGTGTCTGTACCCGTCCCGGTTTTGGACCCATCCGTAAACCAGGTGGGACCCTGTGGGGTGAGTAAGGGGAGGGTGTGGTCCAAATTTCTTTTGGTGGAATAACGACTTTGTAGGGTCCGTCAAAGTAGTACATGGCTCTTGTTTGATATCCTCTTGTGAGAAGGTCAGGTCGTAGTTCTCTGATTTTGTTCAGGGATGTGGTGTGTCCAGAGATTGGATTTCTGTCCCTCCTCATACCTCCCTCCCGCAGTCTCAAAGAGGCCCTCATGGTCACCTCCTCCACCACTATGTCTAGTGGAGGGATGCCCAGATTAGATTTTTAGATATTATCTTTGACTGAGGGCTGCCTAGCAGCCTAACCTAAATTTCATCCACGAGCTCCATTTCTCTCGTAAAGGATACGAATTTCGTGGGTGAGAGCTTAATAAGCTCAGTCAGCTTCAGTTTGCCAGATCCAAGATCTTCCATCCTGACTTTGTCCCCAGCTGGGCACTCGCACATAACCTGTTCCACTGATTCTATATCTTCTCCATACAGCTTACATGAAGGATCCTCAATCAATCCTAACTTATTAAGGTGTTTTCTGAGGCGACAGAGCCGTGTTAGTATGGCGGTTAAAACTCTCAGGAGAGTTTAAGCTAGGCCTTGGCTCTCTCAGTGGAAGGTCCACTGATGGCACGTCGAACGTGTTTGAGACCTACGAGACTCGTTCAGTTCTCACGTACCCTCAGGTCCAACCATTGCCATTTAAGAGACAAACAAAAAATCAGAGATTTCCTCTCATGGCCCTCTAATAGATAACTTGATGTAAGTTGGAAAAAACATTTTTTAACTTAGTATAAATGGTTCCCAAAACATTAAACGCGTTTTTCTTGAAACGCTACTTTCAGAGTCTGTGAGGAAAATTTCTCTGAAACGGCTAAACCGATCGGCTTGAAATTTCTACACGACCTTCTTAGATAAATTTGTCAGATAATGATCGAAGGAAAGGGATTTTTGACAATGATTTAGATTTTTAAGTCATTTTAAAGTGTGAATTTTACCACATAGAATATATATATTTTTGGAAGTCGCCATTTTGTCAAAAATCAAAATTTTCACTATTCCTTCGATCATTACCTGTATTCATCTATCATAAAACTGAATTTTTTGATTTTGGGGTTTCAGATGATTTGAAGCAGAAATATCTTCCTCACTACGGATACCTTTTCTTGGAGGTCCTTCTGGAGATCGGCTACAGCAACAAGGTAATCCAATATTTTTAGAAATGAATCGCTGATTATTAAAGCACATTAAATTCTGATTTTTTTACATTTTTTTTTATTTATTCATGAAATAAAAGGTCTGTTCATAAAAAATTCTCAAAAAAACCCATTTTCCTGTCTTGCAAGTGAATCTAACCCCTTAAACGACAAGGAGTTTTCAGCTAAATTGGAAATTGTCCATGTTGTATTGTTTAAATTTGGCGAGTTGTATATTGGATATTACAATTTGTTTGTTATACAGGGTGTTACATAATAGTATGTCACAGTTTGAGGGAGTAAATTTACGTGCAATTTTAAGACAAAAAGTTCATATGAACATAGGGCCGCAAAAGCTTCGTTACGGAGCTAAAGGGTGTTGAAATTTCCGGAAAAAATTGTTTTTTTCTTCAAAACTCCTGCAGTTTTTGAGATATTCAGCCCAAATTTGGAATGCAAGCTATTTTTACAGCCTCCATCATTACACATCCTAAATTTCAACTAGAATCTACAAGATGTTTACTTTTCCCCTTTTTGCCCTTTCAAACTTTTTTGTAGTACGCCACTGATCAGCGTACAATCAATTTTCGTCATATGCGTTCAATTTGGAAATTTTTTCGACAATTGTAATTTTTTCGTGTCTCCAACCGTTCTTGAGAAAAAAAATCATTAAACGATTGTATGCATTCGCTGAATTGAAAGCACTTCTAATTAAAAGAATGAGTAGTAGGCTTTGATTTTTTCATTTATTTATTTATTTTGACAGTTGCTAAAGTTGAACCAGTGTCTGCTCGAATTGTTTATTAAATTAACGATTAGTTTTAAGACTTTTGAAGTTATTGCTGTAAGAAAAATGGCTAATTTTACTAAAGCTGAATCGGCTGATATCCATTACATGTACGGTCTGGCTGACGGAAACACAACAGAAGCTAGGCGGTTATATCAGGTGTGCTTTCCAAATCGAGTAACACCAGACAGGCGAACATTTACAAATATACACAGTAGGTTGAGGGAAACTGGTATTTTTACTGCAAATAATCATTTAAAGGATGCAACTCAAACTATGAGAACTCCAGATATTGTGGAAGCAGTTTCGAATTGTATTGATTTGAATCCTCATGTGAGTACAAGAAAAATTGGAAATCTGTTGAATATTTCACATTTTCCAAGAAACAACGACTATCACCCATTTGAAACAAGATATTAAGAACTGTATACAACACCACTTCATGTTAAAAGGAACACACAAAATTCATGTAAATACTGGGGGATACAGCTATATAACAACTTGGCTGCTGAACAAAAGTGTTTGTCTGGAACGGTGTTCAGAAGAAGACTTCAAGATCTAATGCGGGATGGGGCCTTTTATTCAGTTGAAGAATTCATCGAAATATAAAAAATTAAATTATACAGACATATCTATTAATATATACTGAGTGATTCACCAGTGGCGCGGTACTCTGTAGCTCGTAGACTCTTGAAGATTTCATTTTTGTTCGAACAGTATTGTATTTAGAAAGTAAGAATATACTTCAGCAATTTATTTTGAAGTAAACAGGGTGTCCCAATTTTCTATAGAAAAATCTTGGGTGGTTTCTTCTGATAGGAAGACCACTTTTTTGTTCAAGATTCAGGAGGAGGAGATTCTTTAAGTAATAATTTTTTTTTGGTGAGTAGTTTCGTCACAATATTTTGTTTCCGTAAAAATTCATGAAAATGGGCTCTAACATGCATGTTCCTTCGACCAGAGAGGATGAATACTTTTTTCCTTTCGTTTTCTTATTGCCCAAGGATAGCTTTATTGATGAATTGAAATAGATTATCCTCATTTTATACAAGAGTGTCTCAAAAAACTATTGAATATTGTAATTTTAAAATATCATATCTTGATTTTTTCAAATGGAACACCCTGTATTTTATTATTCATGTCAACACATTATTGTGCTATATTTTTGCAGAAGTAACCTTATCTCTATCTTCGATCATTTTCGAAATATTCGATTATTTGTAAAAAGTTTTGATGAAAATTCTACAAACCGTATTAAACTCATCAACATGCATCATTATTCGCACATATGTTTTTTTTCTGTAATGATTCAAGTAGTGAGAAATGAAACCTAAACAAGATAATTCTTTTAACGAATGATAAAATCGAGATGATTAAAACGTAAATCGAGGTATGTGTTGACATTTTTTTTATTTGTGCCTTCTGTCAGGTGTCCGGACATATCATATTCTGTATTTTACATGGTGAACTTATCAGTGTTCCGTTATTAAACATTGTTAAAGTGAGGTTTGAACCCAATTCCTCAATTGACTACCATGAAGTTCTCCAAAGAAGAAATGGTTGATATGATTTTTATTCTGGGTCAGTGTGATAGAAATTCTTTGTTGGCAAGTAGAGTTTATGCTCAAAGGTTTCCTGATAAGATGCATCTTGATGCATGATGCTTTGAAAAACTTCTATATAGATTTATCGAAACGGGTACTATCGCTTACAAAAAACATGAGGAACCAAAAACTGTTACAGCTGAAGACAACAGTTTTGTTGACAGTGACAGAGGACCCATATTAAAGCCAAGGAGAGATTTCTCAGTTAACAGATTTGAGTTAAACTTCCGTCCAGAGAATCTTGAAAGTGAATAAATTTCATGCATATCATGTACAGCTTCACCAGGAACTGAACAATCAAGACGATGAAAATCGAATCAATTTTTACAATTGGGCAAGTGACAAAGTAGTTGAAAATCCAAATATGTTTAGCAGAGTTCTTTTCTCGGACGAGGCAACTTTCCACAAGAATGGGCATGTTAACAGGCACAACTTTGATTATTACGCCATGGAAAATCCACACTTCATGATACAAATAGATCACCAGCATCGTTGGTCCTTGAATGTATGGGCCGCTACAGTAGATGGATATCTAATTGGCCGCACTTTCTCGACGGTCACCTCAATAGTGAAAAATATTTAGATTCTCTGCAAAATCATCTACCAATGTTACTTGCCGATGTACCAGAGCTACAAGACAAGATTTGTGGTTTCAACAGGATGGAGCACCGGCACATTACTCACATCACCTTAGGGAGCATTTGAATCATGTACATGTACATGTACAAATGGATAATACGAGGTGGTTCTGTTAGATGGCCAGCTAGGTCTCCGGACCTTACAAGTCTAGATTTTTTCTTGTGGGGTTATATTAAGGGCATCGTTTACCAGATTTCTTCTACAATACAGTTGGATATGAGACAGAGAATAGTCGACGACTTTCAGTCAGATAATCCGCAAATTTTGTCGAGAGTTTAACGGTCTTTCCACAGAAGGATTGAGTTGTGCCTACAAAGAAATGTGCAACATTTTGAACATTAATTGAAATAGTTCAACACCTTGTAGATCATCTCACCAAAAACCAATCTATTACATATTTCATAGACAACCTTAAAATATCTCCATTTCTCTGATCGAGTATAATGATATGTACTAATGAACTCTTCTTTCGCAACCTCTGATTTTATTATTTCAGTTAATTTTTTATTTCGAAAATGGTCGAAGATAAAGATAAGGTTACTTCTGCAAAATATGGCACAATATTTTATTGACATAAATAATAAAATAATGAATGATCCATTTGGAAAAATCAAGATATGATATTTTCAAAATTTCAATAATTTTTCGAGTCACTCCTGTATAAAATGAGGATAATCTATTTCAATTCATCAATAAAGCTATGCTTGGGCAATAAGAAAAAGAAAAGAAAAAAGAATTCATTCTCTCTGGCCGAAGGAGCATGCGATGATGTGAGAGCCTATTTTCATGAATTTTTACGGAGAAAAATATTGTGACGAAACTACCCACCAAAAAAACGTATTACTTAAAGACATTATAGCAGAGTTTAGGACGCTCTTGAATATTCAACAAAAAAGTGGTCTTCCAATCTGAAAAAACCTCCCAAGATTTTTCTATAGAAAATTGGGACACCCTGTTTACTTCAAACTGAATTGCTGAAGTAGATTTTTACTTTCTAAATACCATACCGTTCGAACAAAAATGAAATCTTCAATATATATATATATATATATATATATATATATATATATATATATATATATATATATATATATATATATATATATATATATATATATATATATATATATATATATATATATATATATATATATATATATATATATATATATATATATATATATATATATAATTTATTTAGATAATATTAAATTATATGCTGGAACCAGATCTCATTTGAAAAGTCTACTTGAGATTACTTTCAACTATTCCAATGATATTCATATGAAATTTGGACTTCCAAAATGTAAAATCTTTCTATTGAAAAGGAAAGATCACCTCTGATTATATAGAGATTTCCAATATCGAAATCGAGCCAATGCATCAAGGAGATACATATAAATATCTTGGATTTTGTCAAGAGAAGACAATTAACCATAGCAGCACTAAAGAAAATATTAGAAGTTCATATTACAAAACACTTAGAACCATCATCAAGAGTCATTTAACTAGTGAAAACCTTTTCAGAGCTATCAACTCCTATGCAGTTCCTATTATTACATCTTCTTTGGGAATTATTAAATGGTCTAAAACTGTTCTAAATGAATTACAATGTCAAACGAGGAAAATGATTTGTAAATATCATTTTTTCATCTCGTTCCCATTTTCATGATAAACAGAAACGTCTAAATTACATGATATTGTTAAATATATATATATATATATATATATATATATATATATATATATATATATATATATATATATATATATATATATATATATATATATATATATATATATATATATATATATATATATATATATATATATATATATATATATATATATATATATATATATATATATATATATATATATAGCTAGTGATGTGAAATATTTATCAACTTCTTGAAATGTTTTATATGTTCTTTGTATTTGTAACTTCGCTTATTGGACATGCCATGTAGGATTTTGATGGCAATAAAATTATCTATCTATCTATGCTTAGAGCGAAATTGTTTTGAAACATGTCACTGTCCATCTTATAAGTAGATATTAGTTATATATATTTTTTTTGTATTTCACTTTTTTGAATTTTGTGTTTAATGTAAATTCACTTCTCAAAACAAGAATCTGCATTTAAAGATCCAAAAATATCATTTGGGTTCACACCTTTTTTGTTACAATGACTCAAAAAAAATTGCTTTCGATTTTTATGCTTTATACTTACATTTTCGATATCAAAACGGTTGAAATTATGATTTTTCAAGAAGGAATATTGGGATTAAATGGGTTAATCAAACTTTTTTCGTGTTTTGCTTACCTTGTAGTTTACCATAATCCATAGTACCATTGAGAAAACCCTCCACTTCTTGCATATAAGCAGTCCAGTCTATTTCAGTATATTTAATTCGTTCAATAATAAAATATTCAGCACTATCTCGAAAACAAATAATAAAATGAATGTTGGAGTCAAGTAATGAGGATCGAATATCAACTTATTAATAAAGTTTCTATTTAAATATTTAATTTTAATAATTCCCAATGAGAAATTGGATTTTAGGCAGTTTTTGAATTCTATTTCTGGAAGGTGCCATTTTAGCAGTTCTGATTAATTTTAAACACAGTCTTTGCTCATTAAGTTTCAGGGTACTAGACATTTTCAAAAATAAATTGAGGTTAACACAATCATAGAAATACAAATTTTCTGTAGAATTAAGTTGTAAGTGACATTACTTCACTTTTTAACCAGAAACAAGTAACAATTTCTATAAAATTAAATTTAAAACATTGCAATCGTGCCCCGTTGAGTTTATTTGCGAAAACATGCAAATTTGGAAATATATTTATATAAACTAGAGATAGCCATATCATTTCACAGAAAAATATTTGATCACTCGTCTTAGCTCTACAATCATATTCTGAAGTAACAAACATCACACAAGGAATATACTTGTTATTCTTCATTCTATAGCTTTGAATTGTTTTTATAAATTTGAAAAGTTTGAATTGATAGTATATACGTGTCGCATTATAATGCAATCGGAATTAATAGGTAGGCTTTGTGCTTTGTTTTAACAGTTCTGTCATATTCGTTCTCTTCTTTTCGTTCCAATATATTCTATACTCTGAATGATGCAACGTGTAATTTCTGCCAAGTTGTTCAAAATTTTATGAATGGGCAGAATAGAATGTAATGTTTGCATATTGCGGTGTAATTTTAGGCCTACGTAAAAGTAACAGAGTGGAAAAAATTAGATGTAAAGTGTGGTTCAATATGAATTGTCGCCATTGCCATGAAATGTGAGTAATAATGAATTTATTGACGATGAATCGAGAATCGAGATACTTAATGCTAACAAGTTCCGTCTTGTAGAGATAATATTTTGTAATTTGTAATAAAAGTAATAAAGCGTTCGATAATAAAAGAAACCGAACTCGTATCATGATAAGGTTGTGTTCATTAGAGGTCGATGTTATCTGATAATAAATATTCAGTACTTCTTATAAAGTTATCTATATGTACTGGAAGGGAAGCTTGAAACTATCAGGCAATAGCTAATGAGATTGGTGCAAGAGAAATAAAAATGTAGATCTCAAGGTTTCACCAGAATTTTAATGAGCAAGATCGCTGTGTTACAGTCCAAAGAAAGGTCAGAAATAAAGAGAGTGAAATTGTTCAATATTTCTTTACAGTTTACTGATAAATTATATTATTCTAGAAGGTGAATCTTAAAATTCATTTCAATCACTATTGTTGAAAAATAGCAGTACCTTTGAAATATAGGAATTTTAATTTTCTATTACACTACATGTAAAATTCATTTAATTTAGAATATTGTCATATTAACCTTGAACAATGTTATACACTCGAAACAAGAAATTGTTAAAATTTTTATTTTCAATTTGGTTGAAAGATAAATGTTAAAACCTAATTTATAATTACAGATGTCTAAGACGATTTCTGCTTAGTTTGATGTTGAAGAATGCTGATTCAAGTTTTAAGGCTTTGTGCTTCTTACAGCTATTATCATAAACTTGTATAAATGCACAAAATATCTGATATGAGGATAAATGATGCAAGAATCCAGCAGGATGGAAAAGGATTCCTCAAATTTGAATGGTTGGAGACAGAGATGTATTTTCTGTACAGGATAAGAGAAAACATACATTCGCTAAGGTAATTCAAGTATTTAAGTTATGGTAATAGTTTAATACAGTGTCAATAGTCAGAATTCACTGAAAAAATGTTTACTTACTAATTTTGGGTCCCAGAATCCAAATCTGAAATCATTTTGCCCCACTCGGCTATTGTTTAGGAAAAAACAAGAACCAAAATTTTCTTGAAAGTCCTCTTGTCTATATCATTCAAACTGTATAATTTCTTCATTATAATGCCTTGTTACTATTACAATGGATAAAATATACACACATGTACCATTAATCAGAAATTCTAAGCTCAAATATACATTAATTTCTTATTAAAATGCTTTTCAATTCGAATGTTTATTTTCTTGTCAGTTAACCCGCCATATTTATTGTCACGATATGATTGCCCCTGAATTCTCAATATTAGGCAACAATTTCACACATTTTTAGTCCAAGACCTACGTGACATGAACCCGTCAATGCTGACGTACTCGCCATCTCCTGTCAAAATAAAGAGATATTCAAATGGAAAACTCTTCAAACCAAACCTAACCAACCTAACCGAAACACAAACCTAATTTAAATCTATAATTTTGAATTGAATAGGTTAGTTAGGTTAGGTTTGGAAATATTCCCATTTGAATCAGTTATGAACCAGGGAGATAGATTCTATCTCTTTCTTGCATCGTTTCGAGCCGTTCGTCGTATAACATGGAACATGAAATCATTGTAAATATGGCGGGTTAACTGTCTAGAAAATAAACATTCGAATTGAAAAGCATTTTAATAAGAAATTAATGTATATTTGAGCTTAGAATTTCTGATTAATGGTACATGTGTGTATATTTTATCCATTGTAATAGTAACAAGGCATTTTAATGAAGAAATTATAGAGTTTGAATGATATAGACAAGAGGACTTTCAAGGAAATTTTGGTTTTTGTTTTTTCCTAAACGATAGCCGAGTGGGGCAAAATGATTTCAGATTTGGATTCTGGGACCCAAAATTAGTAACTAAACATTTTTTCAGTGAATTCTGACTATTGCAATATAACGAAAAGCATTATGAATGCGCTCTAGTAACTCTTCTTTACTTCTTACAGGAATAAGATACACTTCACTCTTGATTTTGACCCATAAATAAAAATCAAGGGGCGTCAGGTCCATAAATTTGGTCCTTGATTACCCCACCATCTATCCTCGAACATTTCTGTTAGCTGCCGATCTACAGCTCGTGTTTTATGTACTGGTGCACCATCCATTTGGTGATAGCAATCCCTCAGAATGTTAAGGGGTAATCCATCTAAAAAATTTGCTAATGTTCCTCTCAAATTTTCCAGGTATCTTTGTCCATTAAGATTTTCCTCATAAATGTGATAAGCCAACAAATCTTCATTAAAATTGCAGAAACGTTCACGCTGAATTTATTTTGGAAATCAATAACCTCCATGAAATGTGGATTTTCTGTGGCCCAAAAATATCGATTTCTTCTGTTGGTTATTCCACTTTCATTGAACTTGGCTTCATCAGACCATATAATTTTTTGCAGAATTGTCTCATCTTCTTGAAGCCGAATTAATAAATTTTCACAGAAATTTAGCCGCTTGGGAAGGTCAGTTGGTTTCAATTTTTGTAGTCTGATAAAAGAATACGAGTGATCGTGTTATGTTTCTTAAGGATCCTTTAAATGGAAGTATAACTCAATACAATATCCATTGATGCTGGCTTAATGGACGCATGTGGATTGGCACAAAAATACGTTAGCGTATTAATTTGATTGTCGTCGTCCTCGAGATTTAGTTTTCTTCTAGTTTCTATGTATTTGGTTCCTCCAAATTGCAGAAAATTGCTTCTAATCCTTCGAAATTTTGTTTTACTCTTAGGCGCCATATTTGGAAATTGGTGATTGAATTGCCTGCAAGTTCTATCCACCACTTTTGACATTCGCCATGAATTAAAAAGAGATTAAACATATCCTCGTTTGAATAATCAGCCATTTTATTATCAATCTGGTGTTTTTCAAAAATTTTCACTTCAAATTACCAACAATTCTTGTTGAAATATCAAATTCGAATGAGCGAAGTGACAAGTACATTAATTTTAAGCACCTGTCAGGTGAGCGTAGCCAGTTCAGCTACTTAATTCAAATATTTCAAAGCATTCTCTGTTAGTTCTTGCAAAATCATCAAAATTCAATATATTCCCAAATTATTTCGGAACTATAAGAGATGGGTATAGTACATGCTGATACAATTCCATCTGAAATTTGACGCTTCATCTGATGGCGATATAAAAATTGGCACGTGCCATTTGAAAAATTTGAGTTATTGCTGTTTGAAAAAGGCCAAATTGAAAAAAATCATACAAAACAATGCAATAAACATTTGACATGTGTAGATTGCTTAAAAAATTCCTTGATCCTTCTTCTATCTACCCAAGCAAAAATTGTGTCTGTAGTGCAAAAGATCTACAAGATACAATTTTTTTAAATGTTCCTCAAAAATCGAGTTTATAACAAAAATAATTAAATCTGTCGAAAGTTTGGAAAGATAAGTGCCAACATTTTGGGTATTTTATGCCTTGCTCAAATGTCAGTTTTAGATGTATAATAAAAAAGGTAGATTGCCATTTGAAATAACAAAGTGATGACCCACTTCCGGTATAACCGGAAATGGTATCACTTCGAAAATATTTCACTTCAATTGGAAATCGTTAGTTATGGCCGCGTATAAAATTTCAGCTTGATATTGTAATTGGAACTCAAAAAGTTTTTAACAGACTGTCCCGGTGGATATCCCTGTATATAATTTCTCGAATTCAAAAAGGTTGAATTCAACGAGATATAATCAATGTATGTAATTATAACTTAGGTAATAATTTAATACACTGTCAATAGTCAAAATTCACTGAAAAAATGTTTACTAATTTTGGGTCCCAGAATCCAAATCTGAAATCATTTTTTCCCGCTCGGCTATCGTTTAGAAAAAACAAAAACCAAAATTTCCTTGAAAGTCCTCTTGTCTATATCATTCAAACTCTATGATTTCTTCATTATAATGCCTTGTTACTATTACAATGGATAAAATATACACACATGTACCATTAATCAGAAATTCTAAGCTCAAATATACATTAATTTCTTATTAAAATGCTTTTCAATTCGAATGTTTATTTTCTAGACAGTTAACCCGCCATATTAACTGTGACGATATGATTGCCCCTGAATTCTCAATATTAGGCAACAATTTCACACATTTTTAGTCCAAGACCTACGTGACATGAACCCGTCAATGCTGACGTACTCGCCATCTCCTGTCAAAATAAAGAGATATTCAAATGGAAAACTCTTCAAACCAAACCTAACCAACCTAACCGAAACACAAACCTAATTTAAATCTATAATTTTGAATTGAATAGGTTAGTTAGGTTAGGTTTGGAAATATTCCCATTTGAATAGGTTATGAACGAGAGAGATAGATTCTATCTCTTTCTTGCATCGTTTCGAGCCGTACGTCGTATAACACGGAACATGAATTCATTGTAAATATGGCGGGTTAACTGTCTAGAAAATAAACATTCGAATTGAAAAGCATTTTAATTAGAAATTAATGTATATTTGAGCTTAGAATTACTGATTAATGGTACATGTGTGTATATTTTATCCATTGTAATAGTAACAAGGCATTTTAATGAAGAAATTAAAGAGTTTGAATGATATAGACAAGAGGACTTTCAAGGAAATTTTGGTTTTTGTTTTTTCTAAACGATAGCCGAGCGGGAAAAAATGATTTCAGATTTGGATTCTGGGACCCAAAATTAGTAAACATTTTTTCATTGAATTTTGACTATTGACACTGTATTAAACTATTACCCAAGTTATAATTACATACATTGATTATATCTCGTTGAATCCAACCTTTTTGAATTCGAGAAATTATATACAGGGATATCCACCGGGACAGTCTGTTAAAAACTTTTTGAGTTCCAATTACAATATCAAGCTGAAATTTTATACGCGGCCATAACTAACGATTTCCAATTGAAGTGAAATATTTTCGAAGTGATACCATTTCCGGTTATACCGGAAGTGGGTCATCACTTTGTTATTTCAAATGGCAATCTACCTTTTTTATTATACATCTAAAACTGACATTTGAGCAAGGCATGAAATACCCAAAATGTTGGCATTTATCTGTCCAAACTTTCGACAGATTTAATTATTTTTGTTATAAACTCGATTTTTGAGGAACATTTAAAAAAATTGTATCTTGTAGATCTTTTGCACTACAGACACAATTTTTGCTTGGGTGGATAGAAGAAGGATCAAGGAATTTTTTAAGCAATCTACACATGTCAAATGTTTATTGCATTGTTTTGTATGATTTTTTCAATTTGGCCTTTTTCAAACAGCAATAACTCAAATTTTTCAAATGGCACGTGCCAATTTTTATATCGCCATCAGATGAAGCGTCAAATTTCAGATGGAATTGTATCAGCATGTACTATACCCATCTCTTATAGTTCCGAAATAATTTGGGAATATATTGAATTTTGATGATTTTGCAAGAACTAACAGAGAATGCTTTGAAATATTTGAATTAAGTAGCTGAACTGGCTATGCTCACCTGACAGGTGCTTAAAATTAATGTACTTGTCACTTCGTTCATTCGAATTTGATATTTCAACAAGAATTGTTGGTAATTTGAAGTGAAAATTTTTGAAAAACACCAGATTGATAATAAAATGGCTGATTATTCAAACGAGGATATGTTTAATCTCTTTTTAATTCATGGCGAATGTCAAAAAGTGGTGGATAGAACTTGCAGGCAATTCAATCACCAATTTCCAAATATGGCGCCTAAGAGTAAAACAAAATTTCGAAGGATTAGAAGCAATTTTCTGCAATTTGGAGGAACCAAATACATAGAAACTAGAAGAAAACTAAATCTCGAGGACGACGACAATCAAATTAATACGCTAACGTATTTTTGTGCCAATCCACATGCGTCCATTAAGCCAGCATCAATGGATATTGTATTGAGTTATACTTCCATTTAAAGGATCCTTAAGAAACATAACACGTACTCGTATTCTTTTATCAGACTACAAAAATTGAAACCAACTGACCTTCCCAAGCGGCTAAATTTCTGTGAAAATTTATTAATTCGGCTTCAAGAAGATGAGACAATTCTGCAGAAAATTATATGGTCTGATGAAGCCAAGTTCAATGAAAGTGGAATAACCAACAGAAGAAATCGATATTTTTGGGCCACAGAAAATCCACATTTCATGGAGGTTATTGATTTCCAAAATAAATTCAGCGTGAACGTTTTTGCAATTTTAATGAAGATTTGTGGGCGTACCACATTTATGAGGAAAATCTTAATGGACAAAGATACCTGGAAAATTTGAGAGGAACATTAGCAAATTTTTTAGATGGATTACCCCTTAACATTCTGAGGGATTGCTATCACCAAATGGATGGTGCACCAGTACATAAAACACGAGCTGGGGCCCATATTGAACATTTATTCAGATCGTAAATTAGTTTTCTCCTAGGATTTTTGCTATCATATATTCGTTTTAATGTAATTATCTTCGATGATTGGTTTTCGCTTAGTTCCTACAATTTTTATTCATCTGAATTGTAGAAAATTGCTTCTAATGCTTCGAAATTTTATTTTACTCATAGATGGTAAATTTGCAAATGAGTTATTGAATTGCCTGCAATTTCTACAAATTACTTTTCGACATTCAAAAATGAATTAAAAAAAGATTAAATATATTTTCGTTTGAATAACCAGTTGTTTTATTCCAAATGTGTTCAATTCTTGTTAAAATATCAAATTCGACTGAACGAAGTGACAAGTACATTAATTTTAGGCACCTGTCAGGTGAGCGTAGCCAGTTCAGCTACACGATTAAAATATTTCAAAGCATTCTCTGTTAGTTCTTGTAAAATCATCAAAATTCAATAAATTCCCAAATTATTTCGGAACTATAAGAGATGGGTATAGTACATGCTGATACAATTCCATCTGAAATTTGACGCTTCATCTGATGGCGATATAAAAATTGGCACGTTGTTGAGAGTCTAGGGTACGTATGGTGTGTCACAGGATATTAGGGACCTTTTGAAGCACCTGATGAGCACTTGGCTGACATCCATACAAATAAAAACGAAATCAGGGGAAATCAACACTGATGAAATTTCTATCAAACGGGGTATCTTCCGGGGGGATACTCCTAGTCATCTATGGTTTTGCCTCGCCCTGAACTCCCTGAGCTGCCTTCTGAGCAACAGTCCTAATTCCTATATGCTCGATAGGGAGAGAAAGATGGAGAGTATATCTCATCAGTTATACTTAGACGACCTTAAACTTTACACAAGCTCGAAAGACCAGATGAGGAGGCAACTAGAAATGGTTAAGGCATTCAGTGAGGCGATACGTAAGGAGCTCGGACTCGAAAAATGTGCTTTTCTGAGTGTTGAAATGGGAAAGGTGGTCAATGAAGCACCAGGAATAATCTTGTATGATGAGAGTGTATTTCTTGCACTACCACCAGAAAAGGTTTACAAATATCTAGGTATTCAACAAGCTCTGGATCAAAAACAGTTGAAGTTAGGGAGTTCTTTGAGGCGAAGCTGTTCACCCGGGTCAGGCGAGTGCTTCAATCGGGGTTGAACTCAAAAGCTATGGTAACTGCACTCAACACTTGGGCGGTCCCGAGCATCACCTACTCATTCGGAGTGGTTGACTGGTCAAAGACCGAATTGCGCAAGCTCGATCAAAAAATTAGAACCATGCTCACTAGGTACGGCATGCATCATCCGCATAGCTCAGTAAGTAGGCTTTATCTACCAAGGGGTGAGGGTGGTAGAGGCCTTACCAACATAGAAAATAGTCATGCTCAAAACCTGATGAACCTGAGGGGATACTTCGCTGGGAAGAACTTACCTTTCTATAGGTGCATCCGACGGCTAGATGATTTGACTTCACTCCAACTGGCTAGGGCAGAAATCAAATTCAAATTCACAGGCCGTACCTCAGGTGAACTACAAGAGGAATGGATGTCGAAGGCACTCCATGGACGATATCCGAAAAGTCTGAAAGGTGACAATGTAAATAAAAAGGAATCACTTACTTACCTGACGCGGAGACTGAAGGAAGACTATTAGCCATTCAAGATCAAGTCGTGTCAACCAGATCATACCAGAAGCACATTCCAGGCCTTGCTGTTCCCTCGGATCTCTGTCGTCGTTGCTCACGTCATCCTGAGACAAT
The DNA here is from genome assembly GCA_013387265.2 of Cryptolaemus montrouzieri. Taxonomy (NCBI): domain Eukaryota; kingdom Metazoa; phylum Arthropoda; class Insecta; order Coleoptera; family Coccinellidae; genus Cryptolaemus; species Cryptolaemus montrouzieri. Next base: position 41,558,514 of record JABFTP020000042.1, read on the forward strand.
ACAGCATGTCACTTCATCTTGCTCGATTCTTGCGCCCAAAGAGTATCTCAACCGACATAAAGCGATGGCTAAGATCTATCACTAACAAATCGCATTGAACCTCGGACTCGGAAAGGTGAAGATGAAAAACCACTTGTACATGCCGGAAACGATAATGGAAGATCCACATTATAAATTGTACTGGGACAACCCTATTATCACTGACCGTCCAGTGCCACATAATAGGCCAGATATTGCTGTTTTCTTCAAAACAGAAAAGAAAGCCATCCTTCTCGACGTGACAATCCCAGCGGACGACAATATGAGTAGAGCATACACCGAAAAAGTCGAAAAGTACCGTGACTTGGCCTTCGAGATAAAGGAAATATACGGATTGCAATCTGTCATAGTTATGCCACTTATAATATCTGTCAACGGCCTGGTCGAAATCCATCTCGCAGAGAACACTAAGAAATTGGGGTTGGACACTTCCATCATTTCCGCAGCTCAGAATGTTCATTCGAATCGACAGATTTTGCAATCACTGAAAATAATTCGTTTTTTGACGAACCAGCCTGTATCTTATTCCAAATATGTCAAAACTCAAAAAAAAAATTATTACCCATTTGTGTTGAGAATCAAAAGAGCTTTCCAATGAGGTATCACTCCACCTATCTTCCCTATTCGAAAAGTTGAGTTTTGTGCACCCCTGCTTAGGGGGTTGATGTAATATAAAATCACCCCCTGAAAACCAAAATTGACCTGTTTCTGCTTTCTGTTCAGAAAGGCATAGTTTAGCAGTTATTGAGTCTTTTTCGTTTTAGTTGCTCTTGATAAAATACACTCGGAGGCAAAAGTCCGATATTTTTCCTAATTCTCAACCGATTTAGATGATTTGTTCGGCAAGTTATAGATCAACTCTTCTGCTTTGTAGAAATTATAAGAGAAAACAAAAAAAATTGAAAAAAATTTTATACGGGGCAAAACTAAAAGTGTTTTTTTTGTCAAAAATTCGTAACACCCTGTGGAATTTCGTGGTCCAAGTTGAAACGTACAATATCATGGTCTGTCAAGACACATCTTCCTACAGTAACGCCCTTCTTGTTTTATGCATTTATCTCTATTTTTACAAGAGATATCCAATTTGAAGCGAAAAGTCACAAATTTCAAGAATTTATTTTTAATCTTGCGTAGGTGCATAACATCGGAGGTTAGCCAAAAAAAAAATCAAAATTAGAGAAGCGGAAATCTAACGAAATGAAAATTTTTGAAATTCACTGGCCAATTTCACGCTCCGGGAGAACTCGAAGTACACTGGAAAAATTTTTGATTTTGCACATTTATTTTTGAATTTTTTTGTGTGACACTATAATAATTGTCATTCCTGTCCAAAATTGAGAGCAGGTGTGTATCCTGGCGATACACTCGTGGAATGAAATGAACATGTTGAGAAAAATGTTCATGATCCACAAAAATACGCGCATACGATTTCGCATACTTCCAATGATGTTGTCTATCATCTGTTGAGGTATGTTGTCCCACTCTTCCACCAAAGCCAATGTCAGCTCTTCAACGTTGCCTGGATTCCGTTTTCGAACCCTTCTTCCAAGAATGTTCCAAACGTGTTCGATCGGGTTTAAGTCCGGTGACCGCGATGGCCAGTCCATTCGTGTGATCCCAACTTCATTGAGATATTCTATCACTATGCGCGCAGTATGAGGGCGCGCGTTATCGTGCATAAAAAGAAAATTTTCCCCTATGTAAGAAGCAAAAGGCACAACATGGGGCTCCAAGATTTCTGTTATATACCGATGGGCATTAAGTGATCCATTGCCAATAATCTCCAGTTCTGTTCGTACTCCCAAGCATATGCCACCCCATATCATAACAGACCCTCCACCGTATTGCTCAGTTCCTGCGAAGTTCGCTTGATTGTACCGTTCCCCTCGATGCCTCCATATTCTATCTCTACCATCCACGAAATTCACACAATATAGGCTCTCATCACTAAATAAAACTCGTCTCCACTGATTGATTGACATGCTCCCTAGCAAACGTCAATCTTGCTACCCGATGGGCTCTATCGAGTCTTGGTGCTCTTACTTGCGTATGATCCCAGACCAACTTCATTTAATCGTCTTCTGACTGTCCTCACACTGACGTTAATGTTATCCACTGCTTGTAAAAGGTTACGTGCCTGAACAGCAGTAAGACGAGGATTTCTTATGGTTTGATTGAGGATGAAACGGTCATGTATAGCGCGGTTTGCCCGATTTCTTCCTTGTCCTCGCCTCCTCACGTACAATCCAGTTTCCCTGTAACGTCGGTAGATTCGATGGATAACCGACGTCGAGACACCCAACATGGTACCGACTGGGCGGTAGGTGCGCCCTTCCTCGATCAATGTAACTGCCCTTGCTACTGAGGTTGGTGTTAAATCTCTCATTCTGAATGAAAAATACTGTTTCGAATCGTGAACAGTAAAAGAATCACAAAACACCGCAACCGATCGAATTTGTATCAAATCAAAGAATGGGAAACTCTCATTCTTTAAACAAGTGCAAATGTGGTCATATACAAAAAAACGTGTGTTGTATTTCATATTTGATAAAAAAAGGTGTGCACATGTTTAAATGAAAAGTTTTATCAATGGTCCCAGAATTCGGTTGTGTATTTCAATACCTACCGACCGTTGTCTCCTATGAATTCCTAATTTTCACCAAATTAACCAAATTGTCATCAATAACTAATGCAATTCGACCATAAAAATCGCAAACGACTATTTCGACACGCCTGAGTGATAATGAGAAAATTCCAAATTGATAGACGAATTTTAATGACAATTTCTTGATTCAATGGAATTTCTCCAAAATGGTGATTTTCCACTTGAAATTAAATATATTGTGCAAAAATAGAGATAAACGCATGAAACAAGAAGGGCGTTACTGTAGGAAGATGTGTCTTGACAGACCATGATATTGTACGTTTCAACTCGGACCACGAAATTCCACAGGGTGTTACGAATTTTTAACAAAAAAAACACTTTTAGTTTTGCCCCCGTATAAAATTTTTTTCAATTTTTTTTTGTTTTCTCTTATAATTTCTACAAAGCAGAAGAGTTGATCTATAACTTGCCGAACAAATCATCTAAATCGGTTGAGAATTAGGAAAAATATCGAACTTCGAATTTGCTTAAATTTTCGAGTGTTCCGCTAATTTTGCCTCTGAGTGTAGTATGACAAAACAGTCAGATGCTGTATTTACTATATAAAAGAGTTAAATTTTCTCTATTTACAGATATGTAATGGATTTCAGCAAACTGGTTTCGTCAGATATGAAAAATGAAGAAAGCTGATTATGAGTTTAAGACCAAGGTGTATTCCTTGATGATCAGAAAAAGTTACAGATATACGAACTAGCTGGTTTTTCATTCAGTTCCATGAAGTGTCGAGTCCTCGAGGTACTAAGTTTATGTGGCACGGAAATGTTTCACAAACTTGAATGGTTGAAGACAAATCAAAATCGAGTGTGGCGTAAGAGACAACTAACATTTTCGCTGAGGTAATTCAAGTAATTAAGTAATAATTATTATTCATTTTACATAATTTTTTGTTTTTGAGATTACTTTTTTCAAATGTTTCTACTGAATATTCATTTCATTATGTCATAGAGAGTTTCACCAATTTTTTTTAATAACATCGTTATTTTCAAAGAAAGGCGACACAACTCAAAAATACAGTGATGTGAAAACGCTCTCCAAACTATTTCACGAACTTTTTAATCAAAGCTTTTAATTTTCAGCGCGTTGAGAAATTTTCCCTATGTTGTATTTGAAGTACAAACTGAAGCTTGCAAATGGCTTGTGTATTTCAAGTTCTCACCCTGATCGTTAGTTACCTTTATGTTGAGTTGTTACAGTTTTGACCATAAAAGATTTTGCGAAAATTTTCTGGAATTGTAACATTCCAGTAGGCGAAAGCAATGATCATCACAGGTCTAATGAATATAGCAAGAGAAAAAAGTTATTTATTATTCAAGATCAAAAGTGTATGAAACTCGGTAAGTTTTTACAAGTTGGCATAAAAAGTTTTGTTGTATGATGGTACTATTTTCTTAAAAATTAGTTGAACCAAACCTTTCTTTTTATATGGTGATTCTGGTTTACTTTATGAAGAATATCACAAAAATAGGTGGAAATATTTTAGTAACAAATATTATGGATGAGACTTGGGTCTATCACCATGATCCTAAATCAAAACAAGAGGCTAAAGAGTGTTGTGAACCTGGTTGTTCAGCTTCGAAACGAGTTCGTGTCCGGAAATCGGCCAAGAAGGTTATGGCATCAGTTTTTTGAGATGCGAAAGGAATTTTGTTTGTGGATTACTTGCGAACTGGTAAAACAATTAATTCTGAATACTGCAACCTTTTGGACCAGTTGAAGGAAAAAATTCGTGAAAAAGACTCGATTTGCAGAAGAAAAAAATCCTTTTTCATCAGGACAATGCACCGTGTCACAAGAGCATTTTGACAATGGCTAAAATCCATGAATTAAAGTTCGAATTGTTGGAACATCCACCTTATTCACCAGATTTGGCCCCCAGCGACTTCCATTTGTTTCCAGATCTCAGAAAAATGTATGCGTGGCAAGCGTTTTTCATCAAATGAAGAGGTCATAACGGTATAGATGAAACCAGGCTCAAGTCATATTGAAATCCGAAAATACTTGAACCTAATGACCTACCTTCATTTCACAGAAATTCTGGTGGGATTTCCTTATTATATTTTTTAGTGTTCCCAAAAAATTTATCCGGTTATCCAGTTAATTTGCAAGTGGAACACTACTATACCAATTATTACTACATACATCAGTGAGCTTATTTCGAGTAGGAAATGGCCCTGTGTTCCACAATATATCCCAAAATTGAACGTATAGAACGTTTTACTATCGCATAGAAACTTGAACTGCTGGCGATCTACCTTAATATTTTTATCTGAATTGTGGAGGCCGTTACTTGATGTAGATCCATGATATAAATGAGATAAAAAACACAAGGTTTAACTTTAATCTACACTTTATTTGAAAAAATTCGACGACGTTTCGCTGACACAGCAGCTTTATCAAGAATGACAAACAGAATGAAGAGTATGGTATTATAAACAAATCGTAGAACAAGTTGGATGAATAACAGGAAAATCCACACCAAGCCATTGTACAGTTAGTATAAGGTAATAAAAACTAATTAAACAAGTTAGGTAGGGGTGAATAATTCACATCTACCTGCTCATTCAAAAGCTTGTCTGAATGTTTGTATCTATTTATTTCTAATGCTTCTAGGAGATCTATTTTTGAACTTTTGATTTTATATGTAATATGTCAAAGTTTTTATTGAATGAATGGTTTTCTTTTATTAAGTGGTTTGAATAATTTGAATCAGATTTATTTTTATCAAAGCTACGTTTATGTTCAGATGTTCTTATGCCAAAACTCCTATAGGCCCTACCGATATAAATTTTATCACAAGAACCGCAATTGAGTTTATAGATTCTGATTTACTTGATTTTTCAACACGAGATTTATTATTTTTAATATGTTTACCTAAGTCATTAGAAGTTTTGAAAGTTATATTAAGATTTTGTTTGACGTTAGATTTCCGCTTCTCTAATTTTGATTTTATTTTTTGGCTAACCTCCGATGTTATGCACCTACGCAAGATTAAAAATAAATTCTTGAAATTTGTGACTTTTCGCTTCAAATTGGATATCTCTTGTAAAAATAGAGATAAATGCATAAAACGAGAAGGGCGTTACTGTAGGAAGATGTGTCTTGACAGACCATGATATTGTACATTTCAACTCGGACCAAGAAATTCCACAGGGTGTTACGTTGATACATATCAGAAAGCAATAAATGAAGTATATCCTATTCATAAAGACTATAAAATATTCAACAGTTTAACATTCTGTGGTTCTGCAAGTACAAATATTAAATCCTTTCTCGTCAAACAAAATCTTAATATAACTTTCAAAACTTCTAATAACTTAGGTAAACATATTAAAATAATAAATCTCGTGTTGAAAAATCAAGTAAATCAGGAATCTATAAACTCAATTGCGGTTCTTGTGATAAAATTTATATCGGTAGGACCTATAGGAGTTTTGGCATAAGAACATCTGAACATAAACGTAGCTTTGATAAAATAAATCTGATTCAAATTATTCAAACCACTTAATAAAAGAAAACCATTCATTCAATAAAACTTTGACATATTACATATAAAATCAAAAAGTTTAAAATTAGATCTCCTTGAAGCATTAGAAATAAATAGATACAAACATTCGGACAAGCTTTTGAATGAGCAGGTAGATGTGAATTATTCACCCCTACTTAACTTGTTTAATTAGTTTTTATTACCTTTCATACTAACTGTACAATGGCTCGGTGTGGATTTTCCTGTTATTCATCCAACTTGTTCTACGATTTGTTTATAATACCATACTCTTCATTCTGTTTGTCATTCTTGATAAAGCTGCTGTGTCAGCGAAACGTCGTCGAATTTTTTCAAATTAAGTGTAGATTAAAGTTAAACCTTGTGTTTTTTATCCCATTAATATTTTTAAACTACTTACGATCGACTCTGAGAGGCTGCAAGTATGTGTGATGCAGGGTTGTCGTACATACACGATACACCCTACCTACACCTAGGTAGGGTGTACCGCAGCATATATAGATATTAGTTTTCTGCACAATATACGTCATTTCAGTCAAGGTTTGGGTTAGGTTTAGTTGGGTTCTTCTCTATATCAATGAAAAAACTCATAGTTAATTCAAAATTACGAGTTTATTGCTTGTTACAAAACAAAAGAGTTACATATGGAGCTAAATTTAACTAAGGAGTGACTTTGGATGTTGAAGCATGGCACTGCATGTGTTCAGCACACTTTTCTTAAGATGGTACGTAACCTCTGACTGCTAATCGCAAGCATGATGACGTATGATCTTTAGTTAGTCGAATGAGATATTTTGACTCAATTATCTTCATTTCAGAAAATGTAGACTTGCATAAGTAAGTTGACCTGAACATTGCCGTCTGTTGAAGGGCGATTTGCCTTAGATTCGGATATTTATCTTCAGATATAAAACATCAGAAATTTGTATCAGATGCTGTATCTTTGAGATGTATATCTGACATAATCTGCACCAACTCAGTTCATATTAAACTGACTTGCTATTTCAGTAGCGAATTCCTCAATGTTTTTACATGAAAAGGATAACTCATAAATGGTGCTATATTTGCCAATTTACTGCAATCATGAAAACGCATTTCGAATTGTCCCAAAATATTTGATAATTCGGCCTCATACGTATCATAATTCAACTAAGAAATCCTTACTTTCGAAAACGGAAAATGTTTCAGATCCTTTCTTTTCAGTTGATCTATCATAAGTTGCAATTTACTTTTGAATGCGTTTAGTGCGCTAATCATCTCAATAATAGTTTTTTCTTTACCTTGAAGCTCCAAGTTAATGGTAATTCGTTTTGTTATTTCGAACAATAATTCTTGAAACCTTTTTATGAATTTTCCGCGACTCTACCACCTGACGTCCGTTTGAAGAACTAAATCAGTGTGTTCAGTTGACTCCCTATCTTTCAACTGCAACTTAAAGAGCCGCCGTTGCAAGCTACGTGCACGTATGGAATTCATTAATTTTGTTGCAATGCCCATAATTACCTCTGTGTTTGAAACTTGAACACAAAACTTGTTGATGTATAATGCAATGCAATGAAACAAATGAAGGGAAATCTTCATTAGCTCTACATAATGCCAAAAAATCGTTTTTTGTTTCCAGTCATTGCTGGTGCTCCATCGGTTGTAATGCACACTAATTTATACATTGGTTGCTTGTGGTTTCTTACAAAATTGAAGAAAACGCCACGGGTCATCCTCTTCAGAGGAATGATTGTCAAAAATTCTTTCTTAGCCAAGATGTCATTGAATACCATCTGAATAAAAATACACAGCTGGGCAGTATCTGTCATATCGGTGGATTCGTCGAACTGTAAAGAAAAGTATGAACATTTCATGATATCATGTTTTAGTTTATCTGCCATGTCCTGACTCATGACTTCAATACGTCTTGTGACAGTCGGACGAGATAACTGAAGCTTTCTAATAGCAGACATGATTTGTTTTATTTTTAGAATCTTCAAATAAAGGCTCACGCGCTTCAATAAATGCTTCCTTCACAACCGATCCATCTCCGAAAGGTTTCTTGTGTTTCGCTAATATATGAGATATTTTAAATGACGCGATCGTAGCAGCCTTTGATTGTATTGCTGGTCTTGTGAACATGGTTTGTTCTTTTTCAAACAAGATATCAAATCACGTACCTATCGTTTTCTTAATTCAGTCTGTGGCGGAAATCCTTTTCATAGTTTTTATGAACCGTTTTATGGTGCCTCTCTAAGGGACCACGCTTAGGTATTGCAACTGACGCACGACAAATAAGACAAATGCATTTATCCTTCACCATACAAAAGAAAAATTCTTCCCCCCAATCGTTGTTAAAATGATACATTTTAGATTTCTTCGCTGCACTCATTTTGTACTATCTAATAATAAACTTTGTATCGACGTAGTATTCTTCAAGTTACAATTCAGAATGACTCGAATTCCTGCAGTCGCAACATTTATGTCGGCGTGAACGAAAGTCTCGAATGTTCTCTTCAAACTGGTCGCCCGAAATTTCTAGAAAGCGGCAAGAATAAAAAACGCGGCTTATCTTTGACAAGTACCGCGCGTTCCTTTGATAAAGCCGCATTTTGCCGTTAGCAGAGTGTTATTCTATTACGTAATAAATTTTTGTAGTTTAGTTACCTACTTATTAAAATTATCTTTCTTCTCGAGATCTACCAGTCGATCAAGATCGACCGTGGCATAATAGAGTATACATTTTTAGGCCATATTTAGCTGGCTTATTTGGTATATATTGCACAAAATAGCAACTCCTATGAATGGCACCAACATCTCGTCTATAGTCATGAAATATAATTGCTTTTACAATAGCTAATAAGCATAGTATAAAGTTTTCGGACATTAGCAAATTTTGAATTGTGGAGGCCGTTACTTGATGTAGATCCATGATATAAATGAGATAAAAAAACACAAGGTTTAACTTTAATCTACACTTTATTTGAAAAAATTCGACGACGTTTGGCTGACACAGCAGCTTTATCAAGAATGAAAAATAGAATGAAGAGTATGGTATTATAAACAAATCGTAGAACAAGTTGGATGAATAACAGGAAAATCCACACCGAGCCATTGTACAGTTAGTATGAAAGGTAATAAAACTAATTAAACAAGTTAAGTAGGGTGAGTAATTCAAATCTACCTGTTCATTCAAAAGCTTGTCCGAATGTTTGTATCTATTTATTTCTAATGCTTCTAGGAGATCTAATTTTGAACTTTTGATTTTATATGTAATATGTCAAAGTTTTATTGAATGAATGGTTTTCTTTTATTAGGTGGTTTGAATAATTTGAATCAGATTTATTTTTATCGAAGCTACGTTTATGTTCAGATGTTCTTATGCCAAAACTCCTATAGGTCCTACCGATATAAATTTTATCACAAGAACCGCAATTGAGTTTATAGATTCCTGATTTACTTGATTTTTCAACACGAGATTTATTATTTTTAATATGTTTACCTAAGTTATTAGAAGTTTTGAAAACTATATTAAGATTTTGTTTGACGAGAAAGGATTTAATATTTGTACTTGCAGAACCGCAGAATGTTAAACTGTTGAATATTTTATAGTCTTTATGAATAGGATATACTTCATTTATTGCTTTCTGATAGAGTTTTTACGAATGATTAGATCTATCATATCCGGATTATATGAATTATTAATGGCAATCTGTTTGATGATGTTTAACTCTTTATTATAATCTTCTATTGATAAAGGTAAATTGAGTAACCGATGTACCATGCTGTTTAAAGCTGCAACTTTGTGTTTTGGACTTAAAATCACTAAACAAAATAATAATCATGTTTTTTCGGTCTTTCGTAAACCAACACATACTGATACAATTACACATAACTACTCATTACATCCAATTCAACACAAAGTTGCAGCTTTAAACAGCATGGTACATCGGTTACTCAATTTACCTTTATCAGTAGAAGATTATAATAAAGAGTTAAACATCATCAAACAGATAGCCATTAATAATTCATACAATCCGGATATGATAGATCTAATCATTCGTAAAAACTCTATCAGAAAGCAATAAATGAAGTATATCCTATTCATAAAGACTATAAAATATTCAACAGTTTAACATTCTGCGGTTCTGCAAGTACAAATATTAAATCCTTTCTCGTCAAACAAAATCTTAATATAGCTTTCAAAACTTCTAATAACTTAGGTAAACATATTAAAAATAATAAATCTCGTGTTGAAAAATCAAGTAAATCAGGAATCTATAAACTCAATTGCGGTTCTTGTGATAAAATTTATATCGGTAGGACCTATAGGAGTTTTGGCATAAGAACATCTGAACATAAACGTAGCTTCGATAAAAATAAATCTGATTCAAATTATTCAAACCACCTAATAAAAGAAAACCATTCATTCAATAAAACTTTGACATATTACATATAAAATCAAAAGTTCAAAATTAGATCTCCTAGAAGCATTAGAAATAAATAGATACAAACATTCGGACAAGCTTTTGAATGAACAGGTAGATTTGAATTACTCACCCTACTTAACTTGTTTAATTAGTTTTATTACCTTTCATACTAACTGTACAATGGCTCGGTGTGGATTTTCCTGTTATTCATCCAACTTGTTCTACGATTTGTTTATAATACCATACTCTTCATTCTATTTTTCATTCTTGATAAAGCTGCTGTGTCAGCGAAACGTCGTCGAATTTTTTCAAATAAAGTGTAGATTAAAGTTAAACCTTGTGTTTTTATCTCATTTATTAGCAAATTTGTCAATTTCTTGCCGGACACTCTTAGTAGTTGATCTAAGGAGGAATAGAAATCTTTTGTAGCTAAATTTTGAGCGTAAAATAATTAATCCCGATCCATCAGTTGATCATAATTCCTTAACATCAGCATGATTATCTTCTATTATTGAAACAAAGTAAAGAGCGCCAATAATTGCCCGAATTTCTGTTCTTGAGGTATATTTGCAATCACGAATTCGAGTAATTGACATTGTTTTTTGCCTATATACTTATTCGGATAAGAAATGATAGTGTCAATTATTTGTGGAGCTATAAATAGAAGAAATGCATCCATTTCAGAGGACGTATGTTTAGCATCTCTCTCAGAATCTGGAAGAATCCTCACAATATTTCTGGATTTAATTTTTTTACCTGAAATTTTTATATAGAAGAAGTAAAATTCAAAGCACTTAAATTTATTATGTGTGCGGTTATAATCGTGAGTGATATTTCACGAATGTGTTTAGAACATCCTTTCTTGTTTCAGGACCAGGTTAAAAATCAAGTTCAAAATTGATAATTGATGGTAGAGATCATCGTGTGCTGTATTCCTGATGTAACCTGTGACAAAAAAGTATCCGGAAATTTGAAATAAAACGCAGAAATCTTAATCTTTTTCAATATTTATTGAATCTCCTTTAAAATATGCTCCATTTGAAGCGATACATACGTGCGAACGTTCTTTCCGCTTTCAGGGATGGCCTTCAGCTCCTTATGTGAATTTTCTTTCATGACGTCTATGGAATCAAATCACAGAAGCATTCTGGGAAAATAAAAAAAGTCACACGGAGCTTGATCAGGCAAATGAGACGGCTACTCGATGGTATTCATCGAGTATTTGGTCTTAGAGTCATTAATAACTGTGGCTCGATGAGATGGTGCAATATCATCATGCAAAATTGTTTTTCCGCAAATCCGGACGTTCCCGGCGAATATTTTCACGCAAACGCCTCAAAACGGTTAAATAGAAATCCTTTTGGACCGTTTGACCTTACGGAACGAATTCATGATAAACCACAAGACGAGTATCGAAGAAAATCGGCAACGTCTCGATTTTCGAATGACTGTCGAGGTTTTTTTGGTTTCGGCTTATTTTCCCCCATCCATTCCGATGATTGTTGGCTCGTTAGTGTGTCGTATTCGTAGACCCATGTCTCGTTACCAGGTATGATCCGTCCCATGAACGTGGGATCAGAATTCGCATGTGTGCATGCTACCTGCATCCGATACTGTGTTTGAAGAAAATTCAGCTCTATCGGAACGAGCAGAGCGGCGACGCGCTGCATGCCTAATTGGTTCACCAAAATCAAACGAGCGGTTTCACGAGAGATGATGAGATCACGAGTTATCTCTCTTACACTGGCATGACGATTTTCGAGCACCATTTCCTTGATTTTTTGGACGTTATCGTCGGTTGAAGAGGTCGAAGGTCGTCTGGAACGAGGCAAATCTCCGACGACCTCCCGACTGTCTTGTTTTGGTTTTTAACCACTCGTACACTTGGGTTTTCGATAAAACAGAGTCTCCATAAGCCTTTTCCAGCATTTGCAACGATTCAGTTTAAAACACAAAATTTGTGGCAAACTCTTTGTTCAATATTTTTTTTTCATTGTAAAATTCGCAGAGTACCACTGAGGTCGACTGGTTTCAACAGTTAGCGTAAATAAACCAGTTGACAGATGGTGCTGATGTTTGGCATAGTAAATAAGGACAGTCCTACCAACATACAGAAACTTGAAATATTTAAAAATACTCAACGCGGGTATTTTGAACGAGAATTTCCGGATAATTTTTTGTCAGAGTGTTCTGATAAAATATCACAAACTGCAGATTTTTGCAGAAACTCTAGGCGAGAACCAACATCATTTGCAACAGATGGACCCGTCAATTTAAAGTTAGGTCGATTTCTGTTCGTGAAAACTAGAATTTTGGAACTAGAAACCAAATTTGTTTCAATTTTTTTCGTTTTACAACTCTACTCAAATAAAGCCAATAATAGTAGATTTTATAATTTGTGTATTTGCCGAACATTATTTTTTTGGATCCAAATTTTCCGAATACAAATCCAAGTTGTTTGTTCTCAATAAAAAAAATCATTATTTTGTTTTATTTACCCTGAATTCCTTTGATTATTTTAGCAAGTTCCATTGACGAAGAAGACTTTGTTGAAGTTTCAGTTTATGGCTCCATATATGGTCTGGAAGAGGAAATGGCAGATAATTTTGGCTGGTTCAAGGATACTTCAAATGCTGATTTCATAAGATAATACTAACTGCAAATTTTTGCAGAAATTGTTGGTGAGAAGATTTTAAATGCACCTGATTGTATCATGTGTCGTTTGGTCGATCTGTGAGTTTTTATTGCCAGTTAACAAGCAAGTTGTTGCTGGAATAAAGTAGTACCTAGTTGACATTGCACGAATGTGTATCAAACATTCGTTTTTGTTTCGAAACAAAGTTAAATATCAAGTTCAAAATTGATAATTGATGATGAGATCATCGTGTTCTGCATTCCTGATTTGTTCTGATAAAATATCACAAGCTGCAAATATTTGCAGAAATTGTTTGTGAGAAGTTTATGGATGTACCGTAAAGTGGGGTGACATTGATCAATTTTGAACAACTTTTGTTAATATTTTCAACAATTTTTATTATATTTCTATTTTGTTTTTTAAACCTCCTTAGATTCCTTCAGTACTACCGAATTTAGGCCTCAACTTAAGCCAATCATTCATCAGTATCTAGAAAAAAAAAAAACATGAGTGATCAATGTCATACCCCTAAGTGGGGTGACTTTGATCAGGCCTCTTTTATTGCATAGAAATGCTGGAGAATATGTTAGAAATGATTAATGTCGCCCTCTTCGAAATCGGTGTTGTGGAACAAAAGTTATTGGATAATTTGTATGAGGGGGTGAGATTGATCAGACGGGGTGACATTGTTCAGCTCAATTACTACGGAATAAACAGTGATTCAGAGGATATCATTTATTTAAAAAAATACGGAAATTAACATTTAGCATTCCTTGATATTTTTATCATGTAGAAAATCATATCTTATTCTGTTTAACATTTTAACAAACAGGGTACCTAATAAAATAGAAAAATAAATATTTAGCCGAGCATTTAGCATTCCTTGATATTAATGTCATTTGGAAAATGATATCTTATTATTCTGTCTGATATTTTAACACACTAAGGGTCTGGTAAAAGTGCCACAATATCACCAATTTGCACTGTTGAAACATAATTCTCGACGAGTTTAAATACACTTCGCGAATGAGCAGACTTTAAACCGACAACTTCAAAGACGTTATCTTTTAAAACTTTCTGAATGAGGCACACATAGCGAAATTCTGTTTTCTTTCTTGAACCAGATAGAAATTTAACTAAGACGAACTTTCCGAAGATAATATTGTCTAAAGTTGGCTCGAAATATTCTATAGGGTCTGCCGTCGGTTCATCTATAGATTCATCGTCTTCTGAATTATCATCTAATTATAAATTCTCATTTTCCTCCTCGCTGGACGAAAGTTGAGTACTCGGACCAGCAAGATTTTCCTGGTTCAACATGTAAAAGCTTCTTTCGCTGTCTCTGAGGTCTATTGACATTATACCTTTGAGTTTTTAGAAAATCGGTGAGACTATCCGCAACATTAGCTTCTACATTGTCAGAAGTGTTACCTGGTAATTTTTGAAGAACTCGATCAGGATTGAAAGGCACAAGACCGCAAGCTGCAAATCCAGAAATGAGATTGCGTGTAACACCGCTTCTTTCTTTAGAGTTGTCCTTAGGCAGAACTTCCGTCCATGTTAATAATGCACTGTTTCAGTAGAAGAGGAAATTCGTTCTTAGGAATCCCAGAAGTTTTGGAATTTCTAACTTTCCAGGCTGATAGTGTTTTCCTCCAACTTTCTTTGAATGGACGAAAAGAGCGACATCCAAAGGCTGGCAGATATGGGTGCAGTTGGGAGGGAGACAAACAAAAGAAATGTCATTTTCTTCACACGTTCTCAGTACTTCTGGATTAAAGTGTGAGGCCAAATTATCTCCCAAAAGGACTTTTCGTCCATTTAACCTTTTAGCGTGTGGTAGAAAAACTGTGGAAAACCATTCGTGAAATGTGGGCATATCTATCCAACCGTGCGAAGTTCGGTTGAATCGAGTACCTTGCGAGCAGCATATCTTATCACAGCATGGTTTGCCCTTAAGAGCATTCTCAGTCCATGTATTCCACAAGTTTTCGGCCTTATATTACATAGGGCGGCAGTAGAGTGCCTGATGCTGATCCACACATCATTAAGGTCGTTGATGATTTTGAATGGTTGCAAACTTTTTCTGGGTATTTTGTACCTCTACGATAAATGCGCAACTTTTTCCCTGGATCATCTGTAACATTTGATTCATCGTAGTTAAACACAATCTTCGGGGGAACACCATCCAGGGTGACTCGCAAGTTGTTGAAATAGTCTCTTAGTATGGAAGGAGTCACCTGACTCCGTTTCGCACTAATGTTGGACGATAATCTTTTTCCTGCGACATGTTGGTGCCTCTTAAGGAAACTGTTGACCCAGTCTTTACCAGGCAAGTTATTGTTGAATTTGTAAATGTTTCTACCACTTTTATCTAAATAACCTTTCACGAACATTCTTAGATCTTGTGGAGACAGGGAAATTCCCAGTCTGCGCATTTCAGTATATTCGTCAAAATGGCTCTCTCTTCAATGTTTGATAGTATTGTCTGCCCGCCGATTTTTTTGAATCTGCGCCCATGAAATCTGTTGTTAAGGGTACCATAAGAAACATTGTAAGTGCGAGCTGCTTGGCGCATAGAAAGTGTATTATTTGTAACGTCTCGAAGGGCATTTTCTAGTTGTTCATCAGAAAAATTGTTGTAAGTTCTGCTGCCTAGCTTTCGCGTATATGTTCTGCCCATTTTCCAGTTTTCTGATTCTAAAAGTAAAAGAAACAGGTAGACATTAAAATCTGAAAACGATGGGGCGAGATTGATCACTTCTTGTTATTGTTGATCAATCTCGCCCCGTTTTGTTCAGGTCATTTTGCGCGAAAAGTACATATCAACTAACCTTCCAAATTGAGCGCAGCCTTCACAATCGATGACAGGTAAATATCTTATGGTGCACAATCCTCGACGATTAACGAGTTTTTCCCGGGCAAGAAAAGTTTGCGACACTCAAATTTACACGTTTTTTGACACGAAACTTTACAACGCTGTAGAACGAACCTTCCTTTACACTGTCGCGATATGTACTGCTGGATCGAAAGCCTAATGTGTTTACTATCGCCTGAAAAAAGCTGCCTGAGAATCAAAGCAAAGGTGGTGGGGAAATTTAGAATTGAACACAAAATGGCAGCGCGATCAATCTCACCCCGCGAGATCAATCTCACCCCACTTTACGGTACCCAATTATATGATGTGTCGTTTTGTTGATCTGAAAGTCTTTATTGTCAGTTTACAAGCAAGTTGTTGCTGGAATAAAGTAGAAACTTGGTTGACATCGCACGAATGTGTAAGAAACATCCGTGTTTGTTTCAGAACAAGATTAAATATCAAGTTCAAAATTGATTATTGACAGTAGAAATAATCGTGTGCTGCATTCCTGATTTATGGTGATAAAATATTATCAACTGCAAATTGTTGCAGAAACTCTTAGTGAGAAGGACAAAAATGATAACGGATAATGACTAATGACTAATTTGAATTGAGTGTCGCTGTTCCTTTTTGAATAGTAATTATTGTTACTTTTAAATTTCTGCATCATACTATGTACTTTGTTAATTTAATTCATAAATATAATTTTTCAGTTTTTAGGAGCGCACAGGCAAGATATTTTAAAATATTCAAGCCCTAGCTACCTTGGTGTTTATTTGCTTCCTTGTAGGTGGATGAATAATGTACTTTTTCAATTCAATGTTAATTTCTTATTTATTCAAAGCAAACAAACTTATATTATCATTATTATTATCGTGGACTTATGGCACTATCTCAGCTGTTAGGTGGATATAATTTACTCCCAGATTCAGCAATCAAAGGGAATAGGCTTGATTACAATATACTTGACATAAATTTCCTAACTATCCTGCATGTATTAAGAATTACAGCTTTTTGCATTTCCATATAGGTATTCTTATGCAATTATAATTTCTTAAGACTATCATGCAAAGTTTTGGGTATTAACTCAGTGGAGGATACGATGACAGGAACAATATCTATTTTCTCGAGGTACCACATCTGCTTGATCTCAATAGCAAGGTCTGTGTATTTGGACTTTTTCTCCTGGAACTTGTTCAGCACGTTGTTATTATTCGGTATGGCGACATCCACCAGCATTGCTGTTCTGGCTCTCTTATCATACACCACTATGTCCGGCCTATCATTCGTCAACATTCTGTCAGTGATAACAGGCCTACCGTAGTATAATCTGATATCATTTTCCAATACGGGCGCCCTTTGATACTTGTAATATGGCTGGAAGGTATTCAGAAGTCTGTACTTGTGTGCAAGTTTCTGATGGAAAATGTTGCACACTTAATTATGCCTGTGAAGATAGTCCGCATATGCCCGTTGTTCGCAGCCGGACGTAATATGCTGTATAGTCTCCGATCTTATATGGCATTTTCTGCACTTATCTGTTTGTAATGTTCCGTCCTTAATAATTTTTTGTGATTGTATATTAGCGATCACTTGGTCTTGAATCGCCATAAGGAATCCTTCAGTTTCCGCGAATAATTCTCCTTTCACCAACAATTTGTTGGAGGAGAGCCGGACTAGGGAGTCCGGCTCTCGTGGTCATAGGCATACAATATATATATATATATATATATATATATATATATATATATATATACACACTCGGAGGCAAAATTAGCGGAACACTCGAAAATTTAACCAAATTCGAAGTCCGATATTTTTCCTAATTCTCAAACGATTTAGATGATT
Source organism: Cryptolaemus montrouzieri (assembly GCA_013387265.2). Taxonomy (NCBI): domain Eukaryota; kingdom Metazoa; phylum Arthropoda; class Insecta; order Coleoptera; family Coccinellidae; genus Cryptolaemus; species Cryptolaemus montrouzieri. The sequence goes on from JABFTP020000042.1 coordinate 41,576,475, forward strand.
TTTCCGGCAAGCTATAGATCAACTCTTCTGCTTTGTAGAAATTATAAGAGAAACCAAAAAAATTTGAAAAAAATTTTATAGGGGGGCAAAACTAAAAGTGTTTTTTTTTGTCAAAAATTCGTAACACCCTGTGGAATTTCGAGGTCCGAGTTGAAACGTACAATATCATGATCTGCCAAGACACATCTTCCTCCAGTAACGCCCTTCTTGTTTTATGCATTTATCTCTATTTTTACAAGAGATATCCAATTTGAAGCGAAAAGTCACAAATTTCAAGAATTTATTTTTAATCTTGCGTAGGTGCATAACATCGGAGGTTAGCCAAAAAATAAAATCAAAATTAGAGAAGCGGAAATCTAACGAAATGAAAATTTTTGAAATTCACTGGCCAATTTCACGCTCCGGGAGAACTCGAAGTACACTGGAAAAATTTTTGATTTTGCACATTTATTTTTGAATTTTTTTGTGTGACACTATAATAATTATCATTCCTGTCCAAAATTGAGAGCAGGTGTGTATCCTGGCGATACACTCGTGAAATGAAATGAACATGTTGAGAAAAATGTTCATAATGACCCACAAAAAAAAAATTTGATTTTAGTAGCGAGTATGACCCCCCCGAGCTCTTATTACAGCGCGCATACGATTTCGCATACTCCCAATGATGTTGTCTATTATCTGTTGAGGTATGTTGTCCCACTCTTCCACCAAAGCCAATGTCAACTCTTCAACGTTGCCTGGATTCCGTTGTCGAACCCTTCTTCCAAGAATGTCCCAAATGTGTTCGATCGGGTTTAAATCCGGTGACCGCGACGGCCAGTCCATTCGTGTGATCCCAACTTCATTGAGATATTCTATCACTATGCGCGCAGTATGAGAGTGCGCGTTATCGTGCATAAAAAGGAAATTTTCCCCTATGTAAGGAGCAAAAGGCACAACATGGGGCTCCAATAGTTCTGTTATATACCAATGGGCATTAAGTGATCCATTGCCAATAATCTCCAGTTCTGTTCGTACTCCCAAGCATATGCCACCCCATATCATAACTGACCCTCCACCGTATTGCTCAGTTCCTGCGAAGTTCGCTTGATTGTACCGTTCCCCTCGATGCCCCCATATTCTATCTCTACCATCCACGAAATTCACACAATATCGGCTCTCATCACTAAATAAGTCTCGTCTCTACTGATTGATTGTCCATGCTTCATGCTCCCTAGCAAACGCCAATCTTGCAACCCGATGGGCTCTATCGAGTCTTGGTGCTCTTGCTTGCGCGTATGATCTCAGACCAACTTCATTTAATCGTCTTCTGACTGTCCTCACACTGACGTTAATGTTATCCATTGCTTGTAAAAGGTTACGTGCCTGAACAGCAGTAAGACGAGGATTTCTTATGGTTTGATTGACGATGAAACGGTCATGTATAGCGCGGGTTGCCCGATTTCTTCCTTGTCCTCGCCTCCTCACGTACAATCCAGTTTCCCTGTAACGCCGGTAGATTCGACGGATAACCGACGTCGAGACACCCAACATGGTACCGACTGAGCGGTAGGTGCGCCCTTCCTCGATCAATGTAACTGCCCTTGCTACTGAGGTTGGTGGTAAATCTCTCATTCTGAATGAAAAATACCGTCTCGAATCGTGAACAGTAAAATAATCACAAAACACCGCAATCGATCGAATTTGTATCAAATCAAAGAATGGAAAACTCTCATTCTTTAAACAAGTGCAAATGCGGTCATATACAAAAAAACGTGTGTTGTATTTCATATTTGATAAAAAAAGGTGTGCACATGTGTAAATGAAAAGTTTTATCAATGAATTCGGTTGTGTATTTTAATACCTACCGACTGTTATCTCCTATGAATTCCTAATTTTCACCAAATGAACCAAATTGTCATCAATAACTAATGCAGTTCGAACATAAAAATCGCAAACGACAATTTCGACACGCCTGAGTGATAATAAGAAAATTCCAAATTGATAGACGAATTTTAATGACAATTTCTTGATTCAATGGAATTTCTCCAAAATGGTGATTTTCCACTTGAAATTGAATAAATTTTGCAAAAATAGAGATAAACGCATGAAACAAGAAGGGCGTTACTGTAGGAAGATGTGTCTTGACTGACCATGATATTGTACGTTTCAACTCGGACCACGAAATTCCACAGGGTGTTACGAATTTTTGACAGAAAAAAACACTTTTAGTTTTGCCCCCGTATAAATTTTTTTTTGTTTTCTCTCATAATTTCTACAAAGCAGAAGAGTTGATCTATAACTTGCCGAACAAATCATCTACCACTCTATGGAGGTGAGAAGTGAGAGCAAAAGCTCTCACTTCTCACATATTATTATTATTATTATTTGCAACAGATGGACCTGTTAATTTGAAAGTCTATTCGTGTTCGTGAAAACAAGAAATAAATTTTATAATCTTCGTTCGATCACTCTATTCACAAATACCCAAAAAATTCCGAAATTTTTTCGACCCGTCAATTTTTATAATCTGTATTTGCAGATCATTATTTTCTTTGGATCCTAATTTTTCGAATACAAATTTGAGTTCTTCGATCTTAATAAGAAAAATCATTGTTTTTGTTTTATTTACCCTGAATTCCTGTGCTAATTTCAGCACGTTCCTCCATTGATGGGGAGGACGTTGGGGTTTTAGTTTATGGCTCCATATATGGCATGGAAGAGGAAATGGCAGAGAATTTTGAATGGTTGATGGGTACTTCAAAAGCTGATTTTGTAAGATACTACCAACTGCAAATTTTTGCAGAAATTGTTGGTGAGAAGTTTTTAAACGCACCTAATTTTATAACCAGTTGACAGATGGTGCTGATGTTTGGCATAGTAAATAAGGACAGTCCTACCAACATACAGAAACTTGAAATATTTAAAAACATTCAACGCGGGTATTTTGAACGAGAATTTCCGGATAATTTTTTGCCAGAGTGTTCTGATAAAATATTACAAACTGCAGATTTTTGCAGAAACTCTAGGCGAGAACCAACATTATTTGCAACAGATGGACCCGTCAATTTAAAGTTAGGTCGATTTCTGTTCGTGAAAACTAGAATTTTGGAACTAGAAACCAAATTTGTTTCAATTTTTTTCGTTTTACAACTCTACTCAAATAAAGCCAATAATAGTAGATTTTATAATTTGTGTATTTGCCGAACATTATTTTTTTGGATCCAAATTTCCCGAATACAAATCCAAGTTGTTTGTTCTCAATAAAAAAAATCATTATTTTGTTTTATTTACCCTGAATTCCTGTGATTATTTCAGCAAGTTCCATTGACGAAGAAGACGTTGAAGTTTCAGTTTATGGCTCCATATATGGTCGGGAAGAGGAAATGCCAGATAATTTTGGCTGGTTCAAGGATACTTCAAATGCTGATATTATAAGATAATACCAACTGCAAATTTTTGCAGAAATTATTGATTTCAAATGCACCTGATTGTATCATGTGTCGTTTGGTCGATCTGTGAGTTTTTATTGCCAGTTAACAAGCAAGTTGTTGCTGGAATAAAATAGTATCTTGATTGATATCGCACGAATGTGTATCAAACATCCGGGTCTGTCAAATATCAAGTTCAAAATTGATAATTGATAGTAGAGATCATAGTCTATATTCCTGATTTATGTTGATAAAATATCATTAACAGCAAATTGTTGCAGAAACTTTTGGTGGGAACCAACATTATTTGCAATCCATCAATTTAAAGTTTGGTCGATTCGTGTTATTGTCTTCGTCCTGAATATACAGTATGTCCCAAAAATACCCAAACCGAATTTATGAGTCTGGCCGAACTCGTTGAATTCGTTTCACTAATCGATCCATAATACCACGATAATACTGGGCATTGATTGTGGCACCTTTTCTCATAAATTCTTCATGGATGATCCCTTCACTGTCGAAAAAAGTGATCAACATTGTCTTGATGCGCGACTTCTGAAATCGAAGTTTTTTTGGTCTGGGTGAATTTGGTCCGACCCATTCGGCACTCTGGACGTTGGGTTTCCGGGTCTTAGGCAAAACACCAACTCTCATCGCCAGTTATTACCTTTCTATGGAAATTTTTGTCGGTTCTGAACATTTCGAGCAAATAACGAGATGTTGAAACACGTTGGTCTCGCTGCTCTCGTATGAGAGTGTGAGGAACGAAACGAGCACACTTCTCTTCTGCAAATCGTTTGTTAAAATTCGCTGAACGATGGTTTTTCGGTATACCGGTATTTTCTTCTATGAGTCTTCATGATAACCCCCGATCTGAGAGCAGCTGTTCCCTCACCCTTTCAATGTTTGCGTCTGTTCGAGCGCTTGCTGGTCGTTTTGCCCTCTCGTCGTCTTCTACTGAGGTTCTCCCACTTTTAACCCAGCGTCATGAGTGGAAAATTGTTACACGGACGTGGGGGCTGGGTCATCATTACCCAGATAAGGATTTCTGTATGTATTTGAGAAAAACGATATTTTTTTTGTAACAAGCAATAATTTATTATTACAAGGATAATACAAAACCATAAACATAGTGAAAATATAAACTTTTATTAATAGGAACAAGGTTTTGAAAACTATTCACTAAAAATCAATAAATTTGGCTTTCCTTAGCAAAACTTATCAAAAAAAATATTAACCAGTCTTTGGTTTTCTAATAAAGCCCTTATATATCTTCTTAGATAAAATAATAAAAATAAATTAGTCAGACTTATTATTACCAATACAATTAGCACAGAAAGGCACTATATGTTGAGGGCAAATATGCTTGTTGCATCTTTCACATACGTGTGTAGTTTTGCGATCTTTGCTTGCAGGACACACTTGACACCTCTTACGAGCATTTGTTTTTTTTGCTGAGGGCTCCTCTGTAGATTCCTCTGAAAATTGGCAAATTTTTTCACGAAGTTCTCGTGGCAAACTTCGAACATTCCGGCGGACTTTCAAGTGATCACTAACAAGAGCAAGGCCTAGGTTTTTCAAATAACGGCGTCGTTTTATGTTTGACTTATTGTTTATGCGATGTATTATAAGTCCATTAATTGCCGTCATGTTTAACATGGCATAAAAGATTGTCAGCGGCCACTTCTTCGAGTTACGACACACGTCATACGAAGCGCACAACTCATCTGCAAACGTCAACTCCACATTTTGTTATGTTGTAATAGGTGTTTATCTCTGGTTTTTTCTTTTCGCCAGTAGAACTATCAATACTGTCATCATGGTGAAGGCTTGACATCAGCAACACTATCTTGTTCTTTTTGGGTGTATGAGAAACAAGAGTTATTTCTTTTTGGAAGGCAAATTGAGAGGTAAAAACAACTTTTCGCGATTTTGTGAATTCAGGTGGTATTTGCTTCTTGTTCTTACGCAGGGTACCAACTGACGTCAATTTATGTTCACTAAGCAAATGATGAACAAGTTCATAACTGGTGAACCAATTATCAAACGTCACGTTACGATTTGTCTTGGATATGGGCTGCACGATTCGATCTACTATATCAAATGGCTTGTTACTTGAAGAATATGGACCATCAGGCTGCTTTCCAGGATATATTTCAAGATTTTTGATGTAAAAGTTTCGTGCATCTACTAAAGCAAATATTTTTAATCCATATTTGGCAGGCTTTGATGGAATGTATTGGCGAAATTTACAGCGGCCTCGGAAAGCTATTAGCATTTCGTCAATTGTTGGACAGTCACTTGGAACATAAGAATTCTTGCAGTTTTCAACAAAGGCTTCAAACAGTTCTCTAATTGGTGCTAAGTTATCAAATTTTCTCCGTTCTTCGCGAGTAGAAAGATTGTCAAATGTCAAGCAGCTTTGAAGAAAATAAAAACGCTGCTTAGACATTACTAATCTATAAATGTCTACTCCAGTGCCATCAGTAGACCACAAGTCACTCAAGTTTTGTCTACCAGAACGGTTTAAGCCAGCAAGGTAAAGAAGGCCGAACAAAGCTTTCAACTCTGCCATACTACATTCTTTTATACAGTGTGTTCCAACGAAAATTTGACCCCCCCTATAACTCCGAAATGACTAACATTAGCGAAAAACACCAAGACACGTCGATTTTTGTTTCGAGGGGAGCATTTTCGAAATAATTCGAAACTTGTCAGATCAACCCCCTACCCCCAGCAACCCTAATTTCGAAATTCATCATAGGGAATAAGGGTCGAGTGGCACCTTACTGTAAAGGTCTGTCAATTCTCCATTCTGATTTGTCATTTTAGAATTTTAAATTAACATACAGGGTGTCCCAACCGAGGGTAAAGTTGAATTCCTGCAAATCCCAAATACTAAATGAAATCGATTTATTTTGGCATAATGCAAGCGCAGGTTTATGCTCGGTCTAGAAAAACGACCTACACTTGTGAATTTGGAGTTGGTGCAATCAACCCCTATTTCCAGCATCCCCAACTCAAAAATCATTCGATCGAAAATAGGTCAAGTGGCACCTCGTTGGAAAGGTATTTCAATTTTCTCTTCGAATTTGGTATTTTCGAAATTCAGAATCAGCATACAGGGTGTCCCGGAGCAGGAACACTGAAAACCCAAATAACTTTTTGAAACTGGTTCATTTCGGTATAATACGAGAACATGTTTATGTTTGATTCGAGAATAAGACTCTCTTGCGTGAATATGGAATTTTTGCAATCAATCTCTTCCATTCAGCATCCCCAACTCAAAAAATCATATAAGTGATTACAGGTTGAGTGGCAAAGTTCCAGAAAGATTTTTCTATTTTCTGAATCACTGAGGCATTGGTTTCAGTTTGGCAATCGAGGTTTTCTGGCGTGAGGATCAGGATGAGGGGATGATGGAGAAACTGATTGGATGCTCATCTAAACAGGAAAACGAGATTTATTGAACTTGTATTCAATTGAAAACAAAAAACTAACTTGATTATTACAACAATTGTTCAAAATGACCTCCGCCCACCTCCATACAGTTATACAGACGATTTTCGAACTCTCTTCTCACATTAGCGAAAACTTCAGGAGTCAAAAGTCGGCATTCTGTGATAATCCTCATCCGCAGCTCCTCCAGGTTTTCTGGTCTTGTGGCATAAACTTTAGATTTTAAATGGCCCCACAAAAAAAAATCTAGGGGATTTAAATCTGGTGACTGTTATAAATATATTCTATTTTATATTTCTGACTTTTGGAGCGGTCAGACAATTGGGATAATATATGGAATGACTACGACTTATTGAACTCACGTTTTAATTAATCATGGTGGCTTGTACAATAATGATTAGGAGGATCTAAGACATGTGCAATTTCCATCATGCGCATAATGACAAAGATATTATAACTTCTTTTAGACGGCAAACAACATACACTACTCAATATAAAATATACAACATCCCTTTTCTTAAGTGTAAGATATTACAATTAAATGTCTGTCATTTTATTTAAATGTTTTTTTTTTATATATGTGCATTTTAAACTTTCTATTATTCTATTTCTACTTATTCTATATTCTATCTCCTTTTTTATTTATTTTATTTTATTTTTAGATCCTTAATTCTAAGTTTTATATCTAGCTATTTACAATTTCAATTAATTTGTACAATTACATTTTACTTTCCCTGAATATTGAGTCGATCAGGAGGTTTCACTGCCCTGCCATATCTAGTTTTATATATACCTTCGTTATTTTCTTCAGAGTTCAATACATTTTCAGTTGAATTTTGAGGATGGACATCATATCTATGGCAACTATCATTCGATCTGAATTTCAAATGTATTCTATTTCTACGATAATTTATTCCATTCGTATCTCGAATTATATAGGATCTCTGAGCTTTTAGTCTCTCTTTGACTGTAGCTGGAGACCAATCAGACTTGTTATTTTTCTTAAAATATACATGGTCATTTGGATAGAGAAGAGGTAACGATTTTTATTTTTATCATAGTAATATTTTTGACTATTTTGCGATTGTATGATTTTGTCTTTATATGTTTTGAACTTAACTACTTTTGGTATTAATTTTTCGTTAAAATTGGTAGATTATTTCTTATATTTCGCGACATTAGTAGTTGAGAAGGTGAAGGTAAATTCGATTTAGGAGTAGATCTGTAGTGTAACAAAGCTAAATATGGATCAGTTTTAGATTCTTTGGACTTTCTAAGAATTTGTTTAATTATTTTGACTGAACTTTCAGACTGACCATTTGATTGGGGATGATAGGGACTTGAAAAAATATGTTCAATATCCCAATCAAACAAAAAAGATTTGAATTCGAGTGAATTAAAAGGTGGACCTCCATCTGAAACTAGCTGCATTGGTATTCCATGACGTGCAAATATTGACTTAAGACTGATAATGAGTTCTTGAGCTGAGTCCATTAAAGCTATTTCAATATATTTGGAATAATAATCTGTGACTAATAAATAAATTTTATTATCGAAATCGAGGAAATCCAACCCAACTCGTTCCCACGGAAAATAAGTTATGCTATAACTTTGTAGAGGCTCTGCTTGATTAGAAGATCTAAATTTTGCACATACTGAGCATTGATCAATGAGATTTTTCAATTGAGACGACATATTAGGCCAATAAAAAGATTCCCTAGCCAAATTTAGACATTTGCTGTGGCCCTGATGACCTTCATGAATTTTTTGAAGCATTTCATTTTGCATTAATACCGGGACAATCAATTTAGTTCCTTTGAAAAGTAAATTTTTCATGACATGTATTTCATTTTGAAAATTCCAAAAAGGTTTTGCAAGCACATTAGTTTTATCTTTGGAATCAGGCCATCCTTCGTAATAGTATTTTTGAGAATTTTTGAAGTTTCATCTGACTCAGTACTTTGACTTATTTTATTATGATAATTCTCAGTTATTGCTATATTTGAATAAATCATATTAATATGATATGGCATATCAGACTCATAATTTGGAATAAAATTATCCTGTAATGCTGCTCTAGACAATGTATCAGAGATATACATTTGTTTCCTGGTACATAAATAACATCTAGATCATAAGATTGTAAAGCTAACATCATACGTTGTAATCTAGCAGGAATATTGAAAAGAGCTTTTTGAAAATATATATCAATGGCTTATGATCTGTATGGACTATGACTTTCTGGCCAAATATATACTGGTGAAATTTAACACAACCAAATTGAATGGCAAATAATTCTTTCTCAATTTGTGCGTAGTTCTTTGTGAGGAAATTAAAGTTTTTGAACTATAGGCAATAGGACGATTATTTTGCATTATGACTGCTCCGATAGCGGATTGTGAACTATCAACAGATAAAATTAAAGGTAAATTAGGATTATAATGTGTTAATACTGGAGACTTCGTTATAACATCTTTCAAATTGGAGAATGCCTTTTCACAATTTTCATCCCAGATCCAGTGACTATTAGATTTCAATAAATTTCGAAGAATTTCTGTTTTTTGCGACAGATTATTGATAAAAGGGCCTAAAAGTTAATCATTCCTAAAATCGTTGAAGTACTTTAGTATTAGAAGGAGAAGGTAAATGTTTAATAGCTTCAATTTTTTCATCATCGACTTTAATACCATCTTTAATGAATATATGACCTAAAAACGTACTTCAGTGACAGCTATTTTACTTTTTCTCTATTAAATTTAAGATTGAGTTCTCTAGCTCTTTGTAGAACTTTTCTAAGACGATTATTATGTATCTCTAAAGTAGCACCATATACTAAAAATTCATCCACAAAAATCAGTACACCTCAATATCACCAAATAAATCATTCATGACTTGAACAAATTTTTCAGATGATGAGCATATACCAAATGGTAAACGATTGAATTTGTATCTACCGAAGGGTGTTTGGAATGTGCATGGATCTGAGCTTTCATCATCTAATTTCAGCATCCAAAATCCGGAGAATGCATCCAAATGCGAAAAATATGCAGCATTGACTAATTTTGACCTGACTTCATCAAAGTTTTTAGAGGAAAATATTCTCTCATAATATTTTTATTTAAATTTCTTGGATCTAGGCATATTCTTAATTGACCTGACTTTTGACCGTTATGACTATAGAATTGACCCAAGACGTAGGTTTTGATACCTTAGATATGACATCCATGCTCTCCATTCTTTCTAATTCCTTTCGAAGTTTATCATGTAGAGCAAATGGTAATTTTCTAGGTGGATCGACATGAGGAACAGCGTCTGGACGTAACTTGATATGGCAGATTGGCGGTAAACATCCAAGACCCTGAAAGACATCCTGAAATTCGTTGAGAATTTTATTACAATCATTATTATTATTTGTGATATTAAAACTCTTTTAAAATACCAATGTTTTGACATGTTGGTAGACCCAAGACAGTTTGACAAGATATATCGACTATTATAAATGTAATCATTTCATATGTATTATTGAAAAAACATTTGAGATCACATTTTCCAATTACTGGTATTTGATTTCCTCCGAAGCTATTAATTGAAAATTGACATTTATCAATGACTGAATCTGGTAAATTTAATTTACTGAAGGTTTGAAATGACATGACACTAACATCAGCACCTGAATCAAGAATAGACTTAATTATGAAATTATTGACGAAAATATTCAAAGACCAAGAATCTTTTTCCTTATTTATAATAGTATCTTCTATCATACCGACAAAAGGAAAGACTAAATAGAAGTTGAATTATCTTCTGATTCTAAAGTTTTGACTGACTTTGTATTTTAAAACATAATTTTGCAAAATGACCTTGTTTTTTACATAACCTGCATTTGACATTTAAAGCTGGACACTTGTATCTATGCTGTTGTCCACATTTTCCACATATAATGTTGTCACTTGGCGATGGTCTTCTATTTTGGTATTCACGTCTGGACCCATTGGATGACTGACTGAAACTTCTGGATCTTGATTGTCCAATTTTATTGTAGCCTGATGTAGAACTTCTTTTATTGATGTATAAGACTTGATCAGAACTTCCTACATGCTCCTTCTGGATTTTATCTGAATTTTGCTGAGCCATAACTACAGACTTGGCTAATTCGACGGCTTTTTGTAGAGAAATATCGACTTCTTGAAGTAGACGTTGGCGAATATTCATCAGATGGGAATTCATGTTTGCAATGAATATATCTCTGACTAGAGATTCTCGAAGGTCCTTAAATTCGCATTTCATGCTTAAGTTTTCGAGATCAGTTATGAAATTTTCTATACTTTCATTAACTTTTTGTGTTCTAGTGAAAAAGTATGACGTAACATCGTGAGATTTTTTTGAGGTTCAAAGTACTTATCAAATTTGGTTTTAACATCTTCTAGTGTTGTGTTTGTGATTTTCAAGTTGAATGAGTTGTAAATTTGCCTACCTTTTGAACCAATTGAATGTAACATTACTGCAATTTTTCGACAATCTGAGGAATCAATCAATCCTGTTGCTATTAGATATATTTCAAAATTTTCCCACCATTCTTTCCAATTCGATGCATTATTTTCACTAGATGAAATAATCAATTCGTTGATCGGTTTTAAATGCGGCACATGGTCGACTCTCGCTTCACCATCGTCGGACATTTTGTGAACGTGAAATGTGTTTCTTCTGAACAGATAACAATATTTTTAATTTGATATCTTCTGTATTTATATTTCACGAACACCCCACACCTGACACCATGTTATAAATATATTCTATTTTATATTTTTGACTTTTGTAGCGGTCAGATAAGTGGGATAATATATGGAATGACTTATTGAACTCACTTTTAATTAATCATGGTGGCTTGTACAATAATGATTAGTAGGATCTAAGACATGTGCAATTTCCATCATGCGCATAATGACAAAGATATTATAACTTCTTTTAGACGGCAAACAACATACACTACTCAATATAAAATATACAACAGTGACCTGGCTGGCCACTCAACAGGTCTCTTCTACCAATCCACCTTCCTGGGAAATTTTCGTCTAAATATTGGCGCACCCGAGCATCATAATGCGGAGGAGCACCGTCTTGTTGAAAACGCATTTCGTCCTCAGAAAGAGTTGGATCGTTCTGTAAAATTTCTGTCAATCTAGGATGTATGTGTTCCTCTAACAACTGTAGGTAGCCAACTAGATGATTGCCAAAAATTCCTGCCCAAACGTTCAACTTCTGAGGCCTTTGCGTGTGGGCCTCTCTAAACCAATGAGGATTCTGTGTGTCCCAATATCGACAATTATGTCTATTCACTTCACCACTGAGCATAAAGGTGCTTTCATCAGAAAACAGATGTTATTCAGAAAATTTGGATTAGCGTTTAGGTTTTCACTTAGATTTTCACAAAACTGTAAACGACGATCTGGATCATCTTCGTTTATTTCATGCACTAATTTTACCTTGTAGGTGTGAAATTTGTGATGTTTCACGATTCTATGGACAGTTGTAGCTGATACACCAGTCAGACGAGATAGTTTTCTGATCGAAGTAGTATTCTCCATTTGTAGATGACCCACTACTGCCACTTCCGTTGCCTTATTTCTGACAGGACATGCCACTTCATGTTTTTGTTTGCCACCGAACCCGTAGCTAGGAATTTGTCAACCAAATATTTAACGTACTGGTGACTGACTCCCTTTCTCTTTCAGGATGGTTCCTATCGAATATCCTTGTCGTTTCTTTGGCACAACTGTTATTTCGAAAATACGTCGATACAATTTCGACCCTTTCCTCAGTGGAATAAACCATTTTCAGATTAATTTCAACTGACGAACAACAACAATAATGAGGAACTGATCTGAATAATAATAATATTTCATTGCAAAATGAGAAATAACAGATGACTGCACGCCAGATGGAAATGAAAAAATGTGAACATTTTCAATGCAGAAATCAGCTTTATTTCTTCGTAATTGATGCTCAACACATCGTACCCCAATACTTTTAACATTTTCGAATTAATTTTAGTTGATAATTTCAAATGACGATATTGAATTTTTCGAAAGCGACATCCTGTATGGAGAGCCGAACTGAATGAAATGCTTTAATCATTCTGGAATTCAAAAACCTTTCTGAAGATATGCCACTTGAATTATTTGTATGATTTTCAAGTTGGGGATGCTGAATGGAAGGGGTTGATTGCAAAAATTCTATAACCACACAAGAAAGTCCTATTCTCGGATCAAACATGTTCTCGTATACCGAAATGAACCAGTTTCAAAAGTTATTTGGATTTTCAATGTTCCTGCTTCGGGACACCCTGTATGATGATTCTGAATTTCGAAAATACCAAATTCGAAGAGAAAATTGCAGTACCTTTCCAACGAGGTGCCACTTGACCTATTATCGATCGAATGATTTTTGAGTTGGGGATGCTGGAAATAGGGGTTGATTGCACCAACTCCAAATTCACAAGTGTAGGTCGTTTTTCTAGACCGAGCATAAACCTGCGCTTGCATTATGCCAAAATAAATCTATTTCATTTAGTATTTGGGATTTCCAGGAATTCAACTTCACCCTTGGTTGGGACACCCTGTATGTTAATTTAAAATTCTAAAATGACAAATCAAGGTGGAGAATTGACAGACCTTTTCAGTAAGGTGCCACTCGACCCTTATTCCTATGATGAATTTCAAAGTTAGGGTTGCTGGGGTAGGGGTTGATCCGAGAAGTTTCGAATTATTTCGAAAATGCTCCCCTCGAAACAAAAATCGACGTGTCTTGGTGTTTTCGCTAATGTTACTCATTTCGGAGTTAGAGGGGGTCAAATTTTCGTTGGAACACACTGTATGTGTGTATTTTGATAAGTTATTGCACAATGCTATTTTAGGACGAATACGTTCATTTGTATAATTTAGAATAAGTTGCAACATCTCATTAGTAAAAAATAGGTTCCAGCTCGCAAATTCCGACAAAGCAGCTTTAGCTTCCGGAAACTGGTGGATTATATTTTCAGCTCTTGTTCGAACATTCTGTCGAAGAGGCTTTCGAAACCAAGCCGTACCATCTTTACCAAAATATTGCCGTGTGATCTCACAATCACGAGCCGACAAACTTGTTGATGCATATTCCTCCTGATGCAGATTTGCTTCAGACTGTACCCTACGTCTAATTGTCGCCAATGGAACCTCGTCGTCATCCGAAATCTCTTGCTCCGTATTGGTTGCTTCACTACGCTCACTCACGTGGTCATCATCTCCAGATTCCTGATCAGACGGCATAACATCCGAATCCGATTCTTCTAATACCGCCATAATACGACGTCTTTCCAGTTCTTCGCGATCCATTATTACTCGTACTACCTACCGTAAAAATAAAAAAACGTCAAAACCTCAAAACAATTTAGTAACACTAATACAAAGCATCATAAAAAACAATAAATCATGTAAACAGTAATTGAAATACATGGCTTAAAACAGTTACACTGAATACAGGCATGGGTCATATTTAGCTTTTTCCCGTGACAACACTTGTAACTCTCAACGCGGCCCTTGCCAAACTGATTTCGCGGGATAAACGTGTAGAGGGACCGACAACTCCAGCTACTGCGAAGAGCGGCAACGTCGCGCGCGTCGTTGTAAAATCACAAGCGAACTACAAAAGTGCGGGTAATTTTGACCCAGCCCCCATGACGCCGGGTTAAAACGCTTATGCCAGTCGAAAACAGATGTTTTACCTAGACCACGTTTCTGTTGCGTTTGAACCACAATTAACAAAAAATTTTATCACGATTCGTTGTTCTTCAATTAACTCTTGATCCATTTTGTAACCGCGCGATATAACGTTGACTCATATGCACAATCACTACAGCAAAACTAATGAAGCGAATCGAATGAAATTGTGCACACGTGTAGAGGAAGGTTACATCTACAACTACCAGAAATTTCTTTTAGATGGCGGCACTGGTTCCGTTTTTATAAATTTGGTTCGGGTATTTTTGGGACAGACTGTCATTATCTGGTTTATGTAAATTGACTCATCAAAAGAATTTTTGGCAGATGAAGATTCTGTTTATTTTCATGAGAAAAAGGATTTCTTTTCCAAGTTTTTTCTGGAACATGTTCCGCTTTTGAGCTCTCCAATTGAATGATGTGAGGTATGAATTATGATGGATCTCTAATAGTTCAGCAAATTGTTGCCGAAAAAAAAATAATATTGGTTTATATTACTAATATCTCCATTAAACAACATCTCAATCTCTGTTTAAAAGCATCGTAAATCAGGTCCAAACTACAATTCAACGTTGAGGTCATTGCGTGCTGTATTCTTCATCCTCAGATAAAGAAACCATCAACTGTGAAATTTTGCAGATCTCGGTGAGAATTAAGTCCTTTCTGTCTCATTATTTGCAATGGATGGACCCAACAATTGAATGTTTTGTTCGTATTCTTGTCTTTCTCTTGCATCGTTTTGATTGTTTCATTAATTAATCTGAAAACTTTTGGCAAACAAATATTTATGAAACATTCTCAGTTCTTTCATGAAGAATAGATCGCTCTTTTTAAATGGATTTATGTTACACTTACATTTTTACACACGCTGCATTTGTATGAAGAGAGAAGTATCATGGATGTGGGAGAGTTTTTATTGTCGGTTAACAAGCCAGTTGTTGATGAAATAAAACAGTGGTAATGGTTTGTACGGTCCATATGTCTATCAAACGATACTTTCGCCATTAATTTGAAACGGTTCCAAACTTGATCGAACGTAGAGATCTTCGTGTTCCTATTTTTCATTTAACATAAAAATCGCAAAACTGCAAAATTTTGCAGAACTTGTTCCCGAGAACCATATTACCATCAAGTCGTTTCTTTTTGCCCCATTATTAGTAATGGGGGACCTATTAATCGGACGTGTTCGAGTTCTGGTCTTTGTTTAATTTGCCGTTTGTTATCGAACACTGTATTTTACACGTTGCAACTGTATATGTGCTCTTTGAGGATCTGAGTTTTAATGTAAGCTAACAGGCAAGCTGTCGGTGGAATTGAATAGTTAATTGTTCGTTGGTATTGTATTGATGCACTTAATTATATGTTCTGTACTTTGGCCGATCTGTGAGAGATTTCATTGCCAGTTAACAAGCAAGTTGTTGCTGGATTAAAGTAATATCGTAATATGCTGGAATAAAATAGTATCTTGATTGATATCACACGAATATGAATCAAAGATCCGTTCTTGTCTCAAGACAAGGTTCAAAATTGATAATTGATGGTAGAGAGCAGAGTGTGCCGTATTCATAATTAATTCTGATGAAATATCACAAACTGCAATTTTTTTTATTGCCAATTAACAAGCAAGTTGTTGCTGAAATAAAATAGTATCTTGATTGATATCGCACGAATGTGTATCAAAGATCCCTTCTTGTCTTAAGACAAGGTTTAAATATGAAGTTCAAAATTGATACTTGATGGTAGAGGCCAGAGTGTGCTGTATTCATAATTAATTGTGATAAAATATCATAAACTGCAGAAATTTTGGGGAGTAATTTATGGATGTACCTAATTATATGATGTGTCGTTTGGCCGATCTGTGATAGTTTTATTGCCAGTTAACGAGCAAGTTGTTGCTGGAATAAAATAGTATCTTGATTGATATCGCACGAATGTGTATCAAAGAATCCGTTCTTGTCTCAAGACAAGGTTTAAATATGAAGTTCAAAATTGATAATTGATGGTAGAGGCCAGAGTGTGCTGTATTCATAATTAATTGTGATGAAATATCTAAAACTGCAGAAATTTTGCGGAGTAATTTATGGATGTACCTAATTATATGATGTGTCGTTTGACCGATCTGTGAACCAAATTCGAACTCCCATATTTTCCTAATTCTCAACCGATTTAGATGATTTTTTTGGCAAGTTATAGATCAACTCTTCTGCTTTGTATTATAAGAGAAAACAAAAAAAAATTGAAAAAAAATTTACGGGTGCAAAACTAAACGTGTTTTTTTTGTCAAAAATTCGTAACACCCTGTGGAATTTCGTGGTCCGAGTTGAAACGTACAATATCATGGTCTGTCAAGACACATCTTTCTACAGTAACGCCCTTCTTGTTTTATGCATTTATCTCTATTTTTACAAGAGATATCCAATTTGAAGCGAAAAGTCACAAATTTCAAGAATTTATTTTTAATCTTGCGTAGGTGCATAACATCGGAGGTTAGCCAAAAAATAAAATCAAAATTAGAGAAGCGGAAATCTAACGAAATGAAAATTTTTGAAATTCACTGGCCAATTTCACGCTCCGGGAGAACTCGAAGTACACTGGAAAAATCGTTGATTTTGCACATTTATTTTTGAATTTCTTTGTGTGACACTCTATAATAAATATCATTCCTGTCCAAAATTGAGTGCAGGTGTGTATCCTGGCGATACACTCGTGAAATGAAATGAACATGTTGAGAAAAATGTTCATCATGACCCACAAAAAGAAACATTTGATTTTAGTAGCGAGTATGAGTATTGTAAAAGGTTATGTGCCTGAACAACAGTAAGACGAGGATTTCTTATGGTTTGATTGACGATGAAACGGTCTTGTATAGCGCGGGTTGCCCGATTTCTTCCTTGTCCTCGCCTCCTCACGTACAATCCAGTTTCCCTGTAACGTCGGTAGATTCGATGGATAACCGACGTCGAGACACCCAACATGGTACCGACTGAGCGGTAGGTGCGCCCTTCCTCGATCAATGTAACTGCCCTTGCTACTGAGGTTGGTGGTAAATCTCTCATTCTGAATGAAAAATACCGTTTCGAATCGTGAACAGTAAAAGAATCACAAAACACCGCAACCGATCGAATTTGTATCAAATCAAAGAATGGAAAACTCTCATTCTTTAAACAAGTGCAAATGCGGTCATATACAAAAAAACGTGTGTTGTATTTCATATTTGATAAAAAAAGGTGTGCACATGTGTAAATGAAAAGTTTTATCAATGGTCCCAGAATTCGGTTGTGTATTTTAATACCTACCGACTGTTATCTCCTATGAATTCCTAATTTTCACCAAATGAACCAAATTGTCATCAATAACTAATGCAGTTCGAACATAAAAATCGCAAACGACAATTTCGACACGCCTGAGTGATAATAAGAAAATTCCAAATTGATAGACGAATTTTAATGACAATTTCTTGATTCAATGGAATTTCTCCAAAATGGTGATATTCCACTTGAAATTAAATATATTTTGCAAAAATAGAGATAAACGCATGAAGCAAGAAGGGCGTTTCTGTAGGAAGATGTGTCTTGACAGACCATGATATTGTACGTTTCAACTCGGACCACGAAATTCCACAGGGTGTTACGAATTTTTGACAAAAAAAAACACGTTTAGTTTTGCCCCCGTATAAAACTTTTTTCAAATTTTTTTTGTTTTCTCTTATAATTTCTACAAAACAGAAGAGTTGATCTATAACTTGCCGAACAAATCATCTAAATCGGTTGAGAATTAGGAAAAATATCGAACTTCGAATTTGGTTAAATTTTCGAGTGTTCCGCTAATTTTGCCTCCGAGTGTATTTCACAATCGTGGTGAAGTGACGACAACATGAAAACATTCTTATTTCGTTTTGGAATATAAGAAAGGATTGTCAAATCCTTTTGGAATCCGAAAATTGTGGTGTTCACGTCACGTTTTTTTCAAAAAACTCGGTGGTATACAGGCTTTGTTGCTTTTCATTGTCTTCACAGCAGTTGTTTGCGTGAAAATCGAAATGAAGGACCACCCTCCTTTATGTAGAGGGAAACAGAAAAATGAGGACTTACCTTGAATGTGCGCTGACTGTTGTCTGGTAGACTGCATACTGTTTGTGAAAGAAATAAGCAGGGAAGGAAAGAAAAAGCAGTGTGAGGGAATATCGTTGTTCACAAAGCTAAAGTCCACCTTATATCAACACACAAAGAAAGTAATCCGGAAATCCATAGGTAATTGTGATTCACTGCGCAAATATCATAAAACGGGTAGAAAATAACACTCCAGAACAATAGAATATATTTCGATAGAGATCGATGCGATTGATATGCGATATGTGTGCGTACGTGTGCAGTACTGAATTTTATGACCTGCTCAATTGATAACTTATACCAAAATCGAACATGTTGTCCACTCACGTGACATAGCGGGAAAATGCTTTGAATTATTATTGAATCATAGAATGAAATTTGAAATAATAAAAAATGAAGTGATTTGGCGCATCCATTACCCCCCAACTAGAAACATCTGTTTCGAAATAATTCTAACTGAATTAATTTTGAAATTTAGGAAAATTATAAGTCAAAACTGAAAGAAAATTAAAACTATGAACAAAAAGAATTGAAATTATTGAAAGAATTTACTGAGTAGGTGAAGGACAAATTTTTCCTACTGGGCGTCGATAAGTGCCAGACTGGGTTCTCACACATGTTTGAAGTGTTTTGTGTCCACTTCGACCTAGATTGCAAAGTGTGCAAATACTCATTGCGCCACCTCTTCTAATAATATTGTACAATACGATCAACTAGTTGGTAGCGATTTAAGCGATTAAAATGAGTTTCTAGGAGATTATCTGATGAAAGACTCTTGAGAGTTGCCCCCACAGTAAGAAAAGGTGCTGGTGTTAATGCCGTTGGGGAGTTAGGATCACTGTTAAGCACGCGCAGAGGCCTGCTATTCATCGCTGCTTCAATTTGCACTGCGACTGTATGGAGTTCCTCGTACGTGAGGATTTGAGTACCTATAAAACGGTAAAAGTGATTTTTGAAACTCTTGATATTGGACTCCCAGATGCTCCCAAACCAAGGTGTGTTTGCAGGATTTATTTTCCATTCCGTTCCTTTATGAGCGAGTTCGTTGCCTGTAGTAGCTTGAAAAGTTTCCGAATTGAGAAACTCGTCTAACTCATTGAGTTTTCTACGTGCACCAATGAAGTTTGTGCCCCCATCTGAGATGAGCAAAGAACATGGACCTCGACGTGACAGAAACCTCTTAAAAGCGTCGAGAAAACAATCGGTAGATAAATCCGAAGCAACTTCAACATGAACAGCTTTCACAGAAAGACAAAAGAATAAGCAAATATATGCTTTCGACAAATTACGCTGTCCTCTTTTCCGTGGTGTAATGGTAAACGGACCAGCGTAGTCTACTCCAGTGCGGTCAAATACGTGAAAACTCTCAACGAGGTAACCAGGAAGCGGAGCCATTTTTGGAATGATTATGAAGTGCCCGAAATAAATATTGCATGCAAATATGCGAGAGTGAATACGAGTGCGAGCGGAAGGTATCCAATATTTTTTACGTATTTCAGCCAAAACTAAGTGTTGACCAGCATGTAACAAGTTAACATGGTGTTGATTAATGAGCAAATCAATAAATTTTCCTTCTGAAGGTAGTAGAACTTAGTGTTTCTGATCGTACGATAAAGGAGCGTTTTGCAGACGACCCTCTACCCTGAGGATACCATATTCAAGAAAAGGATCTAAATGGCACAGATTATTGCGCATAATTTGATTGTTGCGCTAATCTTCAAAGATATTTTCCATGTTCTTTCAATGAAAGGCTGGTTTTAAAATAATCTTAACCTAGTCAACTACGAAGGTATGTAGAGGATGTCCTGGAGTCTCACGACAATGGCGTCACTAGCAAATTAGATATTCAACGGGAACTAAACGATGTATCATTATGATACATGCGCGGGTAACGGAGGGTTAACTAGTAACAAACTGAAAATTGTCGATTTGCAGCTTTCTCGATTTATCAAAATTTGATCCATCTGTCGACATAATGAAGAAAAAGCGTTGAATTATAACTTTGAATCGTTAACCGAACTTTTTAAAAAAGCACTTTATTGAACAATGGCTTACAAGATGCACATATAGGTACAATATCTTAAGTAAACTAAAACTGAAATTACGAAGGGACAGAGGTTTATATACATTTTGGTTATCATTAAGGAAATAATAAATCTGTCATTAAAAAGTGTGATATCTGGAATGTTAACAATGTAACTCCTCTCTTCCTAAACTTGAAAATAAGGGCTCGCTTATTTTCGTACTTTGCGTTGATATTTGGCTTCTTGGTTTTCTTGATTTCCTTAGCTTCATGTAGATCAACACGCTGGATATCGATATTGCGGTTACGATAATAATGAGGGTATTATACCATGGATGTTTTGATTCGTTCAATTTTTGTAATTCGGTTATTAGCGAAGGTGTTGATTTGTAGTATTTGTTCTTGATCAATATTTTTCAAATGGAGAGTCTTCCTATTTTCTTCGTATATTGGGGGTAATTCGACTTCTGGTAGTTCGAAAAGAAATTCCTCATGAGTCGTTTGTTCGGTTTGGAATTCTTTGCCACCTGTAGATACTCTGCATCCATTCAGGGATATTATGCTTGGTTTTGCTATTTCGTGGATTCCTTCGGTATTGCATAAAGATCGTATTTTAGTTGGTTCTGCTGTAATTATTAAGATTTTATTTGCATCAATTTGCGTAGTACTGGTTTCAGAGAAATGGACTGTTGTTCTTGGGCACGTGTTTTTTCCATTTTGCAATAGTTCAGCTAGGCAGGGTTGATGTTTATGGAGCGTTTCTTGTCGACAAAAGTACCAATCTTCTACTTCTGGGCATTTTTCTGAGGTTGACCAATAGTCTTCTGTGTTGAGCAATATGTAGGGTTGTTCGGTAATAATTGTTTGATTGAGGATAGGTACCGGGAATATTTGGAAATATTTATACTGGGAGGACACTATTGGAATATGAATTTTGAACAAAATCAATTTATCACGTATAGTTGTTTGTGTGGATAGTAAGGAATAGTAGTCCATCAGATTTCGTAATTTTGGAATGTTCTGTGTATTGTAAATTTCCTCTAATTTATCTATAATCAACCGGATTTGATTAGGTTCTATTATTGAACTGTGTAATATATTCAATCTTGCGAAAGATATTGCAGTTTCGATATTATTGCAAAGTTGTTGTATTGAATGAAGTTGTACTAATAGATTATCAATTATACTTGAAAAGGAGAATGCTTGATCCATATTGGTAAATTCATTGATTTCTTTTGTAAGGATATTTGACTTGATTTGCTAAGGTGACTTGGTTGTCACTTAAATTTGAAATGTTTGACGTAGATCATTATGAAGATTATTTTCATTTGACTTGAACATTTCTATATAGGAATATATCTTCTTCCCATCTTCAGCGTCTAAATTGCCAAATAACCACTTTTGAAATTTACCGATTCCGTTTATAAGTCCTCGTTTAATTCTAGTGCTCTCAAAAAATGAATTCATTTTGTTGTTTATTAATTTTCCTAGTGATAGGGTGTTTGAAATTTTACTATTAAGAAATATTGAAAAATGATTAAGGGATTTTTGTTTATTAATCTGATGTTGTAAAATTAATAGAGTGTTTGTGATTTTATTTAGAGTGATTTCAGGATGAGATAGGTTTAGGTGATAAATGAAGGTGTGTTTAGAGGTTACGATTCTGGCTTTTCCTATGTGTATCGGAACTGTGGGGTTTCTGATTTCTTTTATTTCTAAGCCGTAGGCGGCAATTCCTAGACCTAGTGTTAGTGCGAGGTATCACATTGAGTTTCTTTCCTGAAACAATACGTTGAGGTTTCAAAATATTTTTGTGATATATTTTTGAGTTGATCTTAATTTTATTTTCACTTGATACAATGGGGTCTTTAATTTTTTCATATGGGTTTACTGATTTCTTTTGTGAAATATTACGTCTCTTACTTTTATATAAGTTTTTTGATGTGTTTATTTCGATATTATCTTGTCTATTTTCATTTGGGTATTCTCGATTTTTCTCTTGTTTTGATATGAGTTTCTCGCGTATTAGGGTACTGATTGTTTTAAGGTTTTCCGAATGGTCATGAATGTACTGAGATATTTTATGATTGTCATCTAATTCGAAAGGGTTTCTATAATCAAATTTTCCTCTAGTAATTTGAAAAGGTGTGTATTCTAAAGCGCTATGTACGGAGTTATTATAAGAAAGAAGGGCATAACACTGGTCTACAATGGTTTTGTTGCCTAGATATGAAAATGATTTTGGGTCTATTTATGCACACAATTCGTGAAACTATCAATGATTTTGTAGGATTTGCTCTGATTTCTTTTTAAATATTTATTTTCATTTTACATAACAAAAATCGTAAAACAAGAAACAAAATAACAGATATATTCATAATGTCAGTTATGTTTTGAGAAATTCGGATACATCGAAGTGAATAAAGAGGAAAATGTCGAAAATATATTTCATATTTCCATAAAACGCTTTTTATGAGCTTTTCTTCTATAATTTTTCAGGGGACAATCTCTTTTCAAAGACCAGCAGTAATCTGCCATCATGTGACAATCCCATCGACCTTGATACCTTTCTTCCATCACTTTTAGATCTTGATGAAACCGCTCTCCCTGTTCCTCACTATAATTTCCTAAATTATCCGGAAATTTATCTAGATGAATGCGAAGATAGTGTAACTTAATACTCATATTTGCTCCTCAAGTCTGAAAGTTTGTCAGCATATTTTGCACAATTTCTTCATAATTGGCTGCTTTATGGTTACCTAGGAAATTTTCGACAACCAACACAAAACTTTTCCAAGCTTTACTTTCTGGAACCAGGGCCGTCTTTAAACTATTTGAGGCCCTGGGCACATTAGGATCATGGGGCCCCTATGACCTTGAGAAAACACTATTTAGTTACAATAGATAAAGAAAGATAAACAAGGTTCAAAATTTATTTTTATTTAGTTACTAACTATAAAAAAATAGGAAATATAAAAAATAATCTACAAAAGTAACTCGCTTAACTTAAAATCCTTAGATTAATTCTATGTTGATTGCAAAGGTACCCTTCTAGATTTAAGATGAGCAAAATCGTTAATCACTTCTTCAAAATCTATGGTATTGAGAATATCACATTCTATGGACATCAGCGACAAACTAGTTAATCTCTCTTGAAGCATTGTACTTCTTAATTCATTTTTATTCGTTTCAATTTGGAGAAGGAGCGTTCTCCGCTGCAGTTAGTTACCATCATGCTTAAAAATATTCTCAATGCAATTTCTACGTTAGGAAATGTATCTTCAATTTTGTTTTGCTTTAATAGATTATATACTTCCTGTACACTGTTAGATGCTTCATTTTCACTCTGAACATTTTTTAAGTATTCTTTTAAATGTTGACATTCTATTTCTAACTCTTTTTCATTTACATCTTCGTGATAGATTTGAGAAAATTCTTTGCATCCTTGTCGTATCTCTTCGGAATTCAGAGTTTTTAAGTGAAAAAATAAACTAAAACGTTGACTGACGGTCTCATATGAACTTTGTCGCTGTTTTAGATGAATACTCAAGGTATCGATTATTGGGAGAAAGGTTTCTACATTGAATCGCTCTTTTCCATTCAATTGGACTGATGGCGCAGAGCCATCAAAAAAACTCTGCCGTGAGCTTCTACGTCTTGTTCTTTGAGATAGATCCTTGTAGTCAGATTCTGGGTTATTTTCTTTGGCAGATGATTCGAAGTTATCAAATTTATCCCTGAGGTTAGTAATAAAATCATAAAGTGAAGTCAACAAATTGGTTGCAACGTCCAGTGTTATTGTTTCTTTCTGAAGATAATTACTTGTTTTGTCTATTCTTTCCAATATAGTGCTCCAGATTTCCGTCAGTATAATAAATTCTAGATTTCCCATTTTTCTAGACAGACTAAGGGCTTCGTCTCTTGTTTCTCGTGCCTGTTCAGTATCGTTTGCGATGGTGATTAAAGCTTCTAATATTCTTTCATAACCCCCATGCAAAGCAGTTACTGCATCAGCTCGGGCTGACCATCTGGTTTGTGAAAGACTCTTTAACAACTTTTTTTGAACCTAAGTGTTCTGTTAACATATTCCATCTGTGGGTAGAGCCCGAAAAAAAGTTGTACACTTTCTGAACTATTTCAAAAAACTGTGATGCCTCCGGTACACACCCAGCAGCATTGACACCTACCAAGTTTAGTGAATGTCCTGCACATGGTATAAAGGTGGCAAATTCACATTTTTCCTTGATTCTTGTTTGTAGACCTCTATACTTTCCCGACATATTTGAAGCATTGTCGTAGCTTTGTCCTCTGCAATCTTTTACTTCAATAAACTCATTACAGATATTTGCTGATAAATAAGAAATGTTACCCTTTCCAGGATTCCCAAATTTTTTTAAGTGATCTGCAAGAAATGGATCAAATTCACTCAATAATTCCACACAACCCAAATAATTTCCATGGTTTGGAGATCCTAGGATTTCATTGTCGCCGCGAAATGGAAGCCCTCTCGATGCCAAAAATTTTACAACAGCTACAATCCGTTTAAGTACGTTTCTCCAGTAATCCACTTCCTTTTGATGTTGAGATAATAAGCCTATATCTACTCTACCAACCGCTTTACTTCGTGCCAGATAAGTCATCATAGATTGCTTATGCGCTGGGCTATTTTCATGTGTTAAAATTATGTGATTAATATGCTTCCAATCATTACATCCATTCCGAGAGCAAAGATTAACATCAGTTGGGTTAAATAAGCAGCATGAAAAACAAAATACAGAGCATTTGGAAGGCGAATACAGCAACCATTTTCTTTCGACGCTTTCATTGTTCTTTAATTTGCGAATAAATAATGCTTTGTTGAAATATCTCGTTACTAATATAAATTATGGTAATAATGGATGGTAATAATACCATCTTTGTAGGTTCTGAATGCCTCGGAAAAGTTAGAATCTTTATTTTGAAAATATACTGGTCCCTTACGAATTAAAATTTCGCGATTTATTTCAACAAACTTTTCGTGAAAATAATCGGCGGGATCGTGCGATATTAATTCTTCTGTGTTGGAAAACTGCTGTTCAATTGACACAGTTGGAGTTGTCGGTTTTAGTGAAGTCACTGAAGTCGTTGCACTTTCGTCGTAGGAATAATCGCTTTCTGATTCAATCTCTTTTTCAAAATTGGAACATAAAGGTTTATAAATTCCCGCAATTTGTAATTGAGCTGAGTCATCATGTGGAACATTTATGAGTTGATTGCTACTTACAGAAGTTTCTCCAGTAGTAGTAGTAAAATATGATGTTAATTTTGGTAACTTTTCAATTACTTCTTTCTGATGTAGAGCTTTTTTCCTTTTTTCAGATCCACTAGGATATGACCGTTTCGACATTTTATATTATAATTCAGTATTTAATTAATTTTATAACGAAAATATTCGCTAACACAAAACAGACAAACGAC
Organism: Cryptolaemus montrouzieri; assembly: GCA_013387265.2. NCBI lineage: Eukaryota > Metazoa > Arthropoda > Insecta > Coleoptera > Coccinellidae > Cryptolaemus > Cryptolaemus montrouzieri. The sequence goes on from JABFTP020000042.1 coordinate 41,602,687, forward strand.
GATTTAATCAAACAATACTATTTTTTTTATCAGAGCTCGAGCACAGTCAGTAACAAACTAACAACTACAAACAAAACAAACGCCACAACATCGCAGACAAATACTTGAAGTGAATTCCCGTTCGTCAAGCAAGTCAAACGACGATCGGGAGTCGGGAATTCCCCTTTTTTGTCTTTGGTATTACGAATGACGTTCGAATAGGTTTCTTTAAGACATAAACCACACCGCATCAAATAATTCTTCTTTTTTTAATTTAATAATTTTTCTTTTAATTGTATTCTTATACTTACATATAGGTATTTGAATTAACCTTAACATACTAATATCGGAAAAACTCATTTTGAGAGAGAGAGTGGAGTTATGGAGTACTTATACCCTGTTTATTTATTAGTTTGATCTTTCTTTTGACGGATGTCAAATCTGAAATCGATATAACTTTGAACGACGAACAATATTTTCTTATTTTAATAATATTAAAAATTGATAATAATCATAAGAATAGACACACAACATAAAAGTGCCTGTTAAGGATTCAAGCATTTTCCGAAAGTCTTAAGTGGTTTTTATTGCTTCGAAGTAAAATTCAAATAGAAAAACTGAAAACAATGGTCTCTTACCTACCCAATGTTTTTATGTCTAGTGCAATAAAATTGATTGACGAATGAATTTATTTATTTTGAATAGTTTAAAACATACATACAGCCACATATTTAGCCAACACATTTTTTACACCAATAGATATTTTCTGTCACTATCACTGACCCATTCGTCAAAAAGTTCAAGCTATGTTGTACAAGGTATAGTTATCCGCATGCGGCAAACTAAAGCTAATATAATAAGCGTAGGTATTGCAGTAAGTCATTATCATCAGATTTTTCAAAATTAATGTTTTTCGTTAATAACTAAATATCGGTTATCATTTGGTAATCTGGCAGGAACTAAGGGGCCCCATTCGATCGCGGGGCCCTGGGCACGTGCCCATAGTGCCCAGTGGGGAAGAGGGGCCTGACTGTTGGTGACTAGTTCGGTATTCAACTTTAGGTCGTATAAGTTGTAAGGACCTTCTCCATAGACGTATATTTTAGCATCTTCTTGTACACTCCGTGTCTTACGGACAGAAAGGATTAGTTTCGTGTACTTCGCTTGAGTCGTCTGTTTCCTGCTCAGAAGCCCTATTGTCCGAAAGTACATCTTCTTCCCTTCGTTGTACATTTTCCTGTCTGTGTGAGAGAATGCCGCCAACTCGTCTGTAGTTGGGACGTCTGGGGTGATGTCTGCCCTCTTCGACATCACATTCATACTCCGGCTGGTTGCTTTGACGCCAGGTGCCTTTAAACCTAGACAACATACATAAGACCGAGAGTAACAGTCCCACGACGTATAGGTTTGTGATTTGCAGCCAGCTTTGCCTGCGATGTCTTGGGATGAATACACGTTGGATAAGGGGGCGGTTGTACTGCCGACCTGGGGCAGTGGGTTCGAGTTCCAAGCGGACAGGCCCACCATGATATCCAGATAAGGGACTATATCCGGGTCGGGTGTAAAGCTCGTCTTCATCGCTTGTTGACTCATCTTCGGGTTTGTACATTCACAACGTTTTCACTCCTATGTATTAGTTGTGAGTGTAGCAGCGTTTTCACTCCTATGTATTAGCTGCTCGTCTTAATTGGACTGTTGTTTTGTGTTTTGTTTTGTTTTGGTTCTTTTGATAACTGTTATTTTCGCAGCGCGAGAAACTTACGACGGTCTAACACCAGAATCCGATTCTGAGTAAAAGCGACCACAACTTAACCGTTGTGATACTCCTGCGATCCTCAACAACTAATTTTATAGTCGTCGAAAGCAAGCAACAAACGGAATATCTAGTAAAGACAGTTTGAATGTGGATAATAGTGAACGAGAAGACTCACTAGATTGTTCCGGTGGAATTTCTCTTTCCGAAGAAACTGTGACTGAGTTAGGTTCAGTTTGTTTTGAGTTTCCTCTAACGCTCCTCATATCTCACCGTATTTGATTCTTCATCGTCAGAATCAGAAGTCAACTCCTCATCTAATTCAATTTCATCCAAACTTTTCCCCTTAAATCGATGCCCTTTTCCTTTCTCCAGAAGAGTTAGTATTTTAGCTACTTTAGCAGTTTGATATATGTCTTGAGGCAACCTGAAAAAAAAATACTATTGATGGTCGAAAACGTTTATAACTTGAGTTTCTTCAAACAAACCTACAGAACTCGGCGTGTGTTTTTGGGTGTGAACCATAGATTTGGCGATTTGTTCCATTTCATTGTTGTCCATAGTCAAGAGTTGTAATGTAGTAGCGATTTGCTTTCGGAATTTTGTAGAAGTCATCAGGGATGGATTTTTTGCGCCACATTTTGTTGCCAGTTTTCTAATCACAAAATAGCCAGACACCCAACTTCTTTCAGACTTTGGATTAGCAAATAAATATGGGTTGGTTTTCCGAACTATGTCAACTCGATGTCTGATTTCTAATAACTCCCTGATAAATTTTTGAGTGAGCGAAGAAAAAAGAATAGGTACCGGTTTGGAACCTTTTCCTCCTGTTACTACTCTTTTGAACTTTTTACTAATTATTTTCCCTACTAATGTCAAACTTTCTCCGAAAGCTTCTCGAATAGAAGTACTTTCATTTTTTTGTGTACGTTTCTATCTTTAAATACATCTCCTATTCGTTTACGATTGAACATCACAGTCAAAGCGAGAACGCATTCCGTTAACGTTCTATAATTCATTGGAGTCCATTTGCCTTGTCGCAATTCAATGTAGGTTGAATTGGCCAAGTCACTGACATAGGCTCTGAAGTTTTCGATGTCTTCTGCTAAAGGGAGTAGATTAGGTTTCTGCCATTGTTTTCTTTGAGGACCTTCAGTGCCATGCTGGAGATTTCATTGCACCAGTGGTTTTGGATCAGTTTTGTGAGATCTTTAATTTCTTCCTTTTTCAAATTTCCGTCCTCCCATTTAATTTTTGGCAAAACTCGCTTTTTTGACCTAACCTGAACGGCTTGATCGGATACTTCTCACTTTTTGCGAGATGTCATCTCAACTGTGAGAGTGTCACTAAATATTGAAAATATGAATAAATAGAAAGGCGGTTGTTTGCGCCAAACTGTATGACACCAAAATATGTTTTCATCGACAATATCGAGAAGGATATCAAAATGAACAAGAATCATGAAAATTTTTATTTTGAAAACAGCTGATTTTTAGTGTTCAAATGTATGTCTTCGAAAAAATGTTTGAATTGAAAAAACGAATGTAGTATCGAAATGACAGGTTTATAAATCAACTAAAATGAATGAATCAAAGAATAATTCAAAGAAAAATTAAATTTATGACAGCATTTTTCAAAATTACTTACCAATTTTGTTTTGCTTGCTCAACTTCACAATGAAATCACTACGATTCATTTTCATTTCGAAGTCTATATCACAAAAGGTAGTCATGAAAATGAATAACTATTTCTAGTATAAAACTCAACTCAATAGTGGGCCTGGTAGTTTCCGTCGTAGCTGAAAAATATATACTTATTTTAACACTATTCCAGTATTCTTATATTATTCCACACTATATCTATATATATATATATATATATATATATATATATATATATATATATATATCTTAATCTTAATCTTAATAGTTGAAATTATCTATTTGAACTTGTTACTGAAAAATTACAATACTTTTGAACGTGTTGAAAAATATTAGGTAAAAGGGTACTTACAGGATTAATTCTGCTGGTAGAAGCAGTACCCCAAACACGTCGTCCCTTCTTCTTTTCCCCAAATTGTGACCGTGTAACCATTAAAGTTACCATCAGCGAAGAGTTCCTCCATGTCCGAAGTCATGAAACGAGCCTTTTGGGGTATCATGAAAACAATCTGAAAAATAAGTATTGGAGATTCTAATACTTGATTAATTGAAAGATACTTACAGGGATTTGTGCGGGGTAGTAATCCCCTAACACTGACTTAGTTAGTTCGAAAAAAGTTGCTTCCATGATTCTCTTGACAATGATAAAACTAATGCATTAAACGAATAATCAAAAAATATTTGAGAGGTAAGATTTCATCCGCTAGAATTAGGTACTCACCCGATACTAATTTTTAATATATCTATCTTAATCTGAAAATAGTTGAAATTATCTATTTGAACTTTAAATTAAAAGGAAAGGGTACTCACAATACAATTCTACACTACCACTAATGTTGCTGAAAAATTACAATTCCTTTGAACGTGTTGAAAAATATTAGGTAAATGGGTACTTACAGGATTAATTCTGCTGGTAGAAGCAGTACCCCAAACACGTCGTCCCTTCTTCTTTTCCCCAAATTGTGACCGTGTAACCATTAAAGTTACCATCAGCGAAGAGTTCCTCCATGTCCGAAGTCATGAAAGGAGCCTTTTGGGGTATCATGAAAACAATCTGAAAAATAAGTATTGGAGATTCTAATACTTGATTAATTGAAAGATACTTACAGGGATTTGTGCGGGGTAGTAATCCCCTAACACTGACTTAGTTAGTTCGAACAAAGTTGCTTCTATGATTCTCTTGACAATGATAAAACTAATGCATTAAGCGAATACCCAAAAAATATTTGAGAGGTAAGATTTCATCCTCTACAGTTAGGTACTCACCCGATAATAATTTTTAATATATCTATCTTAATCTGAAAATAGTTGAAATTATCTATTTGAACTTTAAATTAAAAGGAAAGGGTACTCACAATACAATTCTACACTACCACTAATGTTGCTGAAAAATTACAATTCCTTTGAACGTGTTGAAAAATATTAGGTAAAAGGGTACTTACAGGATTAATTCTGGTGGTAGAAGCAGTACCCCAAACACGTCGTCCCTTCTTCTTTTCCCTAAATGGTGACCGTGTAACCATTAAAGTTACCATCAGCGAAGAGTTCCTTCATGTCCGAAGTCATGAAAGGAGCCTTTTGGGGTATCATGAAAACAATCTGAAAAATAAGTATTGGAGATTCTAATACTTGATTAATTGAAAGATACTTACAGGGATTTGTGCGGGGTAGTAATCCCCTAACACTGACTTAGTTAGTTCGAACAAAGTTGCTTCTATGATTCTCTTGACAATGATAAAACTAATGCATTAAACGAATAATCGAAAAATATTTGAGAGGTAAGATTTCATCCGCTAGAATTAGGTACTCAACCGATACTAATTTTTAATATATCTATCTTAATCTGAAAATAGTTGAAATTTTCTATTTGAACTTTAAATTAAAAGGAAAGGGTACTCACAATACAATTCTACACTTCCACTAATGTTGCTGAAAAATTACAATTCTTTTGAACGTGTTGAAAAATATTAGGTAAAAGGGTACTTACAGGATTAATTCTGCTGGTAGAAGCAGTACCCCAAACACGTCGTCCCTTCTTCTTTTCCCCAAATGGTGACCGTGTAACCATTAAAGTTACCATCAGCGAAGAGTTCCTCCATGTCCGAAGTCATGAAAGGAGCCTTTTGGGGTATCATGAAAACAACCTGAAAAATAAGTATTGGAGATTCTAATATTAGATTAATTGAAAGATACTTACAGGGATTTGTGCGGGGTAGTAATCTCCTAACACTGACCCAGTTAGTTCGAACAAAGTTGCTTCCATGATTCTCTTGACAATGATAAAACTAATGCATTAAACGAATACCCAAAAAATATTCGAGAGGTAAGATTTCATCTTCTACAATTAGGTACTCACCCGATACTTATTTTTAATATATCTATCTTAATCTGAAAATAGTTGAAATTATCTATTTGAACTTTAAATTAAAAGGAAAGGGTACTCACAATACAATTCTACACTACCACTAATGTTGCTGAAAAATTACAATTCTTTTGAACGTGTTGAAAAATATTAGGTAAAAGGGTACTTACAGGATTAATTCTGCTGGTAGAAGCAGTACCCCAAACACGTCGTCCCTTCTTCTTTTCCCCAAATGGTGACCGTGTAACCATTATAGTTACCATCAGCGAAGAGTTCCTCCATGTCCGAAGTCATGAAAGGAGCCTTTTGGGGTATCATGAGAACAATCTGAAAAATAAGTATTGGAGATTCTAATACTTGATTAATTGAAAGATACTTACAATGATTTGTGCGGGGTAGTAATCCCCTAACACTGACCCAGTTAGTTCGAACAAAGTTGCTTCCATGATTCTTTTGACAATGATAAAACTAATGCATTAAACGAATACCCAAAAAATATTCGAGAGGTAAGATTTCATCTTCTACAATTAGGTACTCACCCGATACTAATTTTTAATATATCTATCTTAATCTGAAAATAGTTGAAATTATCTATTTGAACTTTAAATTAAAAGGAAAGGGTACTCACAATACAATTCTACACTACCACTAATGTTGCTGAAAAATTACAATTCCTTTGAACGTGTTGAAAAATATTAGGTAAAAGGGTACTTACAGGATTAATTCTGCTGGTAGAAGCAGTACCCCAAACACGTCGTCCCTTCTTCTTTTCCCTAAATGGTGACCGTGTAACCATTAAAGTTACCATCAGCGAAGAGTTCCTCCATGTCCGAAGTCATGAAAGGAGCCTTTTGGGGTATCATGAAAACAGTCTGTAAAATAAGTATTGGAGATTCTAATACTTGATTAATTGAAAGATACTTACAGGGATTTGTGCGGGGTAGTAATCCCCTAACACTGACTTAGTTAGTTCGAACAAAGTTGCTTCTATGATTCTCTTGACAATGATAAAACTAATGCATTAAACGAATAATCGAAAAATATTTGAGAGGTAAGATTTCATCCGCTAGAATTAGGTACTCAACCGATACTAATTTTTAATATATCTATCTTGATCTGAAAATAGTTGAAATTTTCTATTTGAACTTTAAATTAAAAGGAAAGGGTACTCACAATACAATTCTACACTACCACTAATGTTGCTGAAAAATTACAATTCTTTTGAACGTGTTGAAAAATATTAGGTAAAAGGGTACTTACAGGATTAATTCTGCTGGTAGAAGCAGTACCCCAAACACGTCGTCCCTTCTTCTTTTCCCCAAATTGTGACCGTGTAACCATTAAAGTTACCATCAGCGAAGAGTTCCTCCATGTCCGAAGTCATGAAACGAGCCTTTTGGGGTATCATGAAAACAATCTGAAAAATAAGTATTGGAGATTCTAATACTAGATTAATTGAAAGATACTTACAGGGATTTGTGCGGGGTAGTAATCCCCTAACACTGACTTAGTTAGTTCGAAAAAAGTTGCTTCCATGATTCTCTTGACAATGATAAAACTAATGCATTAAACGAATAATCAAAAAATATTTGAGAGGTAAGATTTCATCCGCTAGAATTAGGTACTCACCCGATACTAATTTTTAATATATCTATCTTAATCTGAAAATAGTTGAAATTATCTATTTGAACTTTAAATTAAAAGGAAAGGGTACTCACAATACAATTCTACACTACCACTAATGTTGCTGAAAAATTACAATTCTTTTGAACGTGTTGAAAAATATTAGGTAAAAGGGTACGTACAGGATTAATTCTTCTGGTAGAAGCAGTACCCCAAACACGTCGTCCCTTCTTCTTTTCCCCAAATTGTGACCGTGTAACCATTAAAGTTACCATCAGCGAAGAGTTCCTCCATGTCCGAAGTCATGAAAGGAGCCTTTTGGGGTATCATGAAAACAATCTGAAAAATAAGTATTGGAGATTCTAATACTTGATTAATTGAAAGATACTTACAGGGATTTGTGCGGGGTAGTAATCCCCTAACACTGACTTAGTTAGTTCGAACAAAGTTGCTTCTATGATTCTCTTGACAATGATAAAACTAATGCATTAAGCGAATACCCAAAAAATATTTGAGAGGTAAGATTTCATCCTCTACAGTTAGGTACTCACCCGATAATAATTTTTAATATATCTATCTTAATCTGAAAATAGTTGAAATTATCTATTTGAACTTTAAATTAAAAGGAAAGGGTACTCACAATACAATTCTACACTACCACTAATGTTGCTGAAAAATTACAATTCCTTTGAACGTGTTGAAAAATATTAGGTAAAAGGGTACTTACAGGATTAATTCTGCTGGTAGAAGCAGTACCCCAAACACGTCGTCCCTTCTTCTTTTCCCTAAATGGTGACCGTGTAACCATTAAAGTTACCATCAGCGAAGAGTTCCTCCATGTCCGAAGTCATGAAAGGAGCCTTTTGGGGTATCATGAAAACAATCTGAAAAATAAGTATTGGAGATTCTAATACTTGATTAATTGAAAGATACTTACAGGGATTTGTGCGGGGTAGTAATCCCCTAACACTGACTTAGTTAGTTCGAACAAAGTTGCTTCTATGATTCTCTTGACAATGATAAAACTAATGCATTAAGCGAATACCCAAAAAATATTTGAGAGGTAAGATTTCATCCTCTACAGTTAGGTACTCACCCGATAATAATTTTAATATATCTATCTTAATCTGAAAATAGTTGAAATTATCTATTTGAACTTTAAATTAAAAGGAAAGGGTACTCACAATACAATTCTACACTACCACTAATGTTGCTGAAAAATAACAATTCCTTTGAACGTGTTGAAAAATATTAGGTAAAAGGGTACTTACAGGATTAATTCTGCTGGTAGAAGCAGTACCCCAAACACGTCGTCCCTTCTTCTTTTCCCTAAATGGTGACCGTGTAACCATTAAAGTTACCATTAGCGAAGAGTTCCTCCATGTCCAAAGTCATGAAACGAGCCTTTTGGGGTATCATGAAAACAATCTGAAAAATAAGTATTGGAGATTCTAACACTTGATTAATTGAAAGATACTTACAGGGATTTGTGCGGGGTAGTAATCCCCTAACACTGACTTAGTTAGTTCGAACAAAGTTGCTTCTATGATTCTCTTGACAATGATAAAACTAATGCATTAAACGAATAATCGAAAAATATTTGAGAGGTAAGATTTCATCCGCTAGAATTAGGTACTCAACCGATACTAATTTTTAACATATCTATCTTAATCTGAAAATAGTTGAAATTTTCTATTTGAACTTTGAATTAAAAGGAAAGGGTACTCACAATACAATTCTACACTACCACTAATGTTGCTGAAAAATTACAATTCTTTTGAACGTGTTGAAAAATATTAGGTAAAAGGGTACTTACAGGATTAATTCTGCTGGTAGAAGCAGTACCCCAAACACGTCGTCCCTTCTTCTTTTCCCCAAATTGTGACCGTGTAACCATTAAAGTTACCATCAGCGAAGAGTTCCTCCATGTCCGAAGTCATGAAAGGAGCCTTTTGGGGTATCATGAAAACAATCTGAAAAATAAGTATTGGAGATTCTAATACTTGATTAATTGAAAGATACTTACAGGGATTTGTGCGGGGTAGTAATCCCCTAACACTGACTTAGTTCGAACAAAGTTGCTTCCATGATTCTCTTGACAATGATAAAACTAATGCATTAAACGAATAATCGAAAAATATTTGAGAGGTAAGATTTCATCCGCTAGAATTAGGTACTCAACCGATACTAATTTTTAATATATCTATCTTAATCTGAAAATAGTTGAAATTTTCTATTTGAACTTTAAATTAAAAGGAAAGGGTACTCACAATACAATTCTACACTACCACTAATGTTGCTGAAAAATTACAATTCTTTTGAACGTGTTGAAAAATATTAGGTAAAAGGGTACTTACAGGATTAATTCTGCTGGTAGAAGCAGTACCCCAAACACGTCGTCCCTACTTCTTTTCCCCAAATGGTGACCGTGTAACCATTAAAGTTACCATCAGCGAAGAGTTCCTCCATGTCCGAAGTCATGAAAGGAGCCTTTTGGGGTATCATGAAAACAATCTGAAAAATAAGTATTGGAGATTCTAATACTTGATTAATTGAAAGATACTTACAGGGATTTGTGCGGGGTAGTAATCCCCTAACACTGACTCAGTTAGTTCGAACAAAGTTGCTTCCATGATTCTCTTGACAATGATAAAACTAATGCATTAAACGAATACCCTGAAAATATTTGAGAGGTAAGATTTCATCCTCTAGAATTAGGTACTCACCCGACTTATGTTTTTCACTTAAGGAAAAGTCTTTTTAAAAACATTTATTTTATTACAAACTGAATTAAATGGGAGCTATTGTCAGACTGAATAATATGAGATATACAAACATGATTTATAACATTAGTGAACACGGTGAAGCTGTGTATGTGAAATAGGATCCGCTGATCCAGCATTTCCTGTGGGAAGCATCGTTTCCAGGAACGTAACTCCTCCATCCTTAGGGAAGAGTTTTGGACGGGAAGAACAAAACTCGTTCTTTGACTTGGTCTGGCGATTGACTGAAATCTTGTGGAACTCTCGAAGAATCTTCTTCTGGATTCTTTTCTGGTACTGCATTTCTTCGACGCAATCTTGAACAAATTTTCCAATTAATTACCAGAAAAATTATGATGTATACGGGGGTGGTCAAGTAAAGATGCGAATAAGCTGGTTCTTCATTTTCTTCTGGAATCGGTTAGAGTTTCTCGACTTCCTTCTGAAGGTGGTGTAACTTATCCAGTGAAATTTCTTGAATTTTGAGGGCTTCTGAATGATGATCCCCTGTAGGTATTTTTATTTCGGGTAAAAATAAGGGTACTTGATAAGAGGTACCTTTTGTGTTGGTATAAATGAAGTCAACTGTTTGAATACTGCATCCATACGGAATTTGGAAGAGGAATGTTCTCTTGAGGGTTGTGAAATCTGTTTTTTCGCAGTTCATCCTTATTTTTTCTTGTTCTGGGAAGATTCCAATATAGTGGCTTTCATCAACTTCTTCTACAAAGGATTTCTTCACTTTTACTGGTACTATTTTACAGTCAGGAACTGTTGCAGAAATTTTGATCTGAAGAATTGAAAATAGGCAATCGTCTTGGTCGGCGTGGTTGGCAAGCTTGTTCTCTTCGCAAAGGTAACCAGGGTTGAGATATCTGCATTGGTCGTCATCGTATTGGAATAGATTGCTACTCATTGTAAGGTAGGTATTTTTAGGAATTATAGTTGTAAAGTTTTTGGATGGAATGGAATATAAAAGGTAATGGTTGAATCGATCGGGGTGTACAAGGGGAATATTCAATACGAAAATGATCCTCGTTTTTGAATAGTAAGCTTCGACTTCAATTAGATCATAATAATTGTGAATATTTTTTCGTCAGAAAATATCAATTGATTTTTCGAATGGTTCTCTAAGAGAATCGTAAGAATATGGCCTAAATCGTTTTTGAGATAAGACTACGATGAAGAGAGCCTAATTTAGCTAGAGTAATTGAATTTTCCAAATCTTCAAGTATAGATCCGATTGTGTCTAAGTTAAATTTCATTTGAGCGAAAGTGTCTATAATAGAAAAATACTGGGTGTTATCATTTTGATCTCTTGAATTCTTCTAGAAATTATGTTTTGGTTATGCAGCATTAATGAAAGAGTTTTATTATTATTCTCAAGAATTTCGTGAGTTAATGAAATTTGGTGATTGACAGTAGAGATTATCCGTTCCTTATTAGCTTGTAATTTTTCAATAGCTTTATCGTAGCGCTCGGCATCATCGGCGTCTAAATTTCCTGAAATGGCTTTAATAATATTGCCCAGACCATTAACTAATCCCCGTTTCTTCCGTTTTCTATCTTCGAAGGGATATACAGATTTGAATTTATTCCAAATGTAGTTGATTTGATATTGTATATGTTGTTCCAAAGTTTCTGTAGGGTATTCGGATGTATTAAATCGATTTGAAAGAGAAGATTTAAAATTTCTGTATTGTTTGACAAGAACTTTTATTTCGTTTTCAATGGGAAACAGATCGACATAATGGAGGAATTTATGAGTTCCGATTTTGACTTTAGTTTCGCCAACAAGAAAGGGGAGGATACCAGGGTTTTGTTTAAGATCCACTATTTTGATCGGTTCCAACATGGACCGGTGGATCATCATCAGGATCAGGTTCCTGCAACAAATTTTGAGGTCTTTTAGCTCTCGGTTTCTTAAAAATGTTTCTGTGATAAGTACTGCGTTCAGTTTTTATTTTAAGTTTTTCATTTTCTTGAACTTTTTCTTTGATGAAGGACGCTTTTAGTTTGTTACCGCGAGTTTTGACGTTTTTTCGAAAAACTGTCGATTGTTCATGGTAATCAATTGGTTTTTCACGCTCTTCGTTTGCTTTACCTATATATTTTTCCTTCTTTCTCTCGCTAATTTCGTGAATAGAGCTATAAATTAGTTGGGTTCGTTCTTTGTGGTTTTGCATGTAATTGTTCATAATTTCTTTGTCTACGTCAATTTCGAAGGGGTCTTTGGTGTTTAGATGACCGCTGATAATATCGATTGGTTTTTGTTGTGTTGTAGAATGAATGAATGAATACTATGGTTGTATCCAAAAATTGCATATGGCATTAAATCGGCAACTGGAATATTTGGTTTTTCGATTTTCAATACTCTCAAATGTTCCAGAATGGTCGAATGAAAACGTTCTACAGGTGAATTGCTATTTGAATTTTTAGAGGTGGTTATGCGAATTTTGATTTTATGAAGATTGGCAAAATCCATGATTGTCGAATTGTTGAATTCTTTGCCAGAGTCAGTGACTATTTGTAAAGGTAATCCATAAAATGACATGAAGGATATTAACGCTTGTACAATTGCAGGAGCGTTAGCACCTATTATTGGAAAGGCTTGACCGAATTTTGAAAATTTGTCCAAAATTGTCAAAAACTTTTGGCTATCTGCTTGAAAGACATCAACATGTACTACTTCAAAGGGTCGTTTTGGAGTTAGGGTAATTTGAAATTCTATCTTAGGTGGTCTTCGATCATATTTTACTCTCTGACAAATTTCACAGTTATTTATGTAAAATCTGACATCATTTGATAAATTTGGCCAATAATATTTTCGTTTGAGTTGTTCAATAGTTTCTACTATACCTCGGTGATTAGTTTTTGTCTCATGGCTATAGCAAATCAATTCCTTTTGTCGATCTTCATTTATAATATTTTCTAACCTTTTATTGCACTTCAAAAGCTTGAAGGCGAGACTTTTGAATGTTTGTCTCATGAGATTTGAAAGTTGTTTATATGTTTCATCGTTGCCATTACTTTCGAAATAAAATGCATAGGTCTTTTCGGTTCACCAAAGTCTCTAAAAATGAAATGATGGGGTAAGATCGTTCTTAAGAATGTAAATATTCCAAATATTCTTTTGTTTCGATCCCATAAACATTTTTTGTTGCTTTTCGGTTAATCGGTGAAGGAATTATGTGCAACTGATTCTGAAAGATATTAATTGGAGATTCCGTTGGGCTTATTCCTAAAATAGGGTCCTTAGCATTTGTATGCACGGTTTGTCCATCGTCAGTTATTTTTTCTTCTGCTTCCGGGTTCTGATCTTCGATTTCGTCCGGATCTGGGATGTCATTTATGTTGTTTGACATGGAAGCTGTTTCCATATCCCGATTTACCTGTTTCATATACTGAAACATTGGTAAATCATCGTCTGATGAAGAATTATCTGCTTCTGTAGGGTGAATCTCAATCCTAGATAAAGCATCGGCGTTAGTATTAGCCTTGCCCTTTTTATAGCATATCTCATAATCATACTCTTCAAATTTGAGTCTCCAACGTGTAATTCTAGGATTAAATCCCTCTTTGAGAGACATAAGCCACTGAAGAGGTTTATGATCGGTCACTATTTTGAATTTTCTCCCATATAGATATGGTCGAAAATGGCTAGTTCCATAGATTATCCCTAAGAGTTCTTTTTCGATAGTACTGTAATTTCTTTCACTATCGTTCAACGTGCGTGAAGCATATGCAATTGGCCGGTCGTTACCAATGGGTCCCTGCGATAAAACAGCTGCAACTGATACGTTACTTGCATCAGTAGTAAGAATAAATGGTATTTCGAAGTTGGGAAATTGTAATATAGGGGCATTACAAAGAAGAGATCTGCAGTAGTCAAATGCTCTTAGGAAAGCATCATCGTGTATGATTTTTGCTTTCGCTTTGAGACATTGCGTGAACGGTTTAGTTATTTTTGCGAAGTCTTTTATGAGTTTGCGATAATAACCTAACAATCCAATAAATCCTCTGATTTCTTTGACTGTTCTAGGAACCGGATATTCCATGATTGCCTTTATCTTATCGGGATTAAGTTTGACACCTTCGGGAGTGACAATATGCCCTAAAAATGCAACCTCTTTCCTTAAAAATTCTGTTTTATCGAGCTGGATTTTAAAATTTGTTTCACGAAGACGTTGAAATACTCTTTTGAGATTTACCATATGCTCTAGTAATGACGTCGAATAGACAATGATATCGTCCATATATACAAGACAAATATCATTTTGTAAACCTCTTAACACGTCGTCCATCACTCTCTGCAGGGTGCTTGGAGCGTTTTTCAACCCAAAGGGCATTCTCAGATATTCGTAATGCCCATTGTCGACAGAAAAGGCAGTTTTCTGGATATCCTCAGGAGCCATTTCTATCTGGTGGAACCCACTAGCTAAGTCGAGGGTTGAAAAATAGCGACATCTTCCTAGTTTGTCGAGAATCTCAGAAATGTTTGGAAGAGGGTATCTGTCGTCGATGGTCTTTTCGTTAACTTTACGAAAATCGACCACGATTCGAAATTTCCTCTTACCGCTGGCATCTGCTTTCTTTGGTACTACCCAAATCGGTGATGACCAAGGGGAATTACTTGGGCGAATGATGTTCTGTTTCAGCATGGAATCAATTTGTCTTCGAACTTCGTCCTTGTAGATATAAGGATATTCATAGGATTTCGTATATACTGGTATTTCATCTCTAGTTCTTATATTATGTTTGATTTGATTAGTGAAAGTTAAATTTCGTCCTTCAATATGAAAAATATCTGAATATTTCTTACACAATTTTTCTATATGAAATTTTTCTTCGTCATTCAAATGGTCGGTTCGTATATGAGAACATATGTCGTTTTTTAAATCAGATTCTTCGGGGGTTATATACATATTGAAAAGTTCATAGTGGTCGAGCGGAAAAGAATTTGGTAATAAAGGGTCATAAAAATGAATTTGACAAGAAGAATCATTGCGGTTTTGAATTTCTACCCAGGCATATCCATTTTACAGGTCGTAAGAGTTTCTTGAAGAATGCAATTATTTATTTTTCGATGTGATATAAGTACATCGCCATCATTTGAATTGACAGGAATTTTCATTTTGTTGAGGTAAAGGATCGATTTCAGCAAAGAATAATACTTTTCTTGTGCTTTCGTAATACTTAATAGGAACTTGTGCCGTAGCTGTTGACAAAATTGAATTTTTGATATCTATTTGAGCTTTCAATTGTTTGAGTGTATCTAGGCCCATTAATCCATCGAAATATTGATGAAATTTGAACAGATGAAATTTGAGATTCGAACAGGTGCTGAATTCCTTAAATGCTGGAATCTCGACACAAAAATCTCGTTTTGATTGTTGGAAAACAGACTTAACTACGAATGGTTCTTTGAAAATTTTCTCATTGAAATATTTTTTGGCAATTTCGGGGTTCAAGAATGATTTTGTGGCCCCTGTATCTAAAAGAAGTTTTAGTGAGGGATTTTTTATTTGTATATAAGGAAGTTCCCTTTTGTCGTAAATAGTGTTAAGGTCAATTATGTTGTATTGGTTTCCGATGAAACCTCCTGAAAATTTTGGTCTTCGAAATTTTCAGCTTTTTCTACTTCAGAAATTTGAACATTATTTTGAATGAAATTTTCTTCGTCGAATTCATCACAATAATAAGAAGAATTGGGCATGCATTGATCTTCATCATAATCCACATTATTCCATTCTTCGGAAATGAAATTTATAGGGTGATTGGTATTATTCGGTTTCGAAGGAGACTGTCCGTTAGACGGATTTTTCCAAACGTTTTGAACCTTCCCGAAAACTGGGCTGTTCGTAGGAAACCTTGGACTTGGTTGGTTTGAACGTTGTTGTAATTGAATTGGGGTACTTGGAAAATGATTTTGTGAAAATCTTGGAGCTGGTAAATTAGAAATATTTGTCTGATAAGAATTTTTGTGAAAAGAAGTATTTGGGAAATTTTGTGAGGGCAAGATTTTCACTGAATTAGAAGATTTTTGCAAATAACGTATGTTATTATCTTCAATGATGTACGTTTGCGCTTCCGCTAAATCTTATGGTTTCATTGCTCTGATCATGGAACTTTGGGGTTTTTTCAATCCAACTAATAAATATGAAGAGCATGTGAATCATATAGCGATTTTTTTGAAGCTTTTACTGCCTCATTATCTTCATGAATATTTAAATGATTATGGAGAAGATTGAGGGTTGAAATAACTCGAGAATAAAATGATGATGAATTTTCGTTGTTGCCTTCACGCAACGAACCAAGATCTGAAATTAAACTACTTTCATTTCGCTGGTCACCAAAATGTGTTATTAAAATATTTTTTATTGTCGGCCACTGTTACTGCCGCTCAAAGAAACAACTTCTTCTGCCGGCCCTGTTAATTTTGATAAAATACCAAATTTAAGAAATTTATTTTGTGAACAACATCATGAAAACAATCTGAAAAATAAGTATTGGAGATTCTAATCCTAGATTAATTGAAAGATACTTACAGGGATTTGTGCGGGGTAGTAATCCCCTAACATTGACTCTGTTAGCTCGAACAAAGTTGCTTCCATGATTCTCTTGACAATGATAAAACTAATGCATTAAACGAATACCCAAAAAATATATGAGAGGTAAGATTTCATCCTCTAGAATTAGGTACTCACCCGATACTAATTTGTAATATATCTATCTTAATCTGAAAATAGTTGAAATTATCTATTTGAACTTTAAATTAAAAGGAAAGGGTAGTCACAATACAATTCTACACTACCACTAATGTTGCTGAAAAGTTACAATTCTTTTGAACGTGTTGAAAAATATTAGGTAAAGGGTTACTTACAGGATTAATTCTGCTGGTAGAAGCAGTACCCCAAACACGTCGTCCCTTCTTCTTTTCCCCAAATGGTGACCGTGTAACCATTAAAGTTACCATCAGCGAAGAGTTCCTCCATGTCCGAAGTCATGAAAGGAGCCTTTTGGGGTATCATGAGAACAATCTGAAAAATAAGTATTGGTGATTCTAATACTAGATTAATTGAAAGATACTTACAGGGATTTGTGCGGGGTAGTAATCCCCTAACATTGACTCTGTTAGCTCGAACAAAGTTGCTTCCATGATTCTCTTGACAATGATAAGACTAATGCATTAAACGAATACCCAAAAAATATATGAGAGGTAAGATTTCATCCTCTAGAATTAGGTACTCACCCGATACTAATTTTTAATATATCTATCTTAATCTGAAAATAGTTGAAATTATCTATTTAAACTTTAAATTAAAAGGAAAGGGTACGCACAATACAATTCTACACTACCACTAATGTTGCTGAAAAGTTACAATTCTTTTGAACGTGTTGAAAAATATTAGGTAAAGGGTTACTTACAGGATTAATTCTGCTGGTAGAAGCAGTACCCCAAACACGTCGTCCCTTCTTCTTTTCCCCAAATGGTGACCGTGTAACCATTAAAGTTACCATCAGCGAAGAGTTCCTCCATGTCCGAAGTCATGAAAGGAGCCTTTTGGGGTATCATGAGAACAATCTGAAAAATAAGTATTGGTGATTTTAATAGTAGATTAATTGAAAGATACTTACAGGGATTTGTGCGGGGTAGTAATCCCCTAACATTGACTCTGTTAGCTCGAACAAAGTTGCTTCCATGATTCTCTTGACAATGATAAGACTAATGCATTAAACGAATACCCAAAAAATATTTGAGAGGTAAGATTTCATCCTCTAGAATTAGGTACTCACCCGATACTAATTTTTAACACTATTCCAGTATTCTTATATTATTCCACACTATATATATATATATATATATATATATATATATATATATATATATATATATATATATATATATATATATATCTTAATCTGAAAATAGTTGAAATTATCTATTTGAACTTTAAATTAAAAGGAAAGGGTACTCACAATACAATTCTACACTACCACACTAATGTTGCTGAAAAATTACAATTCTTTTGAACGTGTTGAAAAATATTAGGTAAATGGGTACTTACAGGATTAATTCTGCTGGTAGAAGCAGTACCCCAAACACGTCGTCCCTTCTTCTTTTCCCCAAATGGTGACCGTGTAACCATTAAAGTTACCATCAGCGAAGAGTTCCTCCATGTCCGAAGTCATGAAAGGAGCCTTTTGGGGTATCATGAAAACAATCTGAAAAATAAGTATTGGAGATTCTAATACTAGATTAATTGGAAGATTCATCCTCATGTTCGAATCGAGATGTCGTTGCAATAACTTCTGTTGGTTGATAATCGACATGTCAGGGTGACAGAGGGCGAGCAAAAATCGGATTAGGTGTAAATGGTGAGCTTGGGTATTCATCCTCTTCACTCGAGTCATCTTTCGGCAACTGGACAGGACGTTTGGGTAGTGATCGGGTCGGTGTACTACAGCCTCTGTCTAGACAGATAGCTGTTTTTAACGGCATACTGGCTGTTTTGATCGGCGTTCCAGCTGTTTTCAACCGGGACAGCTGTGGATTAGACAGATGCTGTGTCAAACCACCTGGTGGCCCCAAAAGAGTATAAAGCTGTTTATTTTCTATTCGGTCCAGTCTACTAACTAGAGGTGAAAATACACGTTTCAAAATCTGATCTTCCTCAGTACGACCAAGTTTCAACGATATGTACTTTTTTCTAACACCTTTGACTAACTTTTTGATTTTTGTTAGCGTAGACGTTCATTTGAGATCATTTTACTAGCAAACATCATTATTAACTGACCACTCTTTGTGTCAATTACAGTTTTATATAGTTATTGAAACCCTGTTCATAGCTGAGGGTAAAGAGATAGAAACATACTATAAAAATTAAATACAATAAGTCTTCATCATATGTATAT